>JAMZEH010000072.1:175000-1397500 GCA_024699665.1 Ostrea denselamellosa
TGAGAAGAAAGCGAAGTCCAAATTTTTCGGAAAGTGAACTGCAAACGTTATTGAAAGAAGTGGAGAAAAATAAAAGTATTCTCTTTTCTAAACTTTCATCTGTGACCACAAACAATTAAAAAAAACGCGTCTGGGAATCCATCTGTGCGAAAGTGAATTCGTGCAATTCGACAGGACATACAAGAAATGTGGACGAAATAAGAAAGAAATGGACAACGTACATGTCCGAAACAAAGAGGAAGGCCGCAAAACAGAGGAGGGAGCTAAAACAGACCGGAGGAGGGCCACCACCATGTGATTTGACCCCTTTGGAAGAAACCGTCGTAGGAATTATCGGGGACACGCCTATAGATGGGATACCCGGCGGCATAGATGTAGCCGAGGTTACTGAGGAACCACCCGTACCCGAGTCTGAAGTGGAGTCCCCGGGCCCATCTCAGGTCACGGATTCCCTCAGGTCCTGCCAAGGCAAACGTAGTCCAGGAGCGGATCCAGGTAATATTTCCAAGGAAAGTCAAAATGTTTTAGGTATAAACAAGATGTTTCCAGGGGAGGGTTCCTACGTTTCCTTAATCATATAGAAAAAAAAAATGAAATTTTCAGTCCCGACCCCTACTCACGCTGTATCAACTGTAGGTGGCGCGCGCGCGCGCGCGCGCGAGAGAGAGAGAGAGAGAGAGAGAGAGAGAGAGAGAGAGAATTGCCACTTTATTCTTGAGGGTATCATTTAATTTCAAACACGATTGTTAAGTCTGAGTCAACGAAGATACATATTGCAGTTATAGGGATAAGCAGTTCTCTTAGCTAAATCATTGTCCTTTTTTCAGGTAATGTAGGCGGTGTCAATTCCAGTAAGCTCTCCCTTCGCGCAAAACGACCAGATGATGTTTACGGCGAAAGGCTTCTAAAAATTCAAGAAGAGTTACTTAAGGTAGAGAGGGAAAAACTGGAAATTCAGAGAGAATGTTTGGAAATCAAAAAGGCAGAACTTTTGATAAAGCAGCAAAGACATCAGGTGTACCTCAGCAGCATGGGAGTGACATTCACAACCCCGGAATAAATTATCATAAAACCATTGAATTGCCATGTTTTCTTTGTATTATTTGAGAATTTACTAAGTGGAAATAAAGCCAAAGTATTAACAATTTGGAAAAGATTTATCAACAAAGCACAAGCCTCTGTAGCAGAGTATCAATATACATGTATTCCAACAATATATTCCAACAACATATACGTTATATACGATACAATTTTGATGAAAATGTTTCACTATCTTGAAAATCGTCCGTTAATGAGCCGGTCCCTCGTAGTCAGACCATCATTCACAGGACCAATGTAGTTGGGGCGTCCAATTCTTCCCCTGTCGCGTGCAGGAACACAGTCGGCTGGTATAGGGACCCCGTGTCCAATACACATGTTGTGTAAAACGGCCACAGCCACGGTAATTCTACATGCCTTTGACGGCGAGTAGAAAAGGGTTCCTCCGCTCGTGTCGAGGCATCTGAAGCGAGATTTAAGTACTCCAAAGCTACGTTCCACTGTGTTTCTTGTTTTGATGTGTGATCTGTTGTATCTTTCCTCTGCTTGGGTTGTAGGGTTGATCACGGGTGTCAACAGCCATGGTCGCAACGGATATCCACTATCTCCAAGGAGCCACCCCTCTGCCAAAGCACCACTCTCAAACATATTCTTTAACGCACTGTTTTCAAGAATGAAAGCATCATGTGTGCTGCCTGGCCATTTTGACACAATGTTTATAAATCTTAGTTTGTCATCACAAACCCCTTGTACATTAATTGAATGATAGTTTTTTCTATTTACGTATAAGTGTTCATCTCTAGATGGTGACTTAATTCTTACATGTGTTCCATCAACTGCGCCGATTACATTAGGAAAATCTCCGATATCATGAAACCCTTGCATTACATGACCTAATTCTTGTTGAGTGGGCATTTTGATGTATTCACTGGACATTCTCACTAAACAGTTGGTGACATCTTGGATCACTCTAGATGCACTGGGCCTAGATATTCTGTGCACATCTGCTGTCACTGCCTGAAAACTACCCGTTGCATAAAAACGCAAAGCTGTCATCACTTGCAGCGACACGGACAGTGAGCGTGACCTCAATGTGGGTCGCCTTAGGTCACCGTCGAAGCGTCTACACAGGTCAAATATCAAATATCGGGGTAGTCTGTACTTAGCGATGATATCGTTCTCATCTAAATAGTCGATGGGGTTGTCTATATCCCTAAACACACGCTCACGGCGTAAATTTTGATCACGTCTCCTCAAGAAACGGTGGTAAACAACAGCCATATTTCTTCTCGAGTCAAGATAAGACAGCTTTTAGGATGTCTTAAGTTTATGACAAATTTTAAGATGCATCCTAATTTAGGATAGCTTCAAGAAACTGTCTTAAGACTAAGATGCGTCCTAAGAGTAGTCTGAGACATATCTTAGTCTTAAGATAGCTTCGTGAACATGCCCACAGGTTTTTCTATAGTAGAACGTCGTTTTTTAACCTCCAGTTGGCCCCCACGGGGAAAATGAAAATTAGGAAACCTTACTGCACATCTACAGGACATTTACCTTCCAAGAGATGGTTTGACTACTGTGTAAAACGTAAGAGAAATTCTAGGAACATTTTTTTTCTTTTGGTTAAATACACATCGTTTTTGTTTTTATCCCCATTTAGTCCCAAGAATGAATATGAAAATTCCGAAAATTTATTACACATCTACAGGACACCCCTATCATATTCCAAAAGATTACTTGGTCACTGCTTAAATTAAAAATGGAGTTTGCAGAAGAAGGAAATGTGACAGACATACGGACGAGGGTTTCTTTAGAAAGTGCGAGTATAATAATGCAGTAAGACAAACTTGTCCTCACCACACAAATGCCTTCATGCTAACATTGGCTAACGATATGGTTGGGGAGAATATCATTTTGCTGTTAACAAGGATTTGTTTGATTGATAGTGGTTGAAATGGTATCTGTGAGGTTTGTGCTAAAGTTTACAAACATTGTAATGGTTGCTACCTGTCAGTGTACTTCTTGATGTAAAATGTTTCTTCGTGTTGGCGAATTGTAGTATTGTACTACTATGTTTTTAACAGATGAGGATTACATACTGATCACATACAGAACATTGATTCGATGGTATACGTATAGGTACAGTCTGTAGCTAATATGCTTTTGTTTTAGTTTCGCAAATAGTCCACATTTTCATTCTATTCAAGTGAAGATTTTATTCTTTTACATATCACATTTTATTTTGAAATATGAAAAGAAAACTGGCAAATTTGTGACGATCATGATAAAATTCATAGTTGGAAGCCCAAAGGTTAAACTTTAAGTGTTGACGAAGCAGTCAAAAACTAGCCTAGTCCTCGCGGAATGTTAATATTAGCCCTCGTGCGACACATTATTAATTGGTGCGATTGATTGATTGATTATATATTGTTTAACGTCCTGTTCGAGAATTTTTCACTCATATGGAGACGTCGCCATTGCCGGTGTAACGACGAAAAATGAACCCCGTAGAATAATGACCGGGGGTCATTTTTCTACGTAGAAATTTTACCCCCTGGTCAATATTCTACATAGAGAAATGACCCCTTTTTTCGTAGAAAATATGGCTTTGGGGTCATTTTTCTCCGTGTGGATTGTAGAAAAATGACCCCGTAGAATAATGACCCTATGTCATTTTTTGATGCAAAAAGCTGGTTTTGGTAAGAATATTCTTGTCGGAAAATAAATAGGGGTAAAATCACGCAGTCTTCTGATATGAAGCGTTTATTTCATGCGTTCTACCCACTATACCTAAAATCAATAAAACAAGATGATTTATCCCAATTAAAGGAAAGCGAATAACAGTTCCATGACTATAGAGCAAGAATACCACGTTCTTAGATTTGTTTTATCAAATTTAATTTATAAAATATATTTCCATACCTGTTATTATTTTTAAAAAATCAAGATCATCCATTAAAAAAAAATGTTCAGTTTCAATAATTGTTATCCTCTTTCATTTTACTTTGGGTAAATTATGTGCAAAATATCCCCCCAAAAGTCTCATTTTTTTTCTTCACAAATTACAAGAAAAGTTTATGTTTCTGAACCACCAAATTTGCATGAAAAACGGGCAATTGTTGAAAAAAATTATATCTCATAAATATCTTCAACATCAGGGGCACAAACTGTGATTAACTTTTCTGAGTATAGTATTTTATTAGAGTAAATTTTCTTTTAGATGTCCCCCCCATCCTCTGCTAATACACGTTCTCTTTTTATTGCTTCAAGGTTGATCACTAGGAAGTTCCAGTATTTGGACAGATAATGATTTTTTTGTCTTTTTTTTCCCCTGAGATCCCTCTTCTTCTTTTTTTTTATACCTGATTATGTCTTTTGTCGTTTGCTAGTATCACCAAAGCACAAACAAATTGAGACATTTTATATCAAAAGATTTGATGCATATAAAAGAAGTATTTCATATTCAAAAAAAATTACAGAAGTCTATACACAGTTATAGTGCCTTTTTCCTTTTTATTTATATATAATATTTTTTACCAATAGAAAAACCGAATGTCTGCAGCATAAAAAATCTTCCCAGTCTAATATACATAATTTTTTTCCCGAGTATGATTAGCAATATTACAACATTTGATGTTGGGTGTGCACAAATATAAAACATTACTTGTTTTTGAATAACTGATTCAATCGGATGAAACATTTTCTTGTTGGGGGGGGGGGGGGGGGGGCGGGGGGCAAGGGATACCTAATGCATGTACATAAAATTATTATTGCTAATCCGAGATTTCTTATATCAATGTAAATATGAGCTCACCCGATTTGGGGCTCAGACTAAAGCAATTAAACTTCATATTTTCAATTCACAAATTCCTTTCAAATTCTAGCGTTTTATTTATTTTGACTATTTTTGATCGTTTACCAGCTGCCTTTGTTAGTGATTGTGATAACACAGTCTGATTTCAAAACTTTGCTCCCATGGGAAAAATATTATAGGCTTAAAACTTCAATCACTTTGTTTAGGATAAAATGATGCCATCAAATAGGCGGGGTTCTTTGAAGTTTCAAAAACAACAATTCTGTTCGTCATTTTGCGGTTCTTTGAAGTTTCAAAGGCAACAATTCTGTTCGTCATTTTGCTTCACACCATGGACTCGAAAGAATATACGGAAATATCGCTACAGCAGAACACCTTACATCTACATCAAAAACTTCGTGCCAAAGAAATACCACCAGTATATTTCAAAAAGAATGCTTGAAGCTGCACTGGTAAACAATGAAACCGACTCCAATATTGTCAGAGAATTAGAAAGACCAGAAGACATATACGTATTGAAGTTCAAAGATTTTCCCCATCAAGTAAAAGGTTTAGAAAAATTAAGCGAGGAAATAGATCCAAATGTGTTCAATTTATTGTGTGAATGGGAGGATTTGGAAGACAAGTTTGTTGCAAAAAAAATCGAAATATGATACCCCTTAGTAAACGTTGAAAATACATTAAAGTTAGTAGCAAGTTTCTGTGCTCTTTTTATAGTTGTAGTTGTAATAAATAAATATATAAAAATATATATCAATTAGGAATTCTTTAATGTACTTTAGTTGCTTTGAAATGAAATCAAAGAATTGTGATCTCCGCTTCCGGTGTCAGTGGATGGGAGATCATTATTTATGGCATGTTGTGTCAAATATAAACACCCTATCATATAATTATGTCATTCAAAAGTAATTTCCAGCGATTTTTTGGCAGATTAGGTCAAACATGAAGGTCAAGGGGTAAAAAACCATAGCATGCTCGAGAACGTCTTGTTTCAGGAATCCAAATACGAAACCCCTATCTTTTCCCAATCTAGAAATATACAGAAATATACCATTTTTGAAAAGTAGGTCAACCTTCAAGGTCTAGGTCACAGGGTCAGAAAACGTAGTTTTAGAAAGGATTATACATATATAAAATGATAGCCATATCTCTTTCTTTTTTAAAAATCATAGTATATTTGGTAAGATCTTGTAGCAGGTAATATACATGTGAAATACGAAAGCCCTATCTCATTCAAAGGTTACGACAAAGGTTAAAGTTTTTGTGACAAATTTAAACAGACAGACTTGCAGACGAATGAGATTAAATGTCCCCTTGTCCCATTGAGGACACCAATGCCAGGCTCTTTCATGGGATAGATTGGGGGGGGGGGGGGAGGGGGCGTTATCAGGGGAAAATGACAGCTAAAAAAATTTATTAGCTCGCACCTCCTCCTTCCCAACCCCGTACACATTGAAAGTCATGTGCAGATAAATATAGAAGTAACGTTTTTCTACATTGGTGAATCTCAGCCAATCACAAAGAAATAGGAATTATTAAATCATATTTTATGGGGCCCATATAAGAAGTGGTGTTAAATTTGCTTCCACGACATTTAAGGATATTTAAAAAAAAAAAAACAAAAACCAGGAGACACAGTTATCTTCACCGACCCTATCCAACCCTGGGATGAACGAATATTGAATATTACATCTCATTTCATAAGATATTATTGTATAATATAGTGAAAAAGTAGGGGATCATATTTATATGGGGGTCATTTTTCAACGTGTGTGGTGTAGAATAAACGGTCTGGAAGGGTTTTCTACAGTCGAAAAATGACCCTACTTGCCGTAGAATAATGACCGGGGGGTCATTTTTCTACGGAGAAATTTGACCCCCCCCCCCCCGGTCATTATTCTACGGGGGTCACTTTTCGTCGTTACACCGGCGAAGGGATGCAAAATTTAGGCCTATGCTCGACGCTCAGGGCCATCGAGCAGGGAAGGATCTTTATTGTGCCGCACCTGTTGTGACACGGACCTCGGTTTTTACGGTCTCATACGAATGACCGCCCCATTTAGTCGCTCTTACGACAAGCAGGGGATACTGAGGATCTATTCTAACCCGAATCCCCATGGGGTTGATTTTGTGCGAATTACACGTAAAATAAAGGAGGACACTATAACAATCAAACATCAAGTTATTGGGATATAAAAACTCTTTATCAAACAAATCGACTATGCAACGATATGAATTGACCGAAAAATGTAGGTTTCAATAATCAATTTCAACATTGTAGACCTACACATGAAACGCGAACGACATGTTTGAGATAAGTAAGAGTTTCTAAAATTAGGTGACAAACTTAATTGCTCAAGATATATCTGCAACACTCTGCACTCTCTAGATCTGATACCTCATTTACTCCGCTTCGGAGATGAGTCTTCATGATCCACAGTGACGACCTCTCATTTGTTACGTTGTTTATGGTGAATGTTGTATTTTGAAATATTAAAGCCAAGGCTTTCATTTTACAAAAAGCATTTCGAGTTTGTTTTGCAACCACTTCATGATCCGTAGAAACAAACTCTCTCTCTCTCTCTCTCTCTCTTTGAGTTTGCGATTGTGATGGAGGAATTCAACTGGAGAAATGTTAAACAAGTTTCTTTTTAAAAAGTCAGTGCTTCAGCATATCTTGCAATTCAAAATTTGACAGAATTAATCTTTTAACTTGACAATTCCAGGTTCGGTAGATTAATAACAGTTGATGCATCCCAGATAGAATCTGTTTTATATGTAAATGATTTCAACAATATAGTAATGAACCAGTGGTAATTTACACACAGAATAATATAGTAATGAACCAGTGGTAATTTACACACAGAATAATATAGTAATGAACCAGTGGTAATTTACACACAGAATAATATAGTAATGAACCAGTGGTAATTTACACACAGAATAATATAGTAATGAACCAGTGGTAATTTACACGCAGAATAATATAGTAATGAACCAGTGGTAATTTACACGCAGAATAATATAGTAATGAACCAGTGGTAATTTACACACAGAATAATATAGTAATGAACCAGTGGTAATTTACACACAGAATAATATAGTAATGAACCAGTGGTAATTTACACACAGAATAATATAGTAATGAACCAGTGGTAATTTACACGCAGAATAATATAGTAATGAACCAGTGGTAATTTACACGCAGAATAATATAGTAATGAACCAGTGGTAATTTACACACAGAATAATATAGTAATGAACCAGTGGTAATTTACACGCAGAATAATATAGTAATGAACCAGTGGTAATTTACACACAGAATAATATAGTAATGAACCAGTGGTAATTTACACACAGAATAATATAGTAATGAACCAGTGGTAATTTACACGCAGAATAATATAGTAATGAACCAGTGGTAATTTACACACAGAATAATATAGTAATGAACCAGTGGTAATTTACACACAGAATAATGAAAGCAATTGTTGTTGAATTGTTATTTTGTACGATATACATGTATACTGCAGAATATTTCAAGCTTTTTAAAAGTACACCAGTGTTGTAGATATTTAACTTTATCTAAATTCTTTGATTATGAATAATCATAGCATCACATTGTACAGTTATAACAATCATTGATTTACAAAGTTAGTTTGGGAATTACATAATTAAAATATAAAGCTACAAGCTTTGGCGTCATGGTGCTTACAAATTCTGCATCAAAGAAAATTCTCTCAATGAATATGTTTCCACATTTTGCACTAGTCCAAACCACAAAGTCACATCAAGTGAGACCCGTAAGTGCCATCTCACTTTGTACTTGGACATAATAATCATGGTCTTATCTCAGTCCACCAATTCCCTTTGTAGGACAAAATGCAGGATCTGTTAGATAAGGAACTCCAGCATGTAGTTCTGCCTCTCTTTAAGTCGATCAAGGTAGGACAAAGTCTTTGAACCAGAGTTGTGAATTCAATGTACTCTACCAAATCATTGTCTCATTGTGAGAGGAGGAACTGGAAACGATTTGTGTTTGGATATCAAGTATTTATTTACCTAATCATGTAGATCTAACTCCTAAACTTTAAATGTATATACAGGAAATAAACATCAGAAATTGGAAGAACTATATTAATTTCCATAAAAATATTACCATTCCCATGCCTGTACACCAGTTTTTCTATTTCCTTTTTCTGTGGATGAACATCATAGTTGATTGTTACTTATTCAGCTGCTTCCTGGACAGTTTCTGGTATGTGGCGGAGATTGATTGTATATTGTTTAACGTCCCTCTTGAGAATTTTTCACTCATATGAAGACGTTTGGCCGGAGATGTGCTAATTCTATGTGATGCATGTATATATAGATTCTTAATTAATATCAATGCACAACAATACGTCATGTCTTGAAAAATGTGTATTACATGACGTCACATCCCATGGATTGACATAAAGTTGTGAGTTTGTTTACATATTTTAATGTGTTGGGTTTGATTGTATGCTATGGTGAGTTATAATGTTGTTGTTTAGAATTTCCATAAAATCAAATATGTTAAATCGCAAATAATATTGCATTTTCTGGTTTTCTACATGATGTATTTTGTGTGTTGCTAGTAAAGATCCCTCCCTGCTCAAAGGCCCTGAGTGCCGAGCATAGGCCTAAATTTGCAGCCCTGTCACCGGTAATGGTGACAGCCGCCGGATAGCTGAAAAATTGCTCAGGCGGCTATAAACAAACAAACAAACAAAACAAAGTTCTAAACTTTCGCTTTCTGTCAGAGCGACTCAAACAGTAAACAGTAGGCCTTCATATGTAGCCCACGCATATCTCCTGTAATAGCCCATTTTCGACTTACCATATTCCGACATGACTCTAACAGTTACTTTGTACTTGGTGCGGAGGTATATTAGTGGACAAATTTCGATGCGGGCACATCAACATCCGGTTTTCAACATGAATTTCCAAAGTTTTAAAGTACCAAAATTAAAGCGAATTTTACTGGATCGAGGAGTTACATGTCACTTTATAGAAAAGATAACATGTTAAGACTATGTCAACTAGCAGCAGAATTGAATTTAAGTGTATCAAGGAACGGTGCGTCTCCAATTTCGATGGCGTCATCATACTGGTAATTGATTAATCTTTTCTAGATGCTCCCCGGGTTCCCTGCAAAAATTTGTAGTTGTTATACTGAAAAAAGCTTGGTGTCAAGATGTTGTGGTGTTGGTTCACAATCTACAAAATGTCTGGAACATAATATGTCGTGACGTGAGCGGTTATAGTCATAGTCATGGCGCATTAACACTTCAAGCCATTTTCTGCAGAGTTTGGGCTGTTTAGACGTGGGAAATGGAAAGAATTTCACATCAGCCTTGAACCTATATCTCACCTTCTTCCTCGCATCTGACGTACACTCTTCAACAACACAATCGAACTTGGGCATTTCGAGAATTTCGCAGCAGACGAATTCTAACAAAAACAATTTTACCGAAAATTGCGCCCCTCACTTTTACAAAAATCACGTGACTCAAGTACAAAGTAAATGTTAGAATTCCGCCGGAATACGGTAACTCGAAAATGGGCTATCAAGATTCATTGCAAACTCCACCTTACGTTTTCAAATTTCATGAACAAAGTACATGTTCCAGTTCTTCTTCTTCTTCCATTAATTCGCATACCACCATCTGGTGTATTGTCGCGAATAACCAAGCTGGCTTCATTCACGTTTGGCGCCTCCATATGAGTGAAAAATTCTCGAGCGGGACGTTAAACAATATAAAATCAATCAATCAATCTTTCACTTTCGACACTTTGTCAGTATGTTGCTAAGCGAATCCTTGCGCGGTGCAAGCATTTACTATTTTACATCTAAATTATAAATTAAGACTTGTATAATGTAGCTTTGTTTTTTTTTTTTTTCATTAAATGAAGCTAATTTTGACCTGTGTTATACGATATAATATAACATATTTTCATTTGCCAATGTTTTGCCTTATATGACACTACTAACGAAATTGACATTCCATTTTCGATAACATACAATCAATCACGTGATCAGACTTTTTTTCTTGCGCATGAATACAATCACCGCTTCAAAAGTATTTGAGTCAATTATACTAGGTACCTTCACCTGTCTTGATATCACAACGGAAACAAAATAAATAAAACGCATCAGAATATTTACAGAGAGTTTATTTTGTAAACAGACAAGAATTTCATTAATGAATAAAACAGAAACATTCACCATAACGTTCAGTTGTTTTATCTTTTAAAAATACCGTCTTAACTTAAAACTGCAACTTCTGAAGTATGGCGAATTCATACGATATAGAATATAGATATACAATCTGAACTAAATAAATATCCTTTCAATAAGAAAAATGCACTTATTGCAGTTGTTTGTTTCCTCATTGACACTTATGTGAATTACATCATATTGTAACCTTGCTGAAAGTGCCATATACAATTTTTATGATAACTGTAAGAAAATTGTAACATAAATCACTGCATTAGATGGGACATTCAAATTTATTTTTAGAACATTTTTTTTTGGGGGGGGGGGGGGGGGGCGGAGGTGTCATTGGGGAGAATAAAAAGTGTATTGTCTAAACTTTTATTGTTATAAAAAACATTATTTTGCCTTTTTAATATAAGTTGGGAATTCTAGATTATTTTTTCATACTGTATTACGAACACTCATGCTTGTGACATTCGGTTTTTGTCAAAGTGGAATCAATACATCATAATATCACTATTCACTAACCGGCCATACCTTGATGTTAAAAATTGAACCCCCAAAACAATCAATTTATGCGGTTTTCTTTCATAAAACGATTGTAACAGGTTTTAGCCCACTTTAAATGACTTTGAATGAATAGCGAAAAGACGATAAAATGTAAAATGGTACAAATTAGCCATTATAATCATGGTCTTCAGCTCGATATTGGTGGGGATCCGGATTAGAATAAATCCTCAGTACTTCTTTCTTGTCGTAAGAGGCGACTAAATAGGGAAGTCCTTCGGATGAGACCGCAAAAACTAATATAGTCGTTGTATTCCGGAGAAGATTTTTAAAATATGTTTTGTCTATATTGATTTACTAAGTAAAATTTTATTCTTGAATCTAGTCCCTTTTAAACCTAGGGTCCATAATTTGGAGGGGAAAAAACTTCAGTCCACTCACCTTGGGAATGTTTGCATATTTTAAAATATGATTTAGTGTGATACTCAGAATATTGCAAAAATTTTAAAATTTCCTATATACATGTATATTCTCATGTAAAACATTGAATCCATATTTTAGACATATCCAAGCCTCAGGGACTATGATTTGATCAATTATGAATCTGCGGTTCATTGGAATGCTTGCATATTAACATGGTCAGAGGATCTTTAGAATATTTATATATATTTTTAGGTCCAATTGTCGTTGATCTTCGTCCGTCATCATGCATCGTCCGTTAATACCTTTACATTTTTAACTTCTTAAAAACTACAAGGCCAATTGTTACCATTTTGATGTGAACTTCTTTAGGATAAGATCGTAAAATTTATTATCTTAGCTCCCTTAGGGCATGGGTGAGACCAAAACTGAAAAAAGAAAATGCCAAATTTTCAAAATTTTTCAATATTCCCACACATGTGGGAGAAAAACGAAATGCATGGTTATGATGTCCATGAAGTCCTTTACCAAATTGTGAAATCCATTGCCCCTTGGTCTAGGGTTTAAAAATCTTTCCCCCGTGGGGATCCAGGTTGTTAGAATAGGTGCTCAGTACCCCTTGCTTGTCGTAAGAGGGACAAAATGGGGCGGTCCTTCGGATGACCGCAAAACCGAGGCCCCGTGTCACAGCAGGTGTGGCACGTTAAAGACCCCTCCCTGCTCAAAGGCCATAAGCGCCGAGCATAGGCCTAAATTTTGCAGCCAATCACCGGCAATGGTGACGTCTCCATATGAGTGAAAATTCTCTAGCGGGACATTAAACAATAGACTATCAATTAATCTATATTGGTACCCGTGTTCAAAGGAAAGTAAAATTGTGGGATTTCCTCTTTAAAACGAATTAGTTTAGGTATGAGTACTCTTTCAACGACGAACCGGAAGTGTTCTTGCGAAACGACTGTCGCTCAAATTTCAAACTTTAAGTTTAACAAACATTGCAAATTCAATTGAATGTGAAGTTTGATATTTAGCTTGTAAATTCATTTACCTAATTATATTCAACATGTGAACACAACTGACACAAATGTCGGTGTATTAGGAAATGAACAGTGCAGCATGACCTCAAGTTTGGACATGTTCAAGTGGGAATGGTATAGTATGTTTTATATTTTCAGTCTAAATATTTCAAAGAATTTTATAATATGTAGACCATGCTGTAGTTTGGGCGAGCGCAGTTAGATACTTACACTTTGAAATAATTACATCGTAATTTATCTGATTGTCAACAGACTGATAATATTGGACTGGAGTTTTTAGAACCTTAAAGGACATTGGATACCCTAAAAATAAATTGTTATAAAATGTTGTAAACCTGTTTTGTTTTAATGTTGCTAAAACAGTATATTTGCCACAAAATTTTCCAATAAAACCACCAGTATATTTGCATTATTCACAAATCCTTACTTGAATATTCAGTGGAAAAACAATTGCTAAAAAATTGGTGGTATCACAAATTTAGACAAATGCTTAGCATTTACAGCTGCCACAATACAGGACCTCTGTTAGGTAAATACAATGGACTAATGTCTAATTTGAATGTAACCACATCACTAAATATTGCACTTAAAACTATTCAAGAAATTACAACAAATTAGGTGTTTAGATTCTAGCCAGAATTATAACATATATATATGTGTGTGTAATTACATTTTTTTTTTATAGTGATTATTTTACAAATGTAAAATCTTAAGTTGGATTGTCATTTAATTTCATGTAATCACATATTATTTCTTTGTTACCTCATCTTACTCTTGTAAAGCACCTTAAAGAAATTTATTTTATATAAGCCACTATATAAATTTATTATTATTCATAACACATGATACCATAAAATTCAAGCATAAGGTGGTTTGATGTGAGAAACATAAAAATAGAAGCTGAATTTGATCTGCAGATTTTCATTTATTTGCCTCAAAGTTTACTAGAAAGGCATGATTTTGCATCTATATTTTCAAATGTTTTCAGAGCAGTCCCACAGACCCCCCCCCCCCCCCCCATAAAGGGCGAGTTTTCTCCCACACCCCCACCTTCCCCATCGCTTTGTTACTTGGTCGTCTTTGGCAGCTGGACTAGTCAGAAATCAGCAGGACTAGTAAATTCTAGAATATACGAGTCTTTTCAACTTGTATGTAATGAGAAACAGTTGCAAATTACAATTACAAAATGTATGAATTTCAAATTAATAATTTGCAGTCTAATATTGATACTATGTTCATGTAATTAAAAATTTAAAAATAATTTCACAAATTTTGCTAATTATACATATAATTACAAAATATTTCTATTTTGAATTGATGGTTGGTTGTATATTGTTTAATGTCCCACTTGAGAATCTTTCACTCATATGGAGATGTCATCATTCACGGTGAATTGAAAATTATACAAAATGTTGTATTTTTATCTGAACATTTTCTGTACTGAGAAAAAAGAAAATGAAGCTGAACAAACACAGGGCCCCTTGAATTTAATTTTGCTCTTCATCGGGTGCTCTACTCTGAACTATGAGTATCTACCTGATCTAGTAACCTAATCATCTTGGTTGATACATCCACCTTTAATATGTTTTCTGGACTCAAAGATAACCAGACATTCTCCATGCAGGCATTTTCATATGTCAAGTTCAGATAAATAACAACATTATTGTCGTAGGAAACAGTTTTAAACATAATTATTTTTAGGTCACCTGAGTTACTTACATGTAACTGCTATTGGTCTGCATCCATCATCTGTTACCAATTGAATATCTTAACTTTTTTAGGTCAGTTGTAATTGGTCAGCATCCATCATCATCCATGCTGCAGTCATCCTTCATGCATTAACAGTTGAACATTTTTAGCGTCTTCTTGAATACTACCATTCTAATTCTTTTTAAATTTTGTCTGCAGCATCTTTGGGACAAGGGGGATATAAATTGTAAATTTGAGGATTCATGCACCCATCCTGCATTTGGGTCAGGGCAAACACTGTCCAAAATTGACCAATTTTCAAAAATCTTCTGTACAACTATATATCTGCAAGAAAATCTAAATGCATAGTCATGTAGAGCAGGAAAGCCTTTACCAGAATTGTAAATGTCATGATCTTCGGGGTAGAGGTTCTGACTCCAGGGTGGGGCCAAACTTAGATATTGTATATATGTGTAAAATATTTAAACGATATCTTATTTAATGTTATCGATACTAAATTGAACCTAAATAGATATTTAGAAGGAATACCTAGGTAGTCCTATACCAAAATTGTAAATTTCATAATCCTAGAGGGTAATGGTTTTGGTTCCAGGTTGGGACCAAAATTATTACAGTGATAAAAGTCTTTATCATTTGGAAAACTTATTCAAGGAGGTGCTCTACATCATCATAATGGCTGACTTCCTTGAAAACTATGAATGAAAATATAAATCTCACCAATATTTGTCTATTCATTTCAAAGTTCACTGTCTAGCTGAGTTGCTCAGTAGGTTAGCACATCCTGCTGAACTATAGATCACAGGTTTGATTGAGGGGTTTTAAATTTTTTTCAGATTACTTTCTACTAAAACTGCATTTTTGGACTAAATCAAGTTTTTGATTTCAAAATTTTGTTGTACATGTACATATCCTCCATTTTTTATCCATATTAAATTGTTGCCAAACAAGGCTGCTAAAAACACGTCAAATTTTTAAGATAAACTTTAAACTGGCTTATCCCCATGTGCGAATTCAGCACAACAGTGAACAAAGGACACTTTGAATACCGTACATAATAGTCTTGTACTGATAATCAGAAACTATTGATTGTTATTGAAAAAAAGCTACTGATTTCAATGATCAATTATTTTTTTCCATAATTGATCATCAGATGTATATACATTTTTATAGAATGCATTCTGAAATTTGTCAGTTTCCAATTCTACAAAGCATAAAGACTGCAATATGAACTCCTAAACAAACATAACTGTCCTAAGGGAAGAAATATTTAATATAAATATTAAAGCACAGAAAAATTTGCTATATTAATTCTGCCACTCCCCAAGGTTGAACTTACAACCTGCAGAACCAAATCTCTTAGCAGCATGTGATTAGTGCGGTAGACCATTAAGGCAATTTCTTTAATTACAGAATTCTTGCCAAACTGTCACTCATACATGGTGATTGATAATGGATATTTAACTTAAATTTAGATAAAAGATTGAAATACTTTAGATAAAGCACAAAAATTGCTCTTGAACAAACATATCTTTATATATACACATGTTTAAATATATGTGTGTAAATATATATATGAAAAGGAAAACAAAATCATGAAATACTTTGTAAATTTATGTTTTTTTTAAAAAACATGTCTTCTGATTATAATTGGTAAAATTGCATCAGAAGCAGCATCCGATTCCAACCAATGATCGATTATGAAAATTAACCAGTGTCCCATTACTAGTACATAATTTAGTATTCCTTCGTTGATATAATTTACTGTAAATAACTTTAGATTGTTAAGTCTTTCAATTGTGCTATTGATCTTTGCTGGCATTTTGATGTATTTTGATCCATAAATGTGATGTAATGAGGATGAAAATGCCAAGATAACAAACAGTATTCAATCTCGTAATTCCTGTAGAAAATACAAATTAGAGAGATGGAACATACCAGAGGTGGAATCAGGTGCCTAGGAGGAGTAAGCATCCCCTGTCAACCAATCACACCCTCCGTGAGCCCTATATCTTGATCAGGTAAACGGAGTAATACACAGTCAGAATCAGTATGCCAGGAATTGCCTAACAATTAGTATGAAACATATCATTTGACCTAGTCGAAGGTTGTACTGGCAAACTAGATCATTATAACAACCATAAAATTTACAAAAGGCTGACTTTAGATGAGACTGTACAAATCCCTGTGACATCAACTTGTTTGTCAGTAGCCTACCTCGATTTAAAAACTGATCATATGCAGTATGCAGAACAAGCTCATGTGTATCGAATCAGTTGGGAGATATAAACATCATATGCATGTGTTCATGGAATATTGCCACATAGATAAGGGAAGTTGACGATGGAGAAATTGAAATCATCCCGTTTGTCAAAAAGTTGAGTTGTTAGTTTACCGCCAGGGTCTATTTTCAATAAAATATCTAAGTATGAAGCAGATGTGGAAGATTCTGTGTTTTTTATTATAAGTTCACTGGGAAAAAACACATCAGCACATGAATGAAAATGATCATTGTTGATAGATAAAACATCATTGATATATCTAAATGTTGAAGTGAAGGCCACAGCAAAAGATTTTTCGTTTGGTGTAAAAGCTTTTGAATGAATTCTGCTTCATAAGAATATGAAAACAGGTCAGTTAACGAAGGATCTCAATTTGTGCCCATGGGATTTCCAACAGACTGGTGGAAGACCTGATCACCAAAGACTATGAAGATATTGTCAATGAGGAACTCTAGTATCTTTTAATGTCAACTTTAGAGTACATGTGCATAGGGTCAGAGTGGTGTTTAACAAAATAATTTTTTGGATGACTGATCACTAGATATGAATAATTCTTTTTACCATTTTTGTTGAAGAAGCAACTGTCTATGATGTCAAAAAGTCTAGTCTTTAATTTATCTTGAGGATGTAGTAAAAAGACTGGCAATATCTGGGGATATCAATAATTATTATGCTTAGTACAATAATTATTATGCTTAGTACAGCAATAAAATTTGGTATGGAACAAGTGGAGAGGTTCTTGTGTTCTAGACAAATGTTATATTGGAGATTTTAAAATCAATAGTTCCTGAAGCAAGGAGGTGTCAAATATGGATATTGGAGTTCATAACATTTCAATAATATGTACATGCATACTATGAGTTTAAAATTTTTTAAGCAAGCTTGGTGTCTGTTGTATAGCATCTGTTCTTCTACATGTAGTACAGTTTTAAAGGTATTTAATCATTCCAACAGAAAATGGAGAAGAAACAACCAAAACTGACTGTTAAGAAAACACAAGCTTTTGTCCAGGGAAAAACCATGGAGAAAGGAGGAAAGGTATATATATATATATATATATATATATATATATATATGTGTGTGTGTGTGTGTGTGTGTGTATAATGTTGCCTTTTCTTAATGGATGAATCATGATTTATTGAAAAATATCAAAACATGTTTATGAATCATTTACTCATTTTCAAAACTGTCAAATAAAATATAAAATTAAACATTTTTATACACCCATCTAAGATGGGACATATTATCTCGATCATATCTGTCCATCTGACCGTCTCTGTCTTGCTTTGTTTTTGGTTCATAACTTAAATACCATGAGACCTAGAATCATTAAACTTTGTCAGCTGCTGCATCTTTGGTAGAGGAAGAATTGTGCAATATGTCACTATGTCATTATGTTAATGTGACCTTTGATTGAGATGATATGGCCAAATATGGCAAAATCCTGTCTGACTTGTAAATGGACAATTATTTGGTCTAAAATCATCAAAATTAGTCAGTTAATGAAGATTTTTAAACAACTCTACCCTATTTGGGCCAGGAAAGTACTAATTTACATGGCATCTTTCTGACAGAGTGCAGATTCAAGTTTATGAAAATCATAGCCCCAGGGGGGTAAGGTGTAGCCACAATAAGGGATCAAAGTTTTACATGCAAATATATAAGGAAAATCTTTTAAACTTTTCTTCTCAAGAACCACTAGGCCAAAAATTTCATATTTGCATGAAAGCTTCCTGACACTGTGCAGATTCAAATTTGTTAAAATCATGGCCTCTTGGGTAGGGTGAGACCACAATAGGAGATCAAAGTTTAATATATGAATATATAGGAAATTTTTTTAAAATCGTCTTCTCAAGAACCACATTTGGCAGGAATCTTAGCAAGTCAAAGTGTTACTAGTATATTGACAAGTGGAAGTATTACTGGTATATTGACAAGTTATAACTTAAGTATTACTGGTATATCCACAAGTTAAAATATTGCTAGGGTCTCCATGGCCAAATGGTTAGAGTGTCATGCTCAAAATCACAAGGCGTCTCGCCTCTAGTCGGAGCAGGTTTGATTCTCACTTGTGCCGATATGTAAGAAAATTTGTCAGTTTACTTTCAGAAGGTCGGTGGTCTCTTCCCAGGTACATTGTATCTGGGTTCTCTCTTCCACCAATAAAAAATTGGATACCACCAGATATCTGAAAAATTGTTGAGTGTGGTGGAAAACAACAATCAATCAATCAAAGTATTACTGGTATATTTGACAAGTTCAAGTTTTACTGGTATATAATTGACAAGTAAAGGTATTGCTGATATATATTGATAACTCAAAGTATTACTGGTATATTAACCAATGTGTTGAATCTGTGCTTCTGAGCAGAACTAACTTCAAATTAAAATGTCCTCTCAAGATTGAAAGGGGTATTGTAATGATCTGATAATAAATCGTAATCAAAATAATTTGGAAAGTTCTTATATTAAATAATAGAAATTTGGATAATGATAAATTGAAAACAAAATCTTTAATGCTTTGTTACATTTGGACTGGTCAATTTCTCTTCAGTCTGGTCAGTCCAAATTTCCAGTTCTTTGTGAAGACTTGTAATTTAGAATAAAATATATTTATATATATAAGAATGTAATGTGACTCGATATGTATTTTGAGTACATTTTGTATATAGTATGATTAACCTTTCACCATTTTTATGCCCATGTAATTGGAGATTTCGGGAGAATATAGTTTTTGGTCTGTCCATCTGTCTGTTGTCTGCAAAAACTTTAAACTTAGTCGTAACTTTTGAATGGGATGGTGATAGGCTTATGTGCATTCCTTGTGACAAGACCTTTGTTTTTGTACTAAAGTTTTGTCTTTTGGAATTTAACCTACTATTGAAAAACTGTTAAATTGTTGGTGATAGGCCTAATTCATATTTCACTTGCATATTCCTTTGGACAAAAATTTTCTTTTGGTACCAAAACGTTAATGACCTCTTGACTTTGACCTTGGAGTTAAAAACTCTAACCTTGGCTATAATTTTTGAATGCTTATAGTAATAAGGCTTTCATACTGTATTGTGTATTCTATGTCACAAGACTTTTCTTTGGGTACCAAATTACTTTGCTGTCATACAAGGGCATTAGTGTTTAACAAATGCACTTGTTTTTTGTCTTTTTAGGTTGGAAAAACTAAAACTAATGGTATGAAGTCAAAAATGAAGTCATTGCCAGGGAAAAGGTTTTTACTTTTTATGATTTTCAATTTATGATAATTTGTTGTCCATATAGCTGGATTTCATCTTTTGGTACAGTTTAAAACTGAAACTTAACTGATACATGAGGTTAAACACCTTATACCACATTGTCGCTAGCCACGATTACTGAGTCTCGGAGTACCTATGTGAACGGAGACAATAGGCGTGGTTTGTGATGATGCTTGTACCATAGCTGTAGCTCTGTACAACATATGGTTGCTTTGTTTTTCCATGTGATGTATATACAGAAAACTTACATTTTTCTGTGGCTAATATATACACCCATGCATGGATATTTTGATTGTATATTCATATTTATTACTATTGTGTAGAATACTCTTTTTAGAGATAATTTAGTTAACCGTAATATTAAACATGCATTCATGCACAATATTTATCAAAATAATAATGGTTCACTACACTATTGAAAAAGAAAAAAATACTAAAAGAAAGCCAAAACAAACGAAAGTTCTCTCTCACACATATACTGTAAAACAAGAAAATTTTGTGCATGCATATTTTAGCACAATGCAAGTGCCAAGGCATTGGTGCAAATTAAGTTTAGAGCACTGGCAATTTGTTGCAAAATACATTTGACACAGAGTTTGTGATTCGACCCATGCCTATTTTTTTCACCATGGTCAATCAAGTGTACACTCAATAGCTTCTGATCGATTTCTAAATCAGGTTATGTTCTTGTTTGTTACACTCAAACGAACATAAATCATTTATAAAATAATAACAACACATATATAGGAATAGAACACTCTCGCAATTGCATTTTATTGTACACATGATACAAAAATTCATTAATATTTCTTTTACTCCAAATCTTTGAATCTACAAAACAAAATATGATTTAAATACACGACTGCTATATAATTAAATTTAATATAGTAAGGGTGGGTGTGTGGGGAAAGTGTGCAACTGCATCGAGAGTCTTCCAATGTGGTAAATTCTTACTAATGAGAGAAAGTGTGAACAAAGAATGCTACAGTGCATTTCAAAAGGAATTCCAAGTTGGGCATGCCAATTTCATTCTCAGAAAGCCGACAAGAGTGCACCTTCCATATTTCTCATACTCTCTGTTCTGAATCCAGTCCATCATAGGCAGAATGGACTTTTTAAAACTGTCAAAGTCATTTGAAAAGAAAAGAATTCTAAATACATTGACATAGGTTTTATGTAGTTTTTACACACGAGTATAGTTCTGACTGTATTTTAATATTTTATTGCAGTCTGTTAGTAAGTGACAGTATTTATCCCTCTGTATAATATGATGATATGTCAATGATGTAAATTATGGTCGAATAAATGATTGTGTTCTCACTTTATTAAAACAATGTTTTTTATGTAAATAGAAAATTACAGAAGTATTATATGTGATATAGGCACATATATATGCATTATATCAGCACAGAGAATCAACACGCTTCTCATTTTGACCTTAAGACACAAATGCAAATGGCACATTGGGGAAAAGATTTTGTAGATGTAAATGATGAGTACACAAACAATCAAACCTCAGTAAATTAGAGGAGCCGTGTTTATTTAGAAATAGTGGAATGTTAATTTATCATTGTTCACCTGTGCCATTGTGTCTATAAAACACTCTGACCTTCCAACATTACGTCAGTGGATGCTTCATGTGTAGGAGTCTAAAACAGCATGACCTGAAACTTTTTGAAAAATACTTATTAAAATGAAAAATCATTGATGTACTTTTAATTTTGTGCAAAAGGTTGCATGCAAAATTTTTCTTGTTTTACAGTACACGCACTATCATTCTTTATAAGAAGCAATCTTATAAACAATAACAACCATCACATATATCTCATTTTAATAAAAATTTGCTGAGACTATATCTTATGTCAGACATCCACTTGGATTTTAAAATATATTCAAAAACACTAAAGTTAAGGTATATTATGTAAGATTGGGTCAGATGCACTTAAAGCTCTGTATCTTGGTGGATCTTTACAGAGACAGGAGTGGTAATGGTGGCAGTTGCTTGTTCTTTCTTGATGCACTTTGGCTGTAGAACACTAGAGACCTCTTTCACCAAAGTCCATGTCATACACAACATCACACTAACTACAAAGTATCTTTAACTGCCAACATGCATTTAGCCCCCTTCTAAAAATAACCCCAAATTTCTTGCAGTTGCCATTTATTAATTTTGCCCCATTCTCTCCCTCCCCCTCAAGCAAATGATTGTGCGATAGATTGTAAACACCTAGTAACACTGAATAGTTTAATATGTTTAATCTCAAGTCTAAAGCCAAAACCTTGAAAAGCTTGTCCAGCAGCAAGGCACTTGGTACAGACTCTGTTCCAGCTGAGGTCTATGCCTCTGGTGACCCAAAGCTGACTGAGAGCCTCACAAGCCTGTTAACCTCCATGTGAACTCATGAAAAACTGTCTCAAAAAACTAAAGGACATATCAATCATCTACCTGTACAAGTGAAAAGGGAACAGGAACTCCTGAGATAACCTCCATGACATCTTGCTCTCCATTGCTGGGAAGATTCTGGCCCACATCCTGCTAAATGCCTCATTATGCACATCTGGAATATGACTTCCTCCAAGAGAACTAGTTTGTATTCTAAACAGGCCATAGCACCATGAACATGATCTTCGCAGCTCACCAACTACAGGATGGGAGCGGAACGTTAGACTGTACACCACCTTTGTGGATCTAACAAAGCATTTGACGCTGACTGCTTCGGGGAAGGGATGTACAAGGTTGGATGCCCCACGAAGGTTATTGCAATGGTTTGGCAGTTCCATATTGATATGAACACTGGAGTGCAGGATGATGATGAGTACTCCTAGCCTTTTACTGTCACCAACTGAGTAAAGCACTTCAACTCTCTCAGCATGGTGTTCTCTGCAATGCTGACAGATGCTTTTTGTGACATTGATGTCAGCTTCCACTACTATATTGTGTGTGGCCTGTTCGGCCTCTGGAGATTGCAGGCCAAGACAAAGTTGCATGAAGACACAGTCCATGACATTTTGTTTGCTATGACTGCATGCTCAATGCCAGTACCCAGTCCGACATGCAGGGAAGCATGGACCTGTTCACAAAAGTCTGCAATGACTTTGACCTCACCATTTCTACCAAGAAGACCAGACCTCTATATTAAATCTCACATAACCATGCATGGCCAAAGACTAATTGTTGCAGACAAATTCATCTACCTTGGCTGTATTTTGTCATGCTACATAAACATGGACTTAGTCTACACACAAAGCTGAAAGTGTACAGAGCAGTAGTTCTTCCATCCCTGCTCTATGCCTGTGAAAGTCTCCAGCCGACACGCCAAACAACTCTATGATTTCCTCATGAGATGACAGGTTGCAGTAGTTCAGTGGTTAGAGCATTCACTTTGTAACTGGGAGGTCGTGAGTTCAAGTCCTGCTCATGTCATGGCTGCATCAAACCTAAGACGTAAAAATAGGTAGCGATTGCTTATACAATACTCTCAGAATGCTTGTTTGAAAATAAAATATGTTGTAGTGTGTACAGTTGTATCCTAGTGTAATTTGTGTTCTCTCTTTCTCTCTCTCCAAGTCCAGGTTTTGCATGATTATGCTTAATTAGCAATTTTAGAATCAACATGTGGGCAAGGCTATGGCACAAGTGACATACTATTACATGTGTATTTTTCTACTGATTTGCTACATAGATCACCTGATGGCATTTTGAAACACCCCCTCAGGGTATTGCCCCTCATGAGTGTTTCAAAATGCCATCAGGTATTTATAGCAAACCATAGAAAAATACACAGACACTAATACATGAAGAATATAGACATATCGAGTAACTGAATCTGTTGTTGGACATTCTTAGACATAGCCTTTCATTAGTAATGTTATGTTGTTTCGCAATCTGTTCCTTCATTTTAATATGCATAGCGGAGTTTCCTGTTGTGATTCTACATGTACTTGGATATTTTGAAATGATGAATAAAATATTTGTATGAATTGAAATTGTGATATTATAAGACTCTCTTATGAGTAGCCATGGAATATAAGGTAATTCCACTCAAGGGTTGCAAAAAAGTGGTAAAACCAGGTTTTGTAAAGGGTTTTACTGTTTTTTTTGCATCCCCTGAGAGTGGAATTACCTTAATATTTCATGGATGCTGAAAACAGAGTATTTCTCTCTCATATTTCTAATTATTTTATGAAGAATTCTGAATTAAATAATTTTTCACTGTATTTAAAAAATAACCCCAGAAATGGATTCTATGACCTTACTTTTGGCAACCATGTTGCTAACAGAAAATCAGTCTATTTATGGTCAAGGCACATAATAGTCAATTTTGACCTAGTGCTTCTACCAATAAGAAGTGAATAGTATTAGAGTTATTCTTCTCTGAGTAAAATCCCACAGATCCTAACATGCTAACACAAACAAAATAGTATACTTGTAAATTTCTCCTGGGGTAGAGGTTCCGACTCCAGCAATATCAAGGGCAGGGCCTAATTGGCAAATAGTGTTTACATTTAACTATTTTAAAAAGAGACACTACAGCTCAATTTGTATAAAAGTCATGAAAAGACAATTTTCTCAGATCTTTCTCAAATTATGTTGCATAGTTGTATGTATGAACTTCGTGAAAATGAATACATTTCTAAAGTTGATTCTCATTTTAACACATAAATTAATATTTTTTGATGGCCCATACAAACCCCCCACCACCACCAAAAAACAATCTGTCCTCATGATGCATGCCTATAGATGAAACAGAACAGAATGTTTTCCAGTGAGAGAAAGTGTACAGTGGGTAGACTTTTGACAGATTCTGCAAAAAATGGGGTAAAGGACGAGATAAAACTTGTACACAAACTAAAATTTATGTGGGGATCAGTATGACCGTTGAATCAATCAATTTTGAAAGACATGCAGGACTAGTGAAGACACTGCTTTAAATTTTTGTATAAGGAAAAGGTAAAAATTAAATTTTTTTTACATAAATTAGCTTGCATTTTCATGAAACCTCTCTCTCTTGTTATTTCAAAATTTTTCATTTTCTTAGATATTCATATTTAAAATCTTCTTAACAGATATGTCATTGAAAAGTAAGCAAATCATTATTTCAAAAGTATTCCTAACATATCAGAGAAAAAATAAGTTTTTGTTACTGATCTCTCTTTTAACAATCTTTGTGTGTGTGTGTGTGCAGAGAGAGAGAGAGAGAGATTCCAACAACTTAGGAAACCTAAAATTGTTGAATTCAGGTCAGTTGCAGAAATTATGTATGGCACTAAAATGACCAATGATATGAAGAAATAGATAAATCCTTGGGATGACTTGTACCTTCCTCAGGATAAATAAAAGTTTTGCATAAGGAAGGAAGGTAATGAACAGGGATCAATCCCATAAATTCCACAAAGAACACAAATGATGAGAGAAAGCAAATACAGACCCCTGGACTCACCAGACTAGGTTCCTAGGAGGAGTAAGCAGTCCCTATTGACTGATCACACCTGCTACAAGTCCATTAAGATAAGTCATATGTTAAATTATATTTAGCACTGAACATTAAAGTGAGTCAATTATAAAGAGACTTCAGTTAATGACTTTTTCAAAGACATGATGATGTGAAAGAATCCAGAACAATATAGTAATGGTACGACTAGAAAATTCAAGGTCGAAACTCAAAGCCAAAATGAAGAAAGATGAGTCTTATGCTTATTCAGCACTGAACAAATTAAATTAAGTTGAGTCAACCATTAATAACGAGTCAAGCAATAAAAATAGAAAACATAAATAATAAAGAAATGAGAGGGGAGGAGGAAAATTTATAAATGTTCTATCAAGTGTCAATATTCCTAAAAATCTCTGTCTGAAATATCTCTATCAGCAAAACAAAGCAAAAATTAGTTGTTGGGGTTAATCATTAATTGTCTTAAATTTCATTTTAAAAAAGTCCATGAAAAACATGAAATATGTAGAAGTACTTAGATTGTTGAACAGGTTCTTTTCTAATCACCCAAAAAGGTACTGTGTTCAACATTCATTCATTGTGACCTTGTTTTCATCTACAGCAAATGTGAAGTTAAAAAAAAATCATGTGCGACTTGGTAATCAAAAATAAATGCCTTGCATAAAAGAAAGAGATCTACAAAACAAAATCAAAGGTTACAAGTAAACAAGTTGTTGGGAAGCATATTTAAGATATAATTGACAGTGGTGAATTTGCATTAGGTCCTTGAATGTCCAACAACAGATGCATCGACTCTGATACAAGATTGTTTTTAAAAATGACTGCTACATTGAAGAGTAATCGAACATGTATCGTTAACTTTGGTGGAGATATACATTTTTGTACATGGAAGATTGGGAAGAAAATTAAAATTAAATTTTTGAAAAGTTTTTTTCATTTTTTTTAATCATTATTTCAAGTATTCTTATTTTCATAAATGTTTTTTTTAATTGGGTAATAGTAATCATTGTTTATTAGAAAGTCAACCAGAGTTCCAAAGAAGACAAAACCTGCCCCACATGTAGAGGCAGGCTATGCTCTGTATTCCAGCTTGTCAGAGGAATCCACAACTCAGGAGACCTGTGTCAGACTTCTCAATCAGCTGAACAAGAAAAAGATAACAGGTGACAAGACTTGTACATGTATATCTTTCCATAACACCTGAGATATATGGAGTATTTGTCGTTCGGAGGTTATCTACCAGTTGCTCTATCTTCATTCTTTCAATAATTAATTACAGTCCCTGAAATGTTCTACTTTCTCACTTGAATGGTGTGCAACCGTTGAAATATAATTTCCTAAATGTCTTCTTTGTGAATTACGAAAAATATGAGGAAAGCTACTTCATTGGCTCTTTTTGTTAAGCATCTTATATACTTGTTTACAAGTAGAATAAATGATGATAACAAGTTGCTGTCCTTTAAAAAAGGGCTGCAATATGTGGACCATAGGTATGTGTTTTTAACAGAAACTTGGTATTCTGTGTTGAAATAAGAATGTTTTTTGATGCAGATTTTTTTTTTTTAAATCTTGAAAAATGCAAATATTTTATATATGATCTTACTGCTAGAGCTATAATGATATTCAGGTCCAATGGATATGAAATATTTGTAGCTTTGATGTTTAACTTCAGAATTAAGATTCATTTTTGTATTTGACCAGGACCTTAAAGTTCAAGTTCAACAGGGGGCACAATCTAGTCAAGATAATAATGATCAAGTTTCATACCTTAATCCATTATATAGACCTGGCAACAAAATACCTTAATCGAGTGATATAGAATTGATGTTCACAAACTTAAATGTCATATGAGGGTGAGTCAGTAAGTAAGCAGCCCAACATATTTCTGGTTGACCGAGACAGTTGCAATTTTTCATGCCATGTTTCAATACATGTTTTAAACCTGGGTACAAAATTGCACACATATAGAGCCATTCTTTAATAACATATTGAATGTCAAACATGGCTAGTGATGCAAAGGCAAGCTTTCATCAAAAGTTGAGTACCATGCTGTAATTTGGTACTTGTATTTAAAAGGTAAAACAGGCAAGGAAATACATGATAAGTAGTTAATATTTATGGGTCTTCTGCACAATCTTATGATCAGGTTAAATTCTGGGTAGGGAATTCAAACATGATAGAACATCTTTAGAAGATGAAGCCAGGTCTGGATGCCCACTGGATGCCACTGACGATTAAATGTGTAACAAAGTTTGGGATCTGATATACTCTGTTAGGCAAATTCAGGTGAAAGAAATGGCACGAGCATAAAGCATTTCACATGGTAGCGTTTTAACAATCATACTTGATTGTTTAATTATGCAGAAGGTAACAGCCCTTAAGGTCCCCAAATCCCTTAGCGATGAGCAAATGGCAACCAGAGCATCGGTATGCAGCACGTTATTGAAACGTATTAGGTCAAAAGATGATTTCTTTTGCACCTGGCAACTGTAGATAAGACTTAGGTTCATTGTTATGGGCCAAAGAATGAAGCTCAGAGTCGTCAGTGGGTAGGGCAGGGATCCAAAGGCCAAAGAAGTTCAAGATGCAACCATTTGCTGGCAAGGTGATGGTCACAGTATTTTTGGGATGCAAAAGGCATTATTATGTAGGGACTTTTTACCCAAGAGAAGTACAATAACTGGAAATTACAATGCAAACTTCCTAGACCAGCTGAGAACCGCCATCCATGAAAATCTCCAAGATAAACTCTCTAAAGGTGCTTTGCTGCAACAGGACAATGCAAGAGTCCACACTTGCAAAGTTGCAATGAATGCTCTAGAGCGAAACCGGTATTAATTTACACCACATCCTACCTGTTCACCTGACCTGGCTCCTAGCGACTTCTTCCTATTCCCAAACTTGAAAAAGAATATCTGTGGCCATCATTTCAGGTCTGACAAAGGAGTCGTACAGCAGTTGAGGAGTGGGTCTGTTGAAAGGACCCTGACTTTTTCAGTTCTGGGCTGAACACCATTGGTCTAAGTGCATCACAATAGAGGGCTATTACATAGAAAAAGAAGAGGTGGATCTCAACCAGAAATAAGTTAGGTTGGTTATTTATTGACTCACCCTCGTATTTTCCTTCAAAAACTTGGTGCAATTTCACAAACAATGTACATTTTAGGATATGAACAATGACAATATATTACAATTAAACTTCGATATTTCAAACACTGATATCTTGAATACCATGGATATGTCGAAATGATTCGGAAGTCCCAACGACTTACTCTTTAAGTATTTTACCCTTGATGTCTCAAATACTTTGGATATCTTAAATTTTTTTCTTGATCCCATTGAGTTCGAGATAACAAGGTTGGACTGTACGTCCTTTGACAAGTATTGCTGACAGAGGTGATTTAGTGTCATACAACTATGTATAAATTAATGAATGAATTAGACTCCATAGTATTAATCAATTTTTATTAAAGTTTTTTTCACAAACCATAAAAAAAACCCATTTTATTTAATTCTCTTGACAATTGTTTATGAAACATAATGCTGTCTACAATATAATGCACAAGCTGACTTCTCTTCCCCCCCCCCCCCCCCCCCCCCCCCCCTCCCACTCGTGTTCAGCCAGTGGATGCTACCCGTTTGGGTCCCATTCTATGAATAAAGTTTGTGCATTTGGAACACTGCTCAGTCTTTTCTGTCATTTTGAGAAGAAAAATGTGATGTTCTGATTAGCTTCAAGCTGACTTTTCCCTAAAGCATCTGGTTTAACCTCATTTATATTTTCTGCATGGACCCTGAGGTCCATGCAGTTCAGCTTTATTGCTGACTGTTTACTTTTGTCTCTTTTTTAAAGAAGATATGGGGCCACAATACACAGTTTAGCACCTGTATGTCATCTGTCTTAATTTCTACAATAAATGTGGGCTTCCATACACAAAGATGTGTCTTTTGTCTATTTCTATAGAAAATTTAAAAGTTTCCATACACAGTTTAACACTAATCCTTTTCTTTTTGTGATACTCATTCTATGCCCATACACAGTATAGCACTGTTTCTCTCCTGAGGATGTGTCACATACACACCCTCCCACACACACACTCATTTGTCTTTTGTTTGTTTCTATAGAAGATGTGCCCCCTACACAGTTAACATGTAGGCCCGATATACAATTCATCACTCATTTGATTTTGTCTAATTCTACAGATGATGAACTTCCTCCCATTCTGCACAGTTTAACACCCGTTTGTCTGTCTCTTTTTATAGAAGATGTGAGCCACAATACACAGTTTAATACTCGGTTGTCATCCTCAACACCTGACCCTGACAGATTACTTGTTGAGTATGACCAGCAGCTCATTCCAGAGAGGGACACTTCCTCCCCATTGTGGAAGACTATTTTGACAGCTAAACATGTGCCAGCTGAAGGTGGTAAGTTTAGTTTTCACTGAATCCAGATGCCTTGAAAACCACAACATAGAAACGGCTCACAGCTGTCAGTATTTTCTGCAGGAACTATCAAAGAAGAATATGGTTTGCTAAAATAATCTTTTTCTCCTCTTGAAGTTTTATAGTAAAGATTGTTTAAATGTGGAAAGAAGATGGTAGTGTCTAATAGGAAGTTAATGAAAAAATGTTACTTTAAGATAAACATGGTATTAAATATATGTATAGAGTACTTTACAACAGTCAAATGTGTTTGTACAAACGCAAGTTTACTGCATTTCCAGAGTCATATTCCATATTAAATAAAGGACAGTTTTCTAACCAATGGAGTATGCAGGGCACTAATGATCTTGTGAGAGTCCCTACTGCTCTCTCTGTTCCTCTTAAGACTCCAGTGTATACAGATAATCAACAACAAGAAATACCAGTTACCCCAAACAACCAGAGGGTAGCAATCACACAAACTTTTAGTAAAGGATTTGTACCTATTGGTGTAGGAAATGACAGTGACCTAGATAGTCTGCAGCAATATCCAGGCAAAGAAAGCTTACCAAGTGGTCTGACATTCAATGCTGGAATTCATTCAGACAACCATACCACCCCTGATACGAGTCGATCAGCTTATGTCAGCTTGCCAAAGCCAGCAGTGAGTATTGCAATTTCCTCTCAACAATCTGTCATTCCACTTTACACGCAACAGAATGGGTTGTACCAACTTAGGCCTCAGTCATCTCCACAACCACAAGTAAGACATCAATTCTCAAAAGACCAGACATTTCCGTCATGTGATATCCCAGATTTACGTCATGGAGGAAGATTATTTGAACAGTTTGCGAGTGGGCAAATATCTTACCCTTCTCCAGTGCCAGAGCAGCATCAGCTTGAAGGGAGTTATCTGCTCACACAAGAAGTTATACCAGAAAGAGATACAGTTCCATTCACTGTTCCAAGTCTTCATTTGTCTGGAGGACAGATTGAAACAAATCTTGATGACACTTTGTCTACCATCACTGGTCCTGGTCATCATTCAGCAGATACGCCGAGGACATTAATCAGTTCTGGTTCACCACAGAGTAACCAACAAGTTACACCCAAAAATTCATCTGGCTCATCCAGTTCAAAGAGCGTTCATTTTCAAATTAAAGATGATCTGGTTAAAGATTTATCTGAAATCAGTAAAACAAGCCATCAAACTCAGACAGACAGTGGCTGTTTATCTCAACAGATAGGTATGGACCACCAGTTTATCTCTGTAGAGGTACCAGCTGCTACTCATTCATCTGCTAATTCTTCTGTACAAACACACCAAACTGCTGGAAAGTCACTTTCAGAACATGGTAAGTAATATTTTATGCATCATAATATTTTGAAACATTCATACAAGATTAGAATTTAGACCTTGAATACTTGGAAAAATCTGTAATTGAAAACCCCCTTTTTTTTATTAAGGCCGTAAGTAATTAAGTCTATATATGTAGTGACATCAAAACTATTCAGCATTTTTAATGTAACTCTGTTCACAACAGCAAAAGTTATCAAGCATTTCTTTATTATTATTATTATTTTTTTTATACAGAAAACAGTTCACAAATGGTTATGTCCTCTGTTAAAAGTGATGTCCCAAATCCATGGAGTGGAGTAAAGGCGAAAGCAGGCATGAAGAAACTAAGATACTGTCTGAATGAGCTGAAAGAGTGTGGCAAAATTAACAGTAAGACAACATGAAAACATGTGCTGAATTTATTTTATATCTACCAAACATGACAAACATAGGGATCATTTTGTATGATTCCTTTCTGTATGGTAATATTGTTACTGTAGAACACCTGTAGGGGGCACATGTGTTCATTGAAACATTTAGTTTGTTTCCCTATTTGAATATGCCAATTATAGTTTAATATTTCTTAATAATTTGGCAGTCCAGTCTCCAGTATCAGCAGCAGTATCAAGTTACTAATTGTTTATTTCTGCTCAGTATCTAATGATACCCAATACAATGATACCATTTACAAAGGGTAACTTTTTTTTTTGTATCTGACATATAAATACATATATTGGACAAAGTTCACTATATATTATAATTATAATATATATTAAATACATGTAATTTGAACTTTTTGTAGAGGACAAAGAAATCAAAAGGTTGGTGAAGGAGGTGGAGGACACACTAGAAATAATTCCTCAGTTGAAGAGTACATTCAGTCTGCAGGCAGAAATAGACCTGGCCCTACAGCCACTAAGGAGTGAAAATGCACAGCTCAGAAGGTACGTTACAGATATCAGAAACCTGACCTGTTCATGCAGCGAGTGCAGAACAAGAAACATACACAGCTCAGAATGTATGTAGACAGACCAGCTTATAGTCGCTATGCGGTAAAAACCACACAGTAAGAAGGTATATTACATACACACGTACAAACACACACATATATATATATTACTAGATAGTAAAAACATACAGCTCAGAAGGTATGTTACATATATATTGCTACACAGTGAAAGAACACACAGCTCAGAAGATATACATATATTACGTAATTTCAAGGGCATTATACCAGAATATTTACCCTGAGGTGACAGGAAAGCCCTGGGGTGTTATGTCGCTCATTGTTGTAGGCAGAGGGCAACATAACATCCCAGGACTTTCCTGTCACCAGGGGTAAATATTCTGGTAAAGTCTGCTGAGAAGTCATGTAATAAATGTTATATAACCTTTATTATATATCATTTGACACATGAATGAAATTTAATGCAAAACTTGATCGAAGTGAAAAATTGATATTTTTCAATTTAATTTGTCTGTTTACATTTACTTTGCAACCGGCCTTCTGAATTTTGAACCAGAGTTAATTCATGGGCAGAGCTTCTGGGCACAAGGGATGATATAGTTGTTTTTTGGAGGGCATTATAACTGTTTCCGGGAGGAATTATAATTTTCAGGTGTGATAGAGCAGTTTTCATGGCATACAGTGAAAAATTTGAGACATATAGTGAAAACTAATACAAATATGTTATATTACATATATATTGCTACACATGAAGAATACACAATACAGTCAGTACATTACATATAATCATTATATCGGAGACATGCTGTCACACTTCAGAATACCAACTCGGATAGTTTGATATGCAATTCAGAGGGTCTAATACATATTTGTGTTGGGTAAAACTTGAGGTGAGGGTTAGATTTTTGCTTCTACTCAAAAAATATCATTTTCATCCAAAAACAATTATGTAAGAGTATGAGTTTTAATAAGAAATGATACAGTACTGAAAAGAAATAATTTGTGTTAGCCGATGCACTTTCCCATTGCACACCATATATATTGTTTGTAGGCATATGCTTTGAGAAGCAAGCACTATTTTGATTGATTGATTGATTAATTATTTATTGCTTTCTGCCACACTCAACAAATTTTCAGTTATCTGGTGACGTCCAGTTTTTGTTGGTGGAGGAGAGAACTCAGATACAATGTACCTGGGAAGAGACCACTGACCTTCCACAAGTAAACTGGCAAACTTCCTCACATAATGCCACGGCCGAGATTCAAACACGCTCCGACAGAGGTGAGAGGCTTTGTGATTTTGAGTCCGATGCTCTAACCACTCAGCCACGGAGGCCCCTCACTCTTTTGAAATATACACATCCATATAATTTTGCAGTTAAATATGGCAATTTTAATAAATTCTTACTTCACTTTACATCTACATGTTTATTAACTTTGATGAATGATTTTTTTTTTTTTTTCCTTTTTTGTTTTTGTCGCTTTCAATATTATGTACATATGATAGTATGTATTATTAGTTACATGACTGTCAGTTTGGGACATGATACAGAGTCTTCCAGGGTTTGAAATGGAAATCAGTATTGGGACTCAGTGAGTACCAATACAGAATTTCATTTCACACCCTGGATAACTTTGTGTTATGTCCCAAACTGACAGTGTAACAAATTTATCCTGCAGAAGACCTATAGAAAACAGTAACATCTTTCATAATATTAGATAATTAAAGTGAATTCTATATACATTATATAATCACAATATCAAATCAAAAATTAAAGATATAAACAATAAAATTAGATATACATGATGTATGTTGAAACTGAATGCAGATACGTTTTGAAAGCTGAGGTAGCTTGTCAGACTAATATACCTTTTCACGATATTGAAATTTTGGGATGAATTTATGATTCATAAGTGATGTCACAGTTAAACGGAGACCTAATACAGAAAATTTCAGGTGTCATGTTAGTAGTTTATATCCAATCATTTATCTACAAATCTGAAGTGGGATGAATATAATTTATAAGTGATGCATGGAGTAAAGAAATGAAATATAGTTCGGAAACATACTCTACCCAGTGCATTACATGCAAGTGTAAGGTGAGTGATCACTGGTATGAATATAGGCACAGCCAGATACCCAATCTAGATTGTATTAATTTTAATGTCTGATTAAAACATAATTAATGTTATGCTGATACATACATAGACCATATATCATATTTTGACATATTCATGTTTGAGAATGATTATCAGGAATACTTTTGTAAACTGGGTTTTATACATATTGCCTATGTAATCAGAACCAGTTTAATGAAGGACTTAGTTCAGAATACAATAAGTACACTGTACATCCTCTATTAAACTGGTTCCAGTATTTACCTAATACAACAATAAAGTCACTTGTTGATAAATTCAATTTTATAATAATAAAAATTAACCAGTATAGGTTGCAAAACAAATTTATAAACAACTGAAAAATATTTGTCATTCAACATGAATGAATCATCTGCATGTAGAATTTGGTACACATGTAAACATGTTGATGCAGACAAGTTTTTCTTGGGCTGTGTATTCAGAGCAGTTAATATAATCCATCAACATCAAACTAAATACTTAAAATATTTTTCTAATAGATCTACACCCATCTTCACAAGTCAAGGGTAAGAGCATATTAAACAGAAAGTAATAAATGGCACCTTTTGATGAAAAGATAAGTGAAAAATATTTTAAAACTTCATCTAATTGTTTCTTCAAAGAAAATGAATTTCTAAAAATCAACTGACAATATCTGTCTACTGATAATTGATTACACATTCTTCACCTTGTTGCTCATGCCATGCATGTTTAGTTTTGTTTTCAGCCAATTATAAAAGCTGTTTTCTGATTGGCTCCATGTTGCAGGCTGCAACATCAGTCATATGCTCCATCTCGAACCCATGTTTTGAATAGTGACTGATATCAAGGGTTAGTGTGAGGTAACGAATCAATAACTCTTGACTTGTGAAGATATCTACCATCTCACCTTTTTCATCAGCAAAATACATATAAGCCTAGTCCATTTCAGAAACTTCCATGATGTCACAGTGACCTAATTCATAGCTGTATAGGAAAATGATTGGCTGTTTAATTCTGAGTCATAGTTGAAGAGAAATAAATGTTGGCGAACGCCCCAGCTTTTATTTTTAAAACAACATTTCTCTTCCTCGGATGTTATCCTACAACATACATGAAAATGCGATCTTTATTAATTTAATATATTATATTCTATCTTGTGAAGTCATCAATCTAATTAAAATTACCTCCTTTGATCCACTTACCAGTGATCGCGACACTGTATACTGTAGTGAACATTGGAGAGAAGATCAAAATATCTAATATTGCATCGAACAGTGAAGTCATCTTTATCAAATTCTTACAGACGACTTCGTTTACTCAACAAGCAATCAAGAGTAGTAACAACTCAACCCACTTACAGCAGAAAGGAAATGGCAAAGGCAGATGGTGAGTTTAAATCAATTTCCTTCCTGAGGAATGAACAATATATAATAAAGGTATCAGTAGAGTTAATTGGAGCTTTCCTAAACCAGGTGTCATGTTTTTATCACCCACCATGAAATGATCATCCCCATCCATCTGTGTTGTTGTTCATCATACCTGTAGTTTTACAGAATTTTTTTTGTTTTTTACTCACTATGCTTGCAGTATATTGATGTTTTAAGTTTTGCTGAATTGACCTACTTCAAGAGAGTAGGTCTCCAGACTTGAAAAACCAGATTTTTATTGATGCAGATCTTAACTGACACTGATATCTGCTGTGTGTGTGTATGTATATATATATATATATATATATATATATATATATATATATATATATATATGAGTTTAAATTTTGCTCTATGTTCTATTTGACTTTTGACTCTTTAATATGAGGTATGGTCCTCTGAATTTCATACAGTGTCTATTTTATACACACGTCATCAGACAGGACTTTTTGGACCTACTTTAGGGCTAATAGAGGGTCAAACAGCTTTCTGTTATATAGTTTGTTATAGATATAGATATTGCTCTGAAATTTAGTCATAATCTTCCCCTCAGAGGAATACAATTCAGTTTGGATTTCAGATGGATTGGTCTGCCTGTCTGTAAACTTTCACATTTTCGACTTCCTGTCCAGAACCACAAAAATCCAAATATAGGGTTTGATCATTTAAAAAGATTCTTCTCAAGGACAACTGGGTCAGAAAAGTTCCAATTTACATGGATGCTTCCTGACATAGTGCAGATTCAAGTTTGTTAAGATCATTGCCCATGGGGGGTAGGGTGGGGCTATAGAAGGGGATCAAAGTTTTATATATAGACCTTGAAGCGTACTACTACACCACTTGCATTAAACAAACTGATTCATGCATGGAACGCTGAATGGTCTGCATGGAATGAAACGATTCTTGCACAGAATGCTGAAAAATTTGCATAAAACAGTCAGCGGGGCTTGCATGCTTTGTAAATGATTGAGATGAAATATTAGGTGTGGCCTGCACACTTCGATATTCGGGTCTTTACATTGTCATTAATCCATAAAAAACAAATAAATATAATAATAAACTTGGGGGAAATGGTAAATAAAAAAAAAATATGTCCTTTTTTGAAATGAATATTACACCTGCTTAATGTGGTATTGCTTTTCTTTTGACATTTTGTTTCAGGTGAACTTGGGCATTATAATGCTTCACTCAGAGACACAGCCTTCATTCATGCTGTTTACATCTTTAAAAGTGAAAAATCTATGTCAAGAAAATTACTATAGAAATGTAAAATTGTAGAAAATATGACACTTAAAATATGTACACATTGAATTATTTTGAAACAGAAAATTAAAATTCGTACTGCACCTCATATGCTACCATTCAATGCCACGTCACACAAAGATAAATAAACAAAGGTAGGTTAGACAATGATTTGCCATTAAAAGTTACTTTTCTATACTTAATGTTTATAAATATTTTTTTAAATGAAATGCTAATGTGGGATTTTGAAAAAACACAAGTGTGCATTATATTTGGCAAAGAATATTTGATAAAGAAAACCAAAATATGTTAGCATTTATCGGACTTGCACTCTCTGCAAGTTTGAAGGGGCATGGTTTGAATGGTTCTACAACACAAAACATTTCTTGCATGGAACAATTCTTGAACAAAACGCTTTGCACAGTTTGTACAGAACAAAATGATTCTTGCACAGAATGAAATGATTCTTGCACGAAATGGTGAAAGGGTTTGCATGGAATGCTGAATGATTTGCAAGGAATGTAACAAAATGCTTTGAAGGTGTAGTAGCATACCTCAGGGTCTGTACAAAAATAAAGGAAAAATCTTTTAAAATCTTCTCCAGAACCAGAGCCAATTTCAATCAAACTTGGTACAAATCATCCTTGGGTGAAGGAGAATCAAATTTGTTCAAATGAGGAGTTATGCCCCCTTGAAGGGCTATGCCTCTTCTAAAGGGAGATAATCACAAAAAATGCAAAAATAGGGTGAGGTCATTTAAAAATCTTCTGAAGAACCATTGGGTCAGAAGATTTCAAATATACATGGAAGCTTTCTGACATAGTGCAGACTCAATTTTTTTAAAATCATGGCTTCAGGTGTAGGATGGGGCTACAATAGGTGATCAAAGTTTTATATGTGAAAATACAGGGAAAAATCAAACTTCAAACAAATCATCCTTGGGTGAAGGGGATTCAAGTTTGTACAAATGAAGAGTTGTGCCCTCTTCAAAGGAGAGGTAATCACAAAAATAAGATGGGGGCATTTAAAAATCTAATTAAGAAGCAGTAGGCCAAAAAAGTTCCAATTTACATTGAAGCTTCCTGACATAGTGCAGATTCAAGTTTTTGTGTTTTTAACCATGGTCCCTGGGAGAAGGGTAAGGCCACAGTAGAGGATCAAAGTTTATATGCAAATACATAACAAACAAATCTTTAAAAATCTTCTGAAGAACCACCAAGCCAGAAAGTTCAAATTTACATGACATCTTTCTGACATAGTGCAGATTCAAGTTTTTTAACATCACAGTCCCCGGGGGTAGGGTGGGGCCACAATAGGGGATCAAAACTTTATATGGGAATATATAGAGAAAATCTTTAATATGACTCAAGGTGACTCAGGTGAACAATGTGGCCCGTGGGCCTCTTGTAATGGCATACTTTCACATTTCTGTGAGTTATCTTACTTTTCTGATATCTGTTTCCACTGAGGGGATGAAGACCTATATCATGGAGATGTAATGTGCCAGCTCAGACAGGATTATTCTGTCATTAGACCAATATGCAAATCTTGTATTGGAAGGGGTGTGAGACCTGCTGTATGAAATGCACTTAATGTTGGCCAAAGACATAGAAACCATTAATTCACCATTTGCATGTGTCCAATACAAAATAAAAAAAAAAAATCAAACTAAATATTTAAGAGTTATTTTAGTTTTCAATATTCAAAGGCACTTCAGGTGTTTCTGAATTATTATTTTTTGACTGACCCAAATTTTTCTTTTAAAAATCCAATTAATAAAAAAAGATTTCGCCTATTATGTAAAGCTTTTCATCAGTATAGGCACGTTCGAGAGCAATTATACTTTACTAAACAGGACACATCTTGTTTTATACTGTTGTTGATATAATTAGAATTTAGATTAAATATTCAGAACAGGAAACCATTTCTAGATTTCATAGCCCTTGGGACTGGTGATACTCAGGTGACTTGATAAGGCCTGTGAGCCTTTTGTTATTTGCTGAAGACTATAAAATCAGATACATCCAGTTACTGTTGTGAATTTAAGAATATTTTAATCAAGAAATGGAAGATTAAAATAAACATATACAAAACCAGTTTTTCTGTTTAACATACTAGTGTTTGGTATCATTGTAATTGTCTCAATAAGCTGAAAAACAATATGCATATCATGAAAAATTGTTTTTGAATTTTTTTTATTTTAAACACCACCTTTATCGTGTTTATTTTAACACCAACATACACACACCCAAATCCCATTTTCACATCTCCTGCAAAGAGATAGTCATAGCATTTATCAGCACTTCTCCGTACCAACAGTAATTTTCTCGGCATTAATATCAGTAAATATCAGAACCCATATTAGAAGCAACAGCTGTTACCTGTTACCATAGCAAAAACAAGTCAAATACTCCTTTTAGAAGTGAAATCACAATAATTTCTTTATATCCAAATCTTTGTTCAAAATGTTTTTAATTACAATTTCAATTTTCTATAGGAATTCTCTAAATTATCTTGAATGTCTTGGGGTATGGAGTTTAAGATCCCATTTGTGTCAATGTTGGATATTAAGTGTGAATATGTCTGATGTAAAAATCATAGTTATTATGTTCCCCAATGAAGTTTGGGAACATATTGGTGTACTCTGTTTCCTCTTCTTATTTTTTCTTTCTTCTTGGGACTTTTTTGTCCATGAGTGTTCTCAGAAACTACTCATGGGATCAATATGAAACCAATATAGGATGATAGTATACCATATGTAGATGTTCAGAGCATGTCACTTTATCTGAAAATGCCTGCATGTGCTTGCACTTGTATTGGAGGTTTCGTTTACAAATTTTTGAATCGCTGTAACTTTTTTGTTTTTCAATGATATCGATTGATAATTATATCTTAGGTATATCTTGATCCCCTTTATCGATTTCTATGGTCAAAATTACGATTCTCCTCGTGCATACAAGTGTGCTTCATTTTGATTGGATAATACAAAAATGTATATATCTCTGTTGTTGTTGATGGGAATGAGATCATATTTACAGTATTGGTAGACATCCCAAAAATCTACAGATTGACGACATAAAATTTGCAAACATGCATTGTCTTTTGAAGTTTCAATTCTTTGAATGACCATAACTTTTGTCTTTTTTGTTAAAATCTTCTGAATGTAGTTTGGTATTCTGTGCATGCACGTGGCTAAATTGTGATTGGCTGATTTTCAAATCGCCATAACTTTCTTATAAATAAATACAAATTAATACTGTAGTATATAGATCTATCAAATGTCTATCGAATAGCATCAACATCAATGTTAAGTCTTTCTTGCATGCACATAGATGCACGTGCATGTCTCCTTTTTTTGGTACTAACATGGTCATAACTTTCGAATTAAAAGTTAAATTTAGCTGAGATTATACTTGCTGGCTAATGATTCAAATGCCTATTGAATGGTTTGAAAAAAAATTCCATCGTCGAATTCGTGTACGCGTGTGCAATTTCATTTTGGGGTTAAATTCATGCATCGGTCCATAACATTTTCTGATTGACCGATATTGAAATCGACATAACTTTCTTATAAATGAGTAAACAACATGAAATTCATATTGTAAGTATATCTATTAAATGCCCATCGAATGACATCAACGTCGATGTGGTGTCTTATGGACGTGCATTGGTTTTCTTTCATTTTCTAAAATGGCCATAACCTTCGAATTAAAAAGTGAAATCTTAGTTGTGGGTTTACGCCTATTAAATGGTGTGAACAAAAATCTATTTGTCGAATTGGCGTGTGCGTGGTCTATAACATTGGATTTCAATGACTTGTATTGAAATTTGTGTTGCAGATATATTTTGAGACTCCCTACTCATTGGTGTTGCCAAAATCACTTCATCGCATGTGCATGCACGTGCACTCAAATTTTATTAGCTAATATTTAAATACATGTACATATATGTCGCTCATGAATATGGTATATTCAACAATATTGAGATATGTACACACTATTAAAACCTAGTATAGACCATGCACATGCATTATTTCAGGTGTTTGTAACTTCTAATCGCTGTTAGTTTCTCATTTGTCATTGAAATGTTTGGAAACGATGTTGTAGTTACATATTTAGACTTCTAACATATTGACATGTTTAAGTTACTAATCAAAACATGCATGCATGTGTATTGAATTTTCATTGGTTATTAAATGTTGACAACTAATTTGTTTAACTATGAATAGGAGTGAACGTTATAAAATAGTTATATGTTATGCAGTTTCTTATAGTTGAAATCACTTGTCCTGAAACAATTGACACCATTTCCTACTTGGGGGAACGTTTGGGGAACATCTGTAATGGTCCCTGTTACAATGAGTACTAGCTTATTTTGTAAATGTCATATACAGAGCAACAGTGGTGATATTTTGAACAGTTGAAATTATTTTCATTTCCCACTAATAGAAAATATGGCAAGAATGTGTGGGTTAAATACACTTAATGTATATTTATATTTTGTATTCTGAGGGTAACACAGTTGGTAATGGCATAAATCTGGTTATCCATATCAGGAGCATCTGAGTCAAAGTATATACCTCCATGTTTTTCACATAAGAAGAGATTTGATAAATTTTCAGTCAAAATTAACATTGAATTCATGTTGAAGCTCATGTCTTTCTGGTCTTCATGCAGCTAAATATATAATATTTTAAATACAACTTTGCCCCAATGTGTTTGAGCTTCAAAGGGGGTTAGGTCCCATTAGAAGGACAGGTCTAGTTCCTATAGAATTATGACCAGTATAGACAGAGAAGTTCAAAATCAAAGATGTGAAGAAGGCTTGTATTGGAGTATTCCTTATAAAGGGTATGCCAGTGAAGACAGTTCTGGTCTGTTTTGCAAGTCTAGAGAATTCATACCATGAAAATTCCTATTAAACATCATGTTGACATTCAGATATGCGTGTTAATTGTTTTATTGCTTTGTTAGATTCTCAGCTGCAGACAAAAACAGCAGCCCTTCAGAAGAAACTGGTCACAGAAAAAGAAGAGAAAGTGAAACTAGCTGCAGAAATAAAAGACCTGCACACACAAATGCAGAAAATGAAAGTTGAAAGAAGTAGGCTTATAGCTTCAGTCAGTGAAAAGGTTGGTGACATATAATCATGTTTTGATTCTACAAAGTATCCATTACAGTCATACTCTATGCTGGGAAATTTTCACCTATAACTTACTTTGTTATTTTATCCAAATGTCATTAATGGACAAAGTTAGTGATTTAATTTTACTACACTATAATTATTTTAAAGTAGCAAAAGCATCTTTGGACAAATTGAATTGTTTTATATACGTCGAGTTAAAAATGACATGGAACTAAAACATTCTCTTTGTGCATGAAATTTTAGTGCTGCTGACGGAGTATATATTGATAAAGTAAATGCCAAACTTCAAATTGCTTATGACAATAACTCCTTGAAAATCCTGAAATTGTCTTCATCATTCATCTGTAATTGTCTAACCATAGAAAATCTCTCATATGCTAAAATGCTAACAGTCAAAAACTACTATTAGTATTGTTATAAACTTGTGTTCACCATTAAGGACACCTTCGCTAGCCAAGGATTTATGATCCAGTCCACTTCTCTACGACCCTTGGCTGTGTTAGCTTTGAGTGGCATCCTCTAGCCGATGGAGAAAACAAACTCTGCTTGGATTACATCATGTTCAACCAATGAAAATGCATGTTTCAACTACTTGTAGACAAAGACTTACTGTTTTCACATTCCTTTGTTTTGCACATGGTCTAACGTAATAGGCTATCTGATTAGATCCAGGGGTACTTGGCCTACATCCACTGATATGCAGAAAGTTGTTGACATGAAAATCATGCTAACGCGTCCAAGGATTGTAGAGAAGCGGAGAAGATCATAAACCCTTGGCTAGCGAAGATGCATTAAGGATGTAATGATATAGTTATACAAGAACAAAGCAACAAAAGTCAGGCAATTTGTTGGTCCCCATGGGTGATGCAGGTACTGGTATGTCTGAATGTAACCTTTACCCATAAATGGTCACCTGAAACAAGGTGGTCGTTATGTAATTGTTTGAAGTGATAAATATTTGTATCATCATCATCATCATCATCATATCCGTTTTATAGTCCGTTGTCCTCATCTGAGGGTTGGACTTGACAAGTCTCCTTCTTAGACGACCTCTCCACTCTGAGCGATTCTGTGGATCAGCAGTTTCCATCGGCTTAGTTCCATTGTTTTGACAATAGTACTTTTCTATGGGCCTGCATCACTCACATACAATGATTAATATGCTAATATAGAGTCAAATACAACCGATAAATGTAGTATTAATACAAACATTAATCTAGGAGATATATAGGAGTATATGTAATGTAAGTGATAATGTTAAGATATACATATAAAAGCATGAATATTAAGATTTCTTTGGGTCATCTGGTTACACGACATTTCAGTCACTTAGACAACTCACAAAAATGTAAAAGTATCACACATCCGTGACACCGTTATTCGTTAGACAAACTTCAGACCAATGGCACATGTGATGGGGAAAAAGTATATCCCTAACCCGAACTATATTTAAAGCAAAAGTACATTTAATCCATGAATTAAATTAATTTATTGATATGTTATTCATATTTTTCATGTAGTTTGCATGTGGTTTTGATTTTTTTTTTTTATTGCATTTATATCTATTACTGTCGGCTAGGGAAAAAATTTCAGAAATATAATGCAATCAGTCTCATGTCAGAGCATTCATTCAATGTCTTAATGTGAGATCATTTTTTATTTAAGAATTAAGAATACAAATTTTTTACTTTTGTTACTAATTTCATTTCTCAGCAATTCTTTTCTTAATTCAAAACCATGTAATTTGATACTTACATGTACTTGTAAATATGTCATTGTTTCTGATTTTGTATCTTTACATTTTACTTTCTGAAATTAGAATGTTGAAGATAGGCCAAAAAACAAAAACTTACCACAAACTACAATTACACTAATTTGTGGATAGTTTTGACAAAGATATTGCACAAAATTTATTGCTCAGTGAAGCTATTCGTTTTATTAAACTAGCCTGGGAAAGCATTGTACCCGACATGATAAGAAACTGTTGGATCCACTGTGGGTTATTCACTAATGAAAATATATCTATAAATAGCACATCTGTCAATGATCATGACCTTGCACTTTCCTTATCTCAAATTCAAGACTTATTTGATTTGGACCCAAACATGAGGTTGACCATCCAAGAATTTTTGAATTTTGATAAAATGCTGAGTCTTCCGAATCACTTACTGACAACAAAATATCGTCAATGATGGCGACTTCAAGTGAGAATGCAAAAGTGTTAGATGACAATTAACAGCAAAGACGAAGTTCCACATGTTCTTACATACTTATTAATTTTTATTCCATTTAATTTCTGAAGTTCAAGAAGTGTTTTAAATTAGTAAACGGTAATTCTTCTTTACCACTGAAATATGCAGTTCTGAATTTCACTGCCATGTCTTTCATGACTGTCATCCCGAACTTGTAACTGTCTTTGAAAATTAGCAGCAACAGTTGCCCCATTCGCTCATGCAGTCACGAACAAAGATGTGTCTCTTACTGTTCCCATGGATAGTCACACTTCTGCATTTGAAAGATGTACACCCTGTAGTGGCGAAATCAGATAATGGGTGTCCAGAATTTGAGGACGTCGCTGGCTGATTGGCTTTACAAATTCTGCAAAACATTTTGCCATCTCTGTAGATCAACCATGAAAACTCCTTCAGCCATTTCAGTACTGGTGTTCTCTCTTTATTCTTGTTTTTAGATGTCGTCACATCATTTAGATACTGAACTTTCCAGTTGTGAATCTGATTCTTCGTTACCAGGCTTCAACTTTTTACTGGTAGTGGTAAATCCGAAACTCTCTAAACGTTTTCCCGCCATTTTGCACTGCTTTAAAAAATATTTATTCCAATCTCCGATCCCAATCATAAAAATTTACTGGATGCCTGAATTTTTTCCAGTCACAAAAATGCGACTTACTTATAACCTCTAGTCGCAAAATCGATTTTCTGGTCACCAATGCAAATGTTTTACTCGCAACTTGGAGCACTGTTGTATTTTCATACTTTTTCTTTTTGGTCTAGAGTGAATTGCCAGATTACTCTTTGTTACATTTTTTTGTAAATTTAACACTGTTGTTTACTGGATAGATATTCAGTAGAATTTGAGGACACTAAAACATTTTCATAAAATCCTAAAATTGGTCTCTGTAACTCGAGATTGTTGTAAGTTCCTAATGTACATGATCCAGATACCAGTAGTCTATCAAATCTTAATGATGCTCAACACAAGAATGCAAATGAATGACTGGAAGCAGGATATGTGTCACTATTTGTAACTGCAAAAGATTTCAATATTGCACAAAGCACCATGTCTCACCTTTGGAGCAGATACCAACAGCATGACCACATGCAGCCAGACCACATACTGTTCATCTAACAAGATGATCTACAAAGACACAATATCCAGGTTCTTCCTTGGCCATCAAAATTACCAGATTTGAACTCTATCAAACATGCATGGGACAAACTGGATAGGGCATCCACCGAAGACAACCACAGCTTCAGACTCTGCAACAACTGGCCCAAGCTCTACAGTTTGAGTGAAACAACATCCCTTGACAGTTTTTTAAAGAATTAATTGCATCCATTGGAAGGCATTGTAAGGCAATCATTGTGCACATGGGGGGGGGGGGGGGGGGGACACTAGATTTGAACTTGGGTGACCTTGAACTGATAATGACTGTAATTATCATTAGTGGTTGTGATACTTTGATGATATATCATTTTGTGCTGTCAGTAAATCAATGATTCAATATTTCTCATGTCTTAAAATGAATGTAAAATTGTACTATGCTTTTATTTTTTGGATCAGTATAATATATACAATGTTACTACAGCTGTATATTGTCATTGGAAATGCCATGTTATTTCTACTATTATTGTTATTACAGTATACTTTGGTATTATACAGACCCTGAAGCATGCTACTACACCTCCAAAGTGTTTCATTCCATGCAAATTGTTCAACTTTCCGTGCAAACCGTTCAGCATTTCATGTAGACCGTTCACCATTCCATGCAAGAATCATTTCGTGAAAGAATCCAAAGTGTTTTGTTTCATTCTATTTGCAAACTATTCAGCGTTCTATGTAAACCAGTCACTGTGCAGACCGTTCACCGTTCCATGCAGACGTCAGGCAATATTTCATTCGTTGGGGGCTAACATAAGCAGTGTTGCCTTCAAACCAAGTCAATTTTGTATGAAATTTATTGCGTCGGACATGAGCAATTGTTTTAAAATGGGTCATTATCATTTCTGTGTCAACATTTTTTAATATGAAAAATATTGCCAATATATTGAAAATATTTTGTATTGAAACTGACCCTATGCTGAAAAAATCAAAGCATGCAGGCCATGCCTACTGTTTTGTACAGATCATTCACAAAGTGTGCAAGCCACGCCTACAAAGTGGTCAGCATTTCATGTGAAGCGTTCCGTGCGAACTGTTCACCGTTCTGTGCAGACCATTCAGCATTCTGTACAAACTGTTCACCATTCTGTGCAGACCATTCAGCATTCTGTACAAACTGTTTACCATTCTGTGCAGACCGTTTAGCATTCTGTGCAGACTGTTCACCATTCTGTGCAGACCGTTTAGCATTCTGTGCAGACTGTTCAGCATTTTGGACAGACCATTCAGTGTTCTGTGCAAACCATTCAGCATTTCATACAAACCGTTCACCATTCTGTGCAAGAATCGTTTCATAGAGTTCTGTGCAAGTAGTAGTACACTTCAGAGTCTGTACATATGGGCAATGACCATCACATGTTGATGTGTAATGCACCAATAAAGAATTTGATTTTGTTTTTAGTGAGTAAATTTGATTGCAGATTAAATGATTGATGTAGTAGCACTAGATTCCAGTAGAGTTATCATGAAAACATATCTATTTTCTTGATCATATACTTAATCAGTTTAGTATGTACCAAATTAATTTAGATCTCCTGCCTTGACATAATGTTGAAAAAGGCATATGTACCTACTCAATGACCAACTAAGTCATTCTGTAAACAAACTCTAATGATTTAAGGAGACAGATGAGTTGATGATTAGACAAGAGTGCTTGAGTGATGCTCACCAGTTCAGGACTGACTTGGACAGGCTTCAGAGACAGATTAAGGGTGCACGTATACAATATGAGGCACTGGAGAGGGAAAATCACATTCTACAAGTTACACTGCAGCAAAAGGATGATGAGATCAAAGACCAAAAAAACAGGATAGAGTAAGTACGGTAGATCCCTCTTAATGCGATGTTTCATTTTCCAGCTATTTCACCATAATGAGCAGATAATCATAATAAACAATTGCTATATAATCTAGTTTTGATACAATAACATGTCAAACTGAATATGTGCATGCTTTCTCATGCAAGTATGCATATTCCTTTCAGCTGAATTGCTAGACATATAGAATTAAAGTTTGTCAGCCAAATTTGTAGGTCACCAGAGTAAACTCCTGTTGCAATTGGTCTGTGTCCATCATCATATTTTGTGCATCATCTGTCGTGCATTAACATTTGATCATTTTTAAATTCTTCTTGCAAACTATCATTTCAATTCTTTTCGGTTTTGGTATGTAGCAACTTTGGGACAAGGAGAACATCAGTTAATTTCAGTACTCCTGCACCTCTGGGGCCTTAGGGGTGAGGCTAAAACTGCCAAAAATTTACCAATTTTCAAAATTCTTCTTGACTCTACAACCACAAAAGAACTAATTGAATTATAAATTTCAGGACCCCTTTACCCCTGGGATCTTAGGGGCAGGGCAAAAATTGCTAAAAATTGACAAATCTTCAACAATCTTCTTTACAATCACACATGTGTAAGAAAGAGTAAATATGTAGTGCTCAATCAAAATTGTAAATTTCATGATCCCCTGGGTAAAGGTTCTGACCTCAGGATGGGGCCAAACTTGGCATATTGTGTATATTTGTAAAACACTTAAATAACATCTTCTTTAATGCTATTGATACTAAATTGAAACTAATTGGATGTTTAGAAGGAGTAAGTTGCCATTTACCGAAATTGTTTTCATGATCCCAGAGGGTAATAGACTCTATTCGTGGTCAGCCATTAAAATCCCAAAACAAGGCTGACCTGACTATGGTGTGCCTGGTGACAAAGTATGAAGGCGTGGCCCCACAAAAGGCAGTTGGTGTAGGTGCAATTTCTGGCATTTGTGCCAGAGATGAACGATGCCATCACCACAACATGGGACAGCAGTCCCCAGGTCTTACAGAAAAAAAATTTAAAAAGGATATAGAGCAAATTTGCGAAAGGTTAGGTGCACAAAATTGAAGGTTTGTTTATGTTTATGTTTCCCGAAAATGAAAGTGCTTGCTTTGAGTACATTACAACTACTGCGATTTCTTGAATGACAGACAATAAAAATACATCATATCTAGAGCAGAGAATATACATCAGTAATCATTTATATAAATTCTAGAGAAAAGGAAAGATATTTTGCCCTACATTACAACCATGTGCGACAATGTAAGTGGGCGTGGCTTAGGATTTCGATCAGCTATTTAACATTTGTATCTGATTTATTAGGAACCATTTACCATTGTTCATTGAAAATATCTATGTACACACTCTTCATTTCTTGATATTTGAATAAAATGTGGAAATTCTCCACACACACACACACACACACTTCTTTTAAAAAGAAATAGGCCTATTGATCTATTATATCTACTATAGGCTATTTAGCTAAATATATATTTTTTTCTTTGATTGTAAAAAGCCATACACATGTATATACATGTATGTGTATAGCTTTTTTCACTCAAAGAAAATACATATTTTTAGCTATCAAGATTAATCAAGCCATTTGAATTTTCCTATCAAGCTATTAAAATCAAACTAATGTGAACTTGATAAATATATTGTATAGATCTGCAGGTACACATTTTGTTGATGTACATAACAATGTCGGATTTAGAGGCGGCTGCCCCCTCCCCCCCCCCCCCCTTTTTTTTTTTACCACATATATTCAAAATAATGTAAAAATCTAGATTTGAAATCCAAAATGGAGTATTTTGGCTGATACTTGATATTCACATGTACCCTCCCTTCAGATATGGATATGCCACCGCATAACATTATCAATTTTGATATACATGTCATCAAACATTACATACATACATCCAGGACTTAATTTAAAAAGATTTCCTTGATTTTGGGGTGTTTTTTTTACTTTATGTGTAGGTATGATAATATCCTTTGATAAGTTAAGAAGATGGACAAAGTACTGTAGTACAGTCAAAATATAGATGGAAAATGGCTAATTGTCTTGTCTTCAATGATTCACTAGAATAGATGTCCTAAATGGGATCAAAATGCTCCTGTATGCAAATACAATTGAAAGTAAGGTACCAGAAATCTTTGAATTGGTTCTCAAATAGTCTTGACCTTTATGTATTAATATATTTCTAAATTTTCATGAAAGAGCAAAAAAAATTTTTTAACTATCAAACAAGTTTCTGAATTAACACCCTCCAACAAATTGTATGGAGATAGGTAATAAATCATCCAATTTTTGAACACTAAAAAAAATAATTTCCTATTTCGTACACTTTCAAAATTTTATATCCACGAAAACAAGAACTTTATTTCTATTAAACTATTGACATTCTGCAAAACACAACAATGTACTTGCTATTAAACAGCAGATATCTTGAACAACTTTACTTGTCTGTTTCCACTATATCATCTTCTTTGAAATGTTTGGAACTCGCAGGGATGGATTTATATCTACAAAGTAAACTACATTCGACAATCTAGATGTTCCTCAACATATATTAATTAAATACTTATATATACATATATCAATTAACATATATTAATATAATATAATATAACATATATTAATATAATATAATATAACATATATTAATTAAATACATTAAATGGTGAAAATTGCTCAAATTTTATGATAATACGATAAATAAATGAATACATTAACACTACAGAAAGTGTGAAACCTCCCTGTTGAATCTGAGAAAATGAACAGCTGATGAATGTAAACAACACTGCACTGTCAATATGATTTTCAATGCACAGGCACGAGAAATTCAAAATATTCACAAAGTCAAAAATGAATGAAAATATACCGAAATATTTTTAAAATTTTATTTCAGTTACTATTTTTAGATGTCTTACAGAGGAATTTTTGTAATCTCTCAAAAACCTGTCTATCCTACATTAGACACGTGAAAAACTTACATGCAAGCTGGGCCCTTCGTCATGTTGAGTCATTATAATGCACTTTTTCTGAACACATGGATCCTTTGGAAAAGAATGGAGCAATGTTTCGGTGCCCTGACGGCTGTCCTCCACACACTAAGGGAAGCGATGATTACTTGCTGAGCTTGTTTTCTGTACACCATTCATTGCTCGTATTCACATGCACATATGATGTTTGTCAGGTCAGCCTCATTTTGAAAACGAACTTAGTTGCGTGCATGAATAGAGTCTATGGTTTTGGTTTCAGGGTGGGGCTAGAATTATTATAGCAATTATTGTCTTTATCATTTGAAAGACTTCTTTAAGTTTGCTGATATGATATAAAAACTAAGTGCATATTAGTAAATTGTGAATTTTGCAACCTTAGGGTTTTGACTCTAGGACAGGTCCAGATTAGTCATATTGTATGTTACTGTTACATATATTATGTAAAGTATTTCATAAGTATAGGCACTTTCAGGGGCATTTAAGATTTAAGACCAAATCTTGTTTTATACAGTTGCTAAATATTAGACTTTAGCTTAGAAATTTTTTCTAGATTCAGAGTAGTGATACTTTTGATGAATACTCGGGTGACTGATAAGGCCTGTGGGCTTCTGGTTTGAATAATTCATCTCTTCCCAGATATCAATGTGAAATGCCCACCATATTTGTTTCTGGATATTGCGTATTGTCATATAACTTGTCTGTGAAGTTTCTGTGTAATTTAGCATGTTATCCAAGAAATTATACTTTTGTATATACAGCTGTGTGTGGGTTTTTTTTCTTCTTATTTTATTTATTTGTATTCATGAAAAAATTTACTTTGCTAGAACAAGAGCTTCACAAGGCAGGGTATATCCCCTTGCAATGAGTATATACGAGCTCTTTTTTATAAAGTTCTTTAGTGACCTTGACCTTTCACCCCAAAATCAATTGGAGTTTCCCTCATTTGATAACAAAACTATGTGAAGTATAAATCAATGGAGCTAAAAAATATAGCCCATAGAGTGTCAGCAAGCCTCCTCTATGCAGTCCTATAGTGACCTTGACCCTTTGACCCCAAAATCAATAGGATTCTTTCTCTTTTGATAACAAAGATACATGTGAAGTATTAAATCAATCAAGTAAAATGTGGTCCACAATCATTTTCTAATAAGTCTTGTAGTGACCTTGGCCTTTGACCTTTTGACCCCATAATCAAGAGGGTTATTCTTCTTTTGATAACAAAGCTGCATATGAAGTATCAACTCAGTAAAGCAAAAAATGTGGCCTTTAGAGTGTCTACAAGCTTAGTTTAAGGTAGCTCATGACACTAAAATTTTATTTAATGGTTCGTTTAAGCATCTCGTATGAAGCATCACCATCGAAAGACATATTGGCAAACATAATCCATTTATTCATAAGAGATCTCCATTTCTGTGACAAAAAATTGACAATTTCAATCAATCAAATATTGTGTTCATGCCAAGAGGGTAAAAATTTTCTCAAAAGTAGCAGACCAAGATGACGTCATCGAGTGCTGTGGCCCATGTGCCTCTTGTTTGTTTGTTGTTGTTTTTTTTTTGTTTTTTGGGGTTTTTTTTTTATGAGATTAATAGTGGTATTAAAGACCTCTTTTGACTGCTTTACCGTCATTACACACACACAAAGAATATGTTCATCATTCAAAGTGGTTCTCTTTCCCCATCTTACTGTCTTTTATCACTGAATATGTACCACCAACAGCAGTCTGCAGGCTGTCCACACCTTTGTATTACTATAATTGTTTATTTTGAAATTCAGCTTGTGACAAATATGAACATAGATATTTTGAAGTGGGGCATGTGTTATCAGACTGAGAATAAATCAATAAATGAATAACTTCTTAATCTACTGAGTTACATAAATTGTATAATTTACTTAATGTGTACAACTTGATAGAAAAATACATAGTTACATTCATTCCTATGATAATATCCAATTAATATAGCATATTTTAATGATTAATAAATCAATCAGCTCCATATATATATATATATATATATATATATATATATATATATATATATTCTACAGTAGTTTTACTATCAATAAGGTCCAATATGTTTTAAATGTTAAAAATATTGTGCACAATTAGGAAAGTGGGATTTCAATGTTGTTACAAACAAGCATAAAATATACTCAAAAGATATTGATAATGTCTTTAGAGCCATCAAAGATGCAGTTGGACAGGTTCTACAGGAACTGGAGGCTAGTGGAACAGGAGGAGAGACATCATTTATATCCAACAATAGCTTCAGTCTGCAGAGATTACTCCAAGTTCTGGGTGGAAAACCGACAGCTGGGTAAGATGAATGATAAATCATTTAGTAATGTTTTATCTACAACAATCATTTTATGCCTGCAAATGCAGATCAAAATGCAAATGAAAAATGTATCAATGTTGGGGAGACAGCATAAAACATTATTTAATGCAGTCCTTTTGGTACAGGTAGTTAACAAACCTTTCAAAACTGACCATTATGAGACTAAAATTCTGATACTGATGACATTGAAATAATAGAAGGAACTTTTTAAACACTACACATTGTCTACATATTGTGCTTTAAATGGTCTCTCCTGGGATAGTACAAGTTAAATAAAGTAATTTTAAAAGTTTGTTGTTATGTTATTGGCAATTTTAATAACATTTAATGCAACATTAGTGTATAAAATTTGCAGCTTTAGTCATATAATTTTGGGGTTTATACATGTAGAAACCATTACACACTCTTTTGACTTCATGGTGAGGTAATTTAGGAATTTTATATGGTGTCCTATGATGAAAATACTATGGATTATTTCTTCATTTCTGATTGTAAAACATATTCTGGGTAGTGTATAGAGGTTCCATAATAGAAACTAAAATTGGGAGACATTTTATGATATGAATTGATAAACAATGGAGAAAGGTCTTTCTTAGATAATGTACACATTGGACATTGTTTTTGTTGTTTTTCAGATCTGAAAACAGTGTGCTTTCAGGTGCATGTGTTCATGATTATAAACAACATCCAAGGACCTCTGCTCTTACAGCCGAATCTCTGGCAACACACAACAGATTACAACAACCAGCTATATCCAGCACCAAGAGATATGAAGAGGACAAGGCACCAAGAGACAATATGGCTGCTTGGGCACCAGCTGACTACAAAAGCAGTATGTCAGATACTGAAGTAGAATATCAGACTTTTGATTCTCATAAGAACACAAGGAGAAAATCTCCATCACAGAGGCAAAGGAGTTTATCAGGAGATGGGAAACCTGTGGAGAAAATTGGCCAACAGATGACAAAGTTTTCAGATTTCTATGGAAGAGATGGAAGCTACTTAGTACAAACTGAAAAGAAACATGACAGAAGTGGCAAAGTATTCATGGCAAAAAGTCAGAAACTTAGATTTGAGGAAGATGACATATATCCTAGAAGTGACTATGACAATAGTAGGAGGTATGACGAAGCTCAGACAGACTTAGACACACAGTCAAAATTCAGCATGGCTGATTCAAGATATAGTGTAACTGACTATTTCAGAAAATATCACTCTTCCAGTCTAAAGATTCAGAGAAACACATCTAGAACCAATGATAGTATTGATGCAAGTAGAATATCAAAACCTAGTCTTGTCCATAAAAGCAATGATCATCACAGATCCCTAAGCCAACCTGAAGATTCAGTATTATCTAGAAGTGATGGTCTTCATTTCTCTTCACCCCCAAAACCTTCCTCACATCAATCGACATTGACACAGCATTCCATTACTCAGAAATCTATGCTTTCACCCCAGGATGAACTATATAGAGGGACCTACTTGGACAATTCCATTAGTGCTATTGATGATGATAACATATCTAGTGTGTCAGGAAGATCCCCTTCATCTATGTCTGTTGATGAGAGGACATTCAAAAGGGGAATTGCCACTTTAGACGCAAATATTTTGAAGTTGCAGTTAGCATTACAAAAAACAAAAAGCATGCTGTATTGAAGTTTGACATGTATTCAGTGTGGAATTTGATGCTATAGTAATGAAATACATCATTATATCAGTATTAATTAAGATCAAGGGTAATTCAGGACAATCAGAATGAAGACAAATGCAAAATCTACCTTAAGGAAAACCTAATATGTAGAAATTAGATTTCGAAAATTGATTGAAGTGTGACACAAAAAGTCTGAAAATATGTAGTTGACTATTTTGCAATTACTTTTAAAAAAAAAAATTTTTTTTTTGATGGGTGGGTGGGTGTAATATTTAAGAATTTTTTTATCTTCATTGAAAAAGGACAATGATCTGCAATGAAGTCTGGTGAACATTTTTTTTTGTTTTTTTTTGTTTTTTTTTGTTTGGTTTTTTTTTTTTTTGGGGGGGGGGGGGGGGGTTACAATCCACGTAATTGGTAAATCATAATTTTTTTTTTTATTTATTTATTTTTAATATTATATCACCTGATTTCTATGGTTGTTAAAATTTAATCCATCTAAAATCACGGCTGTTTTTCTCATTAAATAAAAACATTGATTTTCCAAAATTAAAAAGTTCTTAATTATGAGTTTGATCACAGTTCGTTATTTTTGCCTTCATTAAAACAATTTCGTAAAAGTGTTAGTTCTAGTAATATCAACAATCCCAAACCTCTTGTATATTTTTCATATGATTCTCGTCTGTAGAATATTATTCACACCAAACTTATACACACTTCTTTACTTGCAATAAATATTCAAATGTGATATATATAGATTAATGGATAGATTGCTAAGGGTAAATGAATTGACTTGTTGATACACTCCTACTGTAGGGCGACATTAAGCTTTGTCTATTGACGTAAACAGCAGTATCTTTTATTATGTCCGTGGCAGAGTGGTTAAGGCATTGCGCTCAAAAGTACGAGAGTACTTGTCAGCGCTATGCTTTAGCTGCTTCGCTTCGCCTCTGTCAATTTAATGCTATTACTCGTGTATTTACCTAATTTCTGATTTTAAGAATTGTAGAGCCCTTATATGATACCTTGCTGACTGCGAATATTAATATTTTTTGTCTTAAATACTTGTACTTTGAGCAAAATTTTAATAAATTGTTTATCTATTGTGTTTATTGATGCGTGACTTTATCCCGACTTTTATCTGTACAAATTGTTTTTGACTGTTTTTATATTTATTGAGTAGGCGTTCCATAAATTATCTTACATGCGTTATTTTATTTATGGTACGACTTACTTGTGTAACGTAGTGAACTACCTTGAGCAAAATCGGGCTGCAATGGATCAGTCAACAATCGTATGTTATAGTGTCCAAGAATTGGTGGGGCTTCGCTCAGTGCCCAGGCAACTAACTTTACCAGACAAAGATCTGTTAACCAAGTTAAAACAATTTGGAATTTTGAGATACAGAGGTAAACGCTCTAGTCGCATAAGGAATCGAAATGACAAAAGTAAAAAAGGTGCGAACTTCAGTAATCTTGTACATCTAAACATTTGTAATACTTTGAACAATTTGCGAGAAAAAGTAATTACAAATACGCTAAATTGTCGATCTTTAGTGAATAAAGATGTTCTCATAAGTCAGCTATTACGAGAGGACAAAGTAGACTTTGCACTTCTTACTGAAACATGGTATTCCGACAAGCAGCATCAATTCGAAACTTGTGATTTAAATCAACATGGTTTCAAAATTAGAGTAGGAAACCGGCAAAACAGAATAGGTGGTGGTATTGCACTAACATGTCGAACTGGTGTGAATCATTGTTTTGAATTCGGTATATGGAAACTAATTTTCAAGAATTTAGCGCTGAATATAATTGGAATTTATAGATCCCAATCTTTGTCGACGCCGGTGTAACGACGAAAAATGACCCCCGTAGAATAATGATCGGGGGTCATTTTTCTACGTAGAAATTTTACCCCCTGGTCAATATTCTACATAGAGAAATGACCCCTTTTTTCGTAGAAAATATGGCTTTGGGGTCATTTTTCTCCGTGTGGATTGTAGAAAAATGACCCCCTATGTCATTTTTTGATGCAAAAGGCTGGTTTTGGTAAGAATATTCTTGTCGGAAAATAAATAGGGGTAAAATCACGCAGTCTTCTGATATGAAGTGTTTATTTCATGCGTTCTACCCACTATACCTAAAATCAATAAAACAAGATGATTTATCCCAATTAAAGGAAAGCGAATAACAGTTCCATGACTTCCCTACACTGGCTTCCCATAGACAGTCGTATCAAGTACAAGATTCTTGTGTACTCGTACAAGGTGGTTTACAAGATGGCGCCACAATACCTGGAAGAGGTGATTACCATTTATAAACCTCAACGTTCTTTAAGATCGGAAAATTCCCTGACACTGATGACACCTAGATGTCGAACTTCCACATATGGGAAAAGGCGGTTAGACGTGGCAGCTGCGACACTATGGAATGCATTGCCTGATAACCTTCGTCGGTGTCAGACTTTGAACAGTTTTAAAACGCAATTAAAAACATATCTTTTTAGACTCGCTTATTATTAAATGTCTCAATTTTAATCATTTTCACTTTTACTTAATTTCCAAAAAAAAAAAAAAAAAAATCATTTACTTCTAGTACTATGTAACCTGTCTTTTAAAAATTAGTATTTATGTAACCTGTCTTATGATTTATGATGTACAGCGCTTTAGAGCGATTATTTTGATCGAATAGGGCGCTATATAAAATGATTATTATTGATTATTATTGACTATAGAGCAAGAATACCACGTTCTTAGATTTGTTTTATCAAATTTAATTTATAGAATATATTTCCATACTTGTTATTATTTTTAAAAAATCAAGATCATCCATAAAAAAAAAAAATGTTCAGTTTCAATAATTGTTATCCTCTTTGATTTTACTTTAGGTAAATTATGTGCAAAAATCCCCAAAAAGTCTCATTTTTTTTCTTCACAAATTACAAGAAAAGTTTATGTTTCTGAACCACCAAATTTGCATGAAAAACGGGCAATTGTTGAAAAAAATTATATCTCCTAAATATCTTCAACATCAGGGGCACAAACTGTGATTAACTTTTCTGAGTATAGTATTTTATTAGAGTAAATTTTCTTTTAGATGCCCCCCCCCCCCCTCCCCCCCATCCTCTGCTAATACACGTTCTCTTTTTATTGCTTCAAGGTTGATCACTAGGAAGTTCCAGTATTTGGACAGATAATGATTTTTTGTCTTTTTTTTCCCCTGAGATCCCTCTTCTTCTTTTTTTTTATACCTGATTATGTCTTTTGTCGTTTGCTAGTATCACCAAAGCACAAACAAATTGAGACATTTTATATCAAAAGATTTGATGCATATAAAAGAAGTATTTCATATTAAAAAAAAATTACAGAAGTCTATACACAGTTATATTGCCTTTTTCCTTTTTATTTATATATAATATTTTTTACCAATAGAAAAACCGAATGTCTGCAGCATAAAAAATCTTCCCAGTCTAATATACATAATTTTTTCCCCGAGTATGATTAGCAATATTACAACATTTGATGTTGGGTGTGCACAAATATAAAACATTACTTGTTTTTGAATAACTGATTCAATCGGATGAAACATTTTCTTGTTGGGGGGGGGGGGGGGGCAAGGGATACCTAATGCATGTACATAAAATTATTATTGCTAATCCGAGATTTCTTATATCAATGTAAATATGAGCTCACCCGATTTGGGGCTCAGACTAAAGCAATTAATCTTCATATTTTCAATTCACAAATTCCTTTCAAATTCTAGCGTTTTATTTATTTTGGCTATTTTTGATCGTTTACCAGCTGCCTTTGTTAGTGATTGTGACAACACAGTCTGATTTCAAAACTTTGCTCCCATGGGAAAAGTATTATAGGCTTAAAACATCAATCACTTTGTTTAGGATAAAATGATGCCATCAAATAGGCGGGGTTCTTTGAAGTTTCAAAAACAACAATTCTGTTCGTCATTTTGCGGTTCTTTGAAGTTTCAAAGGCAACAATTCTGTTCGTCATTTTGCTTCACACCATGGACTCGAAAGAATATACGGAAATATCGCTTTTCGTGGAAAAATCATATCACAATGATGTACGAAATAAAGTTGTTGGCTTTATGAAGGAGAATAAACATCTATTGCAAACCATGGAAGCGGATCCAAAATATTTGAAACGTTCGCGGATGGAACATGAAGGTTCCTGGGGTACTGATACAGAAATCCGTACATTCGCTACAATTTGCAATACAACGATCTTTGTTTACTGCAAGCACGGGATGAATGACAAAAACAACGACAATTACGTCTGGCTGCCGTACCCTCCCCTACACGAGGGAAAAAACGAATCCAATTCGAAATGCATTTTTATTATGAATATTGGAAACCATTACGAACCTGTATTGGATGTAACAGAGGATATTTACAGCAGAACACATCTACATCAAAAACTTCGTGCCAAAGAAATACCACCAGTATATTTCAAAAAGAATGCTTGAAGCTGCACTGGTAAACAATGAAACCGACTCCAATATTGTCAGAGAATTAGAAAGACCAGAAGACGTATACGTATTGAAGTTCAAAGATTTTCCTCGTCAAGTAAAAGGTTTAGAAAAATTAAGTGAGGAAATAGATCCAAATGTGTTCAATTTATTGTGTGAATGGGAGGATTTGGAAGACAAGTTTGTTGCAAAAAAATCGAAATATGATACCCCTTAGTAAACGTTGAAAATACATTAAAGTTAGTGGCAAGTTTCTGTGCTCTTTTTATAGTTGTAGTTGTAATAAATAAATATATAAAAATATATATCAATTTGGAATTCTTTAATGTACTTTAGTTGCTTTGAAATGAAATCAAAGAATTGTGATCTCCGCTTCCGGTGTCAGTGGATGGGAGACCATTATTTATGGCATGTTGTGTCAAATATAAACACCCTATCATATAATTATGTCATTCAAAAGTAATTTCCAGCGATTTTTTGGCAGATTAGGTCAAACATGAAGGTCAAGGGGTAAAAAACCATAGCATGCTCGAGAACGTCTTGTTTCAGGAATGCAAATACGAAACCCCTATCTTTTCCCAATCTAGAAATATACAGAAATATACCATTTTTGAAAAGTAGGTCAACCTTCAAGGTCTAGGTCACAGGGTCAGAAAACGTAGTTTTAGAAAGGATTATACATATATAAAATGATAGCCATATCTTTCTTTTTTAAAAATCATAGTATATTTGGTAAGATCTTGTAGCAGGTAATATACATGTGAAATACGAAAGCCCTATCTCATTCAAAGGTTAAAGTTTTTGTGACAAATTTAAACAGACAGACTTGCAGACGAATGAGATTAAATGTCCCCTTGTCCCATTGAGGACACCAATGCCAGGCTCTTTCATGGGATAGATTGGGGGGGGGGGGGGGGGGCGTTATCAGGGGAAAATGACAGCTAAAAAAATAAATTTATTAGCTCGCACCTCCTCCTTCCCAACCCCGTACACATTGAAAGTCATGTGCAGATAAATATAGAAGTAACATTTTTCTACATTGGTGAATCTCAGCCAATCACAAAGAAATAGGAATTATTAAATCATATTTTATGGGGCCCATATAAGAAGTGGTGTTAAATTTGCTTCCACGACATTTAAGGATATTTTAAAAAAAACAAAAAATAGGAGACACAGTTATCTTCACCGACCCTATCCAACCCTGGGATGAACGAATATTGAGTATTGCATCTCATTTCATAAGATATTATTGTATAATATAGTGAAAAAGTAGGGGGTCATATTTCTATGGGGGTCATTTTTCAACGTGTGTGGTATCGTAGAATAAACGGTCTGGAAGGGTTTTCTACAGTCGAAAAATGACCCTACTTGCCGTAGAATAATGAATTATTCTACGGGGGTCACTTTTCGTCGTTACACCGGCAGAATTTGGTCTGTTCATGGAGGAAATTGTACCAAACTACTCAAACCTATTGATCCATGGTGATTTCAATTTGCATGTAAATGAAAAAAGCAATGTGATTTTAGATTTCAAGGATTCACTTTTCGCTATGGGTTTAGAGCAGCATGTCACCTTTAGTACGCATACAGGCGGAAACACCCTTGATCTGGTCATAACGGAAGCAATCGGCGGTATAGAAATACTTTGTTGTCAACCAGGTGTGTTTATTTCAGATCATTGTGTAGTCAAAATAATTATAAACGTTAAAAAGGAAAACATCAAAAGTGAAACGGTTTCTCGGAGAAACTTTAAAGATATTGACAAGTCAACTTTTGCAAAGGATTTAGGTGAAATCTCAATCGAATGTGAAGACGTGAATGTATTTGTTGAACAATTGGAATCTACAATCGGTTCAATTCTGGATAGGCACGTTCCTATTAAGGAAAAAACAAAAATCATACGAGCACCTAAACCGTGGTTACTGAAAATATACTGCACCCGAAACGTTCTTCGCGTAAAGCGGAAAGAGGCTGGAGGAAATACAAACAACCTCATCAGCACGAAGCGTTGAAAAAGGCTTATCATAAAACAACATATTGGCCAATGTTCTTCATTTCACACATTTACTGTTATGTCCCCATAGTACACGTTTCACTGTAGATGGTGGGAGGCAGCATCTGCATACTCCATCACACCAATGGCGTTCTGTCGAAGCCTCTCCTTCAGCCGCTGAATGCGCTGGTATTTCCTTTTCCTTAGTCTCACAAAACCTCCGGCATCCAGTTGAATCATTTTTTCTTCATTGGCAGACTGCTCTTTTTGAATGATCTGGATGAAGGAAAAGATGTTAGGAAGGGGTCATCAACACATACCATTCGATTTAAGATGCCATCCTTCCACTGTGTGGTTGGTTGTTCTCGGTCCAACATTGTCAAAGTGATTCCAGTGGCGGAGATGGCCTTCAACCCAAGTCTCAGTTACATAGTCCTTAAATCTTAGCACATTAGGACTGTCATCTTCATTGTCTTTCAAAGCCTGGAACCACACATCCTCCACAGTTTTCCGGCACGAAGGGAAGAACAGCCTCTCGCTGTACAAGTCGATGGAAATTTTCCTCCTCCTTAAACAGTACAATTAGTCCACATCTCAGTCTCGTTATTAAATACCAAGACTATCAAAACAAACCTGTCCAGTTATGATTTTGATGTCCAGCTAGATATTGAATAATAATGTATGTTGTAAATTTCATTAAATGTTTTCATTTTAAAACTTTATGAAATTTATAAAAAGCAAGAAAAAAAAGGAGAAATTGAAGAAAAATATTTAATATACCAGTATATGTCAATTGTTACTTTGTCTGCTATAAGATTACATGTTTAATGGTTGGTTTTATTTAGTTGGTGTAAAATTCTTTTGTTTTCAAAATTAAAATATCTTAATATTTTTAATAATTTTAATTTAATGGGTGTTTTTATTTTATATTTGATGTGAATTTATTTTTTCATTGAATGATTGTGACGAGTGTGTGTATGGAGAGATACAGACAGACACAGAGAGATAATTAATTCATTATAGTTAACACTGATTTTTATATTTAAAGTGATAAATTGTTGATCTTTTATCAAAATAACACATAGACAAGTTCAGGTCTATGACAGTGCAGTTCATCAGACAGGTAAAATATCATTAGTGAAATAGACTATACCCATGTAATCACTCGGGTGTACCAATCACAATTTTGGCCAGATGGCAATAGAAATTTCAGAATTTTGGATAGTTGGGAATAAACCACGTAATTTTGTCCTCAGGCGATTCTTCTGTTTTGTAATTGTATACTTTCTGATTCGATAAACATACAATTGTACAAATAATGAGGATAGGTAGCACATTTGCTTTTGGTACATAAACTTCATCAGTTTTATGTATTTCTATCGCTGATTGTTGTCAAGGACAGCTAGCAGCATTTAGCCCACTTTAGCCGAAGATTGAAGTGAGGTTTTTTTTTATCAAAATTTTAGTGTAGTCTGTTGTCATTTTTGTTGCATTTTTTAGGCGTTGAGCTTGATCGAGAGCCTTCTAGTGGCCATGCTGGATTTTGCCGCTACACCACTCTTCAGCTAATCTCAACGGGCGAAATCAAAGTAGTGTCTACTGTTTTTGAAAGATTCTTTCGATTCAAGACTTGGAAACAATAGATTTAATTGATATTCTAAAGGCAGAATAGCAATTCCGTTGTTGATATCGTTTATATCATTGCCCAATAGTTAAATAACAAGTGTTTGGTAATAGAAGTTCATTATTCGCGGATAAATTTACTACAAAACAGATCCATGAGTAGTCTGGTCCCCTTTTCCACAATTCCCATCGCTAATGTACGGAGTGCGCGAACGGGATATGGGACCAGAAAGATTTCCCTCAAATATGTGGTTCATGAATATCGCTAAAAACTTACAAAATAACCTGGTTAAATTTCATTTATATCTAAAGTATCGTAGTTTCATCAAGAATTCTTACTTTGGATTAGCAGAACGAATAAATACTAAAGTGGTAAAATAAATTCTGCGCAATTTCGCGGTTTAGTTGCCATTCTTACAAAACGGCTTATCAAGGCCTCCAGATATCAAACGATCTGAAATGGAGTACACACATCAACAACGTGCCAGTAAAGCCAATTCCACTCTAGGCTTCATGCGTAGAAATTTAAGAAATGTTCCACAAAGTTGCAGAAAAACCGCATATGCGAGGTACACTTTTGAAGTTCGTAGAGTAGGGCGGTCCTTTTAAAACCGCTTGAAATATCAAAATTTTATTATCTAAGACCTTCGAAATATGCCCCGTCTGCCTCAACACACATTTTACACTGATCTACCCTTTTCCGGAACGCCGTCCGGTACTCCTCTTTAGGTATATGTTGAAGACACTAGTAGACGGCACTTGTCTATACGACAACGGGATTCAAAACGGTGCCCTGCCAGCATTTAAGATTATATGTATGTAAATAAGGTGTAATTATGATCCTAAACAAAAAAGGAATAGACTGTTTTGAAAGATGATTTCCCTTAAAAAAAAGGGGGGGGGTTTCCACAAAGATTATCTAGAAACTGCAATATCCAATGAATTTCCCTGGGGATCCGGGTTAGGATAGGTCCTCAGTCCTCCTTGCTTGTAGAGGTCACTAAATGGGGCGATGATGAACAAAAACCGAGGTCCCGTGTCACAGCAGGTGATTCCCAAATCCTCTGCTACATGACGTTGTGCCCCCTAACTTCAATTCCTGGATACGTCCCTGGAATGCGCTTACCAAAATAAAAAAAAAAAAATCATGCATGATAAATGAAAATGGCAGTTGAAGTTTTTTCTGTACCTCTATATGTTTCTTGGTATTTACTGATGTTTTTAATAATTTTACGGTATAGAGCCTTTCCCCGTAATCTCTCCGCCTCGTGTGTTTAGGACAGAACACGGTGCATTAGTCAAATTACTGTCCTTTATATTTTTTTATTGACAAAATTGAGGTGTTTAACTTCAAAGACTTTTCTACCATTCTCTGCTTTTACTCTCCACATACACATCTGAGACATTCATGCAGTAAGCTACAGGTCAGTAAGGAGCAGATGTAGGCTACGCAAACAGCGCCGTACTACTGTATACGCATTACACAGGGGCGTGTCTTCCGGATTGTGGAAAAGATTGATTGATTGATTGATTGTTGTTTTCCGCCACACTCAACAATATTTCAGTTATCTGGTGGCGTCCAGTTTTTGTAGGTGGAGGAGAGAACCCAGATACAATGTACCCGGGAAGAGACCACCGACCTTCCAAAAGTAAACTGGCAAACTTTCTCACACATATCGGCGCGAGTGAGAATAGAACCCGCGCCGACTGGAGGTGAGAAGCCTTGTGATTTTGAGCACAATGCTCTAACCACTCGGCCACGGAGGCCCCTTGTGGAAAATAAAATAAATAAATAGAAATATGACATCATCTTTTAGGAAAATCATCTCTGCAGCGAATCTTGCTACGATGATCAATAAATTGTTAGTTTAGAGTACATAAATGAGTGTTAAACTGAGTTGGGGTATTTTTTCCATAGTGGCGACTTTCGTCCCTTGTATTGATGTAATACTATCTGCAAGGGGTGTTTTTAAACGATATATATAGACTACCAAAACGTGTCGGCATCATTATCAGAACGATTCCATACGAATTTTTTAAGGATTCATATTTTTATTTACTTATTTTATTTTCCGCAATCCGGAAGACAAGCCCCTGTGACATATTAGTCAAGTTTGTGTATTGTACATATCATGTTGGATATATTACTTCATGCAGAAATGTAATATAAATAAAATTGAATCATTCAAATGTAATATTGCTAAAATAATACGAGAGCTGTTCGATATGTACTGTTCGATGTGTATTGTGCCACAGCGCGATAACGCTTTGCACGATTTCGTGGGTGATGATACTCTTGAATAGCTCTATTCAATACCTTTTCAACGGTATAAACAGGATCATAGAGCTCCACATAGTTTTAAACTTATAGTCATATCAATAGAGCCAGTCGTTGACCACTGTTGTAAAAATGGTTGGGAAAAGGGATGAGAATATTGAAGAAATTACAGCTTATATAAAAGTTCGCACAAACTCGGTCATTCGGTAATGCAGATTTTTACTAAATTGGGGGAAGTTTAAAGGTCTGAAAAGGTATCTTATGAGACAGTTCGTAGGTGGAGAAGGAAATTTATAACTGGTACAGAGTCTGTCAAAGATGCAGCAAAATCTGACCGACCTGTGACTGTAACAGGCAAGGCAAATGTCCCAAAAGTCAGGAAATCAATTGAAAGTGATGGCAGGTGCTCGATACGCGATATTGCCAAACCTGTTTGCATATCGATATCATGGGTGCATTTCATTTTGAAGCGCATTTTGAAAGTACGAAAAATTTATGCCAGGTGGATACCGCATATATTGACAGATGACAAGAAAACGGACAAGAGTACAAACTTCTATGCAATTGCTTAAAATGTTTTCCAAATTCAATCAGAGGTCTACCTAAATCAGGGTACCGTAACACATTTCAGAAATGGATTCAGAGATTGAAATGATGTATTTCAAACCGCGAAAAATACTTTGAAGGGATGTAATGTTCATTTCACTATTTGAGATATCGTACAATACACATTACATATCGAACAAACTATATATAGAAAATAACTTTTAAGTCCCTTTCACACAATCACGGATGAGACACCGGATCATCGCAGATCGTCAATCCGTGATGATCCGTGACAATCCGTCATCACCGTATTCAAACTGGCGTCGTCCGGAACCGCATGCATCCAGCTTGGTGAAGCAAAACCGGGGGGAAATTAAACGTTTAATTTTTCCCTTGGATCGTCCCGGAAGAAAATCCTGATCCGTGTAGGTTCCGTGTACCTCCTGATCCGTGTAGGTTCCGTGTACCTCCTTGTATCAATCGAGAGGTCCATGTAACCATTGAAGTAGTCGTGTAATGTCCGGGATCCTCCGTGTACGAAACTTTTCTGCTAGAGAACACGGATGCCTACGGATTGTTTCAGGAAGCTACACGGACAGTCACGATGTGAAAGACTGTGATAATCGGTGGACATCTGTATCTCTGTGAAGCAACCGTGGAAAGATCGACAAAAAAACCGCGTCTTTACGGACGCCTCGTGATAAAGCGGGCATCGACCGGAATTTTTTCCAGAGACATACGAGTAGCTACCGTGTTTATCCGTAGAGAAACCGGCGTTTTACGTGTCTGCATCGTAATAAGACAGTGTTGACATCGGCATTACGACATCACAGAAACCAAAGATGCCGGATGACTAAAATTTTGCAGCCGGGTCAACCGGCTCTTGATCCATGAATGTGTGAAAACAGCTTCAGGGGACGCAAAAGTAAACCTCACACGTTAAGCATTTGGCCACATTGGCTTCGATTGATTGATTGTTTGTTTGTTTTACGTCCCGTCGAGAATTTTTCACTCATATTGAGACGTCACCAGCTGTAGGTGAAGTAACACAAATTTAGACCTATGCTCAGGGGCGTAGCAGTGAGGGTTCTTTAACGTGCCAACGCCTACCGTGACACGGGACCTCCGTTTTTAAGGTCATATCCGAAAGACCCGTGATTCTCTACCTCCCGGTTACGAAGCGAACGCTCTAACCACTGAACTACCGCGATTGACTTCGAAAAGCAGTGTGGATCATATATATATATATATATATATATAGCCAATAATAAAAGTCAATAAAATGTTTTTTATAACTGTCTGAAGAGGTATTAAAGCCGAAAGCGCTTACAATTTATTCGAGATTTGTGTTTCTTGACTTTGGTTTCTTGACTTTTATTATTGGATACATTTGCTGTATCAAATATATATAAATATATATATATATATATATATATATATATATATATATATATATCCCCTTCCAAGGGGTAGAATCAGAACATAAAGTACATTTGGTCAGATAAAAAGGGATTTCGCTTATTTTTCAAAATTTCAAATTAGCAATTGCTTGTATTAATGCAATCGAAGAAATTCAACAATTGGAACGTTAGTAATACTCAAGCATACAAGGGTATATCAATGTTTGAAATGAATCGGGTTTTGTTCTGTAACACGTGAATATACATATCACAAAATATCAACCTTGTTTGTTGTTTTGATTACTCATTACTCCCTCTCTCTTGATCTTTCTTCCTCTGCCCCCACCACCACTATTTTGACAAAAACCATTATTTGTTATTTTGTAATCAAATAAAAGATATATTGGGTCATTCCCCCTCCCCTGTAACAGCAGTAGTGAAAGAGAAGAGTGTAAGCTTGAAAATCGAAACTATTAAGCGAAGGATGAGTACATTACACCTACCCCTCAGGCGCGGATCCAGCTTTTTTCATCGGGGTCCAAAAGGCCGGGGATCTGGGATCTGGTTCCAGGGAATTTCCACTTTTTTACAGATAGTAGACTATGCGAAATATGCACCCAAATTGTGGTACGGTAATTTTCATATTATATTATGACCCTGAACTTTGAAATCGTCCCCAGTGAGCTAATAAAGTCGATCGAGAGAGTTGATGAAGCAATATTAAACGCGATGCTAGGGTGAAAGATGACTGTATTTTCTTTCAGTTTGGGTCCATACTGCCCCCCCCCCCGACCCCCTCTAAATCCGCGCTTGCCCTTGGATGCTTTTTAAGAAAATGAAATCTGGTAAACTGAAATTTCTTTTTGAGGCATGTACAACTAATCATTCCCTCCACCCACCCCCTTCCCCGCAACAAATTACGATTTTAAAGATAGGGAAAAACAATCTGCTTCGTGGGTTGTTTTTTTTTTCTACATGTCAATATTATATTAATTGAATTTTCAATTTTTCTTTCACCCTGTGGGGATCCGGGTTGTTAAAACTCCTTGCTTGTCGTAAGAAGCGACTAAATGGGGCGGTCCTTCGGATGAGATCGCTAAAACCGAGGTCCCGTGTCACAGCAGGAGTCTCCATATAAGTGTAAAATTCTCGAGCGGGACGTTAAACAATATTTAATCAATCAATCAATCAACCAATTTTTCTTCCGCCCCCCCCCCCCCCCCCCCCCCGCTAAAAAATGATGATACGTGCTTTTCTCTTTAGTCTCTCTTTGAAACTTTGAAATCTGGCTGAGCGATGAGGTGATGTCTAGACTCCACCTTCTACCTGTACGTTCTGATTGGATGACATAACGCCAGCTCCACACTTCAAGGTATTCCACAGTATTTCATAGTTGTATGTTTAATGTGGCAATACAATACAAAGAGATATTCCTCTTATATATTTAAAGAAGGTGATGCATGTCTCATGTTAACTTCCCAGAAGGTGTTGCGTGAGAGATCAATATGTTATTCAAACATACAATGAAACCAATTGGAACTTATATCTTGATTCAAACATTTCTGAAAATAAGTGTAAAGACGAGTGTAAACAAGAATTAGCCAAAATAATTGGACTTTAAACAAAGCAACGGGCAATTTATATGATTTTTAGTGTTGAAATACAGGGGTATCCCGAAATTTTCGAAAAACTGCTCCGTGAAATTGAATGGGACTCACAACAAACACGCCGAATACAGTATGTAGTGCCTGTGTTTTATTAGTCAAGGCTGCCGATGAGAATTTGCATGTTTTTCTGAGTGAAAGGTATTGACAAAGGCATCATGTCTTTTACGAAAAACCTTTGTGAACTTAGCTTTGAAATAAAAAAGCTAAATAAGGAAAATAACTGTCACACAGTTTGATTGGAATTCCAGTTTCAAATTCCTATAGTAAATCAATGTTGCAGGAGCATGTACTTAGAATTTTGTTGAACTTTATTAATGCGTATTAAACTTCCCACAATTTGTTTTGTGATCAACAGTGGCGGATTTAGAGCCTCGTTTTTCGCCACAAAAATAATGCGACTAAACCTCCAGATATGGTTGAGTATATTGACCAAGACTAGACATTCACATCATGTTACCCCCCCCCCCCCCCCAGCTCCTTTTCGATATTCTTGTTTCAGCCACTGGTCAGAGTCATGTAAAAATTGGTGTAGAAAGTAATACATACGAGTATAAGAGCTTTTAGACTGTAGTAGCGTAGAATATTAAATACTTCATACACTCTAACCGTATACGTTGTGCCTGATACTAAGAAAAAAATTTAATTTTCACGATTTCAAAAATTATGTTTTGACTATAATGTATTGACACACAAAATGTTTTTGGCTTGCCCTTAGTACTAGGAATTCTACAGGTATTTAAATGAAAAATACGTAATAAGAGTTTAAATCTGGATGTCTGTTCTACGTCACGAGTGTTTAAATACCAGGCACGAAGCCCCGATTAGAGAGACTTCACGCTTCTATACAACATCATTTTGCCATTTAACATCTGTTTAATATGAAATTATTATTGTTTTAACAAACCACTAACTTGTGTCAGAAAGATGCTTTAAGTGTAGGTACCTTTTGTTTTTGCTTTCTTAGTACCACAAAATTCTCGATCGATCGATCGAAATGAATTGATCACTATAGATGCATGGTACCTTTACTGAAATTTAAAAAAAAGCAAAATAATGCATACATTTGTGAGTATAGTCTAGATTTGTTTAATAAAAAAAATACCCAAGCCTGTTTCAGTATGCCTCATTCATACTCGAACTGGTGGGTCATAAGCCTCATTCATACTCTGGATTGCTGGGTTCTAAGCCTCATTCATACTCTGGATTGGTGGTTCATAAGCGTCATTCATACTCGGGATTGGTGGTTCATAAGCGTCATTCATACTCTGGATTGCTGGGTTCTAAGCCTCATTCATACTCTGGATTGGTGGTTCATAAGCGTCATTCATACTCTGGATTGGTGAGTTATAAGCCTCATTCATACTCTGGATTGTTCGGTTCTAAGCCTCATTCATACTCGGATTGGTGGTTCATAAGCTTCATTCATACTCGGGATTGGTGGTTCATAAGCGTCATTCATACTCGGGATTGGTGGTTCATAGTATCATTCATACTCTGGATTGCTGGTTCTAAGCCTCATTCATACTCTGGATTAGTGGTTCATAAGCGTCATTCATACTCGGGATTGGTGGTTCATAAGCGTCATTCATACTCTGGATTGGTGGTTCATAAGCGTCATTCATACTCGGGATTGGAGGTTCATAAGCATCATTCACACTCTGGATTGCTGGTTATAAGCCTCATTCATACTCTGGATTGGTGGTTCATAAGCGTCATTCATACTCTGGATTGGTGGGTCATAAGCATCATTCATACTCTGGATTGGTGGTTCATAAGCGTCATTCATACACGGATTGGTGGTTCATAAGCGTCATTCATACTCGGGATTGGTGGTTCATAAGCATCATTCACACTCTGGATTGCTGGGTTATAAGCCTCATTCATACTCTGGATTGGTGGTTCATAAGTGTCATTCATACTCTGGATTGGTGGTTCATAAGCATCATTCATACTCTGGATTGCTGGGTTCTAAGCCTCATTCATACTCTGGATGGGTGGTTCTAAGCGTCATTCATACTCGGGATTGGTGGTTCATAAGCGTCATTCATACTCGGATTGGTGGTTCATAAGCATCATTCATACTCTGGATTGCTGGGTTCTAAGCCTCATTCATACTCTGATTGGTGGTTCATAAGCGTCATTCATACTCGGGATTGGTGGTTCATAAGCGTCATTCATACTCGGGATTCCTGGGTTCTAAGCCTCATTCATACTCTGGATTGGTGGTTCATAAGCGTCATTCATACTCGGGATTGGTGGTTCATAAGCGTCATTCATACTCGGATTGGTGGTTCATAAGCATCATTCATACTCTGGATTGCTGGTTCTAAGCCTCATTCATACTCTGGATTAGTGGTTCATAAGCGTCATTCATACTCGGGATTGGTGGTTCATAAGCGTCATTCATACTCTGGATTGCTGGGTTATAAGCCTCATTCATACTCTGGATTGGTGGTTCATGAGCGTCATTCATACTCGGGATTGGTGGTTCATAAGCGTCATTCATACTCGGGATTGGTGGGGTTATAAGCCTCATTCATACTGGAATTGGTGGGTTATTTCCTGATGCCACAGTTTAGTCGGAACATACTGTCGCCGAGGAAGGGACACAATTTGGCACGATATATACATGTACATATCGTCGCTGACGACAATATGTGCTCTGCCACGGGTCCCTAGCAATTATTCAGGATAAACTCAATAGTAAAATACTATACACCTGACAGTTGATATATTTCCATTAAAGGATGTACTGCATCGGTACCTGTAATTTCGTTGTTCCAAAGGTTTATAAAATTATAGTATGACTCGGAATAAATGTTATTAATATAATCTATGATTAAAATGTTTAACCAAAGAGGAGGTTAGAAACTCCGTACCCCTCCCCTCAACCCTCTAGAACAATGTCATTAACATATAGTTTGTGTGCTTTGTATACAATATATATATATAGTATATAATATATAATATATATATATATATATATATATATATATATTCGTGTGTAAATGTAAATACCCATTTTTAAAGAGACGAGTTGGTTCGTGTCAAAGAGCTTCCTATGACTTCTTATATATATATATATAGTATATAATATAAATATATATATATATATATATATATATGTATACTATATATATATAATTATATATATATATATATATATATATAAATTATTATTTTATTATATTTATTATCATTGTATTATATTATTAGCTCAATCCAAACTTACACCTTGTTCTCTATTATTGCGTTTTGGGAAATGCATTGTGCAACAAATACAACTTTATTTCGCTCCTGGTATGACACGAGATAAATATTTCCTTTATTTTTGATAAAGAAATATTCTGTTCTGAAAATAAAACCCCGAAAAAACAATGTTTGACAAAGTAACACAAATTGCTGTACTGGTATTGTGCAAGAACTCTTATCAGAACCAATGACCTATCCTGCCGATGTTATCATTTTATCCTTTGATAAGCTCTTATGTCTAATTAATAAATGTATAGATGAGCTTTAATTAAGATTTTGAAGCTCACAATATCACAGACATTCAATGGAAGCTACTATTCGCTGGGTAGACAATCTCGGAAGCTTATGGTCCTTTGTCAGTTCTTCTGATTCAGTAAATTTAACTTTCATTAAGCACGCTCAAGCCGTGGCGTTAACGTTGCTTAGTTTTCACGTATAGTCTGCACGATCAGTTGGCCATTCCTTGTAGAATATCTGTTATTCATTGGTCTGCTTAGGGATAAATACATATTTCCCCAAGCTAATTCTACAAATTAATTCCAAAAATATAAAGCTTTTTCATTATTGCTTAAACATTCGATTTAGGATTTTGCTGCGTTTCCCATCGCATGTATATCTGTTCATATCAATTTTATTACTGTCAATTGTCAAACATGCGACATCGTCATTGCGGAAGGACGGTTGCTTAGGCCGCTTCTAAACATCTTCATATAGGATTTGTAATTGAATATGAGGAAAATGACTGGGTTTGCCGCACTGTTCAACGGTGCCAGACTTTGGACAAAAGTGGTCACGGCTTCCATTTCTATGCTGTTGGTGAACGGTCCGTAGAGTTGGTAAAAGTCGTATACCAAAATAGGGTAACCAGCAGAAAATAAAAGCTGTAAAAAAAGGGCATACAAAATAAGGTAACCAGCAGTATTGTTACTATCTCTGATCAATCAACTTAACAAATGCAAACACAGGCTCTACGGTGTTTCTTAGATTTTTTATTAACATTGAAATTACAATGATTATTTTATTAGATTGATATAGGCGTCGGAACCGAGGGGGGGGGGGGGGGGAGGGGGCGGGGGGGCGTAATATAGGTATTGAAAATTGGAGTTTGTAGCCCTCCCGAAGTTTTGGCAGAGAGTTAGCTCAATTTCTCTGATTTCATTTTGTATTTATGACATTGGCCACTGTTTGTTAAATTAGCCCATTTCACTTTAAACTGTATGAAAATGAAGTTGATAATATTGCTGTTATTAATCAATATCTTATACCCAGTTTATAAGATTTGAATTGCACGGCCTGAGGGGGATCCGGGTTAGAATAGGTCCTATGCATCCCTTTGCGTGACGTAACTAAAAGGCGACTTAATGGGGCCCGTGGGAATCCGGGCTATAATAGGTCCTCGGCATCCCCCTTGCGTGTTGTAAGAGGCGACTTACGCATCATGAGACCATAAAAACTCAAGTCTCGTGGGCACGTAAAAGATCCCCCCGCTCCCTGCTCAAAGGCCTTGAGCGCCGAGCATAGGCCTAAATTTTGGAGCCCTTCACCGGCAATGGTGACGTCTCCATATGAAGTGAAAGATTCTCGAGCGGGACGTAAAAAGTACAATCAATCAATCAATCATTTAAATTGCACTACTAAGCGGTTTTATCTGAAAAAATTAACCTGAGTCGTAGCATTCTAAAACTACCTCTAGACTTTACATTGCACCGCGTATGGGTCGTTCGTCCCGTCATATTGGTTATTCCACTTTATCAGGGTAAGTTTTATTTGTCTATATTACCATCTTGTCACTGATAGAATTTCGTTTTTGTACTCTTTTGACTATCTTTATTTACCTTTCGTGATTGATACTGAATTAAAAGATAACAGTTCACAATGGATGACAATTCCAGAGTATCATTTTTCGAGAAAATACTATGTGAAACTCTGAATGCATCAATGAAAAGGGCGGGCAGCACTGAATCTAGTCATGTTGAAAACGAAAAGTATAGAAGCTGTATGTTTATCATCGCGCCTGCGATCAACTATGACCCAAGTTAGACTAAATAACCTGATGATCCCTTCACGTATTTCAAGAAGAGTCAGAGAATCTGGATCTACGGGGTGTGGCAAATGAATTTGTTAGTGAGAACGAACACAGACTATCCGTTTTTGGGAAATTTCTAATGGAAGGACTGAAAAGTTGTGACATTTTAATGAGCCAATAGCCAATTCCTGCATCTCACTGCAAGTACTGTAGTTTTCAGTTACAATTTGTATATGAATTCAATAGGCAACAGGAAATAGCTTGTGTATGTGTTCTTTTTTGTTGGTTTAGCGCCCCCCCCCCCTTTTCAATTTGTTCCCATGGCTATGATTAGTGTGCAGAATATCATAGAACACTCATCTTAAAGACTACTGTGTAATAGAGAAATTAGAATTAAGACTGTATTGAAACAAAATAAGCTATGATACACGTTCTGTAGGTCGTTGCATACAAAATATATCTCGTGTACCTGATAGTTACTATTACTAGTATTAGCTTACAGAGTACATATATGGGAATTCAAATTCATTAGAAAAGCTACAAGGCATACCTAGAACTATGACAAAGGTCATTTTAATGGTTTTTATCTTCGCTTTTGATATTAATCCTCCCGAGGTATTTGCAATCCTGTTTGCTTGTGTCACCGTTCAGAGATTTCATTGCTGCCAATCCATCTTGGAATTTTACCTCTGAAAAATTAGAGCACAGAATTAAAATAGATAAAAGAATGTGAAAATAAATGATGAGATTACGAATTAAATCACAATGTGAGATACATATAACTGCATCCCTGTAACTTAAAAGATGAACAAAAACCCGGGGAAGACTTGTCAAAAATAAAAAATAAAAAAACCTCAGAAGCTAAAATTTCAAGATTTAGGACATTGGCAAAGTAAAAACATCCAGGAGACATTATAGACAGGCGGCTGTCTGCTTGATTCCTTGTTTGATTGCCCCTTTTGCTTTTACTTTACATAGCAAAAGTGGGTAACTGAATGTTTCCTACTGAGCTATTAATAATTAAATGACAACTATATAAATGGTATACCGAAAGCAAGAATTGGAAACCCGAGGCTTCACTGAGGCGGAAAGTGCAGATTCAGAGTTCAGAGGCACCCTCGAGAAAATGTTTTTGAAGAACCGCAAAGTTACACCTGATGAGAGCATACAGTAATGCTACTTGTAACAGGAAGTAGTCGATAAACCTGCATTACGAGCATCTCGATGTAATAAAAATTTACACCAAAAGGAAAATTCTGAGTAATGATATATCAAACATTTGCAAATCTTGCCCTGTTTCATCATAAAATACACTTTTCGATAAGGAAAAAAAATGTTTGATCCGCTTTTCAAAGCACAAAATGCGTCACATTTACCATATGACATCACATGGACCAGTTATTTGCTAATATATTCTACTGTGTCTGAATTGGTTGTATGAATTCTGGGGTAAGGTTTCTTGCCTCAGGGTGGGACTAAGTTGGTTATACATGTATAATGAGAATGCATTATATGTTGAAAATCTTCTTTACTACTGGACATTAATGAAGAAAAATGTTTGCATGATTTATGACTATAATGTGCATTGAATATCCTACAGTAAAATGCAGTAGAAAATCTTTTTTACTGCTGGACATCAAGTAGACAAACTGTTTGTATGATTAGAATGAGCATTTTGAGATTTGTGACTCCTGGATTCATGTCCCAGAGTGAGAAAATGATTACTCCTTGTTTGCATGATTACCTATGATAAACAGTGAGTCCTCTGAAAACTGCAAAGATTCATTTGCCCGGCCCGTTTAGAACTCAAATAGAAAACCGCATTTTACTTTGATGTTACTCACTTATAAAAGAATCCAAAATTGTCAAAATTTGTCTGATAGTTCATCTAGTACAAAATATAAAAACGGAGATGTATAAAAAAAAAAAAAAGTGCTGCGAAATGAAAATTACATGCGTAGCCTACACAAACAATTGATTGCAAACTCCACCTTCAGTACCCCGTTTTAAATTGTTTAAAAATAAATTACATGTATGTGTGTACGTTATACGAAGAAATAAACATGGCTGTCTTCACTGCTTGTTCGTATAACAGGTAGGGAGAAAATACAACTAACTGAAATGGGATGTTAAACCCAGACTCCCTGAATCACTACTCGGGGTGTTCTACCAACTGAGCTATCTGGCCACCGGTGATCGAACCTAAATTGTCTTCACACCTTGAAAATATCAGCCCAGAATCTTTATCTCCTGGCAGGCATTTTTTACCTGTCAGTTCAAGGGCTGGTCTACGGCACTAAATTTAACAGGAAGAGAGAAAATGCAACAGACCAGACCGGGATTCGAACACGGGCTCACGGAATTTCTAATCAATTGATTTACCAACTGAGCTATCTGGCCACCGGTGATCGAACCGTCTGCTTCGTTGGTAGTTGGCACATGCGAATCTATCAATGTTTACTAATAATTTTTATAAAGACTTGTAGTTTTGTCGGTTTTGCATTAAATTTTAAGGTATATAAGGAAGCTAATTTTTACCTATTTTACACGATATAACTTACTGTAATTCGACAATTTTACGTGATCACATTGCATCGACTGCATGGACGTGTTATATGAAGTTTCAATTGATTTGTAATTCAAACAATAATAATGTAGTGTAATATAGCGGCTAGTTTTAGTTAACTCAGGTTAGAGATAGATTTATTCATTTCCACGTGGAAATGACTTCTTTGTCCTGACGGATTGTCCCGAAGAGAGAGAGAGAGAGAGAGTGAGAGAGAGAGAGAGAGAGAGAGAGAGAGAGCCAACGACACGAACAATGAAAATTGTCAAATTTTCGGGACAATCCGTCACCGCCTCAGGGATTATACGAATTACTTTATATGCATACCTCATATTTCAATCAAAATGAAATCTATCGTACATACATGTAGCTTCAGCTCTTGAGAGGAGAAACTAAATAGACGTAAAATATGATAATATGTACGAGAGGAATACCTGTACAGGTGAGGGGTTCAACAGGGGGCAGTAACCTACACTATCCGGCATGATTTAACAGAAGTTCAGTCATAGCAAAATTAGCAATATCCTTTGCTAATTAATGAATATAAATTCATTAATTAGCGAAGGATATTGCTAATTTGTGTGTCTATTACTCAATCACCGGAAAATCTCTCTCTCCACTGCAATATGATTGCAATATGCAATATGCAATATAGGGCTTATGAAACTAACTTTGTCATACAGATAGTGAACGATGGTTATTTGTATCTTATGTATGATAGAATACCGAAGATTTATTGAGTTAATTTAGATTTCATTAATATTTTTGGGAAGGGGTGTGATATCACCCTTGTGGTTCTATAGATTCTATCAATTATGACTTTGTATCTCGTAATAAGGACTTTTTACCTCATAGCTACGTTTGCAACTTCTTGTCACCAGCTTTAGGTGAACTGCAACTTTCGACCTATGCTAGGTCTCTTCACAACTCGGCACAGAGAATTTCTTTATCGTTTTCAGTGCCTTCCGTGACATGGGACTTTAAAAAAAAGTCTACCTTCCAAGTTCTAATTGATGCCGAGCGCTTGACAGGTCTCGCCTATTTTTTGGGGTTTGTCATGGTTTCAAATCGAATTCTGGCCTCCTGTATAGCCATAGAGCTCTATACCAGTTGAACTAACGCGACGACGCGAGGAACCGTTCAATATTGATTTTTTGTTGTTGAGTGTTGTTGTTGTTGAAAAAATGGGGTTATCAAGAGCCCAATTTGCTCACCTAGATCGAGTGGACTTGAACGAAAAGAAGAAGTTCTGGAAAAATAGACTTTGCGGTCAGTCAAACATCTCTCGCAAAGAATAACAATTGACAATTTCTTATAATTGGGACCACAAGAACAAAATTTTGTTCAAGGTTTGGTGACTTCGTTATGCACCAGTGTTGGAGAATTCGATTTTGTCTCAAATTTATTTCTACCAGACAAAGTAAAACTGTCATACAATCAGGAGAAGTAGATTTTGTTTTTGCCAATTAAACCTTTTATGCAGTTCGAATTGTTCTATCTAGTACGAAACTTAGTTGAGTATATTTTCTACCAAGTCTTATTTGAGTATACTTTCTGCTAAGTGTGGTGACTGGGTGTATGCATGCAGTGGCTTTGGAGAAGATAATTTAGACCACTATTAAAACACACGAAACAGCTTGTTTAGTATAAACAAACAGCTTTGTACAAAACGTATTTCATGATGTGTAAGAAAGTGTTCTGAACAGATAAGATGATAGAAACTAACCTTTTTCTGCTGTTGTGGTTCTTGGTCTTACAATTCGTCTGGGTGACGTCATTGTATCGCTTGTCCACACTAGATAAGGACCTTCTCCAGATAATTACCACGATGATGATATAGCAGATGGCAATCAAAATGGGCGGGGACAATAAATACTGCTGTGGCCACCAATGTCAGATAAAAGCTGTGGAAAGGAGAAATAAAAAGACGAAACGTTAATTTCAAGTATTCAGTTTATAAGAGGTCGTAAAGAACAAGAATGATTACCAATCATATAAAGTCAGTTTTAATCTTTTTTATTGGGGGAACTTAGACCAAGAACAATAATCAAAAGTCTTCCCTATTTAGAGTTTAATCCGAAAATTGAGACAAAATAATGATAATGTGAAAAAAAAAAATGCATGTAAAAGACTTCATGAATGAATGAAAATCAAAAAAATTTTTAAAAAATTCCATTTGCCAACATTTATGCAATTAAATTCCTTAACTCTCAATAATGTGCCTATTTCTAACATTCACACAATCTCAAAATGATTCCTTTGCAGCAGAATTTCATACAGATGACCTTCTCCCCTGCTGTTATTGTATTCAACAATGAAGAATCAGAGGAGAAATGCATGAGGGGTTTCTGGAGATGTTCTTGATTTTATTCAAGTTATGATTTTAATTCTCCCCATTAATTAGACAATTATGAGAATAGTTCTTCAATGATATCTTATATATGAAGTTTTCTAAGAAGAAGGATATTAATTTGAACTGTCAGAAAAAAGAAAATGTAGATCACGTCATAATGTTTATGGGGACTGGGTAAGTTTGATGTGGAAGCCTGTTAATAGACTAATATATTTTTATTTATTGTAGGCCTCTCTCTCTCTCTCTCTCTCTCTCTCTCTCTCTCTCTATCTATCTATCTATCTATCTATCTATATATATATATATATATATATATATATATATAATTCGATTCGATGGGTGCGATGTTTTAATGATGTATTCAACCTATATAAAATTCGATTCGATGGGTGCGATGTTTTAATGATGTATTCAACCTATTTCCTAAAGAATAAAAAAAAATCGGTGCTTCGTGACTGCAAATGAATCTATTTTATATCATTATATATATATCATATTGAATCAAGAGTAATAATGTGAGCTATTTCAGGAACTCATAGACAGGTTGTTCTCTCTTTTTGTTTCATTATATGTTGCGATAAATCACTCTAATGTAGACCATTTGTTGCAAAATATGAATCCACCAAATATTATTCTTTTGACACGAATTATTGTTGTTATTTTGATTTGTTTAAACATTTGTTTTTACTCGGAATCCCTTTGCACAAGCTATATAACAGTATCAGTTGATGAGGCACACAATCTTTTTCAAATGTACACAAGAAAGCAACTTGACGTAAGCGTCAAAGGTATCAGGCCGCAGAAGATACGAAGAAAATCATTCGATCAATGTTATTATTATTTATCAGACCACACTGACAATATACATTTCGTACATCCCTACAGGAGGAAGAGTTAATTGTGACGTCATACCATTAAGATGTCTTTTAATCAGCAAAAATTAGTCAGGAGAAACAATTTGACGTAGAAGATAAAAGACTTAAAAGGCATATATGTAAATATATGTATGTTTGGAGTTTTTACTTGTCTAGACTCGACTCCTCTTTTCACCTCCTCAAGACCACTTAAATATATTACTAGTTTGTGTGAAATCCGCAATAATAGTCTCAAATTCACAAAAACACTGTACACCCTTTTGTATTTCATGAACGAAGTATTATATAAATAAAATAAATTGAACCCGAAACAAATGCAGTACAAATTGACAACGTTAATTAGATTTTAAAAAAATACGCTTGATTGATATATACAGATTTATACAAATTGAACACTAAAATAAGCAATTATCCTTAAACTTCAATCCCCAATTAAATAATTACATTGAGTTTTTAGAAGAAATCATAAAAAAATACATTTACGTTAATCCCCCCAGAAACGCATGTACAATATACAATTTGAAAACCCGTATAAGAACAGAGAGAGAAAAAACACCTAGACAAAAGTCCTGCCTTAGAGAAATGGTCGAATCACACTAAAACCCATAATTTTGTAATTTTGGTTTCAGAACAAAAGTGCTTGTGGACATAAACCCAATCCAACAATACCTTGGATATTTAGGGTATATTTCTCCCAAAATATTCTTAAGAGCTATTGTTTTACCTCAATTGAGTTCATAAAGCTTTCCGTTCAGGTGAGCTGTCTGATTACATATTCTGTGTTTGTCTGTCTATCCATTAACTTTTCACATTTTCATCTTCTACAGAACCACGGCGCCAATATCAGTTAAACTTAGCACAAATCATTCTTGAGTAAAACGGATTAAAGTTTCTTCAAATAAAGGGACATGCTCTCTTCAAAGGGGAAATAATTAAGAAAACACAAAATTAGGGTAGGATCATTTAAAAATCTTATCAAGAACCATTGGGCCAGAAAATAGGACATTTACATGAAGGCTTCATGACACGGTGTAAATTCAAATTTATTCCAATCATGACCCCCGGGGGGTAGGGTGGGTCCACAATAGGGGATCGAAGTTTACATGCAGATATCTATATAAGAAAAATCTTTTGCAATCTTCTTCTCATGAACAACAGGACCATGGTTTGTTATACTAACAAAACATGAACCCGTGCATGCACGGGTGGATGAAAAGATAATTATAGTGAATTTGGAAGTAAAAGTTTTGAAACTTTAATTGAATAAAAGTAGAAACTACGTGTATTATTATTAATTACATGGGGATTTTTGTTTGAAAGTGGAGGTTTTATCCTGCATAAATGTGATGCCTCTATATATGGAATTTATAAAGCTACCCTTTGATATTAAGATATCTCTTCAAATTATCAAACACATCTCTAAGCGAATTAAAAATAGATTAAAATTAATGAATGAATAAATAGACATGGATTCAATTAGAAATAGGTCATATTTCCTATTGAAGTATATTCATCTTTAATAGAATTTGACACTTTCCTTAATTCCTTTCAAGAAATAATTTGAAGATAGTTTCAAATATTTGAAAATAATGAGTTTAAAAAATATTTTATTTTGTAGCATTTGAACTTTTATTTTTGATTGATTAAACCCATTTTCAAATATTTGGACACAACTAATAAGTAAGGAAAGATAAATTTTGTTCAATTAAAGATAGATTCAAATATATAATCTCAAGTTGGTTCAATCAAATGATATCAAGTGAATTAGATACGTCCAATTCCATTGCAGATAAGTTTAAATTAGAAAGTTACAAAGTAAAAAACACCAATCTTAAAGTTGACTCCACGTGTTGGACCTGAGGGGCAGCGGGGATTTGTGTCCGCATCCTCAAAACATTTTGAAAAAGGAAAGAGAGTAGCAAAATGTATATATCAATTATAGATCAATTAAAGGCCAAGAATGTATTACTCTTTGTAGTATGAATCCAGATAGGGACTCCCAAACTTCCAACTGGTCGTGACAATATGACCGAGATACAACGGAGGAAAAAAATTGTTTTGTATTCATAATCCATTGTATATTATGCATGCAGTGCAATTGAGATGTAGGTTTTCAGTCAACAGTACGTATATTGTGAATGTTACATACAGTTGAAAATTGAAATGATATGATGCAAATAATAATTATACATATACGAATTACCAGAGAAATGATATAATTTTGATAAGCAGGTTTGAAAATATTAGGGTGATTTCAAAAGATCATCCGATCTTCAAAAGTGTTTGACATGTACCTATGGCAGTTCGCAAAATGTATTTCGATTAATGCGATGAACTAAAATATAACACTGAAAACTAAAATAAGATGAGAATTACCGTTAAGATACAGTGTGGATAGCATATATAGATCTTATGCGCCCCCCCCCCCCCCCTTTTCCATGTGAATTCAAAATGGACCTAATCCAACTCATGGGAAATCCCCATAACAATTAAAAATAGGCCTACCAAACAAATAGAATTAAAAAAAAATCGGAAAATATGTATACTATCTGTAAATATATATATATATATATATATATATATATATATATATCTGTGTGTGTTTTATTTACCAAAAAGATTCATGATGCCAAGTGTTTAGGAGTGTGCGACATGCAGTTCGCAAGATATGCATTTTGATTTATACGTTGATCTATAATAAGATGAGAATTACCGTAAAGATAACACATTATATATATATATATATATATATATATATATATATATATATATATAAGAGGCTACTAAATGGGGCGGTCCTTCGGATGAGACCGCAAAAACCGAGGTCCCGTGTCACAGCAGGTGTGGCGCGATAAAGATCCCTCCCAGCTCAAAGGCCATAAGCGCCGAACATAGGCCTAAATTTTGCAGCCCTTCACCGGCAATGGTGACGTTTCCATATGAGTGAAAAATTCTCGACGTAAAACAATATATAACAATATATAATCAATCAATCAATAAATCGGGTGGGTGTAGTCCGATGCGTATTCTTGAAATAATAACTTCGTCCTGGCGTTTCATTACGATATTACGCGATTTGTTCATTTTGTTTTGAATAGAATACAGTTTACTTTTGTCACAGAAATCCCAAAATATTTGCCAAAGATCATTTACATATAGTTTTATGTTATATCTTAAATCTGTGTAAGGAATTTTAAAATATACAATATCATTTTGTAGTGCATTTTTTGACTCTTTGTCTGCTTTGTTGTTACCATGGATACCAATATGACTAGGAATTCAGAAGAACTCAACTATTTTATTTTGTTGAGTTAGAAGATAGTACTGGTTTAAAATGTCTAAAATATATGGATGATCAATATTCGTATTACTTATAGACTGTAGACAAGATAGGGAGTCTGAGAATATAGTGAAGTATTTGTCATTAGAAATTTTAATGTACTCTAACGCAAGATGGATAGCATTTGCTTCAGCGGTATAAATTGTTGCTTCATTTGGGAGTCGTGCCGAGAAAACGTTGTTATTGATTACTGCAGCGACTTTATTTTAGTCTTTTGAACCATTTATATAAACATCAGTTGTAGAATGTTTAGATTGTTTTATTTCGGATAACTGTTGTTTGAAAATAGATTTTTTGTATTCAGAAAGTGAAATGTCAACTTTTGGTTTTAGTAATTTCCATGGTGGCATTTCTGAACGTGATGAGGGTTTTATGATGTCCAAAGGTAAGTTAGAATCATATAAATGTTTGGTTTTTTTTTAACTCGGAGACCAATTGGTGTTATACACGTCTTATTTTTGTCATACAAATCTTCCAACTGTGGATGGAAAACGCATTTAAATGCAGGATTGTTAATATTAGCTTTTAATTTAACAACGTATTGTAAGATAAGTTTTATTCTACGTAGATCTAGAGGTGGTTCGTTTGCCTCAATATACAAACTATCTACAGGAGAGGTTCGAAAAGCTCTTATGCACAGTCGAAGTCCTTGATGGTGAATTACATCAAGGGCTTTAATGTAGGCTGTTCTTGCCGCTCCATATACTATACAGCCGTACTCTAGTTTAGACCGGAAGAGAGAGAGCGATACAGATGTAGGAGAATATTCTTATCTGCTCCCCATTTTGTGTTTACAACAACTTTTATTATATCAAGGGCTATTGTACATTTTTCTTTGAGCATTGTTATATGCGGAATGAAAGAGAGTTTATTATGAAAAATGACTCCTAAGAACTTAATTTCTTTTACAACTTTAATTGCAGTACCATCTAATTCGAACTGCGGATCATCGTGTTGTTTCCGTTTAGAATGCATGCAGGCCGTTTTAGTTCTAGAAAATTTAAAACCATTTACATCAGCCTAGTTTTGGATTTTGTTCACACATAACTGTAATTTACGCTCGCTGGAATTCATATTCCTTGATTTATAACAGAGAATAAAGTCATCGACATATAGACTTCCATGAAAGTCGTTTTTAAGTATATCAGCAAAGCTGTTTATTTTTATACTAAATAATGTAACTGATAAAATACTTCCTTGTGGCATGCCCATTTCTTGTTCGAAATTGTCTGAAAATGTAGATCCTAAGCGAACATTGAAATGCCTATTACTTAAAAATTTCTTAATAAAGTTTGGTAAATGACCTTTATGACCTATATTATGAAGATCTTTTAAGATACCGTATTTCCATGTGGTATGGTATGCTTTTTCTAAATAAAAAATATATAGAGACATGCTCTTTGTTGACAAAGGTATCTCGAATATACGTTTCAAGTCTTACTAACTGGTCGTCTATGCTTCGATTATTCCTGAAGCCACATTGTATATCAGTTAAAATGCTATTAGTCTCAAGAAACCATACTAAGCGTTCGTTGATCATCCGTTCCATGGTTTTACGTACGGAGCTTGTCAAGACGATAATTATTAGGATCTGAGTGATCCTTTCCATGTTTTGGAATAGGAATAATTGTTGTCTGTGTCCAGGAAGATGGGAAGTTACCACCTTCCTATATCATGTTAAAGATTTGCAGAAGACATTCTTTGGTAGATTTAGGAAGGTGTTTTATGATTTGATAATGGATCTGGTCCGGACCTACAGTTGTATCATGAGACTTTTCTAGAGATTTTAGTAATTCATCATCAGTAATGTTCGTTATAACAACCAACCAACCTAGGCACCTGATCCAACCTTTGTTACGTCCAGAGGTCTGTGTTCGCTTGTTTGTTTGTTTGTTTTACGTCCCGTCGAGAATTTTTCACTCATATTGAGACGTCACCAGCTGTAGGTGAAGGACCACAAATTTAGACCTATGCTTAGCGCTCAGGGCCGTAGCAGTGAGGGTTATTTAACGTGCCAACGCCTACCGTGACACGGGACCTCCGTTTTTTAAGGTCATATCCGAAAGACCCGTGATTCTCACTTCTAATGCCGAGCGTTTGGCGAAGGAGCAATCACTACCTATTTTTCGTCTTAGGTTTGACGCGGCCATGGCACGAGCGGGGCTCGAACTCATGACCTCCCGGTTACGAAGCGAACGCTCTAACCACAGAGTTACCGCGACTGTGTTCGCCCTACTTTTAATTTTGTATTCTCTATAGGATTTATGAGACTGATCACTGAATATTACCTTCACTTTTTTATACAGACAGGAACAAAACAAGATCATTGGTTTCTAAATCTCCGAAACTCACGAAATCTGATGATGAACATCCGGTGGAAACTACTCCAGTGAAACTTTGTAGCTGTTACCGAGATGTTATACAGTGCTTGCAAGGACACCAAGAGTTCTTTTAAAGACTTTGTATATGAAAACGTTCCCAGAGCTCACTTTGTCTTGAGTTTACCTTTAAGTCAAGTTGTCGATGTGTGTTGTATTTTAAGGGCACAATAATCTATGTATTACTCTACTGGAAACCAAGATTTTTTAAAATATTTTATTCCTCATTTACATGCTGTAGATAATAGTCTATGTTCTTATATGAATTCAATGTGAAAACTCATCATAACTTTAACACTTTGTTTACCAGGGGACAATGATATAATTTCCTTATTTTGAATTGTACATCAAAATGAAAAGGGGGAAGATTTATATCCGGAATTAATTTGATCGTTCATTGTTTGGCTCATACTTTTGTTGTGGTTAGTTGAACACCCCGCTCGAGAATTTTTCATTCATACATGTATGGAGACGTCACCATTGCCAGAGAAGGGTTGCAAAATTTAGGCCTATGCTCGGTCCTTACGGCCTTTAAGCAGGGAAGCTTTAAAAGGGACTTTATTGTGCCACACCTACTGTAACACGGGACCTCGGTTTTTGCGGTCTCATCCGAAGGACCGCTCCCCATTTAGTCACCTCTTACGACAAGCAAGGATTATTGAGGACCTATCAAAATTCGGATCCCCACAGGTAGTAAAGAATGAATATATATTAAAATAGTTTTAAACTGTGCTGATAATGACTTAAAGATGTACAATGTCTTTGGCTAAAAACATAATACCTACAAGTATTGTCAATAAAAAATGTCATTTTTACTTGTCGAATATGAATTTTATACTGGCATACAAATTTCAGTTATATCCGATAATGAGAAATCTCTGCAAAAATAATTGTGCTTAGAAATACATACGCATTAAAAACAAACCAAAACGGAATGGCCTCTCAATACGTACACGTTGTTAATACACTTGTATTGTTACTATGATGCTAGTACAAAGCAAAATAGAAAACAAGAATATGCATATAGAATAGACTTCATGCATAATATAAAAAGTAGTTTAAAGATATACTGTGTAAGCATTGGCATAGATGTTACCAGCTGCAAAGATCATCTATATGTTTTCTTTACACACACACACACACACATACACACCAGACAAAAAATATAACTTACCTTCCATGCCCATTGAGCGGGAAAATTTATCATGCAAAAGCTCTTTATCGATTCCTGGTAGATTTTGTGGACAATTTCAAACTTAAACATTGGGAGGGAGAATAATGCTGCAAATATCCACTGTAACACGATTAATGCTTTCACTCTCTGGCCTGTAAATGGATATTTGATCAGGTGACACTTGAATCAATGATCATATAACTTTTGAAAATGTTTATGTTGCGACTTTTCATCAAATAATCGTGTAATTTAAAAGAGTAAATTTGATAGTTTGCATTTAGTACCCCCCCCCCCCCCAATTAAAAAAAAAACAAAACAAGAGGCCCATGGACCCTTAACGATCACTTGAATGCCACACACTTACGACCTTGCATGCATATATGCTAAATATTGTTAATGGTGCAATGAATGAATGTTTCAAACCCAGAGAACGGAATGGGTTTAACATTTTGTGATCGATCATCAATTGATGAAAAGCCACCTTTATACCGAGCTTCTAACGTTGTTATTGCTTAGGTGCAAAGTGGGATGGACGGACAGAAGAAGGAGATGTAATTATAGATAATGATTCCTCTCAAACACCTAAACTTCGTGTTCAGGGACTATTGCTATGAACTATATATATTGATAATTTTTGCGATTTACGACAGAAGGTGATGAATGTGATCTTTTGAATGAAACTGATCAATTCAATTAAGTATTTGATATTTGGGTAAGACGGCAAAAATGTGTATTGCTAAATGGTGACTACGTTGGAGAAAAATACAATTTACGTGTGACGTTTTTTATGACGCCGGCACTCTGTTCCGAATGGTAACACATGAACTGTGAAATGTGTGATAGTTTTGATTTCTAACACTTGCATTTTCCTGAAAATTTGAATGCATGACAATTAAAGTATAAATTGTATGTTAAGACTTATTGTTTTAAAGAAACACACGACCATCATATAGAAGTTGTCCATGAATTTTACGGACAAACCTCATCCTGGGGTCTGAACTATTGACTCAGGAACTAGAAATTTCAGTTTGGGTAGAAGTCGCTAACCCACTATAACCTGGGACTCGTATACAGTACGCTATACGAATTTAAGAGGAATATTCACTATATGAACCATTAGGTCCCGTCCTCTCAAAGTCCCCGAGCCAGGGAACACGAACGACAGTAGCTTCTCTATAAATTCATAAATTCTATGTACCACAGTTGATTGCTCGATGTCTAAAAATGAAGAAGACCATTTTTAGAAATATACAGCATTTTCACTACATGAACCATAGTCTGAACCATGCCTTACTACAAATTCACACAATTTCATAATTTACATGGACATTTTTCTCTTCACTATTACTGTGTACTCAGTTTGGTTGTTTGATGACGAGGAGTTGGGAAGAGACTAAATCCAGTTTCATTGGACGTTGTGATCCACTCGTAAAAAAGCATAGCTTTAAATCGTGGTCGTTAACCTAAACTGCTCGATAGGAATAAAACATTTCCCATAAACATGAGATAGTAGCAATCCATCAACCAATTACTTTTCGAGACATATGGCCACTGTTCTCGCTATTATTTCATATCAGTTGATGTCTAGCCACAACCCTAGAAATATGCTCGCCAATAGCATACTTAAGTGTCCAACTGAAGATTTGTTAAAATTACAGATAACAAATGTTTGCGATTAAAGCGAGTATCTTGGACTTTCCATTATCTTATTGCAGCTGATCACGTTTCACTAAATATATATTTTCCCTTATACAATATCCATACTTATTTGTCATTATCTTAGCTGGTCATTGTATTGAATAAAGCGATCTTTATAGGTGTCGGGAAGAGTAAAAAAAACAACCCAGATGTTAATACGAAACGAACAACTAATTTTCAAAAACATACAGAAATATACAATAGACTGCCTTAAAACAAGACCAACAGACTACTCCGTTGCAAAACAAACACGATACAAGGCTTAAGAAACTTTTAGATAGAAGCAAAGAGAAGAGACTTACCTTGAATAAATAGAAATTCAATTATTTAGTGCATGACAAGCACCTGAGCCGATCAAAACTACTAAACTGCCTAATGGGCCACGGCAACATTCTAAAATTGACCTCATGACACCTTCGTTGCCATCAGAAGGCCATCTTTTTGTTACAGTAAATTATTACAGCAGATATATTGAGGTTGAAAAGTACTACGACAGATAAGATAATCAGGAATCTAAAGAGGATGTTTTGAATGGTGGTCTACCGGTAAGCGTCCTGAGTGACAATGGTCCTCAATTCATTGCTCACAAATTCAGAGAGTTCAGGGTTGAGAATGATATCTATTTCAGAAAGATCACAACTCTTTCGCCACAGGCTGATAAAGACATTGAACGACAAAACCGATCGTTGCTTAAGTGTATCTAGATCGCACAAATTCAAAAGAAAGATTGGAAAGAGAAGTATGCTTCTTACCGTATGATGCATAGGCGTCGGAAGCAAATTGAAATCAACAAAAACGTTTCTACGTCGAACACACACAAGCTACTTCCAGTGGACTATTGAATTCATATACAAATTGCAATTGTACAGTCCACAGTACTTGAGCGAAGTGCAGGAATTGGCTATTGGCTCATCAAAATGTCACAACCTTTCAGTCCTTTCATTAGACTTTTCCAAAAACAGATAGTCTGTTTCCATTCTCACTAACAAATTCATTTAGCACGCTCCGTAGATCGAGATTCTCCGTCTCCTTGCTATAGGTTATTTAGACAAACTTGGGTCATAGTTGATCCAAATACGATTTGATGCGGCGCAGTGTGCTGAACATTCTTTCGCTGGTGGGGCCTCCTTGGCCGAGTGGTTAAAGCATCGCGCTCAAAATCACAAGGTCTCTCACCTCTAGTCGGCGTGGGTTCGAATCGCGCTCGCGCCGATATATGTGAGAAAGTTTGCCAGTTTACTTTCGGAAGGTCGGTGGTCTCTTCCCGGGTACATTGTATCCACCAATAAAAACTGGACGCCACCAGATAACTGAAAAATTGTTGAGTGTGGCGGAAAAACAACAATCAATCAATCTTTCGCTGGTAGCATTTGTTGCTGGCATTACAAGGAGAAGTTCAATCAAAACTGCAATTTCGCCTTCTGTTTTGATGAATTCAGTTATTGTCTGAATGGAAGGAGTGATGTCTTTGAGTGTTTGAAATTGAATTCTCTAATTTTTGGCATTGATGTCTGTACCGTAAACATTTGTGACCAACTCAGATTGCTTCTCAAAATTTTCTCCTCTGGCCTCCTTCAAAAGCAACAATTCAGCTGCATATATTTGGCATATCCTGGCTGATCAAAACGAGTTCCAATGCCATTCACAAGTAAATCAAATGCCTCATATATTTAACTCTGTATAAATATTCGCAAGTGTCGTGGTGATACAGAGATTACTTCGTCAATTTTTGTCTGAGGACGTCTTCAACGAGACACTGCAGCGCCATCAATATCAAAATATGTGGCTCTTTTTTTGGCATCCTCATACAATGAGAGAGAAGCTTCGTCTGTTCTAAGAGACTCCAGAGTTTACACCGTACTGTGAGCCATTTTTTGACCTGCAGCAGACAAAGTATTTGTCTGAAGGGCTATGATTGAGCAACTGTTAACCCAACAAACAACCAAATTCGTTCATGTAGGTCATAACCCCTCTTACTCTGCATTTCATGTCTGAAACTTTTACAGACTCTACCGATTCCTCCCATACGCCCAATAATACTTTGTAGTTAAGTATTACACTTTGAAGAACATCTGCTCGAACTGTCCACCTTGTTGGACACAGACATTTTATTCCAGATGATGAAGTCTCCAAATTTTCATATTCTTTAAAATTTCTAGCTTCTCTTCTTGGCGGCTCTTTGATCAAGTTTCTTATTTCACACGTTACTTCAAAGGCATCTCTCATAATTGTAGATGATTTTACAGCATCAGAGCATGCCAAGGTTAGAGCATGATCATAAGAGAGTGCGAATAAAGAGCTCTGCTCTCTTTCTCTAAAATTTGTTTTGCAAATCCACTTTTTGACCCTGCCATTGAGACAGTCATATCATAGCAATGACCCCGTAATTTATTAAAAGGAATATTGTACCTGGTCAAGGTATCAGTGAATGCAGAAACAACTGTATCAGCTTTAATGTCGTCGACTTCATAAAAGTCAACAAAAATTCTTGTAACACAGACTGGTCATCGATGTATCGGAGGCAAATAACGAGTTGTTCTCTGTTAGAAATGTCAGTAGTCTCATCAGCCATTATGGTTAGAAATTTGACATTCTATATTCTTTTATAACATTTCTAAGAACTTGACTGGCTATTACATTAAGTGCATCGTTTTGAACTTATATTAAAACATATTTGTCAGTTTTTCTCTGAATCCATTCCTGCAAAACAGGATCACTCTCTATCTGCAGTATAACCAACTCGTAAAAATTAGAAGATTGATTGATTGTTTGTTTGTTTTACGTCCCGTTGAGAATTTTTCACTCATATTGAGACGTCACCAGTTGTATGTGAAGTACCATAAATTTAGACCTATGCTTAGCGCTCAGGGCCGTAGCAGTGAGGGTTCTTTAACGTGCCAACGCCTACCGTGAAACGGGATCTCCGTTTTTAAGGTCATATCCGAAAGACCCGTGATTCTCACTTCTAAATGCCGAAGAATTGCGAGGGAGCAATCACTACCTCGAACTCACGACCTCCCGGTTACGAAGCGAACGCTCTAACCACTGAGCGACCGCGACCGAAGAGGAACCTTACTATGTAGACGAGAACAGAGGAAACAGGGTAACTGGAAACGCCAAGTGGAGTTCGCATCTGTTTGAATAACAGATCGGAACAAACATTCCGAAATGTGAACCGTCGTCTAATGTCCGTGACGCCAGTGCTCGTATTACGCGTCGACCCGAGAACGCAAACTTCCAGACAGACTTCCAGACAGACAATGAAGTCTCTTTTAGGGGATTGTGACAATTATATAGAAAATTTCAGTGATGCAATTTTGCTGTGTCAAATTGTGAAATTTACGCCATTTTACAACAAATTAAGCACTCGTGCGCCATCTACCGTTACTTCCGATACTGTGTGATCGGTGATTGTTCGTTTTGCAACTACGGGTGGTTGGTTGTATATTGTTTAAGTCCGCATTTTTCACCTATACATAAAAATTTAGGCCTATGCTCGGCGCTTACGCCTTTGAGCACGGAGGGATCTTTATCGTGTCACACCTGCTGTGACATGGGTCCTCGGCTTTTGCGGTCTCATCCTAAGAACCGCCTCATTTAATCGCCTCTTGCAAACAAGTATTCTAATCCGGATCTCCAAGGGATTGCAACTACGGAGTTTGCTGATATTTCAAACAAGTGTACGAATTAGTTTGTTTTGTATATCAGTATGTTCATGAAAATTAGTTGTTCATTTTGTATTAATGACTTTTATAGTCTTTCCGACGCCTATAGACCTTGTTGATTTTTTCACGGGCTGTTTACCTTTACTCACGGACTTGAGAGGTCTTGCTATACTGTCCAGTCGATCGATGCTGAGTGCCACAAGAGCATATGTAGAACCGTAGGTAGCAATACCTTGAATAAAACGGATACTTTTACACATGATAACTCCAGCCTGCCATTCTATGGTAAGTTTCTCGATAATGTCCATCAACACAGAGAAGAATCCAACCATCAGATCTGCATAGGAAATAATTTAAAAGAGTTTAAGAACACTAATGTACAGTACCAAATTTTTATAGGTATTGAAATTACGAGTTTAAAACAGTACAATTAAAATCGCCAATATAGTCATACTAATTAAATTAAACTTTTAATTATGATTTTTATTTAAAAATGCATAAGATAAACGTACAAAAATACTAAACCTAATATTGCCAATCTCCTGACTAAAATGCGTGAATTTGTTGTCATGGCAAAACGACATGATAAGTTGTGAAATGTATGTGTACATAGAATAACAATCTTTAAAACATCGTGATACACGATATTCAGGTTCGGGTTTGGTTTTTAACGTTTTTAAAGCATGGAGACCAAATGTGGAGTCGTCTTTTACCACAGGTTTGATAAACATACTAGTAACATAACAGAAATACCTGTAAATCCTTTTATATGGTACCTGTTTTCAGCTATCGACTTTCATATAGCACATTTAGATTCTTAAAAAATAATCAAACTAATTCAAGTACTTCCTAAGGTATTTGAAAATCAATTAAAATTTAGACATATTAATTTTATTTGAGCTCGGTAGCCATTTTTAATCGTCCATGTAAGAAACAAGAAATATCAAGCTACGGTCGTAGCAATCTGTTTCATTAATTGATCATATAAAATGTTTATTTTACATGAGCACAGGTAAAGTTTATCAATTATGCAGATTTATTACCTTATGTATGACCATATAAAAATTTCATTCTCTATAATGTTCTCATCGTACCCCCTAGGGCCATGATTTGAATGATTGGAATTTGCTCTCGCTGATGATGCTTGCAAATTAAATTGACTAATCTGCTGATCTTGAGAGGACGATTTCCCCCATATATCACCATGTAAAACTTTGATTCCCTACTGAGGAGGTCCCATACAACACACCGAGGCCATGATGTGCACTACCTGTGGTATGATATGACTAATCATGACACTGTGCTCACTACATTAGACAATTTTAAAGATTGCTCCTTAATGTATTCAAATCTAAATTGTTATTTGTGACCACACCCTACCTCCCGGGACCATCATTTGAACAACTTGGATCTACACTACCTGAGGATGCTTGCATATCTATATGACCTGCTGTTTTGGGGAGTTGAACTTTGTTCATCGTCCCTAGTCCATAACACTGCGCGCATGAATATATTGTGCAGGACTTTGGTGTGATCCTCATCACATACTCGTTTTGTTTGAAATAACGTATGTCCCAGAAAACATTCCCTAAACAATATAATACTATATTCAAAAGTTAAACTTGAGTGAAAATAGATCAATATTAAAAAAAAAAACCAACAAAAAAACTGAATTAGTTTGATATATGCAACATCTAAAAACAATTTCTTTGAAAGTATGAAAAAATTCAAGTCCTGGGAGTACATTCCCTATTTTGATGTAAAGATATTTATTTAACTGGTGTTGTTAGGCCGTTCTTTATATAATGATTTTATTACAAATTTCCCCGTTTACCTGATGAAATAGAAGGTTTGACCATTCAACAGGGGATGCTTACTTCTCCTAGGCACCTGATCCCATTTCTGGTGTGTACATGGATCCGTATTAATTCTAGTCTTAATTTTGTACTGTTTATGGGATTTATGAGATTGATTATAATAAAAATGTAAAGATAACGAACAGTGATTAATCTCATAACTCATATACGGAATACAAATCTGAGAATTGAGCAAACATCGACCCCTGGATATACCAGAGGTGGGATCAAGTACTTAGGAGGAGTAAGTATCCCCTGTTGACCGGTTACACCCATCTTGAACCCTATATCTTGATCAGGTAAGTGGAGTAATCCGCAGTCAGAATCAGTGTGCCAAGAACGGCCTAACAATTCGTATGAAACACGTCAGACAGCATTTCACCCAATGAAAGATTGTGTTGGCAAAATAGATCGTTATAAGACCATAGAATTTGCGAAATGCTGGCTTTAAACGAGACTGTTGAAACACCTGTAACATCAACTTGTTTGTCAATAGCCTATCTCAAATTAAGAAATGATCATACGCAGAACAAGCGCTTGCGTATATAATTAGCAGGTGATTCTGGAATATTGCTACACAACGACAGAGAAGCTGAAATATATGTCTTGACGTAATGGAAGACGTGACTTATGCATGTTTGCTAAAAGTATTATGTCGTAATATTCTATGTCTCAAGAAAGCTGAATTAAATACGGTGTTTTGTTTTTTTTTTTTAAAAAGAAGTGTAAATGTACATAATTTCATGAAAATTTAAATAATATAGAAAGTATATAGGGATTGAATCTGTTCTAGTTATAGATGTTGCCGAACACGTTACTTTGTCGAACTATTTCATTAGGATTGAGTGAAAGATTCTCAAGCGGGACTTTAAATAATATACAATCAATCAATCATTAGGATTGAATGAAACAATGATTTAAACGTTATTCCCATTGTCAAATTAAATTTTAAAAAATGCTAAGAATCATCAATACTATTAAAAATACTTATAAAAGATACATTTCTCTTATTTTTAATATAATGAGTAACATTTGGATTTCATCTCGCACAAATGCATTAACTCTTAACCGCCTCCTGACAGCCGGTAATAAGCACTATGGGACAGTAAAGGCGTTAAAAAATGACCGCCGGCTGTGAAGTACAGCTGAGGAAAGTGATAATTTATCATACACATGGATTTCAATTTTCGAATTGATGTGAACCTGTCATAGTAAAAATGTTATTAAATGAAGGTGATAGGGGGGATTTGTCCACTGCTTTGTAAATATCGTCTGCGTACACGTGCAATAAAGGAGCGTTCAACAGGGCTAATCTCATTTCAAGTAAAACGAATGTCAGATTTTTATTACTCATCATTTTACAATAGACCAATCCGTTTTAAAGATCGTATCCAAAAGATTCCCGAATTTCACTTCTAATGCCTCGTGGTTGAGGAACTCTTACTTCACTAGATGTTAAATATCTTAGGTTAAACGCATTGTCGAGATCTCATATCAAACCAGGAACCTCCCGGTTGCAACTAGCCATTTATTAATGCGCGTTTTATTCAAAATTCATGAATTCATACACGATAAAACAAAATGAAACAACAATTAATATCACGAGCTGTTTCGTTGTTCGACTAAATTTGCAAATTATTTCATATCGAAAAAAAAATTTGTGTGAGATCCTGGGGTTTTAAAACAGTTTTAATTGGTCCAGTCTAGCCAATGCAGCTTACTGTGCTGCGATGTTTCCAAGCAACAAATTTTAATCTTCTCTTGTGTTATGATGCGGCATGGAAATTATTAATTGGAATCACAAACGCACTTTGACTCCTACGCGAAAGAAGAAAATGCCATCTGACTTTCATCATAACTACCCACGGGGGGTTGAAGTAATCCAAGTCTAAACCGTAAACAATTCGGACGGACGTAGGGTACGTGTGGACGGGATATGATTATGTTACAATGAATCTTAATTTCAAGACGATGGCATAAAAAAGTATTTTGATGGAATTCATTAGAATAGTTCTGAATGAATAAACAGGAGTAATGTCAACATGATAGAGCATTGTGTAATTTCAAGCAATTACAGTCAAAATAAAGATAATTATATGCATTGCCTAAAAATGCATCAACTATAGAAGAGCAGGTCGATGCACTATGGAATTACAATACTTCATAGTTCAGATATTTATAATGATATACAAAAATTTTATAACTATTAATTTAGGACATTCAAACATTAAAGAATTACACTTTTGTCAATTTCAAATAAGATGCAAGTCACAACAATCTATCAAGGTTAAAGATGTCTACGTTTTTGACCAATGACGTTTACAAACGATGGAGAAATCGGTGTATAAAGGAGATGCATAGATTGTGTAAGTGAAACTCTAACATGCAAAACAATTGTTGTTAGAGAAGTCATGAAATTCCACCTTTCGTATTCAATTTTGAAATGTTTAAAATATAGGAGTAAACAAAATTATTGCATTGTAATACCTGCTATCGCCAAATTTGCTATGAAGATATTCATTCGGGATCTTTTCTTTCTGGTCATGTAAATCAAAATCAGCACTGTCAGGTTGCAGATGAGAATAAACAGGAAGAGAAGGCAAAGAAAAATCAATTGTTCCGTCTGAAATGTAGAAAAATAATTTGTATATTAGGTGATAATTATTCATAAAATGGAGAATGATTGTTGCAAAACATAACAGTAATACCCAGGTATATGTTGTTTAATGATGTCAGTAAATTGTTTATGATACCCTCCAGTTTTCGAAAACAAAGAGAAGCGATATGGGAAGAAAATTTTCAAATTATTTCAACACATGATATACCCCGGTATACTGAAATTTTGAAAGAATGATTTCTTAGATTAAAAAAGATTTAGAATTACCATATCCGTGTCATAGTTTAGATTTTTACCATAAAGAGTGAGACGATTTTTACATGCACTATACTGTGCAATAAAATGCCAAAGAATGAGTCATTAAAAGTTCAAATGTTTTGACAGTGTTCACGGTACACGAAATCACGCAAGGACTCATAGGATTTCTCACAAGGTTACATTGTTTAAGGACACATGCGACGTCCCTGACCTTTTCTACAAAATTACTTTTTCGATAATAAGAGATCTTGTATAATAGGTTTAGATTTTAAAATGTAGTAATATTACCAAGTCTTATACATTGGACTGGGTAGCTCAGTGGTTAGATTACCTAATTTTTAATGAAAGGGTCCCAGGTTCGATACCCTATTGTTCCAAAGAATTTTCTCTCTTTCTTTACTACGGTAATGACCATTTCCGGTATACAGTAGAGCTGAACTTAGATTTTTACTTGCAACAAGCAGAAACTATCAAAATATGCTAATTCTAAAACAGCCATGGTAACATACTCTATTTTTTTCTGTGGAAACGAGATGGAATGCAAATGAATTGTACGTGAAATTTCAAGAAAAATTGTATATTATCGAGAAATGTCGCGTATGTCCTTAGGCAAGTAAATGTACTTCTCCATTGCAGTAATAAAGAAGACTATAGTGACATAATTCATTGTTAGATATTGTGGTATTCAGCCTTGATGTGCTCACTACATTAGCTATCATAGTTCCTTTACTCAGTCATGATAATGTGAATAATTAGTAGAGTGAGTGTTTTGTCTCGACGTAATTGGTTTAGTGCTGGAGAAGCAACCCAGTCAGCCAAATCGCTGTTTTACTAGTCGTATTGTTGAACATGCTATCGATTACAGATAGATAATATTCTATATATTTCAAAATTTGATTCAACTGTAGTAGACCTAGGCCTCCTACTGAGTTACAAAATAATAAGTATAATAATGTTATGCATATGTGTTATAAACTCGTAGTATTGTCGCCAAGACTGCGCTAAATTACAAACGTCCATACAAATTAATGAAATGAATTGTATCCAGTCAATAAATGCCTCCATATGAAGCGTCTAGGTATTAAGGGGTATAAGTTGATAGAGTTTGGTAATTTGCAATACCATAGGTTTTAGCATACTAGGGTACTGACATAGAGTACAGTAAATGAATTTAAGATCGGGGTTATATGAATTATTTTGCTACATCGGTAAATGTTTACTTACTGTTTGGTAAACGGTCTCCAATTTCCATGATTTTGAAAATTCATAAAACACACTCTCTCTCTCTCTCTCTCTCTCTCTCTCGATCGATCGATCGATCGATCGATCGATCGATCGATCGAATGGAAAACATTTTTTTTTCAAAATCTTAGTTTTTGCATGGTGACCTCGTATAGTACATTTGGAATTCATACAAAAAATCTTCAATAGGTTTCAATGCACAAATTGGAGAAGATTTTTTATCATTATTTTTTAAATATCTCTTGGTTACAAGTAATGTAATTTACAGCCCATAGTTTTAACCGTATAGTTTAATAGCTGAGGCTACACATTATAAACAATTCATATAGCTTAAAAACTGGTGATTGCGCGTTATGAATACTTTTATTTCGATCACGTTTTCACAAGTATGATTCAGTTAACGTGAACAACATCATTCCTCTGCTCCCTCAAATAGCTCTTAATCGTGTATAAAATACGTACAGGAAAAAGAAGAAACAATTGGATATCGAGTAATTACTTTATCTGTCCCCTTGTGCCCTTACGAAACAACTGAATCTTGAACTTCTAGACACACTAATCTTAAATCGACTTTAGATTTTTCTTTGAGTGAATGCCCTGAAAAATTATTCTAGAGGTAAGCTTTTCGAAATTACTTACTAATCAAAGGAAACGCAAAAACAACACTAGTATACATGTCATAGAAATCCTTTTTGGTAAACATGCTGAGAAAAATCAGAATATCATCATCAATTTTGATTATGACACAACAACATGCTATGAAATCAGTATCTATTTAACTATTTATGTGCAGTTAGTTATTTGACAAATTATCATACCCCCACCCAGGCTATATGCATGGCTGACGCCATGTGTAAAATCAAATCTAAAAGTACGATATTTCTCAACATGCAAACATTCATAAAACACACACACACACACACACACACACACACACACACACACACACACACATATATATATATATAACACAAAATGATGATAATGCTATACTAGCGTAAAAAAAGAATCTGTGTATGCTTAAAAGTTAAATAAAACATAAGAAAGTATTCTTTGACCGCTCTTTATTCTTAAAGGCTAAATTTAATATACTAAACGCGTGTTTGAGTACTCAATTTACTAAATGTCGCCTTTCATAAGCGACACATGGTTAGTAATTGATTAGAATCTTTTACATTCATTGACAGTATTCAATATACTAAAACAAAAAACATTGCTTTTTGGAATAAAAAATGATTGAAAGATGCTTCGCATGATTGAAAATGATCGTTCGTGTGCTATTGGGATGCTGAAAACTGCGATGTCTCAAAGCAATGTGGCAAGACAGTTTTGGAGTTCATATTATCAGCAAGCTGGCACCGTTCGGGACCGTCCACGATCAGGATGCCCGCGTGTGACGTCACGACGGCAAGATAAGTAAATAAGGACGTCATATTTGCGTAATCGATTCCAATCAGCTTCTTTAACGCTAAAAGCATCCCTGGACATCGATGGATAAGTCTTCATATCGTATGGAACAGATTGCGAGAGGCCAACATCCGTCCTCGACGTCCTGCTATCCGTCCTGTTCTGCTCAGACTTCACCGTGTTGCGAGGTTAGCGTTGTATAGGAGGCATCGTCGTTTCAATAACAGAGATTGTTCTGAATATGGACGAGTTGATATTTTATCTCGACAGGAGTGACGGTCGTATTCGGACTTACCGTTACATTGAAGCCTGCGTTATTCAGCGCTGCCAATTCGGCGGAGTGAGCGTTATGATCTGAGGTGGAATTGCAACATATGGAAGGACCCCTTTGGTGATAGCGGATGGCAATTTAACCGGCGTACGCTACCGTGACGAAATTGTACGTCAGCACGTCAACCAAAGTAACGCCATTCTGCAACAGGACAACGCACACGGCACACGTTGTTAGTATCTACAACGCAAAGTGCGAATGTTCTACCCTGGCCTGGAATGTCATCTGATTTATCGCCTGTAGAACATGTTTGAAATGAAATAGAAGGACGTCTACGTCAAGAGCCACACCCCTGCTACGTTGGACGCTTTGTGTCATTCTTTATTTCGCATATGGCGGAACATTCCCCAGGCATTTCTGCATAACCTGTTTGTTCAATGCGCCGTAGGTGTGAATAATGTATCGGTGTAGATAGCGGTCATACACGCTGTTAAACTAGGGGCATACGCACACACCACTTACTTTTAATGGCTTTTCGTATCAACCATAATGGACATAATCCATGATTTAATGTTTGAATTGAAAGATAATGCAATATATTAAATAATGATATACATAATGCAACATAATGTTTTGTATGAATTTATAAATGAAATTACTAAACTAAACAGTTTCTTTTTTCGGCTAGTACATATACCATATATAGAAAAAAATGAACGTTTTAAAATATGTTACTTAAAAGTTAAGTTTTTATTTACTGCAATGGACATAAACAACAGGATATGTTCAACTGTACCATACGGTAATAGTGTGAGTTTCATAAACGGGAACCAAATGCTGAGAATACTGCGTTATATACGATCAAAATTGGCTTCTGATTGAGACGTATTGCCTACAAATAGGAGATACGGGTAAGAAGGAGTCCCGTTAATGAATATTTGTTTGTCCAAAAGCTTCAAAGATCATAAACTGATGTTAGGCATTCCCAGAACATCAATATATACTGAAAACAGATCGCTGTAGAGGCATCATTAGATTCTCTAATCGAAAACAACCAGTTATTAAATTATATGACTAGTATTTCTGTTAATGAGTAATTTAGCTTGTTATTTATGAGATGGGTTACAGAAATGCATGGTGCAACTCCTTTGAATGTATTTTATAGCAATACGGCTTAGAGATGTCTTTTTTGTCCTTTGTGAGTCTATAAGAAAATAAATATCTTATGTTCTAATTCGTTACACTCAACCAAACATAAATGATTTATACTGTAAACAACACAGTGTGTAGGTACAGAAACGCTCTCAATCGTGCAATTTATTGACGTCTACATGTACATGCGTAAACATCTCTGAAAAAATACATCTTCTGTTCTCTACAAGGAGAAAATATATAATAAAACAATTCATAAATGCGTGTGGGTGGGTGTCGTGTCAAAACGCACGGGAAGAGAGCTTTAGAACGGGGCTTATTCCTTACTTGCCAAATCACAAGAAGCCGTGCTTCTCTAATTCATATATCTGTATAACCTGTAACAAAACTTAAATAGAAAACAATAAAATTTGGTTTCTGGTAAAAATATAAACAGAACACACGTGTTCGATAGACACACGTGTAACTATAACTATAATAAATACATTTATTGGTTGGAGACTTAAGCATTCAAACCATGCTTTGGATTGAGAACTCTCACGACATTCGTCGATTGATATACAAGCTTGAATGACGTTCTAGTTGTAAAATAAAAAACAAAGTTTGACAATTTATGATGATCGTAGGTTATTTTCTAGATTATCAAATAGTGACTTTTCTTCTGTTTGAATATACGGAAGCTTTATAAATTCATTCTTTTACCAATATACCAGACTGTCTATGAAATTATGTACGCATACATCATCACTTTGAAGAGAATGCAAGTTCCTTTTTTTCTTTTCTTTTTTCTTTCCCTTAGAATTCCACTGCCTGGTTCATATTTCAAAAGGGATAAGTTAAGATTCCATGGCTTCAGTATCATTTCTTAACATTACTGTGAAATGATCTGGGTTATTTTTCAGTGTCGAATTTGCAGTGAATCGAAATTATTTGTCAATTTTCACAAGCAAGCCATGGTGCTTGTAGTTTCAAGAACAGCGAAATATAAAAATACAAGTTGTTAGTTGTTTGTTTTACGCCCCGTCGAGAATTTATCACTTATCACTCATTTTGAGACGTCACCAGCTGTAGGTTAAGTATAACAAATTTAGACCAAGAATTCAAGTAACGACTTTACGAAATGCATTTTGCATATATCATCTGGACGAAGTGTTATTTGTGAAATCATACTTTAATTAATATATCTTGATTGCTAGAGAAAGCAAAATTAGTTAATAGAAACAATTCTAATTATACATGTATGCTTGGAGTTTTCACATTCTGGACTTAGCTCCCCTTATCACCTTAAGATGACCTGATTGATTGATTGACTGATTATGTATTGTTGAACGTCCAGCTCGAGAATTTTTCACTCCTATGGCGACGTCACCATTGCCGGTGACGGGCTGCAAAATTTAGGCCTATACTCGCGCCTATGGCCTTTGAGCAGGGAGGGTTCTTTAACGTGTCACACCTGTTGTGACACGGGACCTCGGTTTTTGCGGTCTCATCCGAAAGACCGCCCCCATTTAGTCGTCTCTTACGACAAGCAAGGGGTACTGAAGATCTATTCTAACAACCCGAATCCCCGCGGGACTAAGACGACCTGAATACATTACTATTTGTGTGAATCCTCAAAAACAGTCTTAAATCCACCAAACACTGATCATCCTTTCTATATTTCATAATTGAATAAATAGATATAAAGTAATAAATGAGATAAATGGAACCTGAAACAAACGCAACACAAATTGGCAATTATATGTATACTGCATTTTTTAAAAACTTTAATACCCTTGATTTATTTCTAGATATTATACAACTCAAAGGCTAATATTGATAATAACTTCAATCACCAATTAAGTACGTATAAAATATTTTTGGAAACACTAGTATTTTTAAAAATATATTTACATCAATCCCGCAGAAACGAAAACATTAATTCCGCAGAAACGCATATACAGTTTGAAAACTCATACTAAAACAGATCGCGTTCTTGCGCCGCCTGTAATAACAATATACGTGTATATATGTGTATAGAGGAATCCATTTGGTTCTGTCTTTTTTAAATGATAAATTGGCAGATTTCTTTAAATCGATCGCGATTAACTCTTTAACCTTTAACATTGAGCAATACAGGATAAAAGTTCAATGAAATGTTTCTTATAGTAATGCTTGATGTATGAGAATTTGTAATTCTTCCCTTAATGATTTTGTAAACAACATCGAAATATAATGAACATAATCAGACTTAACTCGATTATGAGTTACCAAGTCATGTCATGCAGATGAAGAGGGCAAATTCAAGAAAGCTAAATCGTAATAACCTGCATCGATTTCGGCTTTTGGTAAACATCCGCAACCCCTTTTGCCTCAAGGCATGCACAAAACCTTCTTCTTTTGGTAAATTCTTGAACGAAGAATTTCAGCAATCAGCAAGGAATCAGCGTCTAAAACCATTATTTACAGCACCCAGTTCGATCATCAATGTAAATTGGTAAAGTATTAATGTAGGTAAAATAACGGTGAGTATTTACTTCCAATTTTTTTTTATTTTGCGTGTAAATTTGCATATTCGAGTTTGAAGTGACCTGTGCAAATCATGTAAATATTTTTTTTTTTAAAAAGTGTTTACTTCCAATTGCTTTTTTTATTTTGCGTGTCAAACTAAAATACCACATTACCTAACTTCAGACCAAACATGCCACAGACTAGTCAATCTAATTTTCGTCCTCGCTCTTTCCAACAACCCAGAGTACGACCAAGAAAATTCCCACAAACACCCAGACAAAGATATATAGGACCTAGGTATAACTCCAATTAAGGTAGGCTGCCTCCAGAATTATCTGAGCGACTACCCAGATAAACAAGCTGCACAGTATATATTAAATGGTTTCCAACACGGCTTTCACTTGCGTTATACAGAATTAAGGCTTCCTTTACAACCAAGAAATATGTCCTCGGCTTAAAAATCACAAGTCTGAACTAAAGGGTGTTAAGAAAGTTCGTTCCATGATTTACAGCATGCCTAAAATTATTTTAACAACTCATATACAGTTTATATGTTTTTAATAACCAAACAGTCCACCTTTGTTTTTCAATACATTTTTAATTCTATTTGGCATTGAATGAATCAAAGAAATCGAATGTTTCTGAGGTATCTCCCTCCATGCACGGTGAAGTCGGCGTCGTAATTGGCACATTGTCGTTGGGCGCGGATCCTTGTAGGCCTCGCTGTCCAGAATACTCCATAGATTTTCGATGCAATTTAGGTCTGGGGAATTGCCTGGCCATTCTACTTTGGTAATAAAGTTTGGTAGATTATTTTCACACCAATTCTGTGTTAGCAGGGCAGTGTGAGGGGTCGCTCCATCTTGAACAAATGTGGCGTGTCCTGGATATTGAAGTAACTTTCGTTCGTCGATCCTACCACTATTTGTCTGTCGATTTAGAGCAGGTTTTAGTTCTTTTTGAAGGATATTGTTCACATAATAATCAGCATTAATAGTTTTGCCGGCTGGAACAATGTGAAGTTTGGATAATCCCTGTACTCCCATCGCACCCCATACCATGACTTTAGCACTCGACTTGACGCAGCTTACATCTGGAACCTCATCTGACTGGGACCCCCATACAACATCGTCCTGTCGGTTCGGAACATGAAACAAATATTTCGTAGATTCATCACTAAAGATGTAGTTTTCCCAGTCTTCAGCCGTCAAATGCTTGTGATCACGAGCAAATTTCAATCTCTTTTGCCTCTGTGTTTTCGTCAATAGTTGATTTCTCGGTCTTTTAAATACCTTCCATTTTTTAACTTTTCGCAAATAATTAAAAACAGTTACATGACTCACATTAAAGCCTGAGTTCTTAAGTTCCTTGCTGCATTTCCTTGTTGATTTTTCTCGTTTGTATTTTATGTTTTCCACTTTTCTCTTCACTACCCCCACTATCTTCGAAGGCAGGCCGGATCTCGGTTGATCGGATAGTTGTTAATTCTGCTCTCGCCTTCGCCTCCAATTTGTTACCCATCGCTCACTTTTACATAGCTGCTTAGCCATATTCTTCACACTTAATCCTGCATCTAATAAAGCCAAAGCTTGAGCTCGTTCATTAATTGTATCAACACTTGTACAGGACGTCTGCTTTTTCACTGAACTCGGCATATTTATTTCATGACGTAATAGACACTTTGTTTACATCACACTATAGTAACACAAGAGAGTGCACATAGGGAAGGATAACTGCTGATATAATGAAAAAAAAAAGTTTATAGAGTTACGAGTAAAAATTTGAAACAAAAACATGTCGTTTTTCTATTTAATTTTTCAAATTTACAAACGGAACGAACTTTCTTAACACCATTTACTAGGCATAATTGATAAGGTAATTCAACTCGGTCGCATTGTCGAACCTTTTCCCACCCCTCCTGTATCTAACCTATGATGCAATCCTGTAGGTGTACTACCAAAACAAAATGGTGGTTGGAGATTAATTTCAAATTTGTCTGGCCCCATTGGCAATGGCGTTAATGACCATATTGACCCAGTCGTATGTTCAGTGTCGTATAATTCTTTTGATCACGCCATCTCTATCATTCAAACATTGGGTAAGGGCACACTACTTTCTAAGATGGATTTGTCAAGCGCATTTAGGTTGTTGCCAATCCACCCATCAGACTTTTGTTTATTAGGAGTATGTATTGATAGACAAGTGCATGCCTTTTTGGTTGCTCCATAGCATGTTCAACTTTTGAGAAATTTTCATCCTTTCTTCATTGGTTAATACCAAAAAGGACTAATAGCTCAAATATTATCCATTACTTGAATGATTTTTGTTTGCAGGAAAACAGAACAATCCTAATTGTTCAAATTTGTCTAAAATATTTGAGTTGACGTGTCAGGAATTAGGTGCCCCAATAAATGTTAAGAAAACAGAGGGACCTACAACCAAGCTATCATTTCTACAACCAAGCTATCATTTCTATCAATTCTACAACCAAGCTATCATTTCTACAACCAAGCTATCATTTCTACAATCAAGCTATCATTTCTCGAACTGGGTATTGATACCATAAAGCAAACTATCCCAGTCGATAAGCGCAATGTCCTTAGGTGTAAGCTTACCTCGTTTCTATACTTCAAAAAAGTTACCTTTAAGGGAAATGCAGTCTTTAAGCGGATCATTAAATTCTTTTGCTAAAGCATTACCAGAAGGTAGAGCATTTATTCGCAGGTTTTATAATGCAACAACTGGTATTAGAAAGTCACATTTTCTTATCGGAGTTGAAGCTAATATGAAAGAAGACGTCAAGGTCTGGCTCAGTTTTCTTGAAAACTATAATGGTCAAACCCCATTCCCTTCATTAGTTTGGTCTACTAATGAAACATTAAACCTCTTCACTGACAGTTGTGGCTCCTGCGGTGGAGGTGCCTTTTTCAACAATCATTGGGCTGTTATCACATGACCTACCACGTGGAGCTCAGAGATACGTAGAACCATTACATTCCTAGACTTAGTGCCCCCATTGACTGCTATTTAGTTGTGGTCAGAACATTTCATATCGCAAAAGTTACTGATCAATACTGACAACATGGCGTTGGTTCACATTATCAATTCTCAAACTAGCAAATCTCAAAGAGTCATGCACCGGGTCACACCTTTAGCACTGTTATGTATCAAATATAACATACAGATAAAATGCGCACACAACCCGGGTTATAAAAAAATTATAGCAGATTCAATTTCTCCTTTTCAGTGGACAAGATTCAGAATACTAACCCTCAAAGCAGACAAGTTTTCGGCACAAATCCCCCCAGCATTATTGAATCTCTTAAACCCGAGGTAGAGAACATTCTTTCAGCAGCAGTATCGCAAAATACTACTACTACTTATCAAAGGGGCTTGGATTCTTTTGATTTATTCAGACACAAATATGCACTGCCTTTCCTGTGCTCCCCACCTGTCCATCACTTTGTCAATTATATAGCGCATCTCTCTGTAAATTAAGTATCTTATTCTCTGCTAGGAGTTACTTGAGTGGTATTAGCTATCATTTTCAAATACAGGGGAAAGGAGATAATACTAAAATTTTTATAGTTCGGAAAATGCTCGAGGGCTTGCATCGATTAAATCTAAAGATGTACGTGCTCGAATTACATTACTTATGTTAAATCAAATTATTACTGTACTGCCATCAGTTTGCTCAAATTTATATGAAGCCATATTATTTGCAACAGCATTTCATTTGGCCTTTTTTGCGTTGCTTAGAGGAAGCAAATTGACGGTTTCTAGCAATAATACAAAAGCGTTATCTTTTCATGATGTTAGAATAACCGATTCAGAAATTCATTTGTTTTAAAAGAGTTCAAAAACTGGTCAACTTTGCAAGGGAGCAACAATACAAATCACTTACAGAGGTGAAACAGCCATCTTATTTTCTCACACTAGGCAATATGTCTCTATTAGGCCTAGACACGAAGACCCATTTGCTGCCATCTCAATGGTAAACCCCTCACTACATTTCAATTTACGGCAAATCTAAACAAATCAATCAAATTTATTGGCCTTGATACTTCTACATTTAAGTCCTATTCATTCCGAATTAGTGGGGCTACTCATTTGTTTCTAGCGGGGGTTACTGAAGAGGATGTTATGACCAAAGGTAGATGGAAATCAAATGCAATGCATTCGTACATACGGGTGCAATTGCAGTTAATATAATGCGCCTTGCAACATCAAAATAATTTATGGTAACAAGTAAACTAAGTTTGCGGGTGCTCAAATCAAAGTATGGATAATTGGATCATTATTAATTCACTACGCACACGATCACGCTCTCACCAATTATGCAGACCAATACTTAAACCTACAAGCCCACATCTCCTTAAGATGGTTTGAAAAAAGAGGCATGATTTGGGAGGATGTGGAGCCCAAGTTACATGAACTGGTTGGTCAGTTCGGATATCCCAATGTTTTAATGATACATTGCGGGGAGGGGGGGGGGGGGGTAGTATAGGGACAATGTCATTGCGCCAACTTCAAAAGTTCATGAAATTAACAGTGGTCAATATTCAAAATATATTACCTAATTGTAAAATAGTATGGTCTTAAATCCTTCCTAGAAAATATTACAGACATATGTTTTCGCATGAAGCTGCCGAGAAATCCCGGGTTCGAATACACAGTTCCCTGTCAAATTTTATTTTGGCAAGAAATGGGGGTTACATCAATTATCCAGATTTAAAGCAATGCACACCAAAATTGTTTCCAGATAGCACCCATTTGTCCGTTGTAGCCCAAAACTTATTTTTGAAGGTTGCTTGTACAGTATCATTTGTAAAAACGTTCAGATCTACCCCCCTCTTTTGTAATAGAGCAGATTTGTCATGGCATGGGCAAAATTGCCCGCTTGTGGCGGATGTTTTCATGCATCTTAGCTACCATAGCTGATTCCTGTAGACATATGACCGAATTTTGCTTGAAGTAGTGCTGCAGGTTCTGTTATATTCCAGAGTCTGTGGCCAATAATTGTGCTTCCGCCATTGAACCTTCTACATCATATACTATTAGTAAAGTCGATGTAGACCATTGTGTGTGAACTCATTGATGATCATTGAAAATTGCCTCTCAAATACAGGTGGACATTTTAATTCCTTTGCAGTATACAACTATTGCTCATTGTATATTGTTATACTGTTCATTGAAACTATTGATTGTCTTGATCAATTGAGCAGACATTGATATGTAAGATCATTTCTCAATTTATTCCAAAATAAAGCCATGACTAAGAACTGCCAACATAACATTGTTTGCGGCTTTATTCTATCGAAATAATATCATTTCCTTTGTGATAACATCTAGGTGTGGTGACGTCATAGAGTCAACAAGAAACCAACGACGGACGAAATGATAACGTGCCAGTAAGTGGCAGGGGACAGTTTTTTCTTCTTCATCAAAGTCAGGTTATGACAGACTAATGAAAAATCATATTTCCCTTTTACGTCAATACCTGTATTTCATATTGATATAATTAATAGTTTATGACCCTAAATTACATGCAATCCATACATACTGGTGCTGGTGCACAGAACATGCTCTGAGGAGGTGCCCCTTTCTCGCTCTTATTTGGGCCAAATTCGCACCAACCAAATCCCATCAAAGTACTGTGCGAGGGAATTTAGACACTGTGCACAATTAAGAACACTGCTTGCCCTTCATAAAAATCTACCTTTCATTTGAGGCCATCCATCTTCCCTCTTAGCTACAGACCTTTCGCTGGACCATGTAGGTTTTCATCTGAATTTCTTCTGCAACTGACCACGTGTCTTAAATTCGTATTTGTACCCATCTAGATGCTAGGAATCGTGATGACACCTACATGATGCATATCAATATTTTTTCATTAAGCACTCGGCTACATTTGACATGTATCCTAAAGTTATTTCATATATTTTTGCACCTCTAATATCACTTCAAATATGGGACATTTCCATTTTTGAAAAAAAGTTGATCGGGCGTATAGTGCAAAACCATCCCCTGCTACCAATATTTAGATTGCTTGTTAGAGGAGCACTTACTATGCTTGCGTGATATTGATCAAACACAATAACATGGCTTTGCATCATTTGGAGCCATTAACCCGATAGGCAAACATTTTTCGTAAATTACATGCTGAAATAAGATGTATCTTTGTGCCGATAGCATCAAAAGTAAAGAAAGAACGTGTTCAATCAACTCAAGACTTTAATATACAAGAGAATATACTGAACAGATTGAACAGAACTCTGATTGGTTAGACAGAACCCTGATAGGTTAGGCAGCACTCTGATTGGTTAGACAGAACCCTGATTGATTAGAAAGAACTCTGATTGGATGATTAGACAGCACTCTGATGGGTTCAATAGAACTCTGATTGGTTAGATAGATCCCTGATTAATTAGAGAGAACCCTGATGGGTTAGACAGAATTTTGGTTAGACAGAACCCTGATTGGTTAGGAAATTTCTTTGACACCAGTGCAATACTGTTGTCATTATTGGCAGATTCTAACAAAATAAATTTTTGATACAGATAATAATTTGATGTTTAATTTAAATAAAGATAGTAAAAGATTTTGTTAGTAACAGATTTCGTTGTAACTTAATGTAGCTGTCTGCATCACGTAAAATTTCAACATGCATGAACTTAATTTAGTATATGATAAACCAGTGACTAATCAAGTTTATCCATTTACAGATTCTTAGGCAATCATTTTATGGATTTAAATTACATAATATTTGAGTGATGTTTAATACATTTCGGGGGAGTGATCCCAATATTAGTCTACAATTTTTTTTATCAATTATTCAATAGATAAAATTTTCACATGTGCATGACGTTTATATTATTCGCCACCTGTATGCATGAAAAAGAGCTTCGCCTCTTGACAAGTTAACTAAGAACATAAAATCGATTATCATTTACTGTACAGTTCCAGTATTTCTTGCCACAAAACACCGGGAGAGTAATTACTCAACTGGACAGATCCACCATAATGATGGCCATAAACCGAATTAAGCTGTTGTAGATAGGGACCTAGAAGATAACAGCACTGGACCATCCATAATCGAGTTTCTGTTCGACATTGCAAGTTAATGAAATAAAACAAAATGGTACCGTATATGAATCATTAAAAATATTTTGTTGGTATTCCCTTGAATGTGTATGTTTACCGGGGTATTTACAAAGAAAAAAATCTTTCTATGCGGATATACACCACAACTCTAGTCTCACGCCCTTGTAACCAAACTTCCTTTCAGTCTATGACCAATGCGCTTAACCGCTCGACAATACGGACTTTTGATGACAATGATATTTTCGCAATGCCGTCACACGCTACACGGACATTGGACAATGACATGGAGAAAGGGCGTGAGATACAGTAAAAGGATCGTACAGAACACACACTGCATTTAAAATGTCATGATTACAATAAATTGTCTTAAGTGAAAAAAATATTGAATATAAAGCACCGTACATGTGTATGGATATTTATTTATTTATTTGCGCTATATATATATATATATATATATATATATATATATATATATTGTTTTATGTCCCGCTCGAGAATTTTTCACTCATATGGAGACGTCACCATTGCCGGTGAAGAGCTGCAAAATTTAGGCCTATGCTCGGCGCTTATGGCCTTAGCGCAGGGAGGGATCTTTAACGTGCCACACGTGCTGTGACACGGGACATCGGTTTTTGCGGTCTCATCCGAAGGACCGCCCCATTCAGCCGCCTCTTACGGCAAGCTAGGGGTGTTGAGGATCTATTCTAACAACCTGGATCCTCACGGGGTCTTTCGGATGAGATTTTGATTGGCTGAATATTTGGACAGACACCTTTCTTTAAAATCCACGTCTATATATTTACATTTAATTTCGGCTGGTTCTAAAAATTGATGTGTTACAAGTTTTCTCTGCCGTGCGCTTCAAATAATTTTCCGTTCAAATGATGATTCCTACGATATTGAAGAGATATTATAACTCTATTTTTATTAGAGATATACAGTGGTTGTCTACACTGATAGAACAACAGACAGTAGAAACTCTTCAATGTCAGGAGATAAACAATTACATCATGTGAGCCATCATTTGAATGGAAATTTTTGTAATAGATTTTATTTTTGGATCTGCATACATAGAGCGAAAGCAATGCAATATAGATAGTGATAGAGGGTTAGCTTAACAATCAAATCACTTATTTGAAACGAACTGTATTGTCACCTAGGTGGGTATTAATTACTAGAACTGGCCGAAGCTGGATGTGAATTTCCGGGCATGAATTATGAAAGATTGATCAGAGATTCATTGATGGCGTCAGTCCAAATATCCAGCCAAGCTGAATCTCAGCAGAGATTACTTCCGCCCCAACCTGGGGATGATCTCCCAAACCGGCGAGAGAAAGAGGGAAAACTATACATGTATGCACATGTGCATTTTAAAAGCGCTAACCATAGCTGAAGGTTATTATTATTATTATCAGTAGTAGTAGTATCATTATTTGTCACATAGTGGATTTCTACTTTCGTTTTCACGTTCTGGATGAGCAAGTCTACCTGTCTGTCGACTCCAGGTAAGACCAGTCTAGCTTGATGTTTTACGGGGTTAAATACCAGTTCAGCTTGCGTTTGCAAATTGTTTACAGCAATTGCCGTTAACCAGTAGCTGTTGAATCGATCATTTTCAACCTTACGGAAACGAAATTCAAGAAAATCCTGTGTTCGCATAAACGTACATGATCTAGTTTGATTATCCATTTCTCCTTTCAATCAAGTTTGTAATGGGTTATACATTTAGAAATACTAGTTGAAAATAATACTACAGAATAACACCTAATGTCAAAACAAAGCCACATTTCATGTAATTTTATACATGCCAGAATCCACAAGCTTAGCGCGGTTCAATACTTTGGATTTGAATATCGCGCTACCTGCATGTATAAACCCGAGATTCCGATATAAACTTGAGGGCCGATACTGGTAGATATTGGTATGTGGTTATGATATGGGAAAACGTCAGTTTTAGTTTGATTTTTATTGCACTCTTAGCAATAGCATACAAACAGAAAATTTGTGACGCATTTAGTTAAACACGTATTCGTTTCAAGTTTAAAGGAATAAGAATGCATAAATCTTACGTATTGCGAGGTCTAAATCTAAAAAACACCAAATGCTATATGATACTAAAAATATAAAACATGATGAAAATAATCAACCATTACGCTGTCGTGCTCCATTATAAGATATAGTGAATATTTTGAAACATCGCTAAAATCTTGATTTGAAGTAACTTAAGTTGTCGTTCCTGATTTTCGAACTCTATCACTTGAGGGCGCCCTGTTGCCACGTATCTTGAGCTTTTTTAAGGAGTTCTGCACACTTCATATACTGAATAAAGAGAAATGCCAAATATTCCTCGAAACTATAACTTCAGTTTCAGTATTTCTGAAACATAGCATTCACTGTATGATAGTCAATTTCGATTGTTGTCAGCAATGGCGATTGACGGGCGTGCACGGTACTAGTATATGTTACCTGTAACAAGCCTGTAGAAACTGAATAAGAGAGACATATTGGCGTTACTAAAAAGAAAGTGAATATGCTGTAAAACACACGTTTGAGATTTCAACAAAACAGCAATCTCCACCTCTGTCTGTTACACATCTAGTTTCGTTCAATTAGAGTGATATTTATGCAACATCTAGATAGAACCCTTATTGGTGGGAGCCGGTGTTGGAGCTGGTTCCGGAACCTTTTGGATGCAACAAATATAAATGAAATCAAAGATACAAGTATATTAGTAGAAGGATTAATTATTTTCCTCTTTGAGAATAATTTTCTTCATCGAAACAAGAAATCTGATAAAAGATATTGGTATGTTTTCAATACAGTGACGTTCAACAGGAGTTGCCCGCTTATTTCCGGGTTATTCTGTAGGAGTATTCCCCAAAAGAATAAGGATTAGATGACACTACGAGCACGGCGAATTAACAAGAATAATTAAGGTCTTGCAACAATCTATGAACCAACAATGAATTTGTGGGAGAGTTGTAGAGTTGTAATCCGTTCATCTAAAGAGGCAAAGGAAGCTGTTTTATCTACTGTAGGAGAGTTGTGCTTCCTGCAGCTACACTATATATATATATATATATATATATATATATATATATATATATATATATTATATATATATATCGTTTACAATTAAATTCTAAATCTGTAGAGAAATTTAAAAAAATACAACGAAAGATTCGTAAAGGTTCAGCGATTTACATAATCAATGGGGTGCCAATGTTTTGCCATAAAATTAACTTCTTTTATAGTTGTATCTACCAATATGGGGTGAGGTGTTTCAAAATCTGTATATGTTGAAGACATGTAGATTTATGTCATGTGTTATTTGTATAAGAAAAAAGTAAGCAGTTGTACCTGCCTGTATGTATGCTTCGCGAGCTTAATACTAGTATCCATTTACATAATCCGAGGGAATTCAATGACAGGCGCGTAGCTGTCGATACGCAAGTACACAACAGCAGTCATTTAATCATTTGAGAGAGAGAGAGAGAGAGAGAGAGAGAGAGAGAGAGAGATATCTGTCGTTAAAATATCTGTGCCTCAAAAACTTTGCCTTATATAGTTCCGATTCATAATTAATCAACATCATAATTTCATTTAATCAAATTAAAAGTCCTTTTTTTTATTCCAATCATCGATATGATGTCGAATATATCATTTAGTGTACATCATATGTACATATAGTAAACGGATTTAGGATAGTCTTTGTTATCAGTAACATTTACCACATATACACGTCGAAAACAGCGAAAAAAGTGGACAATACAAGCTAGTGCAAGTACCTACCAAGTCCAAGTACACACAGCGAGTTAGCATTATAAATCACTTCAGGAAATAATTTTATGAATTCTTTTCGGTTTTAAAATTAACAAAACCCCTGTTTCTTTGCACAAAAATAGGTGATTTCATTGGTAAAACTCAGGAACTTCCGCGGCTTCGCCCCCTGAGCCATCAACAGGGCTTTACCCTGGATCCACTGGGCCCTCAAGGCGGTCCCCAGACCCCTTGCCGTACTTCGTGTACACTTCATTTTCTTTCTGGCTATGCGTCTAAATATTTTCTTGTATATATTGTCATTAATTTGAATCCCTTGATTATATGCTATCAGTTTAAGAACTTTTAAAACTTTTTATCTGTGTTGAAAATAGGAAGGATAAATAAAAATAATTATCTTTAAAAAATATTGTGCAAGTTTTTTAACATTATCTTTCACAATTTACAAATATAACAGATACAGAAATATCTCTTTCAAAAATACACTGTACATTTTTTGCGCATAAGAAAAAATAAGTAAAATTTTCAAAAAGTCTGTAATCAAGTGAATGGAGATTTTCCATAATAGAAGCATAAAACATAATTGTAGATTATACGGATACATGATTAAGAATGTTGTAACAAGCTGAGTTACCTGAAATGAGTATAATCTACAGTACATCGTATACATGTGTGTCGTGAATGTTAGAATGTCTATTACGCCCATGAAAAAAAAACCCGATCAATATGTTTCCATTTTATATCTGTATTTTAAAAGCACTTAATACATTCCATATTAACACAACATTTTCAATTTCATTCAAAGATGAGATGTTATGAAGTTTTGTTTGGGACATCTGTCACATTGACTTTGTGTTTCTCTATTCTGTTTACTGAGATAAGCACTATTACAGATAATATTGTTTAAATTACACAACTATTTGTTTATCAGGTATATCTAATTGTTTTCATTGGTAAATTAGCGTTTCTATGCTACAGGTTCAACTTTGCGTAAACTTTATTTCTAGGAATTTTAGTTTTTAGAACCCCCTAAAATATGTAGAGATTTTTCTTAACAAAAATACTCATGTAGTCCCCTCCAAAAATCATAAAATTTGGTATTCAATTTCAGGCTTCTTTGACTGAATGACCACTGAATGTAGCTAACTGATCAAAATAAAATTAGATTTGTACAGTACATTTCAAAAGATCTGTCTGAAACATATCGTACTAATGTGAGAAGTTAAGTGGGACCTTTAATAGACTGAGTTTTAGTTGAAAGATACTAGAACACTCTAAAATCATTTATTTCGGTATGACGCAGAACATCTCGTAGGACATGCGTTTGAACAAACAAACAAGCAAAAAACACAGTATCGACAAAACATCTCTAGATAGATGCAGAAAGCTTGATATTGGCATGTGCAAAGTAGATGACAACTAGTCCATCCTTTATATATTATCTTTGATCTGATCGAAGGAATTCACCTCGATTTCTGCTTTATCCCTCAAAACAATCTTCCTTCTAAAATTATTCATGCAATGCCATTACCAGTAAGAATAGAAAATGACTTTTTGACATGTTATCAATAAAAGTCAATGTATACCATGGGCAGAATCATCAGGGAAAAAAATTATCATACACCCTAGTATGATTTATAATTAAATCCAACACATCGCATTATACGTTTTATCTGATATTGACATCACCAATCACAGTACGTGTATACTTTTCAATGAAAAGGCTAAGATAACGAACAGTATTCAATCTCGTACGTTCACAATTCATCAGTAGTTGTAACAGGATATTGTTCTGTGACGCAAATCTCTGTAACATACACTGTAGCAAGATAGCATGTTCTTGGAAAAACAATCAGAAGTGATAGACTCCTTTTTAATACAAGTCATTCGACTATTTAAAATAAAGGGCTTAAAGATCACAACTCTCACCCACGTCATCTTCCACTAAGAAGATATACAAGTCACTTTTTGAAGACATAGTTGTTTCCTCACAACAAACTAAACTACAATGAATTACTAAACGATAAGTGAGACTGTCTTATTATTTTTACGATCTGTAGTTATATGAAATGTGTTGCTGTTGAAAGGAAGATTCTAAAAGATTCCATCGGATAACCATAGTTCGAATAAACTACATGAGATCATTTGTATATCAGTTTGATAAGCTAGAGTTTCGTTGGTCTTTATGTGAAAGGTTAAACATTTTTTTCGGTTTATCACAATGTCAAAGTTCCCTATACATGATGGCATTGTCCATGACCACGTGGCACATGTTCATATAGGGACACGACTTTAAAATTTACGCTATATAAATAAGCTAATGTATTAGAAATATATTTTCATTTCTTAATAAAAATATAAAAATGTATTGTTAATAATACATTTCAAAAAAGAAATAAAAAATACTTAGAAGACACAAGTTTTGTAATTTTTGATCCAGTAATTACTGAAGGTTTTAAGAAGTTCCAAACCAATACCATACTTCATATTTACACGTGACTTCCCCTGGTTCAGGGTGTTTCTCATTTACACGTGACTTCCCCTGGTTCAGGGTGTTTCTCATTTACACGTGACTTCCCCTGATTCAGGGTATTTTTCATTTACACGTGACTTTCCCTGGTTCAGGATGTTTCTCATTTACACGTGACTTTCCTTGCTTCAGTTTGTGTCTCATTTACACGTGACTTCCCCTAGTTCAGAGTGTCTCTCATTTGCACGTTACGTCCCCTGGTGCAGGATGTTGTCTTCTTTGCACAAAGCTTAATTCCCTTAAAGGGACTGATATAGTGATGTGTATCTTCTCTGGTTGAAATTAACCTTATGGTTCGGAGGAAAAAGTCGAAAATCTGAAAATAAGATTTTAAACAGATAACAGAAAGACATCAAGACGACCGATAAATTTGGATTAGAAAGCTCACGATCTTTTAGATCAGGTGAACTGAAAAAGTATCAAATATTCCTATACTGAGCATATATATATATATATCTTATGTCCTCCTTACAACCCGACCATCATGTGAATTAAAAATAAAACATAAACGGTACCTATTTTAATTCACCAGATGCGGCATTTCGACAGATTATGTCTCTTCAGTGATGCTCAAGTCAAACATGTTGGAAATCCGAAATAATAACAAACTTCGAAGAGCTGAAAGAACCCCCCAAAAAAGCCAAATACTAGTACCGAAGTACTTAGCTAGTGGGCTAGTGAATATAGACCTATCCCGGCCATGTAAAGTACCCTTGTAAATAAAAGATAGACCTGTACCCACCCGTATAAAATAAAAATAGACCTGATAATTACTCTAAAGAGCATCACTCTAAAATGTGTTAAAGGGTTATCACGTTCGATTTTTAGAAATGTCTGACATTATTTTAAAATAAAAACCGTCACAACAGTTTACAAGATGTACAATTATAGTCCTCATAAGATGAGATTAATTTCTATTTCTTACTCTGAACATACGTTTGGTTTGTACCTGGATTCTTCCATTCGAGATCCGCTCCTCACTCTGCGGTGAGAATTCAGTCGTCATCGAAAGCAAGTTTTAAAAGACTTGCCAAGATGGTCAAGCGGTCTAAAGCGCTGGTCGCATGCTGCTAGGAGATTTGGTTACGCAGGTCGTGTCTCCAACCCCGGATAGCGGAAGTTGATATACAAATAAAGTGAAATTTTCTGTGTAATTTCATACTCCCGGACAAAACCAAAAGTGAAATTATTTTCCCTTGGAATTCGTGGAATGAAATATGTCCACACACACACACACACACACACACACACACACACACAAAACTGTGTTTAATATTACATAATTCCTCTAAGTTGTCTTTTGCACACACAGCACCCATGCATCTTCGGCAAAACCATTGTTTACATATACACGTATGCAAGATTCGAACCCAAAATATTCAACGCTTCATTGAAGCAGATACACTAAATAACCAAGATTCACATATTATGAAAAGTTTAAAGTAGTATTTAAAACGACAGTTTCGTATCTTTGAACTTTGCGCAACCCCCCCCCCCTTCCCCCCAATACTGGAAATAGTACTCATTTTGTTATCTCTGTGTAGAGGTCTCCGTGGCTGAGTGCTTAGAGCATTGCGCTCATAATCGCAAGGCCTCTCACCTCTAGTCGATTGTATCTGGGTACCTTCCTCCATCAATAAGAACTGGACGCCACCAGATAACTGAACAATTGTTGAGTGTGGCGGAAAACAATAAACAATCAAGCAATCAATTATCTCTGAGTCATCTCTTCATTTTTTTTAAATGAAGCCATACATTCTTTTGTGAACTTCTCAAATTCGTGGAGAGACGACCCAGATACAACAAAATCATTTAAAAACCAATGCAAATTATGACGTTTTTGCGTTTAATTTGTCTTGTTGATACATTCATACACATTCAGGTAAAACCAGAAGTTTTTTAAGATATTTTTGCACATTTCAAAATCTCAAAGAAACTAAACAATGATTATAATTTGAAAAGTGTTCACAAATTTTCAGTCTCCTTGTACGCCCAGATTCCTGTCTAATCCAGCTCTCATACGCGCCCACTTTCTTTCCAGGTACGTAGAATTGGGGGATGGGGGCAAGGGGGTTGAAATAATGATTATTATTTCTTATTTGATAAATAAAATATTTTGGGGGACTTGCCATTTTCCATTCTTTTTAACAGTTGTGAATGAGAATAATGTAAGTTTCAAAGTTATGAATAAAATGTATTTAGCGAAGTATGAATTTGGGTGGTCCTTTCCCCACCCCATCCCAACGATTTAAGAAAAAGAAAAACCGCGATCCAAGATATGACCTCTGGTGGGAAATTTATTTAAATTTTTTGGTTGCCAAGATTTTTAAAGAAGCCAACTTCCAATAATTCCCCCCCCCCCCCCACTCCCTTCTTTCATCTTTAGTTCTCCTGAAGTTTCTGCATTTCAATCTAATTCGATATATACCTAATATATAAACTACACCTGTAATAGAAAAGACATTATTGATTTATAGTGGGAAAAGATTGAACGTCAAGATTTTTCAAAGTTCTCTGATTTGTTTTGTTCGATTTCGGATTTTCCAGAAAATACCTTAGCTACGTATTCATGTATTGAAACGGATCATATTGTAAAAATATGCCCACCAAGAATTTTGTTTAAATGATAAAAACAGAAGCATTATTACATTCAATTATTGTGCGCATTTAATGAATTTCAAAAGGATATCTTAAAATAAATGTTGATTTAGCGACACACACACACACACACACACAGATATATATATATATATATATCCCCGTGGGGATCCGGGTTGTTAGAATAGATCCTCAGTACCCCTTACTTGTCGTAAGAGGCGACTGAATGTCCTTCGGATGAGACCGCAAAAACCGAGGTCCCGTGTCACAGCAGGTGTGGCACGTTAAAGATCCCTCCCTGCTCAAAGGCCATGAGCGCCGAGCAATAGGCCTAAATTTGCAGCCCTTCACCGGCAATGGTGACGTCTCCATATGGATTCTCGAGCAGGACGTTAAACAATATTTTATATATATATATATATATATATATATATATATATATATATATATATATCTGTGTGTGTGTGTGTGTGTGTGTGTGTGTGTGTGTGTGTGTGTGTGTGTGTTATGTTTACTGACATACTTGCATCATTTTTTTTAACTAAGAGATATAGAGATGGTGATGCCTAGTAACAGACGTACTTCGGCTCACTGATTAAAGGAGTCGCTTCCTTTTTATCTGTATAATTTAAAGAACTAAAGAAGATTGTTCTATTCTCTAGAAACTTGTTTCATATGTTTTTACAAGATATATTCAAGTGGCATTTGTTGAAACATTTGTTCTTGATTTCTGCGCCGTATAAACATTTCCGACTGTTTGTGCTACAGACAACTTTCTTAACCATATTCTGAAAAAATTCTTCATACCTTACATACGTCTGCACTGAATAACCAGTAATAGGCTAATTTCACACCAGTAAAAATTCATAATGTGTCTTCTCAAATATTGATACGGGGAACTCTCACTGTACAGCCATCTTTCCGTGAAGGTAATCCTGCTATATAGTCAGGGTTACGCAGGGACTGCTATATAGATACAGACAGATGTCCGGGGGATTAGAAATGGCTAGAGGAAAGTCTGCTATACAACGCCGGCAGATACAGGTTATTATCTAATATTTACTAGACTGGGAGTCCGTCACTTAACATCCTGTTGGGCCGTGGTTTTTTTTTTCTTTCTTTGTTATTTTTTTTTTAGTTTAGGTTATAGGTCAGGGTAACAGAATATGAATAAATTTGATCGGTCTTCAGATCAGAAGGTGTTTGTAACATATAGATGTCGTTCCTCGCTTATAAATTTTTATCTCTTCATACGAAATACTTTCCAATGTTGCAGATCATTTCACTATGATGTAATGCACCCAGTTTCGAATGAGTTAAATATGTTCAGAAAGTATATTTGCTACATGAGTAGTTGGTATTAACATATGTATTTATTAATTGTGTCTGTTATTGATACTTAAGATTCCAGATATAAAATGTTTTTCATCATCACAAGTCCATTAATCAATTATAGGGGCTTTCTTTTCTTATTTTGACGCATCGCTCATTTTCAAGAAACAAAAGCAATCTATAGCATGATTAAGCATAGATGCATCGGGATGAAAGCATGTTTACTGTGGTAATATCTTTGTATTTTTCTTTTAACCTTTGGATCCATTACAAAAGATCCCAGTACTACTAAGTAGGTACTCCCAAGCTGCGAGTAAACCGCAGCGACTGTTTCTCTGTGGAATTTTTATGAAATCGGAACATAACTTTTCAGTGAACACGTTCAGTCGTTTAGAAAGTATTACAGTATCACAGAATTAACGTATGTCGATATATTCAAATGCGAATACCAAAAACCATACCAGTACTGGTCTATATCATGATTATTTTATTGATCAGAAAAAGAGATAATAGGCTAATCTTGAACAGTATTGCAAGACTTATTTAACAAAAATATGAATGACATAGGTTCTTTTTAAAGTTTGCCCGAAAAAATTTAGGTGAAAATTCCTTTGGTGATTTCTTTATATCGGGAGTCATATCTTTAAATCATTTGAGAAATATAAAACCATTTTGAAGAAAAATTCCTCGGTTAATTTACATACATGATTTTCTCTCATCATGAAATCAATTTACTTTACAATTCTACAATCATCTTAGATTCCCATCCAAACAAAACCAAGCCACTCTATTTCTGAAGCACCCCTACCATATTACGTGTACAATATTTGAACATGACTTTGGGCGACGCATATGTACACTATACCTTCTGAAGCAAAACTGGTTAGAAATGTTATGTGTTTAGCGGAACTAATAAATCAAATGAACCTTCACGTACACAACGTCATTAATACTAAAATAGCAATGTGCTAGAATAGCAAAATGTGATTTCTTACCTCTCAGATACTTAACAAATTGTCCATATTCTGTAAAATGGAAAGGAAACCAGGACTGTCAAAATAAGTCAGATATCTTGAATAAACACTTCCCTTCAATTAGAGTGATTAATCGAAACCTAGGATGGTCGAGAGAACATTTAGTAGAATCTACAATTTATTGAAAATGATGGAGAATCAGCTTTCACGTATATCTGACACGTGTCGCGTCGCTTTGTAAATTCTGTGAGTCTAAAACATGATAATCAAATAGGAGATTTTAGAGTTACCATACCAGTTACTGTCAGAACACCATTTTATTCTAATTTTACATATTGCAGTCACGTGATTTCAAACTTTTGATAGCCTCGTAACTTCCAGTGCTGATTAATTGTAGTACAAGTTTTCAAACTCGATATGCATATACGAGGGCGAGTCAATAAGTAACGAGCCTAACATATTTCCGGTTGAGATCCACCTCTTCTTTTTCGATGTAATTCCCCTCTAGTGTGATGCACTTAGACCAACGGCATTCAACTGCCATCAACCCAGAACTGAAAAAAGTCAGGGTTCTTTCTATTGACCCACTCGTCAAATGCCCTCACGACTTCTTCGTCAGGTCAGAAATGACGTCCAGGGATATCCTTTTTCAAGTATGGGAATAGGAAGAAGTCGATAGGAGCTAGGACAGACGAACAGACAGGATGTGGTATTAATATAAAACTCATTCATACCCGTTTTGCTCTACAGCATCCATTGCAACTTTGCAAGTGTGGACTCTTGCGTTGTCCTGCTGCAGCAAAACACTTTTAGAGAGTTTATCTCTGCGTTTGTCACGGATGAGGTTTGCAAGCTTGCATAGCACACTCCCGTTATTGTCCCTTTGCGTCCCAAAATACTGTGACCATCACCTCGCTAGCAGATGGTTGCGTCTTGAACTTCTTTAGCGTTGGGGACCCCAGTCCTACTCATTGACAACTATAAGCTTTATTCTCTGGCTCATAATAATGAACCCAAGTCTCATATACAGTCACCAGACGCAAAACAAAATCATCGTTTGACCTAATACGCTTGAACAAGGCACTGCATATTGATGCTCTGTTTGTCATTTGCTCATTGCTAAGGGATTGGGGACCTAACTGGCTGTTAGCTTCCGCATACCTAAACGATCATGTAAGACTGTTGAAACACTACCATGTGAAATGCCTGAGCTATTTCTTCCACCTGAATTCGCCTATCAGAGTATACCAGATCCCGAACTTTGTTAAGCATTTTTTCGTCGATGGCATCCAGTGGGCGTTCAGATCTGGCTTCATCTTCTAAAGACGTTCTACCGCGTTTGAATTCCCCTACCCAGAATTTAACCTGAACATAAGATGGTACAGAAGACCCATAAACATCGGCTAACTCGCCGTATATTTCCTTGACTCATTAAGCGTGCAATTTTATACCCAAGTATAAAACATGTATTGGAACAAGAAATGAAATTTGAGATCGTCTCGGTCAATCGGAAATAAGTTAGGCTGGTTACTTATTGACTCGCCCTCGTATGTGCTGTGGAGGCCTATCACACCGCTGCAAGAAAGAAACAGAGGCAAGGGTGTTGGAACAGAAGCGACAGGTCGACGCCCATCGCCCCAATAATTTTGCAGAGAGAGAGAGAGAAAAAGAGAGAGAATTTATGAAATTTGTGACGACAATCTGTGTAAACTCACTAGAGCAGCAAATGCAGTGGCGATCTAAGGTCAGAGGAGCGGCGAAGTTTAAGCGCTATTGTTCATTTTTGGACGCTTTTGAAGGACTCCAGAGCTAGCAATGCTTACGTAATATCAATGTGTTCCGCTCAATTTTGCTATATTTAAATGGAATTAAAATATATTACTAAAATATTGTTGTTGCTGTTATTATTATCATTATTATTATTATTATTATCATTACCATTATTATTCTATATTTATATCGCGCTTTATCTAATCAAAAATTACACTAAAGCGCTTTACATATAAGACAATAAAACAAAGTACAATAAATGCGTAAAAAATGACATAATAATACTCAACTGAATTCAAAATAGAAATTAATAGTAGAGAACATAACAATTTTTTTTTATATAAATGAATACTAAAAACTTAACTAACGCATTATTAATAAGCAAGTCTAAAATGACGTCTTTTTAAATGTTTTTTAAAAGCGTTCAAACTCTGGCAAAGACAGAGGTTGTCTGGTAAAGAGTTCCAGAGAGTATCTCCTGCCACATCCAAACGCCTTTTCCCATGTGTAGAGGTTCGACATCTCGGTTTTGTCAATGTCAGTAAGTTTTCAGATTGAAGGGAACGTTGAGGTTGGTATACCATAATCGCCTATTCAAAGTATTATGGTGCCATCTTATTAATTACCTTACATGTAAATATGTACAGCAGAATTTTGTACTGGGTTCGCTTGTCAACAGGAAGCCAATGTAAGGAAATCAGCACCGTGGTAATGTGGTCTTAGTATGAGTGATGATTCGTGCCGCCATGTTTTGTATTATCTGCAGTTTGGCCAGGTTAGTTGTGTTGATGTCGAACAGAAGAGCATTGGCATAGTCAAGCCGTGATGTCACAAGGGCACATACTAAGGTCTTGCACACATCTTTTGTAATAAGCGACCGTATTTGTCCGACATCACGTAGCTAATGATAGCAAGTACAGGATACAGATGATATTTGCTTTTGCATGGACAGAGTTTTATCAAACCATACACCTAAGTTCTTCATAAATGGTGCTTCACTTATTATGGTTTCGCTGAAGTTCAGATGTTACGATGATGAAGCAGTTACTAGATGTGAAAAGACAGGGATCCCTGTTTTGTCCTGATTAAGTTTAAGCATGCTAGCGGACATCCACGTTTTAATCTCATTCATGCAAAGCTTTAGACAGCTAACGGTGTTTTGCCAGTCATCTCCAGGTTTTAAAACTAGATAGGCTTGAGTGTCATCTGAGTAAAGGTGATGTAAAACGTTGTTACGCCGACAGATTTCGCCAATTGGTTTCGAAAAAATTGCGTAAAGCCGAGATCCTTGTGGTACGAAATAATATATATTATGGTTGTTTTATTTCATTATATGTCATCAAGTTAATGATATAATATAGTCAAGATTCCGAAGTACAAGCTCGACCACTTTCCCTCTTATCCCGGGCCTCCCTAATGACAAGCTCGACCACTTTCCCTCTTATCCCGATCCTCCCTAATGACAAGCTCGACCACTTTCCCTCTTATCCCGATCCTCCCTAATGACAAGCTCGACCACTTTCCCTCTTATCCCGATCCTCCCTAATGACAAGCTCGACCACTTTCCCTCTTATACCGGTCCTTCCTACTGTCCATTACCTTCCGAAGGAAAGGTATGGTTATGTGGCCGAGATTAAATTTTTACCTTTCTCAACACAAAAAAAGACCCAAAAAAGAAAGTGATCTTGGCTGACTCTCCTGCGTCAGAAAGTTCGAGATCGCACGACCCATTGGGACACCACAGGGTATACTCTTATCAAAGCTGAATTACATAAAAGTTCTGTAGTTTCCAGACCTTTCTTTCGAAAAATTTGTTTCAATACAGAGAAGAATAATCACGACAATTTGTCCAGCCCGTCGTTTAATATATTGAGAAGCATTTCACTTGAAAGTTCACATTATCTAACTATTTTTACCTCGCGTACATGTCACACCCGGTTTTGGAAATGTCCTTAATGCTCTGTTACATTTAAAATGTAAAATATGTTGTAATTTTAATTTTCGTCCTTAAAATGGCCTTCCGGTAAAATAACGATGTTTCAGCAGTAACTCGAAACTCTCCTCCTTGCAAATAGTCCTAAATATTAAAATGCCTCGATGAAGACATTCAGAGGATTTATTTCTTCAGAACAAAAGTAAAATACGTGCATACATTTCAACATTCCCCATTCATATGTTGTTGGGTTAGAATATTGTTCATAAACATTTCTGACAGTGTATAAATTCCTAACATCTGAAATATGGATTAAATGTACCATTTGACTTAGGTGCAGGTTATGCTTTATTATTGCTGGGGTTTTTTTAACCAAATACCTTGAAGTAATTTTTTCGACTCTCAAAAACATGAAAAGGTTCAGAAGAGTATAATGTTGGATGCGTTACAAGTTGACTTTTTTTTTTCATATTAGAAATTCAGATGTTGTTATAAGAAACCGATGTAGCAGAAATGATCAGCAAATGGATAAAATGAATGCACCGTAATGACCCTTCCCTATCAACCAGGGTCCACAGTAAAGTTGATCGGTGAAATACGCATTTTACCCCTCATGGTGAAAACCGCTTAGGTACAATTTATTTTGTAACTCAAAGGATATAAGTAATGCTGCATTTTCTGGTAATAGTTGATATGTCGCTTATTTCAATCGCAAGTCGACCGAAATTATAAAATTACAAAAAATGATATTCAAAGCAATCTGGGGACTTATGTAAATCATTTTCTAATACTGATGATTCAAACGTGCTCCCAAGTCTTAATTGTCGCAGTACTAGCCAGCTCCTCAAAACGGGAAAAGTGAGCGACTTGTACACGGCTACTTCCAATGAGCAAAACTAGCTACTACTAGCTAGCTACTCCAAGCATATAAGGCTATAGATACTGATTGGCAGCTACAAAAGACAGGTTACTGGGTTTGAATATAATTATCTAGATCAGATTTATTTACATGGCGAGGAATCATTTTCATATCAGAATATGTTTTGAAATTCCATACATCATACTTGATTTTGCCAACTACTAAACCTTTACAGTGCAAAATACGAATACACTTTATAGTAGACAACTTCTCTCTGTTGAACCGGTCGCGGTAGCTCAGTGGTTAGATAACCGGGAGGTTATGAGTTCGAGCCCCGCTCGTGCCTAAAACGTAAAAATAATGATTGCTCTTTCGCCAAACGCTCGGCATTTAGAATTGAGAATCTTCGGCTCGCGGACCATGCATCAAAACTCTTACTACTATTTTGGCACAGTTCACTTAACATGTAACATTATTGTATAAATATAGTGGTCTTCCAATTTTTACAACACCTCCCAAATCGATTACACAATTGGTAAAGCGTTTATGTGAACTGCAAATCAACGATCTAGGTGTACTGCTTGTTACTTTAATTATTATTTCGTCTCTACTGATCCAGGTCAACACAGAATTTACTATTTCACGCTGTTCCTTCCATTCGAATGGCTGTCATCATTTTTCGGGCATTTTCAAAAACATATCTACTTCAAATGACCGATACTAATGGCATCAGAATATGATGTCATTTTATTTTTGTTTCAACTCAATTAAATTTTGTCTAGTTTTGAAATCTTTTACGAAAAATATGATCATTTGATTCAAAAACTTAATTAAGAAGTTTTTAACATTTTTACCATAGCAGTATGCGTCATCAGTGACTTTTTAAAATTGCATTTTATTTTTTATTTAACTAAAGTGAAAATATTCAAAAGCAACTTATTTTAAAATTTCATAACATTTGTTTTGGTATACAGTATGTAGATTTAAAATCATTAAAAACACACCACTGTCCACGAACGTTTAGGACAGTCCTAATAATTTTATGTTATTTTTTTTTCCATAGCAGCTGTGGCTCTTCTGTCAATTGAGCCTACAGGTATGGAATCCGAGCTTTTTATCATTGTTTTTATTGAAATAATGTAAAAGTAGGCGTTGCTAAATTTTTTTGTCTGTCGTTGTTATTGTAGCAACCTGTTTTCCAATCTTATTATTCCAAAGTTCGTTATTCATTATTTCGGAGTCTTAAAAGACCTTGATAGAAGTAAGAGACAGCTATTTGTTAATAAATCTTAAAGCAAGATATTGCCATGGAAATATCTTAATTCTTCTTATAGCAGCTGAGCACAAGAAAAAAGAATGAATCAAGCAATCAAGAAAAGATATTTGTTGTTACCATAGCCTACTACTAGGGCTAATTAATTCCTGCTTTTGATCACGGATTAAGTAAGAAATGAAGAATGCATTTGTTACAATCTAACATCACCTGTAAATTTAATTTTCCTGTTTATTTCCGTTCCGACATGAATTAAATAAATCTTAGTACATGTTAGCAATGATTGTTCTGAAGAATTCTAATACCAAAGAATATATGGAACCTTTGTCTCGGATGATAGAAAAAAAATATGAAATTCTAAAGTTGGATTGTACATGTAATTGATATTTATTACTATTTTATGTTTCTGGATGATTCTTTAAAGTTTTAAAAGTTTTAAAATTTTATTGAAAAGTCTATTTAAAAAAAAAGAAATATTAAATACCGTAAGCGGGACACGAGATATGAACATTGTTTGTGATTGGATCGTATGGATGACACTCCGGTGAAGTAACCACTGTCATTATGTGAACAACGTTAATCAGCGTTGAAATGTCAACATTAATTCAAGGTAACTTTACTTTTATTAAAAATGCAAACCAAGTTTCAACTTTGAAAATGTTGTGTATTTAATTGACACGACTCGTCTAGCTTTTTATAAACCACTATTGCCACACGGGCCACGGGAATGTATGCGAAACTCTCTACACAATAATCCGACTGTCTATCATGAGTCGCACTGATTTGTACAAATATATGACAGGTACCCATTTATTAATTATTATACTAGTATACTTACACAAAGAGATGACAGAGAATGTACTTCGAAAACACAACCAGATAGTGTAGGATTACCATTTGAAAAAATGTACCGTCTAAGTCACCCTCGTTAAAGTGGATTGTCGCTGTTCTATAAACACGAATAGATTTAACTGGCACATTGAAATCTAAGGCAAAGTTCATGTTGTGTTTCGTAAATCACAGATTTTCTTTTCAAAATATGGCAAAAATGCGGAATACAAAAGTCAGTTACGCGATTTATTGTTCGAATGAGCATATCATCATATTTCATAATATACTTTTTAATTATATGAACAAGAAACACGCTGCAAAGTCTATAAAAGTCGATATCATAATTATGTTGGTTATAACTTTACAACCATCATTCAGATAGAACTAATTAGTTCCTCAAATTAATATATCGTCAAACCTGTCCTGTAGCGTGAGGTTCGTCACCACAATACACATCAGAGTCATCATCACATTACCCCTCAACATCATCATCAGAGTGCCCCTCAACATCCTCATCACAGTAACCCTTAAGATCGTCATCTTAGTAACCCTCAAGATCGTCATCACAGTAACCCTCAAGATCGTCATCACAGTAACCCTCAACATCGTCATCATCACAGTAACTCTCAACATCCTCATCACAATAATTCTCAACATCCTCATCATAGTAACCCTCAACATCCTCATCACAGTAACCCTCAACATCCTCATCACAGTAACCCTCAACATCGTCATCATCACAGTAACCCTCAACATCCTCATCACAATAATTCTCAACATCCTCATCATAGTAACCCTCAACATCCTCATCACAGTAACCCTCAACATCCTCATCACAGTAACCCTCAACATCGTCATCACAGTAATCCTCAACATCCTCATCACAGTAACCCTCGACATCGTCATCACAGTAACCCTCAACATCGTCATTACAGTAATCCTCAACATCCTCATCACAGTAACCCTCAACATCGTCATCACAGTGCCCCTCAACATCCTCATCACAGTAACCCTCAAGATCGTCATCATCACAGTAACCCTCAACATCGTCATCACAGTAACCCTCAACATCGTCATCACAGTGCCCCTCAACATCCTCATCACAGTAACCCTCAACATCGTCATCACAGTGCCCCTCAACATCCTCATCACAGTAACCCTCAACATCGTCATCACAGTGCCCCTCAACATCGTCATCACAGTAACCCTCAAGATCGTCATCACAGTGCCCCTCAACATCGTCATCACAGTAACCCTCAAGATCGTCATCACAGTGCCCCTCAACATCGTCATCACAGTAACCCTCAAGATCGTCATCACAGTGCCCCTCAACATCCTCATCACAGTAACCCTCAACATCGTCATCACAGTGCCCCTCAACATCCTCATCACAGTAACCCTCAACATCGTCATCACAGTGCCCCTCAACATCGTCATCACAGTAACCCTCAACATCCTCATCACAGTAACCCTCAACATCCTCATCACAATAATTCTCAACATCCTCATCATAGTAACCCTCAACATCGTCATCACAGTAACCCTCAACATCGTCATCACAGTAACCCTCAACATCCTCATCACAGTAACCCTCAACATCGTCATCATAGTAACCCTCAACATCGTCATCATAGTAACCCTCAACATCCTCATCACAGTAACCCTCAACATCGTCATCATAGTAACCCTCAACATCTTTATCACAGTAATCCTCAACATCCTCATCACAGTAACCCTCAACATCGTCATCACAGTGCCCCTCAACATCGTCATCACAGTAACCCTCAACATCGTCATCATAGTAACCCTCAACATCGTCATCACAGTAACCCTCAACATCGTCATCACAGTAACCCTCAAGATCGTCATCACAGTAACCCTCAACATCCTCATCACAATAATTCTCAACATCGTCATCATAGTAACCCTCAACATCCACATCACAGTAACCCTCAACATCCTCATCACAGTAACCCTCAACATCGTCATTACAGTAATCCTCAACATCCTCATCACAGTAACCCTCAACATCGTCATCACAGTGCCCCTCAACATCGTCATCACAGTAACCCTCAACATCGTCATCACAGTAACCCTCAACATCGTCATCATCACAGTAACCCTGAACATCCTCATCACAGTAACCCTCAACATCCTCATCACAGTGCCCCTCAACATCCTCATCACAGTAACCCTCAACATCGTCATCACAGTAACCCTCAACATCGTCATCACAGTAACCCTCAACATCCTCATCACAGTAACCCTTAAGATCGTCATCTTAGTAACCCTCAACATCGTCATCACAGTAACCCTCAACATCGTCATCACAGTAACCCTCAACATCGTTTTGTTTGTTTGTTTGTTTTACGTCCCGTCGAGAATTTTTCACTCATATTGAGACGTCACCAGCTGTAAGTGAAGTACCACAAATTTAGACCTATGCTTAGCGCTCAGGGGTGTAGCAGTGAGGGTTCTTTAACGTGCCAACGCCTACCGTAACACGGGACCTCCGTTTTTTAGGTCATATCCGAAAGACCCGTGATTCTCGCTTCTAAATGCCGAGCGTTTGGTGAAGGAGCAATCACTACCTATTTTTCGTCCTAGGTTTGACGCGGCCATGGCGCGAGCGCCCTCAACATCGTCATCACATTAACTCTCAATATCGCATCACAGTTACCCTCAACATCGTCATCAGCGCCTTGTAACTACACTAACCGTCAATTTCTAATTACGAAAAACAGCTGTGAAGGAGAATCTCCAATTGTATTCTGCCACAAAATATGCCAGCATGTGTGTAAATCAAAACTGATTTCTAAAAAAAAATTCTAAAAAAATTTACGTAAATTTGAAATCACAAAACTTTTCTCAAACCAGCAACATTAAAACATATGGCTTTTCAACAATTTACACGACCATTCCTCACGATAAATGAAAGACTAGACTTTTTGATATTATAGACAGTTACTTCTTAAACAAAAATGAAAAAAGGAAACATTCATATCTAGTGATCAGTCATCCAAAAATTATTTTCTTAAAATCACTCTGAATCTACGCACAAGTGTTCTGAAAGTTGATATCAAAAATTCCTCATTGACAATAACTGCGTAGTCTTTGGTGATCAGGTTTCCAACAGTCTGTTTGAATCCCCATGGGCACGAATTATGTTCCTTTATTAGCTGACCTGTTTTTATGTTCTTATGAGGCACAATTATTCAAAAACTTCTACATGAGAAGAAAAAATCTTTTGTTGTGGCTTTCAACTCGACGTTTAGATATATTAACAGCATTTCATCTATCAAAATACAAGTAATCATTTTCATTCATGTGTTGATTCGATATATCCGAGTGAACTCGAAATTTTAAAAAAAAAACACTACAGAGTCTTCCACATCTGCTTCGTACTTAGATATTTTATTGAACATAGATGTTAACGGCAAACTAACAACTCAACTTTATGACAAATGGGGTGACTTAAGTTTCTCCATCGTATGTAATATTCCATTATCATCCGCATATGGTGTTTATGTCTCACCACTGAGTCGATACGCAAATGCTTGTTCTGCGTATGATCAGTTGTTAAATCGAAGCAGGCTATTGACAAACAAGTTGATGCTACAGGGTTTTCAACGGTCTCGTATGAAGTCAGCAAATTCTATGTTCGTTATAACGATCTAGTTCGCAAATGCAGCCTGTCCTTTCTGATGTGTTTCATACCAATTGTTAGACCGTTCTTACACACTGATTCTAACTTCACCCGCCTCCCATATACCGTACATTTAGGTCGTCTCATTTTTCTTGCCATTTTCTTTCAGTTTTTCGGCAGCTACGTATACACTTTGGAAATGTTAGAACATATCGGTGTAAACAAATGATACCACTGCGGCCTCTAAATAAAATCCAGAAACGTATCAGGGCGTGACTTGCAAAATAGAATCCTTTGAAATTATGTCTATTATGGAACATACATAGAAAAAAGATGTCACGAAAAAAAAATTGACAAATCTAGGTCTCAAACTCGGAGCCACAAAAAGTAACAACTTGGTTGCATCATCGCTGTAACCATTGCACCAAGCTAAAATTGATACTGTAAAAACTTTCTTATGACAGGTTCTACATGTATACCTTTAGTAAATACGAGATTGAAGATTGGTCGTATATTTTAATCATTTTCGACATAAAGGCCATCTTTAACCAAACTTGTGATTGTTTGAATAATACCTCTTTATCTACTATATACTCCAAACAAACTCATTGAATTTCGTGCTGATAGAAATGAAAGAAATATTGGCGTTTAAATATAATTTTTGTGTAATTTGAGTTCCCACATGCATAAAGTTAGATTTTAACAAAATATTGGTAGAATTTTGTATTCAAGGAAACAATATTTACATTGGCGAAAATGCCTACCCACTGCGGTATGGTCCTATATGGATCCGCCCCTGTTGCCTAAACATGATAATATTGTTTTAATCAGGAATATCAGAGAGACATACTTTTAAAACGAAAGATCTGCACGATGCACATGTGTAAGTGTTATACACTCTGTAAAAGGGAACACTGGTTCAGTTATTTGATATTAGAAGTACAGTGGATTTACATTTATTGTATGCGAACCAAGGATTACCCATGAAAGCCACATGACTTATTTCCAGTGTTATTCTTTTAACATTACAGAGCGACATACACGATACATTGTAATGAACATAACAACGTCAAGTGTGATTAATGAGAAGAAAAAAAGTGAAAGACATTCAAACTGAAAGACATAGTACTACTTTAGATTATAACTTCAGCAGAACTACCGATTATTGATAATTTCTTGACTACAAAACCATAAATAATTACTATAAATATAAATGACAATGTTTTGAGATCAATAATAAAAAAGTAAATATCTGTCATTTTCTTAATTTCGTTTTTTTTTTTTAAACTTCTGATTTAAATGAAAATTCTAGGAAGTTTCATACAGCATTTGATTTGATCAAGGAGAGAGTTCCAATCTTTGATTTCGTTATAATAAAAAGTTTCTAATTCCATTTTCTCGACCCTTGGTACGAAGAAGTCAAACTCAGTTCACCAGGTCTGACTGAAGAGTTTCTTCTAAAATTATTTTTCAAACACTCTGGACATTTTTAGTGAAAAATATGAAAGACGTGACGCAGTCGAAGTTGTTTGACTCTATTGCTGATATTCATGTATTTCAAATTCTTTAGCATTAATACTACTTCTGGGAGATAAATCTAAAATAAATTTAATAACCTTATTTTGAATAACCTATGGCTTGTATAAAGTTCTTAAGCTTATCTGTCAATCCTTCGTCAGTATTCCGTTTTCATTCTTTATTTAAAAGATAATGACGGGATATATTGAAAGGATTTAATTTTGTCCACGTCAGTACCAGATACGCTTTACTCCTGATTATTTTCATCAGGAAGCTCATGCAGCATTTTTTGAGAAAACTACTGAAATTTCTTCCTCATAAAAAACCCTAACTCCTCGTAAATATGATCAAGTTTTCTTGAATCTTTATTCAAAACTTAAGTCCAAAGTGTAAATCCTACCGGTGCCATTGTAGAGCGTTTGAGTCTATATAACATTAATTTTGCAATAAACGAGAACATCTGTGAGATCATTACAACCTGTTCAAATTACCAATACGCCTGATTTCCCTTGGTAGACCACAGCTAGCCGATAATAATGAACACAGCTCAGGATCTGGTTGGGCTGATTCAATTAGCATGTCAACAATTTCACTTGTTTCTAATATGTGGAAATTTCCTTGGTAGACGATAAAAACGCAGTGTTAGACAGGCCGCTATTAAGAAACGATATTAGTATATATGTTATTAATTTCTTGCAGTTACAGCATTTGATTTTAATTCTTTTTCTTCGTAAAATTTGATCTCACAAAACATAAGCAGAGTGCAAATCATATGACATATGAATTAAAATTTTTGCGAAATAATATTTTTTAAACAAAAAAGTTATTTGATATGTCCTTCCCTAATGCAGAAATGAAATTCTAAGTATTCGTTTTCAAAACAAAGACAAACCGATGTATTATATAATATTTTTGAATCACTGATTTGTGATCACTGATTTCATGAAAGTAGAGAAACTTACCTTGTGAAAGTAAATCGTTTCAGCTGACGTATCATTCGTGTTGTTTTGTGTAACATCCGATGGATATATAACAGTGGTATTAGCCATATTATTTCCCTATAAAAATCACAAATGTCTTTTCCCCCACCTTTTGTATTAAGATATACAACAAATGGTTGACTGGTCGTAGCTTAGAGCGAGCCGATCTGAAGGTATATAACTTTATATCTATGTGTATAGCACACCATCGACCGCTTGATACATTGCGTTCTTCCTCCACACAGATCTATGCCGCTAGGGGTAGTAGGGTGGTGTGTCTTTCTGAATGCTAAAATATGGCCATTATAATGAAAAAGCGTGGCAACGCGTACATTATTCTAATAATATTGCCTTACTTTCACGGCTCCATAGATTCATCAACTTTTACGATATTTTTATTGTTCTACTGTCACAAGCGCGAAAATGAAAGCCTTCCTGGATAGGCAACTCAACGCAGGTTTCTTTAATAAATTTATCTTTTGACCCTACTCGTGGGTATTCTTAACGGAATCCTGACATATCAATGCATACTGTTGTATTTAAATTCGGATCTAAACTTTGTTATTTGTAAATCTCGTGAAAATATATGTATACAGTGGATGGTGGTACTATTCGTGAACAGAATTACGGTGAAATCAATAGACAACAGGTTGTTTTGTTTGTTTAATTGAAATTGATATATTTGCTTTGTGGCACAAAACACATGTACATGACTGAGCATACCTATGATGCAGTATCTTTTTTTCCCGTTATTCTGTGTTTCAAAACGTAAAGATTCATTTCTCTAATGGTTCAAAGACACCCTTCATTTCATATGATCCAGTTTTAATTGGTTTGATTATCAGCAAATACGGTACTTTTCATCGTTTAGGTGACAACACTCAATTATTACATTTCGTTAAAATGGTTAACAAATAAAAGTTGAGTTTTTCGTGTCTGTTGCAGGATAATCTCCGAGGTCGTCAAAAATGGGGGATTTTTTTTAAATATACGAGGGATATTCCAAAAATACTGTCATTTCACCTTCTTGGCATGAAAATCGTGTTATTATCTTACTGAAACCACATTGACACGTTAGATTGATCGCTGAACCGTAGAAAATTTCACTGACTTACCTATAGTGCTTTATAGCGTATTCATTACACTTTACACAAAATGACTGGGGAAAAAAGCAAACAATGCACTTGAAATTAGGGCCTATCTAAATGGTAGGCCCTTTAATTGGCATTAAACCCGTAGATATTCATTGTGAGGTCTGTGATATCTATGGAAATGGTGAAAATTCTCATAGGTCTGTTTGTAGGTGGGTTGCTAAATTTAAAACAGGTTACGAACACCTCAAAGATGCTGCTCGCCAAGGTCGCCCTCCAACAGTTACAACCAATAATAACATCGTAAAAATCCACCACATCTTACAGAAAGACGCAGGATATATCGTGAGGCAATTGACTCAGATGACAAACTAGCACGTGTTCATGGTATTTTGAAGAAAAAAAATCTAAAGCTTAGGAAGATAAACGCTAAGTGGATACCTCATTTGCTTAGCGATGAATAAAAGAGAGTCCCTGTTGAAAATGTAAGGAGATTATTAAAATTGCATCCAAAATATACCAAAAAGACTTTTTATAATTTAGTTACTAGTGATGAGACCTGGGCATACTATTTTGAGCCAAAACGTAAGAGTTCTAACAGAATCTGTGCATCAGAAAATGCAAAACGTCCTGGTATTGCTAAAAGATTACGAACCGTGGAGAAGGTTTTATATGCTATTTTCTTTGACAATAAAGGCCCTGTCATGCAAATTCCTGTGCCAAAGGGTAAAACAGTCACAGGTAACTTCTATAAAAATGCTGTTATTAAAAAACTAAAGAAATATTACGAAATTCGTCGCCCCAAAATGGGTATTAAGTAACTCCAACTTTTGCACAACAATGCGCCTGCACACAAAGCACGCATTGTGACCGACTATTTGGAGGCGAAAAAGACTACACACACACACACACACACACCGTTTTCTTCAGATTTAGCCCCGTGCGACTTCTCTCTGTTCCCCAAACTTCAATTCCACCTATTTGGAAAAAGATACAAATCACGAAATGCCCTCGAGTTCTGCAGTTTATCAGTATATGGTGGGTATCACTATTGAGGAGTATGAAAAATGTTTCCAGAAGTGGATTGATCGTCTAAAAAAGTGTATCCAGGCCAAGGGTGGGTACTTTCAAGGGAAGTAACGTATAAAAAGATCAAAGATTGATAAATGTGGGTGAAACCAGTCAAGTGCCATTATTTTTGGAACATCCCTCGTAAAAGCCAAGATGTTAGACGAAGCTTTTATATTTCAAACAACATTTTAAGACCGAGGAGGTTATCCTGTGCACGTCATTTATTTCTACTCTACTACGGCTTAGAAATCTTCTAGCGATCGTTTTCCTAATTCGTAGCGAATTAGGTCACCATGACGTCATGGCAGTAAGCCTACATGTTTTTTACTGACGAAAAATGTGAGATGGTTGGTATACTAGATCTTCTTTAACAAATATTTCAAGCATTTAATTTGATGTTGACGGATTATTCAACTGCTCTGAATATACAGTCCAATAAACCCATGTACACAGACGTGGAAGAAGGTTAACTTTTCTACGCATCACCATTTTTCTTTACATGTGTATCGATCTCGGAATACAGACGATTTATATTGAATAAGAAATATTTTTCAGTCATTTATAAATTTGTTTTGCAAAATACATTGATTAATTTTTATGATTATAAAAATTCATCAGCTATCGACTTTATTGCTATATTAGCAAAACACCAAGTGCAAGCGAGATAGTATCAATTTTCGCATAATCAGTTATTACGTATGAAGCTATATCGCAGAATAATGACCACGGCATTTCTTCGATCTTTGTGATAGCCGTGGTAGAATTACCTATCAAACACGGATATAAGATCCACTTCATTAGATTTCGACCCATAGATTTTTCAAATGGGCGTTTCGAGATAGAATTTCTTCGGTGTATGAGGTGCTTTTAGTATTACTCTGAATGCGTAAGTGGGTCAGAGTGCACAATGCGTAAGTGGGTCAGAGTGCACCTACAGTCAGTGAGGACAACGATAAAAAAATTGAAAAGCGACTTCTGTTTTAATATGTAAATGTAGGAAACATATAGTACTATCTAAAGATTTGTTTTATAATAATGAAAATATAAAAACCTTGTTATATTTGCTTCTAATAACTTAGATATGAGATAGGCCGACTGGTTAGAGCATCACGCTCAAAATCAAAAAGCCTCTCGCCTCTAGTCGGCGCGGGTTCGATTCTAGCTCGCTCCGATATATGTGAGAAAGTTTGTCAGTTTACTTTCGGAAGGTCGGTGGTCTCTTTCCGGGTACATGGTATCTGGGTTCTCTCCTCCACAAAAACTGTTGAGTGTGGCGGAAAAACAACAAATAAACAAACAAAAATATACCATGATATCATAAACATTTCAAGTGTTTATCAACTCTGAATACTTATTTCTTAATTGTTTTGTGTATCAATTGAATTCGGGCGATGGAACTGCGTATGAGAAACTTACTATATAAATTATTTTATGCAGTGATGGGTATTTACCCATCCACGTGTAAACAAATGATTTCTCGCCTTACTATGTACGAGAATTCCTAGAGAAATATTTCAGACACATCTCAAAACTTGCGTATTAATTAAGAGTATCTGATAGTGTTGCTGGTCTTTCATGAACCAAGTATCCTTGTCAAAATACATTGTAGTCGTGGAAGGTTTCCACCAAGTTACCGCATTGTCTGATCCACCTAATTCCTAATGCGTCACTGACGATTTAATCAATATCTTAAAAAGTTTGAAAGTTAGTAACCATTTTGAATACACATTCATTGAAATTTTTGCGTCATCACTAGTGTATATTTTGTTTTCCTTCGTGGATTTGACATTCATGAAACGTATATTTGCATTTTTATTTTTTTTTTAAAAAGGGGGGGTTAAATTTCAGTTCAATACCCCTAGATTGGAAACGTAAGCCACGTGTATTGATACGGTGTAGTTTATACGTGAAAGAGAGCATCTAATTGAAAACTGTATTTTCTTTTGATAATTAGTCAGTCCGCGGGCTGTGTCATGGCTGCGTCAAACCTAGGACGTAAACATTGGTAATGATTGCTCCTTCGCCAAATTCTCGCTTTTTTTAGAAGTAAGAACCATGAGTCTGTCGGATAGGATCTTAAAAACGGAGGTCCCACTTTATGCATTAGGTATAATTTTGTGGTACTTCGCCTGTAACTGTTGACGTCTCAATGTAGGAGTGAAGATGTCTGATAAACAAAGAAACAATCAATGAAGCATAAACAATTTACCCGTTGCTTTTTGTAAGAGGTGATTAAATGGGGCGGTCCTTTGGATGAGGCCGTGAGTGCTCACCATAGGCCTAAATTTTGCAGCTCTTCAACGGCAATGGTAACGGCTTCATATGAATGAAAGATTATCGAGCAATATATAACTAATCAACCTTAACAAATTATAATGACAGGTATATAATTTAGCCGAACGTATATAGCATGAAAGGGGAGCAAGATCAGTAAAGACTTTGATTAGATACCCCTTTCACGCTTGGAATATGATGATCCCAAATGATTATATAATTTTCATATAATTGAATGCATATAATTATGTGCATGTAGGTGAACTTCAGTTTTAAAAACAAACTTTCTTTTTCATTATGGAAATTTCAATGGGTGACTCCCTAAGCTTTTTTCAAAAGCTAAACAAATCACTCTTGGGTGACTCGCGTAAATGTTTAGGCGGAGTAACACTTAAAAGCCATACAGGTGACACATGTGTTCCTTGGAACTCATTAATGGCATTATTTATAACTCATATTGATTTATTAATTTACTACGATAAAAAACATTACCGAACATGTCCATGTTATTACTAATCATAGCTCTTTATGAAATTACTGATGTCAACGGAGACATATTAACGGCCAATGTAAGACTATATATAGACTAGCAAGTTATCATATTTCTTGTGTATATAAATGGTATACAACATTCCGAAGTGTGGTTTATTCTAAATATTGCGACCTGATACAGTGTGTGGTATGTCATTCTTTCTATTTGGTATTGTTTGATATGGGAAAAAAATAAATGTAAAGTTGTAAACATACTTTAGAAGTTTAACTTAACGTCACGTTTTGAAAAATGTTGCAAATTTTAAAACGTGAGAAGACCTCTGAAGTATGTTTACCACTGTACATTTATTTTATTTTTTTTTTCATATTAATAGGGTATGGTCTTTGCCAGAAATTTACTTCAGATATTTACATTTCATTCATAAACATGTCATTGTATGAAAATAATCATACTCTTAAAGCATGTATCTGGCGAATCATTTTATTTGAAAATTGAATACTTAGGATTACAATTAAACATACACTACCCCCCCCCCCCCCTTAAACTAACAATGCTTTATCTTTTGAACGTTTTACTTTTCTATCAGGTGTTGTACCATCACCAATGAAATTGCCAAACAAATAAAGATCTTTAAAAAAAATCTATAAATTCTACGTAATGATTTAAGCTGTATGGTTCAATGTTCATCTATTATTTTTGGACAGAATCAATTGAAAGCAGATTAATTACTGTTAAAAGTTATTAATTTTCCCTTAGTTACATGCCTGGAAACATACTAATTTTCTCTTAGCTACATGTCTGGAAACATCTGCATGTGAAAGAAAAATAGTAAGAAGATTATTTTAAATATAAAAATAGTGAGAACCCATAAATTCATTTGCCGCTTATTAAGTCTCATAGGGGTCCATAAATAGCCCGACGCACATGAGGGTGTGGAATTCAACACCTTTGACCTCAACATATGGTATATAACTCAAATCCAACTGTATAAATTCAGGTGTGAAAGAGCATAGAACAAGGGATTACCAAGAAGTATTTCACATTTTTTATTTCTCTCTAACCTATGGCACGGTACTGTATTAACAAAAGACAAAGCTTTACACGGATAAGACCACCGATTTGAAAGTCTGAACTGGACATTTGACTGTCATTTGATCTGTCTTCTGAATATTCATTAGAAATGGCCAAATAACAATAAGCAGGTGTTATGGAGTTTGTTGTTTGACTGTTTGGTGAACTAGCCAGTCAAAGTCCTGTAGAGATCACTTTCAGCTGTATAGAAAACCCAGTTTTCAAGATGGATATAATTTCTAACAACAACAATGATAATAATATCCTTTATGACTGAGTATGCATGAAAATGTACATGTATTATGCCTCATCACATTCACGTTATTTCCTTGTGGATTAGTCCAATTTCCTACATTGGAATTATCATTGCATCATATGGAAAAGGCCCCGTGGGGATCCGGGTTGTTAGAATAGATCCTCATTACTCCTTGCTTGTCGTAAGAGGCAACTAAATGGGACGGTCCTTCGGATAAGACCACAAAAACCGAGGTCCCGTGTCACAGCAGGCGTGGCACGTAAAAGACCCCCTCCTGCTCAAAGGCCATAAGCGCCGAGCATAGGCCTAAATTTGCAGCCCTTTACCGGCAATGGTGACGTCTCCATATGAGTGAAGGATTCTATCCTCATGTATTTTCATAGTGTTTATATTCTACTTTCATTTCTCTTGGGATTTTATATTCTATATTTGATAAAATTCATATGCAAATTGTTTACATCTGCATAACACTCATGAGATATATAAAGATACTAAAGGGGAAAAACATTGAAATTGTAAATACAAAGGTAAGAAGTAAAATCATCATTTGAGCATGACAATAAATATGTAGAACTATGCTACACATCAAAATATAAAAAGTTTGGAGCATACATTTTTATGCAATATATTTCCTATAAATGTACACTAAATCTACCACACAAGAGGCCCGCAGGCCTTAACGGTCACTTGAGTATCATAGCCCATACACAGATCTGTCGGGGAGTGCCATGTTTGCATTTAAGGCTCATTCTGGAGTCTTTTGTTCACAGCTTTATGATCTTTCTAAATATACATACAATTCCCACAATATCAAAGAAGATGATGTCCGAAGCATGTAAATCAGCCCATATTTCCCTGATCATGGTGTAATGAATTTCAAAACTTTGGTAAAGGACTTCATGGACATAACAACTCTGTGGGAGTAGAGAAGATTTTAAAACTGTCGCATTTTTCAGTTTTGGCCCCAACCATAGGCCTTGGGGGAGCTCTGATCATAAATTTTACAATTTACATTCCTCTTATCCTAACAGTTTTTGCCCCGCCCCTAAGGTCCCAGGGGAACAGGAGCCCCCCCCCCCCCCCCCCCCCCCCCCTTGTATCAAAGAATCCTCATACAAATTTTCAAAAGAAATTTGGAATGGTAGTTATCAAGAGGTTAAAAATGTTGAATTGTTAACACATTTAGTCACTGATCAATTTGGTCCCACCCTCATACCAAATCCCCTACCCTTCGGATCACGAAATTTACAAAATTGGTAAAGGGCTACCTACTCATTTTAAATATGCATTTAGTTTCAATTTGGTACCAATAGCAGTAAATAAGATGTTTTTTTCTAAATGTTATAAACTTGAAAACTAGATACCAAATTTGGCCCCACTCTGCGTTCAGAACCTCTACCCCGGGGATCATGAAATTTACAATTTAGGTAAAGGCCTTCGTGCTCGACATTACTATGCATTTAGATTTTCTTACAAATGTGCATTTTTAGGAGAAGATTTTTGAATATTGGTCGATTTTTTTTTTTGGGGGGGGGGGCAGTTTTAGCTCCGCACTTAAGGCATCAGGGGGCAGGAGTCCTGAAATTTACAATTTATTTTCGTCTTGTTCAAGAGATGACTCATACAAAATTTCGGAAGAATTGGAATAGTAGTGAGTAAGAAGTTAAAAATGTTCAATTATTAACACATTTAATCATTGATCATATTGGCACCACCCTCATACCAAAACCCCTACCCCTAGAATCATGAACTTTACAATTTTGGTAAAGGGCTACTTGTTCATTCTAAACATCTATTTAGTTTCGTTTAATTATTAATAGTATTAAAGAAAATATTGTTAAATGTTTTCCATATAAATACAAAATACCAAGTTTGGCCCAAGTCCTGGAGCAGAACATCTACCCCGGGGATCATGAAATTTACAATTTTGGTAGACACCTTCCAGTTCTACATCACTATGCATTTAGTTTTTCATATGTGCAGTTCTAGGAGATGTTTGAAAATTGGTCACCTTTTTAGCTGTTTTGGCCCCGCCCCTAAGACCCCAGGGGGACAGGAGTCATAAAATTACAATTCATGTCCGCCTTGCCCCAAAGATGTCCCATACCAAATCTGAAAAGAATTGGAGTGGTAGTTATCAAGCAAAACTTTAAAATGTTCAATTGTTAACACATTCAATCACTGACCATATTGGCCCCACCCTCATACCAAAACCCCTATCCCCGGGATCATGAAATTTATAAGTTTGAGAAAGGGCTACCTGCCCTATCTAAATATTTATTTAATTTCAATTTGGTATCTATAGCATTAAAGAAGATGTTTTTAAAATGGTTTACCTTTAAATACCATGTATCACGTTTTGCCCCGAACTGGGGTCAGAACCTCTTCCCCGGGGATCTTGAAATTTACAATTTTAGTAGTGGCCGTCCTGCTCTACATTAGCATTCATTTAGCTTTTCTTACAAATGTGCAGTTCTAGAGAAGAAATTTTATTTAAGAGATGCAAATTTAAAATATCGGTAACCTCAGTGATAAATCTTGTCAAGGATTTCCAAGGAAAATAAGAAATAAGGGACCTGTTCCGTCACCGGAATTGTTTATCCGGATTTAATCTGTTAGTTTTTTCCGATCCGTATTTTTTGTGACGTGAATATATGGAACGTATTACAAACGTAGATAGCATGTGCCCCCGAGCACGCACGCTTCTATTTTACCTATTTAAAATGCAGATATCTAGAGTTGTGCTACTTGAGAGTATTCCTGCACAGCGCAAATGGTTATGTAGATGTTTTGTTCAGTTTGCAAACTTAAAAAACTTGTTGTACTTATCAGAATTGTTTATACGAACAATAGTGTGACAGAGAAATTTCGGGACAAATGCGTAACGTTATGTTATAATGGAATTGTTTTGATTTATAGCAATGCTATTATCTTTCTGCTTCATAGAGTGTTCAAACGAATGTTATTATATGCGTGTTTCCTTAGGCACGATCAATTCAGAGATGTTTCTGCTACATACATTGGTGTATGGTTTACAATGTAGATTTGTATCAATTAGATACTTATAGTTGTAAATACAACTTTTTGAGTTCTAGGGAAGGCTTATGTACTTATATTTTCTTCATTGTTACATTTTAAATGTCAGTTCTACTTTGGCACAATTTTATAGAGAATTTCTGTTCAAGATTAAAAAGTATGGTAACTGTCACAATTCAGTATTAATTCTTGTATATACTCTGCAAAAAAAGAAACGCATAATGGATTTTTTAAGATTTTAGTACATGTATTTTGGATTATGATTTTACAATAAAAAATGTAGATATTCACTAGAATTGTTTCAATTGAAAAAAATTACAGTCCAAAGCTTAGATATTGGTGAAAAAAAAGTCAGATCATCACAGTTAAGAACACTTCCTGTCACGTTTAAGTTAGTACCGTGTATGACCACCTCGAGCTGCCAACACAGTTCTGCATCTCCTTGGCATAGAGTCAATCAATGTTCTTACGTTATTGCGTGGAATTGTTCGCCATTTCTAATGTAACATTTGACGGAGCTGATCGAGGGTCTGAGGCGGAGGTTGGCGCAGGCGCACACGTTTATCCAGTTGGTCCCATAAGTGTTCAATCGGATTCAAATCCGGTGATTTGGAAGGCCATGGTAGCACATTAATGTTGTTCTGCTGAAGGTAGTCAATTGTTAAGCGGGCTGTGTGAGGCCTAGCATTGTCATGTTGGAATAACTCCCTTTGTCGGTCAATTACGCGCATAAGGTGAGGTTGGAGAATTTCGTCTCTGTACCTTTGAGCCGTTAAATTGCCCGGGACATGTACCAGTTCTGTTTTACGGTCATTAGAGATCGCCGCCCACATCATGACGCTACCTCCACCGAAGCTATCCACTTCTTGGACACACGAGGAAGAGAAACGTTCATTCCTGCGCCGGTATACACGGATTCTTCCATCACGTTTCTGTAGCAGAAAACGGGACTCATCGCTGAACCAGATTCTACGCCAGTTGCGGAATGTCCAGCCCCTCAATCTGTTGAACCATCGGACTCTTTCTCGTCTGTGTAACGGTGTCAAAACTGCTCCAAAATACGGTCTTCTGGGTCTAATGCCATATTGTCGAAGTCGGTTGCGGACTGTCTGCGAGCTGATTCTTCTCAATCCAGGTATTCCGACTGCAGTAGCTGTTGCAGCAACGGTTCTATTCCGTAGATGAAAGACCCGGATATAGCGATCTTGTCCAGGAGTCGTAATGCGAGGTCGCCCACTCCTCGGTCGGTCATTAGTAGAGCCAGTCTGCTGGAATCTGTTCCACAGCCGAGAAATTGTGCTCTGATTTACGTTTTCAGTTCGTGCAATCTCACTTTGGGATACTCCGGCCTGGAGACGGCCAATGACGATATTTCGAGTAGCAGGGTCCAACCTTGGCATGGCAGCATTTTAACGTTATGATGAATTCAAGCTTCAAACTTCGTCCTTTTATACGCTTTAATGTAGTGGTTGAATTAAGCACAAAGTTCTCGTGAAAAACGTAAGCCAAATTCCATGGCGATAGAGGTGATGTGCAATTTTAGAGAGTCGCCGAGCTAATTTGGCAGAGAGCCAAATCAAATGAACAGACCTTTAAAGTTTCATACTTACCTGTAAAAAATCAATTACTCAATTGACCATTTCAGTTTACCTGGTAAAATACATAATTTGCATTTTTAAAATTTCAAAAGGGCTATGCGTTTCTTTTTTTGCAGAGTTTATGTGTACTATCGTTTTGTCTATGATTGAATTGTAACGATACATTTTTGATTCTTTCAGATTTCTTACCATAAAATGATAAAGAGTTTTCAACGTTCAGTACTTGGTTATACTACATTATTGTCCCCGGACTATAGACTGTATAGGGCCCATGGACCACATTGCTTACCTGAGTCACCTTAATTCTGCACTTGTGATTTTTCAGGGTGTTTTTATCTTTACTTTCATGAAAGAATATAACCTCATATCATGACCTCAATACAATATGACAAACATCACATTGTTGTTCTTATTAACTCTACTTTGAATAGCTCAAGAGATAATGAATACATTTTCATAGAAGTATGCCAACCTCTAAGATCAAGATCACAAGGTAAAAATCTTTATTGCTATATAAAAATGTCATGTCACAAAGAATGCACATTTGAAATATGAGAGTCCTATCACTCACGATGCAAACGTTATGTGCAAGGTTAATTTACGACGGAACGTAAAACAAGCAAACATGATTTGAACAAATTTTATTTTACTTTCTGCCAGGAAGCTTTCATGTGAATTTCAACTTTTCTGCCCCAATGGTTCGTAAGAAAAATATTTTTTAAAGATGCTTCCTAAATATCCAATGTAAAACATCGATCCTCTATTGTGGTCTCAACCTCTTCTTAAAAGAACTATGGTTTGAACAAACTGGATTGATTGATTATATATTGTTTAACTTCCCTCTCGAGAATTTTTCACTCATATGGAGATGTCACTATTGCCGTTGAAGGACTGCAAAATTTACGCCTATGCTCAGCGCTTAGGGCCTTTGAGCAGGGGGGATCTTTTACGTGCCACACCTGCTGTGACACGGGACCTCGGTTTTTGCGGTCTCATCCGAAGGACCGCCCCATTTAGTCGCCTCTTACGACAAGCAAGGGGTACTGAGGATCTGTTCTAACAACCCGGATCCACGCGGGGCAACAAACTTGAATCTACACTATATTAAGAAGCTTTTACGCAAATTTCGACTTTTCTGGCCCAGTGGTTCTTGAGGAGAAAATGTCCCGCCCTATTTTTGCCTTTTCTTGCTCTTTAAAAAAGTTTATGGACCGACAGAAAGGCAGACGGACGCCTGACAAAATATGATAAGGAAAGTACACTCCAGTGATTTTTTTAGTATTTAGAGGGAGAATTTTCCTGTAATTTCCAAAGAAAGTTGTGTGTTTTGCATTCTGATATGATAAAATTATAATCATACAATTTTACACACCTTTTATTTTAATTTCTAGGCAGACAGCAATGTTCAACCATGCTTTTACAATTGGTTTACAACTTACATAACAATATAAATAAACATAATTCGTATAAAACTAATCTTATATTGCACAAGTCACTGTGACCAAATAATGTGATCTGGATGCATCCCACCACCAGTTAGGCGAAGTTCTTAAATTACGACCTCAAATTACGCCAAAGATACATAAACTACGTGTAATCACATAAGTTTGTTACCTTCAGTGATATTGTACTCTACATGAGTCATTCATGAAATAGTTTTACATATTGCATTAAAACGTGTAAACTAAATAAAGGAACGAATAGTGCGAAGAAATATCTCAATGTTCTTTCAACCAATTAACGATTCTTAGATACTGTATACAATAAATTGAATAAATGAATGCATGGGTCTATATATATATATATATAGGCTTAGTTTGGTTGTAATAAGTTTAAATATAACATTCCTTACAAAATAAGTTGAGATATAAATATTTACCCTTCCCTTTATTACTTTGTAGAAATCTCACCCACCCAAGCATTCTTCTGGCTTTATTGAGAAATCATGGGGATTAAGTAACATTGCGTACGATAAATTGTATTCAATTTACTTATAAAAACATAAATTTCTTTTTCATTTGCATCATTTATGAAAAATTTTGTTTACTGTCATACAAAATGCTTTATTTCACAATTTCTACTATAATTCTTTTGAACTACTATTTTCGCCTTTCGGAATTTGTATAGCAATAACCCATTCATATCCTGCGTATGTCGCAACGAACTGATAACTTTTTAATATATATATACTGTATACTTTCGTGACCCTACTTTGATCCAAAGAGTGCGTTCGAGACCAACGTACCCGTTGTTCTTGCGCTCCGTTTTAAGATTTGCGAATGACGAAAACATGTTCTTTAACCACACAACCTACAGAGATGGACGAGTTCTTGCTTTTGGAACCCGTTCTCGTGATGCATAGTGGATGGTCAGGATCGGCATGAATTTGCACTGGTGCGAAGAACGGCGGTGTCGAACGTACTCCAAATGTTTATGTGTAGTCGCTCATTATTCTGGTTCCCGAATTAGGGAACTAGATTTAATTAGCGAGTTACATGCTCTTTAGAAAAGTAAATTCCGTTTGAAGTACCACAGAAAAGGGTTTATGACCTCTGTGACGTAGATCATCAAAACAATTGCAATAGGCACTTCCGCCTAGCAATTGCCCCGTGGGGATCTGGGATGTTAGAATAGGACCTCAGTACCCCTTGCTTGTCGTAAAAGGCGACTAAATGGGGCGATCCTTCGGATGAGACCGTAAAAACCGAGGACCCGTGTCACAGCAGGTGTGGCACGATAAAGACCCCTCCTTGCTCAAAAGCCATCAGCGACGAGCTTTGCAGCCCTCCACCGATAATAGTGACGTCTCCATATGAATGAAAAATTTGCGAGTGGGATGTTAAACAATATACAACCAATCAGCCACTTATACCATGATATGGGCCTCCGAGGCCGAGGCACGCTCAAAATCAAAAAGCCTCTCGCCTCTAGTCGGTGCGGGTTCGATTCTCGCTCGCGCCGATATATGTGAGAAACTTTGCCAGTTTACTTTCGGAAGGTCGGTGGTCTCTTTCCGGGTACATTGTATCTGGGTTCTCTCCTCCACCAATAAATACTGGACGCCACCAGATAACTGAAAAATTGTTGAGTGTGGCGGAAAGCAACAATCAATCAATATTCACTTCAGCTAATTCACTTTTGCAATATCGTACTTTGATGCTCAAATGTGTGTTATTATTTAAAACTAAATAGCATTTCTGCAATATACACTTACACTCTAAATAACATGGACCTTTCTTTTGGTTTATTTGAGAATGTGTCATTGTAAGAGTAATTGAAACTGTAATGATGCATGTGTAATGAATTGGGACTACAGATGTTATTCAGCATTTTTAAGTAAGCAGAGGTAGAGTAAGCCGTTTAAGGTCCTATTAGTTTTTTTTAATTCTTCATCATTTACAATGTAGATTTTCCTTCTTAAATCCTAAAGATGATGGATGTTTTTAAGAGTATTATCATCATGGTATTCCCCTGCTCATTCTGTAGGTAGTGCATTTTGTCTACAATTTGTGGGTTTGGGCTTTGCTTCACAATAACAAATCTTGAGAAGTAATTGATGAGCTTTTCCCATGAGTTTCAAACACCATTCTGAATTAATAAGGGAAACAGACTAGATGGTGTCTATGCATATCGGATTACTCACTGCTGATTTACAATTAGATAGCATCAGCGATACAGTTTGACTGAATTTATGCCAAGAGCAACAATCAACAAAGCAGACACATGCAAATACCTTGGAAAAGGTTTAGTCCCCAATCTGATGTTTCTTCTTGTGTTAGAGGACTGGTTCTATAATACTTCATCAATTCTTCATTAGCGACCTCTCGAAATCTGTTTTATGGGGGACGTCAAAAGTTCATTAAAGATTTCCATCTTCATTTAATTGAGCTCATTGTTCATCTCAGTCTCACGAGTCTGATCTAATAACCTTAAAGCCAAACGGATTTGAACACTGGTAACCAAGATAATTCAGTTGATTGAGCACCTGACTTGAGGTTCAAGGAACCCGGGTTTGAATCCCGGTCTGATCCTTTGTTTTCTGTTCATACGCGCATTGTAGCGTTCAAGAAGACAATATGTAAAGATATCAGAGGCAAACTCATTGAGAACTTGAATATATGCCGATCCTTTGGTTAATGAGCGTTTTACTCTGGAGTCCAAAACAGAGCTGTCTTGATGAGTCTATTCTGAGGACGTGGCCGAGGCATTTTCATCGTCTTCAAGTGATGAATGGTCATGTCCTCTTGTTGGCATCTGTTGAGAAGGTTCCTGGTATGAGACGATATTTGGCCAAAATATTGTCATTCTTATCGGTGATGTTGTTTGGATTGTTGATAGCTTGTTTACGTCGCTCTATGACATTTGCCAACACAATTATCCATGTAAAAATAGGTAGAAAACAGCTGTACCATGTTAGTTTTGTACAGATAGTGTATTGGATAGATCTTGTGGGTTCTTAAAGTCTGTTCCTGCCAAAGGAACTGTTATTACCTATTTTAACGTCTTAGGTCTGACGCAGCCTAGGCAGATGTGGGTCTATAACCTCCTGATCACGAGGCGAAAGCTCTGTTTGCTAAATATTTTTTCACTCATAAACGCTCTTAGCACTGAACCACCGAAACGGGTATACATGTATAAGACATTACAAATCTGATTTTGTGAGACACTATTACACAAATTTATTGTTATATTCAGAATGTTAAGAATTCAAAATTTACCAGATACAAATGTAGTGGAATGTGTTGCACAAATGGTTGTGTGTAACATATGGCTACATTTTGAAAAGTAAACATACAAGGAGATCAATACTTTTAATTTAAATCGGAATATCGACAATACTCAACATCAGTATCAGAGAATTTCTGTATCATACAGTGTACTATTATTTTCAGTCATTTTTATGCCTATATGTATTTTTTAATCTATATATCAATTCTTCTTTATAAGTATATTGTTTTCTTGTGCTTGTTTCACTTCGTGTTATTTTGTGTAACTTTCATGTATGTTACTTATGTTTAGCAATGTTTTCTTTTGTCAGATTCCATCTGAGATGTTTAGCTACTACATGTACTTGCTAGACTTTACACATCACTTCTTCCTTCATGTTTACTATCTATCTACAGTTGCTTCTGAGTACGAATTACATATCTGCTTATCGTTATGAATTTCTGTGCATCTGAGTCACACAATTACTGTTGTGACTGAGAATTTTAAAGTGTTCTTTAATTATTGAATTGTTATGTGAATGTACTGGTATGTATACGTCTTAGGTTTAACGTGGTCATGGCACGAGCGGGGCTCGAACGCGCGACCTCACATTCACGAAGCGAACGCCCTAGCCACTGAGCTACCGCGACCGGTCAAGGACGCAGGTTCGAACTCTGGTCTGGTCCGTTGCATTTTCTCTCTCCCTGTTTATATTTGGTCTTGGTGGCTACACGATATAAAATAGGAGAGGAGAAGATGCAAAAAACCAGATCGAGATTCGAACCCGGGACCCTGAATCTCTAGTCAAGTGCTCCTTCAACTGAGCCACCTGGCTACTAATTTCTGTGGAAACAGGGGTTATTTATATCAGGTCTTTCTTTATTTCAAATAACGTATTTGCTAACTTCTCTAAATGAAATTTATCGCTTGTATTCGCTTTCAACATCGAACCCGATGATAGAAACAACGTCTGTGTGTGTGTGTGTGTGTTACTATCTATTGCACATGGGTATAATCGGTGACACATATACACATTCTTGAGTCGTTGCAACGTCACAAAGTGTAGAAGCGAGACGGCAATTTTTCGTTGAAATTAGTAATGTTAAAATTGTTTCCTATGACATTTAATCCAATGATAAAAATCACAGGTGCTTGTGGACAGAAATTTCGGTCACAACTTCCCCACCCCCGTATTTTTCAATGTCCTTGGGCATTTCGGGTGTGTTTTTAATAAAATACTTAATTTCAAAGTGTTTCTGCTTCAATGCAATACACAAATCTTGCATAGAAACAGTTTTAAAAAATATATCACTGGTCATATTTATAGATAAATAAGGTGTGCAATTCACCCTGTGACAATTTGAAAAAATCTGCGCCTCGCTGAGAAACCCTATCGAAAACACAAGAATACCATCAGCAATCCAGAAAACTGAATCCATGGCCTTTTCCATCTGACGAAACAGGTTTTGGCGGGGGTGAACCATAGTGTTTCCATTGTTTTAGACTGTTGTTTGGCCTCTGGGGTGAAATGATGGACCCACGTTTCATCCATAGTAACAAATCTTTGAAGAAAGTTAGCTGTATATACCTCTAAAAGGTTTGGATTAACACGCGACAAAGTATGTCTGGTGTGCTTCTGATCAGCTGTCAAAAGTCTTGGTACCCAAAGGGCTGAAAGCTTTTTCATTGCAAGATCCTCTGTCAGAATGGAATGTACTCTTTCCTGTGAAATGCCAACTGTACTGGCTCTGTAACTCGCTTGTCAGTCATAATATTACAATATCATGGACTTTATTGACCATTTCTGGTTTTGCAGTGGCAGGCCTTCCAGAACGGGGGACATTCTCAAGGTTCTGCTTTCCGCGTTTAAATTCCGCCACCCACCTTTTTACTGTAGTATATGAAGGGGCATCTTTCCCTAGTGTTACTACCATATCATTATGGATATCCATACATGCTAAACCTTTCTTATGCAAATATTGAATCACTGGTCTTTCGCCGATTTATCCATTTTGCAAAAGCCACTTGCCTTGCTAACTTTAGAGTGCTACCTCGTCGATATAAACTGACCAAATGACACCAGTAGAAGACCTTAAAGAATCGGGGAATAGTAGGGTTGAAAAGGGATATTGATGCTAACCTTCTTCAATACAAGGCTCACAACATATCAATCAGTCCGCAAGTTAAAATAGACGTGGTTAGATTGGGAAAAAAGCTCCGTGCAACTTCACAGATGATGTTCAATAAAAGATATGAACAGTATATTACCTCCTATGTTAAGCGTTACTGAGGTGAATCTGCTGTCATTTAACTATGCATAAATTTCACCTACAGTTGGTGCAGAGCTAGAAATAATTACTTTCATTCACTGGTCACTTGGGCTCTCAACTTAACAAACTGTCAATTGATTACTTTTGAAAACGACTGGCCCAAAGTCCATATTCAGTAGTAATGAATTTTTTCATGATTAGGCCTAATATCCTAGCATCAACAGTGGGTTTCAAAAACGTTGTAACGTTATTATTCTTATCCATATTTTTCACTTAAGGTAGCTATTGATAGCTAGCCCCCCCCCCCCCCCCCCCCCCCCCCAAATAAAAAAAACCCACTCATTGAATTTTTCTCAATGTTATTTATTTTGATATTTGGACTTTATCCCGAAACATATCAAAAATTCAATAATGGTAATGAGGTTAGCTTTGGAGGAAATTGAGATTGAAATTCCCTTGTTTGCAACCTCCAAAGAAATTCAAAATGCGTCTGAGGAAAACACAGGGATGATTTGACCGTATATTTGGCTGAATTTAAAAAAAATATGGCGCCCCGGGCATATGACATATACTTTTAAAACACTATGAAATTGTATCCGGAGACAGTCACTAACAAACCTGATAAATGATTCATTTCCTCGAGGACCATAAGGTGGGAGATATGGATACATGTAGTATATCCTTTTTTGTGTACAGAAATAGTAATAACAAACATATAATGTAATAATAAACATGCTTTTGTGTCAGATGACAACATATAAAAATAATTGAAAACAATAACAATTTGAAGATATGAAACTCTCTAATTCGTATTAACATTTAGTTGCTTGTGGTTACAGTGCAATTATTAAAGTAAATTGAACTCAATAGCCTTTTCTGGTTTTCTTGCTCATCGGAATCTGTAAATAATTGCTCTACTTCATTTTGAACGTCATAAGCAGCTAGCTGATTCTTTGACTGTGAGCACTGTGTTAGCGGACACTGTAATAATAATAATAATAATAATAATAATAATTCACTTATATGGCGCGCTATCTAAATATACTCTAAAGCGCTTTACACTATACTAAAATGCAAATCAAAATTATACAAAATACATCGTACGTCTTAGTCTTGGTTACAGGCATATTTATCAGATGTGCAGATTCCGATCTAAGAGATCTGGCAGGTTTGTATGGTACAATTAAGTTCTGAAATATATGCTGGTGCCAGATTGTTGTGGCACTTAAAACATACATCAGTATCTTGTACTGTATATGGTAGTTGACTGGAAGCCAGTTTAGTTTGACAAGAACAGGCGTAATATGTTCGTGTTTTTTAGTCCGCGTTACTAATCTGGCAGAAGTGTTTTGTACCCGTTGAAGTTTGTCCGTATATTGTATATACAGAAAGGCATTTCCGGACTCGATTCTGGCGATTACAAATGAATTAACCAGTAGTTTGCATGCCTCATCAGAGATGAAAGGTCGTATGCTACCTATTTGACTGATGTGCATATAGCAAGATCTGGCAACGGCTGTACAGTGTCTGTTCATGGTAAGTCAAAATGACTAGTCAAAATAGGTCCCAAGGTTTTTCACATACTCGGCCTCAGAAATAATGTTTCCTTCGAACGAAATCTGGAAGTCAAGGTTCCTAGATCGATTGCACTTTGGGACAAATACCATGAGTTTTGTTTTGTCCTGATTGAGTTGTAGCAAGTTTGAACTCATCCAGATGCGGTTATCTGTTAGACACGCCATGAGCCTTTCAGAAATATCGACCCAGTTGTCGTGCAGTTCAATTACAATGTAAATCTGACTGTCGTCCGCGTAACAATGATAATCCATATTATGAGCATCACATATATGACCAATGGGTTTGCTGAAAAGGCAGTAAAGTCTAGGCCTGAGAACAGAGCCTTTCATAGGATTCGGACAATTCGGAGCCGATCGCTACGCATTTGTTAGATTTCGATGGCGGGTGGCGATATACAACAAACAAACGTATTTTTGAATTTCCAGAGGAAATAACGCACTCCAGATGTTCGAACTGCGTACAATTCAACTCGGAAGTTATGGGTCTAGACTCTTATTATAAATCACAGCTATGCCACCACCTCGCTGTTTTCTCAGTATGTGATGGATATCATAACCTCGAGGAACAAGATCAGCAAGAACAATCTTATACGTGTCCGTTCCTAACTAGGTTTCTGTAAGAGCAATGAGGTCAATATCGTTTGAGACAATGAGTTCGAAAACAGATAACGCCTTGTTTTTGACAGTTCTACAGTTTAATGAGTACAGCTTGAGCGAGTTGCTTTCATTCTTATGTTTTGTTGGTACAAGTATTAAGTTGGTAAAATTATTCGACGTGTGAATGTAGGATGTACGTGCTGCTGAGCGATGTGTTACTCTTGTTGGAATTCCACTTGGTGTTGGAAGCGGATTTGTGCATTGTCTAGCAGGAACTGATACGGTAGATAAGGGACTGCAGAAAATATAAAGCAAGTTATCTTTATCAATTCCATGTTGTTGTTCCGCATTTCTTGACCGCCCACACACACTGTATGAATGTGCCTGATAAACCAACGTCCCGTTTTTGTCCCTCTTCTCACATGAAAATCCCTCGTACGATCTGCCGAAAATCCCTCGTACGATCTACCTAAGGGGCCTCCGGGGCCGACTGATAAGAACATCGCGCTCAAATCACAAGGTCTCTCACCTCTAGTCGGTGCGGGTTCGATACTCGCACGCGCCGATATATGTGAGAAAGTTTGCCAGTTAACTTTCGGAAGGTCGGTGGTCTCTTCCCAGGTACATTGTATCTGGGTTCTTTCCTCCACCAATAAAAATTGGACGCCACCAGATAACTGAAAAATTGTTGAGTGTGGCGGAAAACAACAACGATCAATCAATCAATCGTACGATATGCCCGATGTTGGTAAGATGATGTTGCAAAACACATCGTACGGAAAATTGAAAAAAAAAAACGGGAACGAAAATTCTTAGAACGCCTTCTCAATGAAAGTCAAGACAATCGAAAGATAATTTGTACAAATAAAAGTCCGTCTAAAGTCACGGATCAGTGAACACAATACATAAATCATCAACCAAAATTTGTCTAAAGTACAAATTTTAAGACAACAGATTACGTAGTTACATTTAATAAGGTTACATGTAAAAGTACAACAAATCTAAAAACTATATCTTTAGTAAATTAATAGAAAGTAGACTAAATATCAAGAGTGACAGATGAAGCGGCCATTGCACAATGCTAACACTAACCAATTAGTGGACACTGTGTTGTTTGTGGGCATTGTGTTGTTAGCAGAGACTGTGTTGTTGGTGAATAGTGTGTATTTTGTGGACACTGTGTTGTTTGTAGACAATGTGTTGTTGGTGGATAATGTGTTGTTTGTGGACGCTGTGTTGTTTGTAGACATTGTGTTGTTAGCAGACACTGTGTTGTTAGTAAACACCGTGTTGCTTTCAGAGACTGTGTTGTTTGCAAACACTATGTTTTTGGTGGATAATGTGTTGTTTGTAGACACTGTGTTGTTTACAGACAGTGTGTTGTTTGCGGACACTGTGTTGTTGGTGGACAGTGTGTTGTTTGCAGACACTGTGTTGTTAGCAGACACTGTGTTGTTGGTGGACAGTGTGTTGTTTGTAGACACTGTGTTGTTTGCAGACTTCGTGTTGTTTGTAGACACTGTGTTGTTTGTGGACACTGTGTTGTTTGTAGACACTGTGTTGTTAGCAGACACTATGTTGTTAACAGACACTGTGTTGTTTGCAGAAAATGTGTTGTTAGTGGACACTGTGTTATTAGCAGACACTTTGTTGTTTGCAGCCTTCGTGTTGTTTGTAGACACTGTGTTGTTTGTAGACACTGTGTTGTTAGCAGACACTGTGTTGTTTGTAGACACTGTGTTGTTAGCAGACACTGTTATTTGCTAACTGGATTTCGCTTCACTCTTGTGTCCAGTGACGGTCCAGTGACGGTCCATGCATGTACTGTGATTTAAATTGTCTCAAGTTTTCTTCACAACCATCAGAAGTTGAATATTTTAATACTTTTAATAGCTGACCGGTCACACCCGCCATAAACCCTATATCTTAATCGGGAAAACAGTAGTAATTTGTAGTCAAGGGAAGGGTTGACAATTAGTATGAAACACATCAGACTTTATTCGACCTGATGACACGTTGTATTTTCCAATTAAATCCTTATAACGACCATAGATTTTGCAAAATGCCGATTTTAAACGAGACTATTCAAACCCCTCTAACATCAACGTGTCTGCTTCATATTTGGATATTTTACTTAACATTGACTCTAATGGCAGACTGACAATTACATTATATGACAAACGTGATGACTTCAACTTTGCAATCACCAACTTTCCATATCTATGTAGTAATATACCACTTTCGCTTATGGTGTGTATATTTCCAAGTTCATTCGATACGCGAGAGCATGCCATGCGTGTTTGAGAATTTTTTAAAGCGAGGTCAACTACTGACAAAAAAGTTGATGTTGCAGGGTTATAACGAATCTCGTTTGAAGTCATCATTTCGCAAATTTTACGGTCGCTATAATGACCTTGTTTGCGATTATAAAGTGTCTCTGGGACATATGTTGAATGATTTGTTTCATGCCTTTTGTTAGACTGTTATTTTTCATACTACCTTTGACTACAGGTGATCCCGTATACCTAATTTCGACTAAGGGCTCACGGCGGGTGTGACTGGTCAGCAGAGGATGCTTACTCCGCCATGGCACCTGATCCTACCTTCGCTTTGTCAGAGGTTCGTGTTGCCCTACACTCGAATTTGTATATGTCTTTGGGATTTATAATTACCATTAACACATTGTTAACTTTGCCATTCAATACTTGAAACGTATTTGTCAGTAGCTGCCTCAATTGAAAACCTGATCATACGCCGAACTTGCTCTTGCGTATTGAATCAGTTGAGAGACATAAACACAATCCGCAGGAGATAATGGATTGATTTATTGTTTGTTGTTTTCCGCCGCCCCTCAGGAGATAATGGAATATATATATATAACCCCGTGGGGATCCGGGTGGTTAGAATAGATCCTCAACACCCCTAGCTTGTCGTAAGAGGCGACTAAATGGGACGGTCCTTCGTATGAGACCGCAAAAACCGAGCCCCTTGTCACAGCAGGTGTGGCACGTTAAAAATCCCTCCCTGCTCAATGTCCATAAGCGCCGAGCATAGGCCCAAATTTTGCTTCCCTTCACCGGCAATGGTGACGTCTCCATATGAGTGAAATATTCTCGAGCGGGACGTTAAACAATATATAATCAATAATTATATATATATATATATATATATATATATATATATATGAAAAGTTGATAGTGGAGATGATAAAGTCATCACGTTTGTTGAGTTGTTAGTTTGCCATTAACGTCTATGGTAAATGAAAAGGTGAAGATAACAAACGGTGATCAATCTCACAACTCCTATCAGAAATACAAAATAGAGAGTTGGACAAACACTGGCCCTTAGATATAGCAGAGGTGAAATCAGGTGCCTAGGAGGAGTAAGCATCCCCGTGATCAGGTAATCGAAGCAATCCGTAGGCAAAATCAGTGTGCCAAGAATGGCCTAACAATTCGTATGAAACACGTCACACAGCATTTGACCCAGTGGAAGGTTCTATTGGCAAACTAGGTCGTTATAACGACCATAGAATTTGGGACGTGCCGACTTTAAACTAGACTGTTCAAAAACTCCATCAATATGGGAAATTGACGATGGAGAAACTGAAGTCATCCCGTTTGTCATGAAGTTGAGTTGTTAGTTTGCTGTTAACATCTATTTTCAATAAAAAAAATTATATATGAAGCAGACGTGAAAGACTGTGGAGTCTTTTATTATGCCTTACTGAGGTACGTCGAATCGACATATGAGTTGCAGTTACACTTCTTAGGAAAATCATGTTTATGTTGTTATTGTTATGCATTTTTAGATCAACTGAGTTGTCCTTCGTGTGTTAAAAATTGAACATTTCTAACTTCTTGACCATTCCAATTCTTTTCAAATTTGAGATGAAACATCTTTCATACAAGGAAGTAGTTATAAAGTTTAGGACTGATGTATCCAGGGACCGTAGGAGCAGTGCAAAACATAGACTAATTTTCATAAAATCCTTCTATAAGAAAACTAAATAGCCATGTAGAGCAGAAGGATCTCTTGATCCCCGGGGTAGAGGCTCTGACTCCAGGGCAGGACCAAACTTGGCACGTGGTGTTTATGTGTAAAATTTGAATAACATCTTCTTTAATGCTATTGATACTGAATTGAAACTAAATGGATATTAAAAGGAACTGGCAGTCGATATCAAAATTAATTGCATGATCTTTTGGTATCATGGTATGATTTGAAAGACATATAATTTTGATGATACTATATCAAAACTAAATGTATGTGTAGGAAAAGTAGAAAAGGATGTTATCAAAATTGTGAATTTCATAACCCCAGGGATAGAGGTTCCAAGTCAAGGACAGGGTCAATATAGTATTATAAATTTCATAGCCCTTGTGACTAGTGACACCTTTAACTTGTATTCAGGTGACCGATAAGGACTGTGGGTCTCGTTTGTTTCATTCAGTTTCTTTACCTGCATAAATCATGATTATTATTTTTTTTATTGGAAAGTGGAATTTGTTAAAAAATGATTATTGATTATTCTTGTTGTCTCTAGAAGTCTGTTTGCATCTCACAATTATATAACGTAATAATAAATTGAATTTGATTTTTGCAATTTATTTCTATCACTAGTAACGCATGTAATTCATGAAAGCAGTGTTGTGTCTTCATGCATTATGCAAAGAAAGGAATGATAATAATAATTGTGGCTGAATGGCACTATCAAATACATGCAGTAGTAATATAAACATGCACAGAGGTTTCTAGACCCAACCACCATGAAAAAAAGATCAGCTTTTTTCCACATTTCTAAATAAACAAGTTTTCATCTGAATGTCATGCCATCGTTGTATAAAATAAATTATGCAGCTAAAACAAAGAATGGGTTGACATTGGTCTTAATGTTTTACTGTTGATACTCATGTGACCATTAAGGCATTTATTTGATTATTATTTGATTTATATATAAAGTGAGCAACTAGTAAATTGTCAGAGCTTGCTGCTGACTGAATATCAATGAAATATGTTCATCAGAAAATCTGTGATTTCAAGTGACAGATATATTATGAGCGGCGCTTATAGTCTGTAATGTTTTTTTTTGTTGAATTCAACATATTAAACTTGTTTTGAGGTAGAACAAAAAAAAGATCAGATTAGAGCTGCTTCGTCTAGTAATATTTCTGCTGTATACATGTTTTTAACGGAATGTTCATCACACTCCAAGCTAGTGTACAAATAGATCGCTCGTTGCATCAAGGAACATGGAAGCATGGTTACGCTATGTAGTAAAGTTAAAGATTTGAATCTGGTGGGTTTTTTTTTTTACGTGAATTGTTTCTGGAACTAGTAGTGACAAATGTTTTTGGAAGACTTGTCACATTGAGAAATAATTGGTTGGATAGTAAAGAACTCATATATAATTACAAAATTTCAGTCACAGTGTTCCATATCATGAGGAAAGTTTGGTTAACATTCTCCTATTCGATTATCTACGAGTGTGTGGAGATTCAGCCTTGAGCTAGATAGAGATTTTAACAAGAAACCCACAACTATATGCATTTTCATTTCTTTTACTATTACATGTATAAATAGAAGTAAAAACAATCTTCTTACTTATATTATTTTTTAATTCAATATGAATACTTTAATAAAGAATTGCTATACATATATAAGTAATGTATAGTTGAAGCGCAATTTCAGTAGACGTGCACAGCTTTTCATCACTATGAAAATATTGTGGTTATCGAAGCAATATTTGATGATTAATCATGAAGATAATTTGCTTGCTTTCAAGTGTATATTAAGTTACTATCACTCAATCTTTTGGAATTAATGTATATATTCAACAACCCTGAAGAAAATGTCGCACGCCTCTTTATATTCTCATTAATTTGATAACATTTTTATGGTCCTGTTGATTAGATTATCACAGCCAGATAAAATTGTGCATGCGAATGCCCACTCTCGTGTGACAAAGTATTCTTGAACTTTGAAATTATTAGATTATTTGACGGCCAAAAACAAAGATTGGAGCTGATAATATTGATTTGTACCATATTTCTGTGAACTCAACAATCACTGTCGATAATGAAAATTACAAGAAATTTACATTCACTGTTAAAATGGTTCAGGACACAGAATGAATTGCACGATATATTTATTTATCATGCAAATTGATGCCAAATACAGAGCTTGATTCTGTTGGAAAAACACACTCATGATCACTTACACCAAAAAGTACTCCATACAATATGCGTTGCATTATCAAACAAGAGACCCCATGGGCCTTAACGGTCACCTGACTATCATGTTCCGTTCTGCGTATATATGTTAAGTAAATTGGTCATGATTTCTTCATAATTCATTGTCAAGATTTGGTGAGATACACCGAAATATAATCCCATGTAACATCGTCATAAGACACGGCTGAAATGTACTCTCATCTCCCTTTTCACTCGTGGTACGTGAAAATTTCTCATAAATATGCATGACTAGAATGATGCAATTCGTTGACCAATATATTGATTGATTGTTTGTTTGTTTTACGTCCCGTCGAGAATTTTTCACTCATATTGAGACGTCACCAGCTGTAGGTGAAGTACCACAAATTTAGACCTATGATTAGCGCTCAGGGCCGTAGCAGTGAGGGTTCTTTAACGTGACAACGCCTACCGTGACACGGGACCTCCGTTTTTAAGGTCATATCCGAAAGACCTGTGATTCTCACTTCTAAATGCCGAGCGTTTGGCGAAGGAGCAATCACTACCTATTTTTCGTCTTAGGTTTGACGCAGCCATGGCACGAGCGGGGCTCAAACTCACGACCTCCCGTTTACGAAGCGAACGCTCTAACCATTGAGCTACCGCGACCGGTTTGACCAATAGAATCACACTTAGTCTGAAACTGAAGATCTGGTTTAGCGCAGCCGCGTTTACCTCAATAATGACTGCGGCGATGAAAATTTGTGCTTTATTCAACGAAAGTATCTTTGACAAGAAATCATATACCCCTACACGTCTGTTTGTACATTTGTTAACTGTTCAATGTCGAAATCGCCATATCTGTATAGATACGGATTCTGTTTTGGTTAGTTTACTGAAAACGAGGAGGAACAAGAGTTTCGATTGGTTAAAAGTAATTTGCTCGCATTCTATGAACTGTTTAAATCACCGACTATCCTATGCTCAGAAGCTCAGCTAGTGTTTGAATTGCGTCATATATATTTATGAGAAATGAGAAAATTGACAAGCAGAGAGTCACGGGTGAAAAGGGAGAGGAGCGTACATGTACATTTCAGCCTTGGCTTAAATTTTGCCATTGTTACAAAACTATATGAAGTATGTCTAATGACAATTCGACAAAAATGACAAAAGATGCTGGCGGCAAACTAACAACTCAACTTTATGAAAAACCAATTTCTCCATTGTCAACGTCCCTTATCTAAGTAGCAATAATCCATTATCACCTGCATATTGTGTTTATATCTCTCAACTGATTCGAAGAGCAAGAGATTGTTCTGCATATGATCAGTTTTTAAATCGAAGCAGGCTACTGACAAAGAAGTTGATGTTGCAGGGATTTGTACAGTCTCGTCTTAAATCAGCATTTCGCAAATTCTATGGTCGCTATAACGATTTAAGTTTGCCAGTACAACTTTCCATTAGGCCAAATGCTGTCTGACGTGTTTCATTCGAATTGTTAGACTTCTAAGTGAATCTTGGATAGAAATTCAATTTCGGTTGAGAAGCAGTCCTCTCAACACAAACAGTTCACCGCGCGATACAAAATACCGTAGTCTCGTGACTCCATCATGTAGATGGAATTTATGTGCATCGGCCATCCATGTCTTGTATGGTTGAGTGCTTCTTGCAGGATACTGTCCTCCACTGTAACTTGGTGTATTTGCTCTAGTTCAACTCAGCACTAGTCAGTTTCCTTTATGCCACTGGTTTAAATCAATCATCTTCCTACTGAAAAATCAAAGCAGCAATGACGACAGCTGACTCCATATATCATAGAATGTCAACTCTGAAGCACTTGTAAGTAGTTCTTTAACACGAGTGAACGGGTTGGCATGCGCTTGGTCCCATAACCAGGCAGTTTCGGATTCCACAGGTCAGTCATTGGTCTGATCACTGAGGCTTCGTCGTTTAAGTTTATTGACCAAAAGATTGATTGATTGATTGATTATTTATTGCTTTCTGCCACACTCAACAATTTTTTCAGTTATCTGGTGGCGTCCAGTTTTTGTTGGTGGAGGAGAGAACCCAGATACAATGTACCTGGGAAGAGATTACCGACCTTCCGCAAGTAAACTGGCAAACTTGCTCACATAACGCCGCGGCCGAGATTCGAACGCGCGCCGACAGAGGTGAGAGGCTTTGTGATTTTGAGCCCGATGCTCTAACCACTCGGCCACGGAGGCCCCTTTGACCAAAAGAGCCCTGTGGCTCATAAGTACACAGTATACAATACAGGCAAATGACAGAGGATTCAGAAATTCTACAGAAATAGATTGAATAATAAAAAAAATATACATCATAGATGAATCAAACAAGTAGTGCTTCTGTTTGTTTTGTAGCTTTCAGTAGGTACTGACAAACCTTCTGAATAGATTTAAATGTATATACGCTAAAACGTTGTACCAGTTTGAAAAAGGGAGGATTTTTATAGGAATAAGATTTCAGATATTTTTACGTAAGTCAACAAATGCCGGACATGTCAAAACAAAATGATACTCGTCTTCTATTTCCTGCAAATTACAGAGTGAGCATTTACGTCCATTTCTGGATAAGTTTTTGTACCTTCCATTTTCAACATTCAAAGAATGTGCAGAGATTCGATATTTACATAGCAATGCCTTTTCTTTGAGCGTCAATCGCTTTACAAGATATCTTTGTATGCTAAATGTATCAACTATTTCTTTATATGAAATACAGTTTGATGAACTTTCAAAAGCACTGAAACAATTTTGTATAAATACATCAGTAAGACGCTGTTTTACAAGAAAAGAAAATTGATTAACATTACACACATGTTGCTGTTCCCAGAAACTTCCAAGATCCAAACGATAGAGTTCATTCCTAACTTCGCTCAACCAGTTTGTACAATTTTCCTTTTATGTTCTACATTCACATAACAATTGTCCATAATGTGTTTTTAATATACAATTAGTTGTACTAAGCAGGTTACACCAATATTTCAAAATTCGAAGTTTTCTTTCAATATACAATGGACATTTGCCGAATTCAAGATAAACCTTTAGATTATTTGTACATTTTCGAAGCATGAGAATTTTCTTCAAAATATTTATGTGAACTCGCTCAATATGAGAGGCCTTATGAAATCCCCAAATTTCACAGAACAGAGCTTATATATGTATCAAATAAAGAAAGTGTGGTTTCAACATTTAAATTATTTTCTTTTACCCTTCTCCACAAAGCAAATGTGCATTTTGTAGCTTTGGCAGCAATTGATTTCTGCGTACAGTCAAATTTACCGTTAAACTTAAAATCCACTCCTAGGAACGTAAATACGTGAACATTTTCAAGCTCAACATTATTGAAGAAACACTTTTCAAAATCTTTTACTTTACCACCATTTCGACAAACTACCATTTTTGTTTGCTGACGTTTACCTCTAAATCCCACTTATCTTTATGTGAATTCAATATATCCAGCATTTTCTTCAGACTTTGTACACTTTCTGAGAAGATAATAGTATCATCCGCATATAAAAGTAAAAAAAAAAAGATTCAAATTCTGAAGCAAAAGGCTTTCACAACCAGTTGTGATCATTTCATTCTCTAAATTATTGATGAAAATCATTGATAAATAATGAAAATAACATGGGCGAGAGAGCTTCACCCTGCTTAAGACCTGTTTGTAAAGAAAAGACAATTGACGATTAATTTTCACACAGCTTTTCACGTCACTATACATAGATTTGATAATGTTGAATAGTTTCCATTGATGTCATATTTCATTCATTTATACCACATTCTGCTTATGTTCAATGTCAGTCAAACGCTTTTCTATAATCTATGAAACAACAATACAGACAATACAGACGGGGTTTTTTTCACTCAAATCTTTAGCAATTGAAAAGTACAATACAAAAATAGCATCTCTAGTTCCTGAACCAGGTTTAAAAACAAACTGTGCATCACTAACAATGCTGTTTTCACCACTCCATTTTAATAGAAATTTGATCAATATCGCTGTGAATAATTTTGATAAATGGCTTAATAGAGTTACCCTTTTTGTAAATTTGTACAATAATACCTTGCAACCATGTAGACGGGTAATAACCTGTATCTAAAATAATGTTAAACAACTTTTCCAGAAGAGGCGAGAAAAATGTTGAGAAGTTTTTGAAATATTCATTAAAAACATTATCGAAACCTGGTGACTTATTTACCTTAGAGTAAAAAATAGCACCAGTAATTTCGTCTATTGTAATTGGTATATCCAATTCTTGATAAATCGAGGATTCGGTTACTTTCGGTAAGTCTATTTCATTGTCAGATTTATTACTCGCAATGTTTTTGAAATGTTCATAAAAGTCACGTGACATGAGAGTTGTATTTACAGTTTTCCGGGGTCCTTTGAAAACGCGATAAAATTATTTGGAGTTAGATATGCGAAGCAGCTCTAGTTGATTTCCCTCGTGTCTATGGTATTGTCGTTTTAGCCGAATCTCTGTGGTTTTATTTTTCCGTCTAGAGTTGACTAGTTTTTCATGGTTCTCATGTGTCCTAGAGAAACTAAAGATAGCCAGGTTCTTGTATTCTTTAAGTAAAGTTCTGCATTTATCATCAAACCATGGCTTGTCTTCTAAACAGACTATTTTTGTTGTATATTGTTTATTATTATTGTATGTTATTTCTTTTTCACAAAACGGTTTAAATGTTTTCAAAATCACCTCAGTGAACGTCTTTACTGAGCTATTGATGCCGTCGGTGATTTATATCAAGTTTCCAAAGAAGCTTATATATACTCTGCAAAAAAAGAAACGCATAGCCCTTTTGAAATTTTAAAAATGCAAATTATGTATTTTACCAGGTAAACTGAAATGGTCAATTGAGTAATTGATTTTTTTTAGGTAAGTATGAAACTTTAAAGGTCTGTTCATTTGATTTGGCTCTCTGCCAAATTAGCTCGGCGACTCTCTAAAATTGCACATCACCTCTATCGCCATGGAATTTGGCTTACGTTTTTCACGAGAACTTTGTGCTTAATTCAACCACTACATTAAAGCGTATAAAAGGACGAAGTTTGAAGCTTGAATTCATCATAACGTTAAAATGCTGCCATGCCAAGGTTGGACCCTGCTACTCGAAATATCGTCATTGGCCGTCTCCAGGCCGGATATCCCAAAGTGAGATTGCACGAACTGAAAACGTAAATCAGAGCACAATTTCTCGGCTGTGGAACAGATTCCAGCAGACTGGCTCTACTAATGACCGACTGAGGAGTGGGCGACCTCGCATTACGACTCCTGGACAAGATCGCTACATCCGGGTCTTTCATCTACGGAATCGAACCGTTGCTGCAACAGCTACTGCAGTCGGAATACCTGGATTGAGAAGAATCAGCTCGCAGACAGTCCGCAACCGACTTCGACAATATGTTATTAGACCCAGAAGACCGTATATTGGAGCAGTTTTGACACCGTTACACAGACGAGAAAGAGTCCGATGGTGCAACAGATTGAGGGGCTGGACATTCCGCAACTGGCGTAGAATCTGGTTCAGCGATGAGTCCCGTTTTCTGCTACAGAAACGTGATGGAAGAATCCGTGTATACCGGCGCAGGAATGAACGTTTCTCTTCCTCGTGTGTCCAAGAAGTGGATAGCTTCGGTGGAGGTAGCGTCATGATGTGGGCGGCGATCTCTATTGACCGTAAAACAGAACTGGTACATGTCCCGGGCAATTTAACGGCTCAAAGGTACAGAGACGAAATTCTCCAACCTCACCTTATGCGCGTAATTGACCGACAGAGGGAGTTATTCCAACATGACAATGCTAGGCCTCACACAGCCCGCTTAACAATTGACTACCTTCAGCAGAACAACATTAATGTGCTACCATGGCCTTCCAAATCACCGGATTTGAATCCGATTGAACACTTATGGGACCAACTGGATAAACGTGTGCGCCTGCGCCAACCTCCGCCTCAGACCCTCGATCAGCTCCGTCAAATGTTACAACAGGAATGGCGAACAATTCCACGCAATAACGTAAGAACATTGATTGACTCTATGCCAAGGAGATGCAGAACTGTGTTGGCAGCTCGAGGTGGTCATACACGGTACTAACTTAAACGTGACAGGAAGTGTTCTTAACTGTGATGATCTGACTTTTTTTCACCAATATCTAAGGTTTGGACTGTAATTTTTTTCAATTGAAACAATTCTAGTAAATATCTACATTTTTTATTGTAAAATCATAATCCAAAATACATCTACTAAAATCTTAAAAAATCCATTATGCGTTTCTTTTTTTGCAGAGTATATTTGGCGCAAAGTGGCTCATGTGTATTTTAATTTCCTCTAGATCTGTTGAATTAAGATTCCAAGATACTTTTGTTGTTTTTATGGGATAGGTGTGATTTTGTACTCAGATCACTTCCGGCTTTTGTTTTTAATGGGAGATAAATTGGTGCGTGATCAGAGTGCATATTGAAATTGCCAACATTAAAGGTACACATGTCATCTTGTCAGAAATGGTCTTCCACAAGTACATAATATATCAAACTAGTACCTCTTGCATTACAAAAAGTTACTTTTCCGGTTTTGTCACCAGTTGATATACTATTAAGAATTCTCAGCTGGGCAGATTTACATAAGGATATCAGAGCCCGTCCATAAGAATTAGTAATAAGATCTTCTGAATTTCGTTTTGCAATTTCTTCATCGGAAATATAGCTAAGAACACTTAAGATATGATTCTGTAAAGTTTTATGAATGGCATCCGATTCAATAAAATCAGCAATTGTACCACATCTACTGTTTAGGTCCCCCTTTACTATAACGTTCCCAAGAGATGTGTAGTTTGCAATAGTTACTTCTATTACATCAAACATTTCAATATCATAGGTAGATTGAAAAACATTTCCCTCAGGTGGAATGTAAGTAAAGGCTATATAAAGATCTTTCCATATTCGAATAGTTGTTTTTCTAGTCTTACCCATATGATACTATCACAGACAACTTTAGAGCTAGATACAAAAGGCTTTAATCATTGCTTAGTTGCGCACAATAATCCAACACCTTTACATTTTATTCTATTTACAGGTGGAAAAATTTCAAAATCACATACACTGTAATTCACATTCATTATTCTCATGCCATGCTTCACATAAAAAAATCAAATCATTTTCTCCTAAAAGGTTCTGGAAATCACGGTCCTTTATTCTTTGATCGTGAGATCTCTAAATGTTCCAGCTACATGTTTTGATATGATGTTCACGCGAATCCTCCTGTGCTAATCCGCATCGTTTGGCGGTTTGACTTCTTTCCCATTAGAGTTTATTTGCCACTAAGGTTGCCCTCTGTTTGTCCTGGCTTCTTTGTATATGTATTTGTGTGTGCTTCAGTTTCCTCCGTTAGGAATTGTTCCCGGATATAATAGTTTGTGCCTTTTAAATTTTTTGAATGCGATCTAACAATTTCTTTCTCTTTATGGAAGCTAAACTTTGCAATAATTTTCTTGTGGTATTTCCTATCAGCGGGTCCTGATCTGTGTATCTTCTCAAAATTAATTGTTCTACTAAATTCACTATCTACTTTCATGTCGTTCTCAAAAAATTCATACAAGATTTGCTCTGTGTCCTAAGGTTCTTCATTTGGAATTTCAGGTATATTGAAAAATACTAAATTGCCTCTCATTGTTCTAGTTGTCAGTTCCAGCAGTTGATCTTTTGTTTTAGCTAAATCAGCTTTGATTGTGTTTGTGGTTACTTCCATAGCGCCGGAACTTGACTTACACTTGGCCATTTCCTGTGTAAGACCATGAACAGTGTGTTCTATGTGTGTAAACCTCGCTTCAAAATTATTTAATTTTAATAATCTCATCAAGGCAATTCAACTTGGACAGTTTATTATGGATGTCTACTAAAATGCTCTGGTTGGGTGGAACGGGAAAAGGGATCTGGGAATACCTGAGTTGTGGGTGTGGCTGTAAATTCGGGCTACCAATATGTACTCTGTCTGTTAACTTGGTATTTGCCATTTGACCGGGCGATGTTTGCATTTGACTGGACGATTGGTGAATATGAGCTGAATCGGGTCTAACATTCAGAATTTCATTTGACTGTGCTATGATCTCGCTTGTGGAGCTTACGGAAACGCTCTGATTTGCGTTGCAGTTTGACGGAGAAGATGTACTATTCTGAGCATGCATGCTGTGTACTCGTTTTGGTGACAACTCACATTCAGTTCCAGTGGAGCTTCTATCTGAGCGCCTACGCTTGACATTGTCACCTTCATCTACATGTACATCTTCATTAGTCTCTATAGTCCGTGTTCGCTGTAACATTTGACATGCACTACACACATGTATTTATCGTTGTTAACTACAGAAGTCACACTTCAGTGAGTTGATATTACCTGTGTTGTTCTCTGCAGCACATAAGCAAAACTATATACAAATGACTTAAACTTCAAATGTTCTTTTTACCTACACTTTTTGCGGTTGTTAGTAACTTTTCTAGAGTCACTCCATGCATCTGTACATCATTATCCGAGCCAGATATCACTTGCTCAATCAAACACGTCCGCCATTTGCCACGCTTCAGGTGCAAAAAAAAAACTAAGGCTAACTCAGGGATGAATTTCCCTAAATAATTAATCTACACAACAGTGTAATGTTGGTTGGAATTTCCATTTGTCTGATAGCGTCTAATTACCCCCAGATGAAATGTTGTGACCAAAGTACTCTATCTTAGGTTTGTGGAATCCACACTTTTCCCGATTTAAGTCCCGATTCATGAAGTCTGCGCAACACTGTCTGAAGTTTGTCATCATGTTTCATGCGAGTTTTCCCATGAATCAAGTTATCGTCAGTGATGACCTCCACTCCCTCGATTCCACGCAGTATTTCTGTCAGTTTGCGCTGAAAAAATCTGAAGTTGTGTTATTGCGAATGGTACTCGTGTGAAGCAATATCTTCCAAAGTGCGTTAAAAACATTGTCAATTTGCAGCTGTCCCTGTCCAGCGGAATTTGGTAGAATCCGCATTGAGTTTTGAAAACAGTGATAATCCAGCTAATTTGGGGGAGATATCGTCAAGGCTGGGCAGTCGGAAATGTTCTCTTTTCACAGCTTCAATCAACTATTTGAGAACTACAAAATTTTCACATTTGCGTTCGTCTTTATCACCGGCACAATCAGGGCACACCAAACTGTTGGCCTTTCCACTTTTCAATCTGCCTTTTCCCCTCCAGTCTGTTCAACTTGTCCTCAACTTTCAACATCAGTAGAAATACAGTTCGACGTATAGTTGTTAAACAGTACGGATTTGCACCATCATTGAGAGTTATTCTGAGAGACTCACATTTCAGAAGTCCGATACTTCCAAACAAAAAAAAATAATCCATTGTTTACAAAAGAACTGTTTGATGTTGGTAGCAGAAACTACTTCCTGGTATGCACTCGGGTTCACGCACATGTGAAAAACGCGTGGATTTGTTGCGGGTAATGAAAATGCCATGTTGGGTTTTACTTTTCTGGTGTCTTCAAACGAGACAGGTAACAGAACATTTTCAGCTACGTTAAACGAACTGATTTTTAATGATTTTCCCCTGTATATAGTAATATATTATGGTTGATACATGGAAAGCTTGTCGAACAAAACGGTAATGTTTCAAGTTTACAAATGGCCATGTTCGCAAAAACAATCCTAACGCCAAACTATTACGATGGCTGCCAAACTATCACTGCGGCTAAGCGTTGTCGCATAGATTATATTTCATTTACATTGATCAACATCGAAGACAATCTATATAAAATTTTACTGAAATAACTCGATACACAACACGTACCATATTTTCGCCACTTTCTCCACTTGAAAATCCGTGCTTAAGGACATATGCGACGTTTCTCAATAATACATAATTTTTCGTGAAATTTCACGTACAGTTCACTTGCATTCAATCTCGTTTCTACAAAAAAGGGGGGTATATTTACAATATCTGTTTTACAGTTAGAATATTTTGATATTTCCTGATTGTTGAAAGTAAAAATGTAAAAGTAAACTCTTCTGTATAAATGGCCGTTACCTTAGTAAAGGAGAGAAAATCTTTGCTGTTACTAGGTAACGAACCCGCTTCCATTACAAGTTAGGTGACTTAACCACTGAACGGGCATAAGAGTCTTGGTAATATATTACTACATCATAAAATTTAAACCAATTTCGGAAACCATTAAAGAACTCTTTATATCGAGGAAATAAAAAAAATAAAATAATTTTAGAGAAAATGTCCTTAAGGTAGCTCATTACACTAAAATTTTATTTCATAATTCAAAACAGAACAGTAAATTATGACTGTTTGCAACATTCAAATGTTGATACAGATACACAATTATTTTAAATATTTTTATGAAGTTTTTTTCTGAATTTCTTAAAATTATTAATTTCAACTTAATTATTAAAAAACACCAGAAATTTCACATTATTCTATTTGCTATCTATATCACACATATAAATAAAACACTGAAACTCCATAATATAGGTTGTTATGTTTATTTATTAAGATGAGTATCCATGATTCTGCTGTTATTATAACAAAAGAGCTTATATATTTTGATTTAAAACTTTGATTCCCTATTGCGGACAAATCCTATCCCTAAGGGCTACAGTTAGAACAAACCCATCTGACCTACCTGCAGGTAATTGTTTATTAATAACAGAGGTCTTGCTGTTACATTGAGAAATTTTTAAAAGATTTTTCCTATACATTTCCATCTAAAACTTCATACCTTATTGTGGCTCCATCCTACTTCCGGGATCGCAGTTTGAACAAACATTAATCTGCACTACCTGTGGATGCTAGCGTATTATCGTGACTCATCAAGATTTTCCCTATATTTTCACATGAAAAAAAGAGCCTCTACTATGGCTCCAACCTTACCTTCGGGGTCCATGATTTGAACAATTTGGAATCTACATCACATCAAAACACTTGTAAATTTAAACATTTCTGGCCCAGTAGTTCTTTTGAAGATATTTAAATGACCCACCATATTTTTGCCCTTTCTTGCCCTTCGTTTGAACAAACTTAAATTTCCTTTACCCAAGAATGCTTTTTTGGCAAGTTTGGCTGAAATCGGTCAGTGGTTCTGGACAAGAAGTTGAAAAAGTGAAAGGTATAAGCACGAGTGATGATGACTCAGGTGACCTAATAAATAAGCAGAGAAACTAATCAACAATGGTTATTTATCATGAATCAGAATATATCCTCAGAATGGGTGTGATCCAACCAAAGAAAGTAAATGATGCATCGCATATTTTCCAAGTATTATCCCTTTCCACATATTAGATACTAATGATGAGCATATGCATATCTGATGTCAATCCAAATTGTTTTATGTATACTATGATTGTCACTTCCTTCCGTACCCACATTGTTGTTATTATACTTGTACTTGAGTGTTACCTGTGAGCTAGACAAGATGCTAAACGTTCTATTTCTAGAACTGTGTTTGTGAAAATTAAATAGATTGATGACGTAACTCTCGTTTTGCCAAAACACTGTATGTTCTTGAAAAGAGGCTCTGGAAACTTCATTTTAGTAAAAGTAGACTGTAAATTTTGCCGTAAGAGGCAGTCGCTAAGCATTCTATAAGCTCGCTACGGAATTGCTTTTGGACTTCAACATCTGGGGATTAACTTCATAGCCGATTTATGGCAGGTTATATTCTCATGTGTGAATTCAGCTTGGTAGTCAACCAGCATCGGACACTGTTTTATGATAACTTTGGTCAAACCTTCTGAAAGTCAGTAATTTTTTTATTGATATATTTTTCTGTAAATAGATTGTTAAATTCTATGAATTGTTTTTGACTGATTTCTACTGGGTTTAAAGGGCTTATTTTGACCCATAACGAAATTGGGAGGCTCGTTCTGTATAAAAAAAACATCACAATTTTGAAGATTTTTTTCTTGTTTATTGCATTTATTGAATTTCATATCCAGCAGAAATCAGCATGTTTTCGGTCGCAAATTGTCTTGCCTCGTCATATATTCAGGTTTTATGCTTTGAAAAGGATGTGGTGATTAGATTTCATGTATCTGTACACTTTGGGTTAGAGGTTAAATCTTCCTTGAAAAAAGAGATTATATTTAAGGTTGCAAAAAAGGAAACGGGAAGAAATTTTTGAAACATTCGATTTCCAAAACAAACAACTGAACCAGCGAAAATATCAGAATTTGAATTTCAGTTGGAATTAAAAATAAAATTAGAATGAGAAACAAAAAATTCAATTCATTTAAAAAAAAAAAAATGCATGGATGGAAAACGTACGAATATGAAAATTAAATATACACAATACGATTTGTGAATATTTTGAACAACATGATTTGTTGTTCACTTGATACAAAAAGCTATTTGAACTAAAATTATGTAAACTACTATGCATAATGTAGCGTAAAGAAATTGCCATCTCCCTTACAAGAAGTACAGTGCAGAGTTTCAGTTATTCACGTAAAGAATTTTGCCAACATGTAATGCGATTTCACCAAATCAACCGTATTGTGGAAACAATGAGGTTACTCCAATGTCACTTGATGATCAGTGCTTTGAGTGTTTACGTTACATTCAGATGTGTTCTTTCATCACATAGGGATATTTTTGAATGAATTTATTTCCTTCTTGACTGAGATTTGAAGGAATAGCGCGAAGCCAGCTGCCAGCTCTAATAACTAAAGTCTGGGCTGGGCTGAAACTGCATATTCGTCTAGAAATGTTTTGTCATAATCCCGGAAGTCCCTCATTGAAAATGACAAACATCTCGCAAGGTCACATCCCCTTGATCACTAACATGCGTAAATTATCTCTAATGGTCCACTACACAATGTAGTGCACTACATTAGGCGTATAACAATTATAAAAAGTAATACCATGGCAATACGATAGATTCGCAAAGCCGCGTTCTCCATTTTGACGTCATAATACAACTAAAGAAGAGGTGGATCAATTATTCGCCACTTCAAAATGGCCGCCGTATTTTTGCATCGCGGAACTCGGTAATTTTGGATCTTCTCAATAATAAATTTCTTGCCTCAATACTTTGTTAAATTGCCTTTATCTTTATAACTTCCAATAATCTGACAGGAAATGTGCAGTACAGATCCTCAATATAACATATACATTTGATGGACAAACTTTGTCAAGCACAGACTAGAAACAAAGTATATGCAGAATTGACCTGGCTGGCATTATGTAATGAAACGTTAAAATTAATAATGCAACTTGGATATTCAGCCATGAATTAAAGACGGCTTCGCAGAGATCGCCAATGATTACAAATGATTGTGCTCGTCTAAGATTCCAAGATCTGACTATCTCTTTTATATTATCTCAAATAAAGAGAAATTGCTGATATCAAGAAAGTCAAAAAGAAAATTGCATGAAAAAACTCCAATATGTTCGACACTCTTCGTACTCATTCAACAAAATTCGTCATGTGTAGAAGTTGCAGAACAATTACAAGCCTTCGAAAAGTGGATGATTCCACACCAACTACAGGAAGGGTGGTAGGACGATTCCACACCTATTGCAGGAAGGGTGGCAGGACGATTCCACACCTATTGCAGGAAGGGGTGGCAGGACGATTCCACACCTATTGCAGGAAGGGTGGCAGGACGATTCCACACCTACTAAGAGAAAGGTGACAGGACGATTCCACACAGGAAGTCACAGGAACTCTTTTTTATAGAAGCGGCTATATCGAAAACTGCAGATAGACAAACAACAATCACCCGAAACTGTAATTAACATAGATATATGGAACATCGCAAGGGAATATAACATCGATAACTTCAGCAGGAAGATATCCGATTATTCAGAAACAACTGGACTGAGGTTACCTCTGGTCCTTGAAATTTGAAGCTACAATGTAGTATCGGGTTAAACATTGAGTTTGTAAGTGAATCATTCTAAACATTGTTCTAAAAAACAAATTTTCTACTCTTGAAATGGAAGACTTAGACTGAGAAATCTCAAAATTTCTTGATGAAAACAAAATTGAAAAAGTGGATGACTGTTGTGATCAACAATCCTTCCTCTCGAAAAAAATTGGTTCAAACAGACTTATTCTAAACTTGAAACAAATAAATTCAGGAGTGGAACTCATTCATTTTGAAATTAACATTAAAGTCACCTCTACATGTAACACTCATGAAACAAGATTTCTGGCTTGCATTAATGCATTTCATTTAATTTTGTAACAATGGAAAATAGGAAATACCTCCGATTTCTATGGGAGATCAATTATTTTAATTTACCTGCTTACATATGGGATTAAAGACGTCCCCGAGAGTGTTTAAAAGGCTAATAAAACACGCCCTGTCACAATTAAGAAAATAATGACATTCAATAGTTTCGCGTATTGATGATTGTTTACGATTTTTATTATTCTTGTTTCAAAATGTGATAGATATACAGCGACACCCGCAGTAAATAGATAAATCATGCAGTATATTTATTTTAACAACTAGTATTGCGTAAAGATCGATGGTTTCTTAATTTTATGTCAATCTTCTCACCTTTTGACGTGTCACACACAGTAACATATAATGTTAACTTGCATGTATTCCGAGTATCCCATAGACTTTGGAGAGACTGCGATAATTGAAGTTTATCCTATTTTTATAAAATTCAACCACACTGGAAGAATACAAAGCATGGTCTACTTATTTCTAACCAGAAGATTTAGCAAGAAAGACTTTGTTTACGATTTTTATTCTTCTTGTTTCAAAATGTGATAGATATACAGCGACACTTCTGGCTAATTTGGGCCTTACAGTTCATCCCCAGATATTTATTTTGCTCCCACCAAAAATAAAATTCTTTTCCTGAATTCAGAGAACATGACGTTAACTGAAAGATGGCGGTCAAAACAGTATCTTTGTGTTTGAAATTTCCATTTTAAGACATTGCAAAAACATAGGGAAATTGTTCCCATGTTAACCAGGTGATCAATTTCCAAGTTATATTCGAAAGACTCAGAACATGCAAAAGAATAATCATTCAAATACGCTAATGGTGATCATGATGCATATTTCATATCAAAATCTGTGACAGATTTATTAAAATGGTGGGTGATCAACCTCCACCACAGTTACTATCCAATCAGGCGACCAGAACCAGACATCATCTTAGGTGACATTTTGGGATGAGGATGGAGGACTGATACAAGGTGACACCTCAAAGCTATGTTGCATGTACATTATGTATCGTTTTAAAGAATAAGTGAAGATAACGATCAGTGATCACTGTCATTAATCCTTTAACGAATGTTAAAAATACGGATAAAAAATTGCTGTGATAAAATTCAGAAATTCATTTCAAAATTAAGGATTGTCGCCCTCATGCATAGCTCTGATTCTTAGCGGGATTTGGCTCCAGTATTTCTTGGGAGTGGTTTTTTTTGGGGGGGGGGGTGTTTTTGTTACTGTTTCTTTTTTTCTTTCTTTTTATTTTGTCGAAATGCACATCTGCCATCTGGTGCATCAAAATTGGTACCGTCTATGTTTTATATGCAAACACGGACCACCTAGATATACCAGAGTTGAGAGTTTGTGTCTGGGAGGAGTAGCCATCCCCTATTGACGGGTCACACCCGCAGTAAATAGATAAATCATGCAGTATATTTATTTTAACAACTAGTATTGCGTAAAGATCGATGGTTTCTTAATTTTATGTCAATCTTCTCACCTTTTGACGTGTCACACACAGTAACATATAATGTTAACTTGCATGTATTCCGAGTATCCCACAGACTTTGGAGAGACTGCGATAATTGAAGTTTATCCTATTTTTATAAAACTCAACCCCACAGGAAGAATGCAAAGTATGATCTACTTATTTCTAAATAGAAGATTTAGCAAGAAAGACTTTAGAAATTTACTGTTCCTTTTAGTACTTTTTTTTTTATTTAAGCCAATTTGTGTCAATGTGAAACTCAATTTGAATATTAAATGTACAGTACTTCTGTTATTTCAATTTTACCAAAAATCAACTCAGTAGTGAGGGATTATGTGCCCATTCCATACCCACCCAATATGCATTAATGACATATTATATGAAAATGATTTTAAATTATTATCAATACTTAGAAAGAACTCTGAAGGTTGCCCATCACGTGACCTCGAAGTTTCATTTGATTTCTCAGTACTAAGTTGATTTAGTAAAATTACAATCAAATACATATTTGTTTATATTGTTTCAAGTATAGATATACAACATTTATTTCAATCTAGTGTTCACACGTGATTTTTTTTTTAATCTAAAGTCTTTTTCATTGTTTGTTTCAGATTCAAGTTTAAAAGCGTATCAAGCAGTCTTAAGTTTTAAAAGATTTGTCATGATCAGAACTTATATTGAAAAAACTCAAGAAAAATGAACAACTATATCTAATTGCTTTCACGTAGCATGGTGGTTATCAAAACCTGTTCTCGGTAGCCTCACTATGCTTGTTTTGTTTGCCTCTTTGTTGTTTTACGTCCCTTCAAGAATTTTTAACTGATAATAAGACGCCATCGGCTATAGGTGAAGTACCACCACTGTATAATATTTGAATTTTTGTATGCAATCATAATTTATTGTGAATAATATCTGATGAGCTGTACAGCTTAAGGATATAAAAGAATCTGAACCTGAGGGTCAAAGCAGTCAGTGATAATACTTTAACATGTCAACGGCTGCCACAACACCGACCTACGTTTTTAAGGTCATATCCGAAAGACCCGTGACTATTCTATATGACGATCGTTTGCCAAAGTAGCATTCACTACCTGTATTTACTTCCTACGTTTGACGCGACCATGGCACGAGCAGTGCTTTAACTCATAACCTCCCGGTCACGAAGCGAACGCTCTAGCAATGAGCGACCGCAACCGGTTACCTCACTTTGTAATGACTGACATATAATGCAAGAACGTATCTACAACAACAGATGAGACATTTCACTTGTTTATTGAGCTTTTGGGTGATAATAAATATTTTATGATCTATATATGTATGAAAAGAAGAGAACGAACAGTGATGAATCTAATAAATCCCATAAAGAATACATGATAAAGTTTAGAGTAAACAGGTACTCCTAGACACACCAGAGATAGGATCAGGTGTCTTAGAGGAGTGTGCATTCACTGTTGACCGGTCACACCGGCAGTAAATATATAATGAAGTACAGTTATTTTAACAACACATGTTGCGTAAAGATCGATGGTTTCTTAATTTTTTTGTCAATCTTCTCATTTTGCAGGATATTCACAATACTTCTCAAATATTGTTTGTAATATCTCTTGACGTTGCCATGAAAATGTCTACCTCTGTGGGTACATCTCACTGCTTCAGATATCATGGATAGCGTCAAAACAGCCACTATCACTAACACTGCAGTCCTCATTGTCGTATCGTCTGGAGGAAAATTTAAAGAATACAACAGCTTTGTATTAACATCAAGAATTATTAGTGTACTTTACGATTACTTAAAGAAAAATGTAAAACTTGCATGCAAATAATATTTTTGAAGGAGAAAACTCATAGTTATAAGTACTGCGTAAATAAGATAACATAAGGTAACTACCTTACCTGTACAGTTAGTCTTTGGCGCTACGACTCGGTAAGATTCCGATGATAGTGATCTGAGATAGAGAAAATGATATTTATATACAACACTAGTCTTGAAGAGTTAGACGTGTTAATAGTTTACCTGGTATTATAATTGGTATATAGTTTGTTGCGGATTGTTTTATTCTCAGCGAATATAGGCTCACAATACAGAATTATTCAAAGGAAATGATGGATCTCCAAGGGAAAGCTTGTCTTGGTATGACGTTTATGCAAACTTGACTATTTATTCCTAAAGTGAAGGCTTCAAAATATTGCATACACTGCATTATTTCTGAACAAACATACAAAGACAGTAGATATATGTAGATCCACAAGTGAAGAAAATATTGCATAAGAAATCAGGACAATATGGAAATGAATATTCGTTCACTCAAATTAAAGATTGCCAGGTTTCGTTAAGAAATATTTCCTTTTTAGATTCCATGTGCTCCACATCCAGATGTTCTGTGAAAATGTGATATATTGATCACTAGTAATTCATTTATCAATAATCTCACTGGACGTAGTTTCTGTACCACAACGATTGAAAATCTTACCTGTAAATCTCCTAACGTTGTCTTCGCTATTGAGTGTAACCTCTTTCGGTTAATTTACGTCGGGGAAGCAAAGGGGTCACTCGTAAGAGAATATCGGGCCATAGGTTTCAAAATTAATAATGGTGGTAATCAACTTCTCCACAAACATTTTAATTAGACCAATCAATGAGGGTCAGGATTCTGGGGAAAAAAGTACCATCATACAAGCAATCCAACTTGAAGTACCCCTTTCCGTAGACAACGAGAAGATCACTAGATTAAAACTCAAGGTCTGCTTTTCCATATGATTGATTGATTATATATTGTTTAACGTCCCGCTCGAGAATCTTTCACTCATATGGAGACGTCACCATTGCCGGTGAAGGGCTGCAAAATTTAGGTCTATGCTCGGTGCTTATGGCCTTTGAGCAGGGAGGGATCTTTAACGTGCCACATCTGCTGCGACACGAGACCTCGGTTTATGCGGTCTTATCCGAAGGACCACCCCATTTAGTCGACTCTTACGACAAGCATGGGGTACTGAGGATCTATTCTAACAACCCGGATCCCCACGGGGTCTTTTCCATATGATGCAACGATAAAATATCCATTATAGGATATTTGACTAATCCACAAGTATAACGTGAATATGATGGGACGTTTTCCTAATACAAATAGACGTAAATGCATGTCACACTTAACTCGCTTTTACGTTACGTCAACAGACAGTTAGGTTCACATCACATTCGCACAAAACTTTACTCTGTTCCTTTGAGAGTTTTGTTATTTGAAGAAACCAAAACTAGTCTATAAGTGGACTTTTCCACACCATAATATACTGAATTCTATGATTATGGATGTTACCCATCACAGGCTCTTTAAACGACCGCGAGTTTTGAATGATACATGTATTACTTCTGAATCAAGCCGCCAGTTCCTTAAACTCAAATTTACTAACAAAGGAATTGATGCTGTCAATATAAGCAACATTCTTCGTTATAAAAAAAAAGTTCAGTATTGTATTCCAGAATATTTTAAGTTCAAGTCTACACCTTGTATTTCCTACAGATATACTTTCACTCTCGCATCCAAACGTTTTAACTACACAAACTTTGCAGTGTCAAGGTATGGACTATCTTATACTCAATCCACCTACGTGTTCTTGTTTTTCATCGTCTTTTAACAATAGTCCAGCTGGACATGTCATTATTGGTAATGTTAATATAGTAAAAATGAAGACCTAAAATCACTTATTTTAAAAGGTCGTAAGTTTAGAGAACTTCTGTCTTTCAATTGGCGACAGAACTTCATCTCAATTATAAATTCTGTCGAAGATTATGCCAGACAATGGGATAAATCTGAAAACGAAGAACTTGATACTTTGTCAGAATGGATATAAAGTATAAGAAGAATATCAAAATACCGTACCAGACATGTCAAAACAAAAATGCGTACTATCTATCCTTCTGTGTTTAGTAAACCTGGAGTGATAAAAGAATTAGATAGTTTACTTAGTTCATTATTACAACTGCACTGTAATCGAACTTGGCATTAATTTCACATTTAGTAATCGCACTACAACTGCCCTTTAAAATGATGATATTCTTCAAAATCATGCTTAAGTTTTAAACATATTTAACATTGAAGTCAATGGTGTGGATGAATATGAGTCACCGTACCTATACTGGATCCCCAAATTCCACAAAAACCCTTTCAAAGATACATTGCTGGATCCAGTAAATGTTCTACCAAGCCCATATCTTTGCTCCTCACCAAAATATTAACTACTGTGAAGAAGAAACTTCAAACATACTGTGCCACTACATATGCCAGACCTGGTGTAAATCAAATGTGGATTCTTAAAAATTCTAAAGAACTTTTAGTGAATTTGAAATCACAAAAGATTTCCCAATCAACATTAAAACGTATGATTTGACAACACTGTACCATACCTCACGATAAATTAAAGACTAGACTTTTTGACATCATAGACAGTTGGTTCGCCAACAAAATCGTAAAAGGAAATATTCATATCTAGTGATTGGTCATCCCAAAAATTATTTTGTTAACCACTATTCTGACTCCACGCACAAATGCTCTGAAGTTGATACTAAAAAGCAGCTAGAGCTCCTCATTGACAATATCTTCGTAGTCTTTGGTGATTAGGTCTTCCAACAGTCTGTTGGAATTCCCAAGGACATGAATTGTGCTCATTTGTTAGCTGACCTGTTTTATATTCTTACGACGCAGAATTTATTGAACAGCTTCTTCATGAGATGAAAAATCTCTTAATGTGGCCTTCATTACGACATTTATATATATTGGCGATGTATTATCTATTACCAATAATTATTTTATTCGTATGTCTATTCGATATATCCCAGTGAACGTTAAATAAAATACACCATAAAGTCTTCCACATCTGCTTCATACCTAGATATTTTATTGACCATAGATGCTAATGGCAACTAACAACTCAACTTTATGACAAAAGGGATGACTTCAGTTTGTCCGTCAATTTCCAATATTTATGTAGCAATATTCCATTATCGCATGTATATAGTGTTTGTATCACTCAACTGATTCGATACGCAAGACCTTGTTCTGTGTATGGTCAGTTATTACATCGAGGCAGGCTAATAACAAATAAGTTGATGTTGCATAGGTTTTAAGTCTCGTTTCGCAAATTTTATAGTCGTTATTAAAATCGAATTTCCAATACAACCTGTCATTGGTAAAATGCTGTCTAACATGTTTCATACCAAATGAGACCGTTCTTTGCACATTGATTTTGAATACTGATTGTGGTAAGTTTAAGTTTACCTGGTCAAGATAGATGGTTCACGACGGGTGTGAGCGGACGACCTTCTGGTATGTCCAAGGGTCCGTGTTTGCCCTACTCTTAATTTTGTATTCTTTATAGGAGTTATGAGATTGGCCACTTACCTTCACCTTTTCATAATTATATTAGCAAGTCTTGAAGTACATAAATATCTGTTTTGTTATAATTTTGAACAAGGGGAGGACATGCTTTATGTTCGTTTGAGACTATAAACAGCAGTATATGATAAAATGTAAGATAATATTAATATTATATATATATATATATATATATATAGAGAGAGAGAGAGAGAGAGAGAGAGAGAGAGAGAGAGAGAGAGAGAGAGAGAGAGAGAGAGAGAGAGAGAAGAATAGCAAATTACTGACTAATTAAATACGGTTGTGAAAATTCCAACTTGAAGAATGGGAAATAACTGCTATATTGACGAATCTAACAACAGTGAACATTACATATTGGCGTAAACTGTTTTACAATTTGTAGCTTTTCCGCCTAAAATGTAACACAAAATATATACAAACACCATTAATTTCTATTCAAGAATGCTGAACTAAGTTAAACACAAATTAAATTTTTATTGGTTGTTGCTGAATTAATATGAAGATCATCACTAATTTTCAGCACTGTATCAGCAGGTAAAGATCAAAGAGAAAGAACTCAAATGTGTTTTAAATTAAAAATTCAGCCACTGGAACAAAGAGTTATCTGTCCTTACCGTATAGTCTTTTCCAATGTATGGTAGTAAAAATGTCTAGGAATGGTCCAATTTCCATCCCTCACCACTAAATCTATCCAAGTTTCTCCACAACAACTCCTATGCAATGCCTCCTCGTAAAAGCAGATGGATACAGGAAACAATGGACCTGAACTCGCTAGTATGCATGGATAGGTGTGGTTCGATAGTCCTGATCGGCAATTTGTCATAGAGGAGGATACACTGAACCAAAATCCGTTTGAGGGGAACCGTTATTCATGTAAATGGGGGGGTTCGCCTCGAGGCCAATTACCTCCTTCCTTAAAAAACCCAGTTAGATTACGGAAGCAGAACAACAATTAACAACAGTACATGATCTGCTATCACAACATGTGCTATTCCTGATGATGACTTTCTTCATTAGTAAACCGTGCGTATGACGAAGATCAGAGAAAGTTGATAAAAGTTCTGGAACCTAAGTGATTAGCTTGAGACATCCATTACAACACTCGAAGTACCAACATGATGGAATACTCGAATGTCACGACTACATTTTTATGATTGTTTGATTGATTTATTGTTTGTTGTTTTCCGCCACACTCATCAATTTTTCAGATATCTGGTGGTGTCCAGTTTTTATTAGTGGGGGGAGAACCCAGATACAATGTAACCGGGAAGAGACCACCGACCTTCCGAAAGTAAACTTGCAAACTTTCTCACATATATCGGCGCGAGCGAGATTCAAACCCACGCCGACTAGAGGTGAGAGCCTTGTGATTTTGAGCGTGATGCTCCAACCACTCGGCCACGGAGGCCCCCCACATTTTTAAGAAGGCAGCTAAACAACTAAATGTTTTGACATAACCATAGTCGACTGAGTAAACTCATTTAGCATTTCTTTATTCTATAAATTTTAGTTATTGTCCACTTCCCTGGCATATTTACTCTGAAAAGAATACTACAGAAATGGAAGAACTATAGAAAAGGGCCCTCATTTTTGTAAGTAATGACTATGCATCTACATATGTTGAATTACTCCAAATCTCTTTCCCCAGCCTTAAATGAAAGACAATTGCATGCTTTGGCTAATGGAAACTTTCAAAAGTAAACAAAATCGGTTCTCTCTCTCTCTCTCTCTCTCTCTCTCTCTCTCTCTCTTCATTACACTTAAGAATCACTTTATAGTTTTAGATCTTTTCAGATCCTGTTATTATGCCTAGTTTGAGAACTACCAAGTATGGATTGCAATCATTTAGGTACCGTGCTCCTAAGATCTGAATCTCTTTTAGCAAATGAAGCTGGACATCTTACAACCTTAGTCAGTTTAACTATTTTATTGCCACCTTGTCTGGCCCCCACGTGCAGTTGAAAATCAAGCAGATCTTAGGTCCAGCATACATAGTTTTTCATGTTGCTTCTGCAATTTTTATGTATGCAGCTCTTTATGTGGTGGTTTTGCATGGCTTAGAAATAGCTATTTGTCTTCTTTATCTTATTTATTGCTACCACCCTTACTTTGATATACTGTTTAACGTCCCGTTTGTGTATCTTTCACTCATATGGAGACATCACCATTGCCGGTGAATGACTGCAAAATTTAGGCCTATGCTCGGCGCTTACGGCCATTGTGCAGGGAGGAATTTTTATCTTGCCACACCTGCTGTGACACGGGGCCTCGGTTTTTGAGTTCATCCGAAGGACCACCCCATTTAGTCGCCTCTTTCGATAAGCAAGGGGTACTGGGAACCTATTCCAACCTGGATCCCCACGAGGTTGATATTTTAAATTACAGTCTACATTTATTTTTCTTATTTATTTATTTATTACTGTTTATCTATCCTCTTATTTCATGACAAGTGCTTGGTTGAAATTTGCGGCTGTTTTTATTTGATATCCAGTTTTGTTTTCATCATATTCAATCTTCCTCTTAGTTCTTAACCCCGTGAGGATCCGGGTAGTTAGAATAGATCCTCAGCACCCCTAGCTTGTCGTAAGAGGCGACTATATGGGGCGGTCCTTCGAATGAGACCGCAAAAACCGAGGTCCCGTGTCACAGCAGGTGTGGCACGTTAAAGATCCCTCCCTGCTTAAAGGCCATAAGCGCCGAGCATAGGCCTAAATTTTGCAGCCCTTCGCCGGTAATGGTGACGTCTCCACATGAGTGAAAAATTCTCCAACGAGATGTAAAACAATATATAACCAATCAATCAATCTTAGTTCTTAATGTTAATTAATATTAATTAATATTGACGTTCTACTCTTTTTGTATTTGTATCTTACATTGTTACCCACTGAAGAGCCGAACACACCGAGAGCGTTAAGTGTGGATCTTGTTCAAGCGTGGATCTAGAGGACGGGGTGGGGGAGGGGGGAGGAGGGGAGTCTGGAACCCCCCCCCCCTAATTTCCAACTGAAAGAATGTTTTAATAAATGGCTAACATCATGCACTATATTTTTTTTGTCTCAAATGCCCCACATATGCCTTTATTTTCGTTGAATACATTATACATCAATTCTGGTTGCAGATTTCGCATAGTCTACTATCTGTAAAAATGTGGGAATTCCGGAGGCTTTGCCCTGGAACCATGTCCCAGATCCTCGGCCTTTTGGACCCATCTCCCCCGATGAAAAAAGCCGGATCCTGGCCTGGTGTTTGCGCGTGGAATTTGTCTTCTACTTGTTACCGATACCATGGAGTTTTACTTCCAGTAATATTTGTGACACAATGCATTCCAATTTTACAACCATCCGAAAATCCAAAGGACCTCATTGAACTAAAGAACATTGTCTACAGTCGACGTCAACCACCAAACCTAAAAAGAAAATAACAAGAGCCAGGTTTTCATCTGATGAGGAAAATGACTTCAATTTTCAAATGTATGGATCCCAGTTGTGGCACCTGTCCATATTTAAAATCAAGAGATACATTTACGTGGCAAAACGTTCACTGCACGTACGAATCGGTCTTGCAAATCTAGAAATTTACTATACTGTATGCTTTGTACCCCCTACGAAGAAGATTATACAGGACAGGCCAGAACCAACTAGCTGACCGTGTGAGATTCTACAAACAACAAATACGGAACACATCCGTCATGATTGATTCGTTAATTATATATTGTTTATATATTGTTTAATGTCCCGTTCGATAATTTTTCACTCATATGGAGACATCACCATTGCCGGTAAAGGGCCTATGCTCAGCGCTTATGGCCTTTGAGCAGGGAGGAATCTTAGTCCAGGCATTCTATGGTCAAAATTGGCCGAAGGTAGGACAAATTGCAAATGTTTTCATTTCTGTTTTATTTTGTTCCTAAAATATGTGGCATATGACATTCTAAAAATATAGATAAATATATTTAGTGGAAGAGGTCCAAATTTGCAGCTAAGTACAATCATGTCAATGACGGAAACCGTGAAGTTTATTACAATCACTACAGCAATAAAGGGAAAGCATATCTTTTGACCTGTGTAACATATATAGGCAAATGACCCCTCATTTTAAACGTCCAGTTTACATTGATATCAATTAAGGTAAAGTTATGACACGTTTGTAGGTCAAACTTAGGTCATAAAGTGCATAAAAATCATATTTGAAAGCTCACTCGGATTTTCACGTTCACTCAAATGTTCAGTGGCCACCAATATTTTTGGTTGATCTGTAAGACAAGTGTAACTGGCACATAGTCAGTTTATTCTGTCACAGGATCATCGTCAGAGTCTGATTCTGTTGACAACATAGGTGTGTTAGAACATACCCCTCTGCACTCTGTACAAGCCACTGAACAGTCCATTCCATTCTTTTGACAAATGCAGTGCACTGTATGGCATCCAGATTTGCACTTGCATCTTGCATCTGATGAACTCAAGCAGAGCTTGAGGTGCTGGGGGGAGGTCTGTCAAGATGGGCATCATTTTGCCATGGCTGATTTTCCAGCCCCACTGCTCAGTTATTATATCAGGTCTTTCATCCTTCCATGTCTGAATTTGGTGGTAAACTCGAACGCTATGGTATTTTGTTACACTGGCTGTTGGTGGAAGTGTATGCGGCTGAACAGTTGCTGTGCTTGACATTGTCTTGTTATAGAATCTGCGCAGCCTCAGCTTGTTAACATCCTCTCCAACCTGGCCATTGTACAGGTATACAACAGCCTGTTCTCCTGCCTTGATTACTTCCTCTTTTGTTGAGGTACCTCTCATGAACACCTGTCCTTGTTCAAGAAAGTGCAACTCCTTTCTGATCTTGGTCAATGCGACTGATTTACCGATGCCAAAAACCCTTGAAGTGGTGTCACACCTCAAGATAGCATATATGAAAAGAATATTGTTACAGACAATGTCACCAAGCTGTGCGCGGGTTGCTTTGATGTTCCAGCATCAAAAAGATAATGTGCTTTGTATCTTTGGCATGAAAACAAAGCAACACCAGGAGGTCAGTATCATCTCCAATCAAAACTGCTTCCTGTGTATCTGCACAAACAACAGCTGTCTTGACAATGGGGATATCTTCATCTCCACGTGCCTGATGCACCTCACACCCACTTTGTTCCAGTTTGCCTGTAAGCAAGTGAATGAACCGTTGCTTGTTCTCCTTGTTGCAAAGGAACTCACCTTTTTTCATCTTGAGAGTCATGTCACCAGTGAAGCGTACTGCAATCCCTGCACCAACACCACTTCATCTGAGATGTGTGCAGTCGTTTGTGCTTGGAGCATTGCTGTATCCGTCAAATACTACGACGCACTTTCCATATCTGCTTACAAAATACTGCATGTACGGTGAACAAAGTTCATCCCAAGTCATCCCTATGGACCATGGGATACGATGTAGCAGTGCTCCACCATCAAGGACAAACTGGACCTGATCTTGTGGACCAACAACACTTTCCAGCTGTGGGGACCACAAAGCATTTGCCAGAGTAGCTTTATTTGCTGGTCTCATGACATATTTGGAGTCAAAGAGTGCTGGTGGATATGTACAGAGTCATACATGAACACTTCAGATAGATCATTACATCTTACACCAGCGGTAACAAGGCGCTGAACGAGCAACTGAGGATCTACATGTACCTCCTCATCTCTGACAGATGCCTTAGCATCCATTGTTACTGCCTGAAGACTTCTTTAGAAGGTGTAGTCTGTGACCTTCTGTCCTTCCATTGAGACCAGAATCTTGTCGCCTACTGTTTTGGCATCATGTGCAGTTGCAGTTGCATGTACTGTAACTCCCGTTGCAATGTTCCTTAAAGAAAGATCTATGCTAAAGTGATTTCTTTGTGACAAGTATTGCAGTAGTTGTTGGGTGTCACTGGTGTCCCTTGCTAGTCGTGCTGAAGTGGCCTCTTTGTGCTGCTCACTTGTAGTGTATGTGACCCCTGTCAATTCCTGCATAGCAGTGTTAATCTCAGCGCATGCTGGTGTGGACAGAACCTACACAAGACGCTGGGTCTCTGTTAAGCCACGCCCACGTGTCAAGCCTCAAGTTGTTTTGACACTGCGCATCAGACACTGTTCAATGACAAGATCTGTTGACAATCCTGCCCAGGTCTGTCTGACCGTCGAACTACATGCAATCCCTCACTGAAGTGTTTGTACACTTCTGGATTTTGTTCTTGCAGTTTAGACATCTTCTGCAGGTAAATGTGGACACTCTTCAGGTATAAGTTATGTCCAGAGGCTGCAAATTAAGGAAGCATATCATGCTAACTATGTGGAGGAGAGCCCAATCTCCCATTCGCTCAGCCTTTAGAAATCGTCGAAGTATGTCAACCATTTCCATATACTGAAGCCACAACTTTGCAGTCTGTAGTTTCTGAAGATTATTTTTCTCTTGCTGGATCCTTTCACCAATTTCTGTCAGTGTGTCAGTGCTTTGAGCATCAATATCTGAGACCTCTCCAGCTAAGAGTTTTTAATGAGATTGGCTAGCCCCTGCAGATTGTCTACTTCTCTAGCCATGAGGGAGCTCTCTTCTGTCAGATGACCACTATCTGCTGGTATATCATGAAACTCATCTTCCTCTGAGTCTTGCTGTAGAATATCTTGTTCTGGGTCTGCTCGTGAAACATCAATGCCAAGTGCTTTTGCAGTCAACATAGTGTTAAGTGCTGAATCTCTAAGGAAATGTCCTCTCACAGCTCGAGGTGCTGCTTTGCCAGAGAACATATGCCCTAAAGTATTGTCTGCATAGACTACTTCAAGAATCTCCTGTAGCCCAGAGCCTCCCATTAAGTGACCAATAGACCCCAAAAAACTCATTTGGGTATGGAACCCTCCCAGGCGCACAATCACAGAGTGAAGTTCACTGTCTGCAAGTGCACTATCTACAATCAAGGTTGCCTTCCACCAACGAGGCTGGTCAAAAGTTACAACTGCAGTGCAGTTGTACTTGGCTGCATGGTTTGAAACAAATTTGAGTGTTGAATATATGCATTTCATGTCATTTGGATCCAGGTCTATCATGGGTAAGAACATCACTGATGCTTTCCATGGGTTGTCACCTTTATGGATCATCTGCATGAATCCAGACCGGAGTGGTCGGGACACCTTGAGCAACAGTGAAACCTTCCACAATAGATCAAAGTCTGTGTGTGGTTCATTTACACATGGCGACTGGAGTGGCTGATAGCACATAGAATACAGACTATCGTTCCCTGATGTGAATCCGTGTATATTTATGCGCCCCACAGAGGCAATTTCTTGTGAAGGCACATCTGCTCTTCTGGTGATAGGTCGGGTCACATTTGTTGCAGGTGTAATAGCTGCGATGGTCCCCATACCACAAAGGTATCCTTGCCGTCAATGCTTCGCACATTGTGATCCACATTATCTACAGCATATTGCAGAAAGTTATCTGAAGTAAAATTAGGTAGTTTTGTACCATGCATTACTGCAGCACTCCTTTCTAACTTTTTAACCTCTGAATATGAACAACAAAACCCATGTTCATGGAGAGATTCTATCAGGAACTTGGACTGGAAATGGTGGTGCAATTGGACACCCAGTCCCAAGAGGGGACTGAAGCACTCTTGAGCGTGTTGCTTGTATGATTGCCTGGCCTATAGAAGCAAGTTTTGCAGCAACATCCTTTCCTGGAAAGGGCACCCGGAGAAATTTCAACAGTACAGTTTACATGCACAACTTGGCTGGGGAAAACATAGATGTTACCACCACGGTCTTCATTGGCTGTCTCAATTCCATTGCAACCTTTGGTAGTCAAGGTTACTGTTGCCTGACCATCAGAAAGTGGCTTTTCACAGAATATACACATGTCCATTGTGCGCACTCAGCAATTTTAAAAGAAAAAACTAAAACATCAATAGGTGCCCAGAAAATCTAAGCATGGCCTAATAGATTTGCCATTGAATCTACCAGATTATTAGTATGGCTTTAATCAAGGCAAAGAGTTACATCTATAAAAGACACTAAGGACGGTGTAAGTGATCAGTCTAATCTAAATACCCGGGTATAGATATTAAAAGATTGGTGAATAAAAAGGTGATAACTCTCTAGATATTAAAAGATTGGTGAATAAAAAGGTGATAACTCTTAGATTGTTAGGTAGTTCGTACCAATTCATTTCGTACAAAGTACGGCTTTTAGCAGTGAGGGTTCTTAGGTATCTAGCAAACCTGCTGATTCAGCATATTTGAGAAAAATGTTTTGAACTGGTAGTTGTTATTGTTAAAACCCACTACCATGAGTACTTGAAAGTATTATAGTGACAATGTAAGTACCTAATATACAAAAATATTTGATGTACCTACTCGGGATAAATGTGGTTCTCACCATTTCGCCATAAAAGGTACCTCCAAAATGTAACGCTGAATTTAGTAGTGTTCCACTAATTTTTTTTCTATATTTTTAATATGTTTGTTTGAACACCATTTAGAAAAGAAAAAAGCATATTTAAAAACATTTGCAATTTGTACTAGGTCAAACCATTAATTGCCTGTACTAATAGCAACGTAACACAAGACTACATGCGCAGAGTACTTTGACGTCACAAAGAGTATTACAAATGAAACATAACGTCATAGTTGATGTCGCGGGTAAAACATATGGAAAAAGGCAAGAGACCTCAAAATGAATATGACTGACTTGACTGTATATTGTTTTACGTCCCGCTTGAGAATCCTTCACTCATATCGAGACGTTACCATTACCGGTGAAGGGCTGCACAATTTACGCCTATGCTCGGCATTTATGGCCTTTGAGCAGGGAGGGATATCTTTATCGTGCCACACCTGCTGTGACACGGGCCTCGGTTTTTGCGGTCTCATCCGAAGGCGCCCCCTTTAATCGTCTCTTACGACACGCAAGGGGTACTAAGGACCTATTCTAACTCCCCGGGTCCCCACGAATATGTGTACAATTTCAAAAATATACCTTAAAAAAGGTACCAAGACTGTACACAAATTAGCCGAAGAGAAATACAATTATCAGATGCATTCAATTATTTATCAGTAATATTATATACTTATAAAGGCTAAAGCCGTAAATATATATGTAAAGGTAATAATACCAGTTTAAGAGTGTGTATATTTGTACATGCATATATTATTTAAAACACAGACATGATTCTTAAAGACAAAAATGTTCCCTTTTATTTATTTCGAGTGGCACATAAGTGTTCAGTTATTTCTTCCATAAATTTTCTCAAAAGCGTCGGTAAATATCATCTTTGTAAAGTTTTTCCATACCTATGATAGAATAATCGTTTATACTGTGGGAATCTGTGTAGAAATGAATAGCTACAGGGTCATCAGTTTCTCGTCTAAGGAAATATTTCAGAAGTAAGTGTGTGTGTGTGTGTGTGTGTGTGTGTGTGTGTGTGTGTGTGTGTGTGTGTGTGTGTGTGTGTGTGTGTGTGTGTGATTTTATTTGGGTACTGGAATTGGTAGGATTTTCATAAACATAAAATAATGTGCCATAAGGACGCTTGCAAATCAATTATTCATTTAGTCTTCAGTTATTTGTACAAGAAAATATTCCTGTGTAATCCAAATATCTATTTGGTAAAGATTATGATATTTTAACTTAACATTTCACAAAGATATAAAACTGAATGACTGTGGAAACTCACATAGGGAAAGAACATTTTCTATCAGCCTTACTGATTAAAATAGAAACAGATGTTGGGATATGAAATAACCCTGTATACACCCCTTTTCTGTATGAAAACGATTAAGAAAAATCTTTATTCCGTAAGACATAGGAGTTTATGTAGAAGAATTATTAATTCATAATTGATACTCAATGAATTTTATTTCTCTCAGAGGTCCGTCGGATGGGACGTTAAAGGGTGCCCCGTGTCAAGGATTACAATCCCTTTGACACGTAAAAGATCGTTTCCATGATTTTGAAGTGTAGGCTCATTGAGGGTCGTCAGGGAAACTTCAACTTTCAAAACCAAACATATTTCAGTTGTTTAACCGCCGTAATATTGCCAACTCGGCGTAAAACTCCAATCAATCAATTATTTCCCACAGAAGACGCATTTTCAAATACATTGTAGTACTGCATGTTTTTAGCGAACATTTAAAACAATGGACATCATATGTTTGTTTGGTTTTTTTGTTGGTTTTTTTTGTTGGTTTTTTTGTTGTTGTTTTTTTTTGTTGTTGTTTTTTTTTTGTGGTTTGTTTTTATTTTTTGTTGTTGTTGTTTTTTACTTTTGAACAGAGTAGACATATAGACAATTGCACCCTCCCCCATTTTTGAACATTGTGAAAATACATGCACTAATCAAAGATAATTTTCATACAGTATCCATAACTTGGGGTCATTTTTCATAAAACAACAAACTAAAATAAAATTAAACTTACACTTTTTATTTTTTACAAAATCGCTCTATTCTTTTTATTTTTCCTGTATCTGTTCATAACTATACATAAACCATCTTATTTCCATTTTGACTGCATTGTAGCTATAAAAAGAAGGCTGGAATAATCTTTCTACACCAGTTCATGTTTAATTATTCTCTCAATGTATAATTTATATACACCAAACATATTAGTTCGTTTACACCATGCTATAAGTTCATCTACGACTTACTATGATTCACTCCATCTGAATATTTATCTCCCTTCTCAATCATTAACAACATTAAAACAGGTGGACTTTCGATGCATGACAGACGTTGACAATTTGATGTCTTTTGTCTGTGAAGAAAGGAAATCCGGTTATATAATTAGACAATCCCATCGGGACGATAATGGCAATACACAATTTTAAGGTAGGGTTACCTCATGTATACACAATATTTGTTATTTTGTTACATTATCTGTCGTTTTAGAGAGTTTTTCTTTCGTATTCGTGCTACAGGACAAATTATTGTATGAATGTGTTTGTTCACTGACTAAGGTGACAATTCATGGCTGCTTAAAATGGCCTGAGGGCCGACATGTATTGAAAGAAATACATATTATAGCAAATGTCAACATCACACATTGCGACAAATTCAGTACGATACCAATATAATGTCCTTACATTATGGCAGTCATATTGTAAAGCACATAAAATACGTATTTGACTTTTCAGCGCTATCTTTCATATTATTTTAACTTTTTGTGGTGGTGGTGGGGGGAGGGGGATTAAAACGGGTTTATTTAACTCGAATTTCCTCAAACATGTACGTTTCTACATTATCTCGATATATGTTTCTATATATTTAATTCAAAATTATTGTTGTATTAGTTAATAAATTATTATTCTAATTGATTCAAATGATGAATTTTGAGTTTAAAAGAACTGCATGAATATATAGATTGTCCATGCATTTCATTTTTACTGTCGTAAGTTTCTTGCATGTTAGAATAAGTTTATAAACTCTGTTACATAAGTCGTTTTGTATTTCTAAAATTAAAACATATAAATGAATAGATGATAAATATTGTTTACCTGTATATCATATCACGAATTTCAATGCTTGAATTCATTTATCTAATTACTATTGTTCTCATACCAATCTTATTTTAGCGGTTGCTGCTTGCTATATATTTGATGTGTCAGGTTACAGAGTGCGTAAGCGAGGTATGATATACTTCATCCCCTTCCAAATGTTTTTCGTGTGTGGCACATGAAAAATTATGTGTATTAACCATTATTGAAATAACAAATGAACTGATGAATCTATAAATGCTTTATGAAGAATATGACAAGGACATATATGACAATGACATGTGCGAGGGTATTTATCCTTGCCAATTAATCGTATGACTCGTTCTTATCAATTCATTGATTGTAAACATATCCATTAAAGTAAAAGTTGTTTGGATTTATTAGCCTTGAAATTTGTATGTACAAAATTTGTAAATTGTATTTTTTTAAATTTCACTCCCTGCAAACTTTTTCAAAACATTAAAACAAATATTTTGTTTTTGTCGTTTTCATTCATTTTTTATGTGTTCAACTAAGTAATCTCGTACCCCATTCATTGATTACTATTTCATTCTCTTTGTTTCAGGCGAACGTGACTATGACAGACGGTACGCAATATTGTTATTAGATGTTTGTTATGTTTGTTGCATGAATTCCAACATTATATTCTACTGAATTTAGATGAAATCGAAAATATGTCAAGGGTTTCATTTAACTGAACATCATACTCTCAAAAATACATTTTATAAATCCGTTGATTTCTAATTCGTTTTTTAACTTCTTCGTATTTACATGTCATAAATTTAGAAAGTGTGACTGAGATCGTAAGTGTACCCTAGACTAAAATGGAAATGGGCATGAAAAGGGTGAAGAGATTAACAGTGATCAATCTCTTAAAACCACAAAGACTACATCTTCGAGAACAGGGCAATCACAGACCCCTAAAAACTTCAGATGTAGGATCGGGTGCTGGAGAAGTAAGCATCATTTGTTGATCGGTCACCTGCCTTGAGTCCTCTGTCTTGATTATGTAAGCGGGTAATCCGTAGTCAAAATCGGTATTCCAAACGGCTTAACAATTGGTATGAAACACGTCGAACAACATTTGACCTAACGACAGACTCTATTTGCAAACGAGATCGTTATACCGAACATAGAATTTGCGAAATATAACATCAACAACCATTAATGTATCTAAATATAAGTGAATTTCTCTGATTTGTTTTCAATATTCCTTCACTTAAGGCAGTACGTGATTGAATAAGGCTGAGTTTTCTTACTGACTGAAATTCAAAAAGACAGAATTGTATATTCATTTCCACGTGCCTTTGAAATTCAATTTAACATTTTAGTATTCAACAGTATACCATAATAAATTGGGAATTCCCATATTGATATGATTGGTTATTAAATTTTGGTCTTCCAATGAAAATTCGCGTTTCTTGTCCGTTTCTACTAGATCTTGCACTCTAGCTGTTAACAATTTCTCGATAACCGTGTAGCATGTGACAGCGTATCGAGAATTCTATCGTCATGGAAAGCAAGATTACTTTGCTTAAAATGTTGAACGGTGTAGCGCGCTGGACACACGCCGTTCATCCTTTTGTTTTTGCAGGTTGTGGTTGATTGGTTGTATATTGTTCAACATCCCACTCGCAAATTTTTCATTCATATGGAGACGTCACTATTATCGGTGGAGGGCTGCAAAGCTCGTCGCTGACGGCCTTTGAGCAGGAGGGGAGGGATCTTTATAGTGCCACACCTGGTGTGACACGGGGCCTCGGTTTTTGCGGTCTCATCCGAAGAACAGTCCTATTTGGTCGCCTCTTACGAAAGGCAAGGGGTGCTGAGGACTTAATCTAACCCGAATTTCCACCGAAATTATGTACCATTTCTTCACAGGGAACAACACTTACAGAAAATCAATTTCAAATTCTACAACATATCATTCATAATAATTTTATAGTTAGAGTGTATGCTATATGTGATGTAAAGATGATAATACCGTTATGCTAACGTCATGACGTTATTGTGCAAAATGTGTGTAATTTGTATCAAAGGAAAGAGAATCAATTCATAATGATCTAATTTTCAAGAACAACCTGTCATTAGGTCGAAAGTGAATCTAAACAAGGAAGCAGAGAACATCTTATATTTTTTCGATCAGTTTATTTCAATTATTGTGAATATTGTTGGAGTTACATGAATTTATATTCGTCTGTACCGTTCAAGAATTATCTGGAAGGTTTTGATAATGCAGTTTAGGCAAAAATTGGGCTACCCCTATATACATGTACAAAATTACACTACTCAGTATCGTAACGTATATTTAATTGTTTGTTTGTTTTACGTCCCGTCGACAATTTTTCACTCATATTGAGACGTCACTAGTTGTAGGTGAAGTACCACAAATTTAGATCTATGCTTAGCGCTGAGGGCCGTAGCAGTGAGGGTTCTTTAACGTGTCAACGCCTACCGTGACATGAGACCTCCGTTTTTAAGGTCATCCGAAAGACCTGTGGTTCTCACTTCTAAATGCCGAGCGTTTGGCCAAGGAGCAATCACTAACTATTTTTACGTCTTTGGTTTGACACGCCCATGGTACGAGCAGGGCTCGAATAAACGTATATTTGTATTTATACGTCTAATAAAATGTTGTACATTTGATGATTGATTATGATATACATAGAAAAAAATTATGTTACTTGGTTGTATATTGTTTAAGGTTCCAGGGAAGGATCTTTATCGTGCCACATGCATCTACTGTAACATGGGGTCTCGGTTTTCAGCGGTCTCATCCGAAGGACCCTCCTATTTAGTCGCCTCTTACGACAAGCAATGGGGTACTGGGACCTATTCTAACCCGGATTCCCACGGGAAGAAAAAATGAGCTACAAATAACTCTGTGGATAAGTTTGTTTGTTTTCTTTTTTCAAACGGCATATTACAATTAGATAAATAATGATAAAATGAAATGAGGATTCCAGGCACTGTATGGTAGGCGTCGGTTTGCACACTCTTAATTGAAATAGGATTCTTTGATCCGTTCACCTACAATCGCTACACGTTTTAATTAAATTGCAGTTTCTTTTTATACCTATTGTTCGATTTTATTTCTACGTCATTTTCATATCTGTATATATTTTCTTTAATACAAAGGTTCTCAAACATACAAGTTGAATACTTGAAAACTTATCTCCGATATTTCACTGTCCCTATCCACGGACCGCAGTGTCGCTAAAACTATTCATTTGTCACAGAAATTAAAACGATAATATAGTAACGTAAAATGCTTAATATGTATAAATAAATGCAATTGTCTCAGATTACGTAATAGGAAGGGGCGATAATTCCGTCATTCGTTTTTATGAATAGGTATTTTGCGCATTTACCTGGATTTTTGAAGAAAGAAAAAAAAAGACACAAAGCATTAAACTTTTCAAAATGGCTTTTTATAAAATGTAAACTCTATATTCAAATTCATTTTTACCGTACTTGATCTTTAAAAAATAGTTTGTGAGTATTGTCAATTTTAAATATTGTACGTAAATTGCAATGACTTGTCTCAAAATTTAAGATGGGGCATAAAAAAGTGAGGATTATCAATTCTTTTTTAGTTTCATGTATTAACCAAGAGACTAAATTTTCATACAAATTTTTGGGTTGATTAATATACACGATTTTAAGAATCAATGTTCTATTTGGAAAAATATATCTTCCAAATTAACATTTGAATTAGTTGTAAGTTTCTACTATTTGTATCATAAATTACAAAATTGAAATACATGTCTAGGGGTATAGATATTGACAAAATATCAGTAGAGATGGAAATGGTAAAATTAAATACAGATTTATAGTGTTTTAATTTAAGAATTCTTTCCCCACACAGTCCTTTGCCAACTTTTTTCTGTTTTGCTGTTTTACATCCCTTTGAGAATTTTTCATTCAATTTGTGACATCACCAGTTGTAAGTGAAGTACCACAAATTTAGATCTATGTTTATCTCTCATGGCCGTAGCAGTGAGGATTCTTTAAGGACACATGTGACGTTTCTGACATTTTCTCTAAAATTATATTCTTCATCTCCCGATATGAAGAGTTGTATGATTCCCGAAATAGGTCTAAAGCTTATATTGTAGTTGAATTACAATCCTTTTTATATCAATCTTGGTAGCTCGGTGGTTAGATGTCCTCCTTGTACTACTAGTATTCGATACCGGATTTTTTGCAAAGATTTTTCTCTACTTCTTTGCTACATTTACACAACATAAAAGCTGACTTTACATTTTTACTTGCAACAACCAGGAACCATCAAAATATGCTAATTCTAAAATAAGCATGGTAATATACCCCAAGATTTTTGTAGATACGAGATAGAATGCAAGTGAACTGTACGTGAAATATTACGAAAAATTATATATTATTGAGAAACGTCGCCACCGACTGTCCGACTTCCGTTTTTAAGGTCACATCTATTTGACGCGGCCATGATGGCACAAGCGGGGATCAAGTTCACGACCTCCCGATCTTTACCACTGACCTACCGCGACTGATAAATAACAACTGGACAGTGTTAATAACATATATAAGACATATTCAATATAAATATTGAATGAGTACCACACAGTTATTGCACCATGCGCGGTTGTAATCATAGAGTAATTATGGATTAAAGTGGTTGAAGAAGGAATCCTCTTTGGCTTCTCGTAAAGATTCATCTTCACTCTACAATTTGAAGTATGGAAATACCTTTAAACATCCCTCTCTGCAGTTAGAAAAATGTGTTCAAACATGGTATGTTAGGGTAACTTAGGTCCTTCAGCTGGTTGTTTTGTGTGTGTGTGTGTGTGTGTGTGTGTGTGTGTGTGTGTGTGTGTTTGTTGTTGTTGTTTGTTTGTTTGTTTAGTGTGTGTGTGTGCGTGTGTGTTCTGAATAAGTCTCATGATAATAATTCTCTGTGCATTTCTGCAGAAGACCTTTGTTTTCTGAAGCTGTGCAAAGCTGGAAGACAGTGTGTTGTAATCAACAAGATAGCCACGTGTCAATGTGTGAGTTATTGTCCTGACCACATGCACCTGGTATGTGGAAGTGATGGACACACCTATCACAATCCGTGTCACCTCCACCGGACGGCCTGTATAGAACAGCGACACATCAAAGTCACGCAGAAAGGTCCATGCATAGGTCAGCATCATGTACACAATCTAAATGATTTGCATAAATGAGAGAAAAATAATAATCTGATATTTGTTTATGCTAGCAGAAAACCCATGCTTTTAAAATAATAAAATCTTAATTTGGATTAATGGATTGAAAATTAATATTATCAATCTAACACTAAATTTGTAACCCCTAGCTTAATAAAAGTCACAAAGCAAATAAGTATAATCGGCGCTCTAATAAGACTATACAAGTATTATCAGAGATAAGCTGTGAACCCATTAAATGAATATTTCTTTAACAAATTTAGTAAATTGGTAGAATTGTTGCAAACAAAATCTATTTCTTCCTTGGATCATAAATAAGACAAAAATAATGAAATGACGGGTTTTCTCTTGCAATACATATTTCCAATGCTAATTAAGACAAATATCCCTCATTACAATTTCAAATAAGCTTTGGTTTTCCATGCTTCTCCTTTGAATGAGATAAAAGAAGATTGATGGGCCTGCACACAAGGAATTTGCTCTTTAACCACTATCAGGTTTTATGAACTGATTTTGTAGTGAGTAACAAGGAAATGGAAATTAGAAAACTGAAGAATAGTACTTGGAAACCTTTGAAGTGTAAAGATGATGCCAGAGTCTACATGAGAAAAATCTTCCTAATGGAACTCATGCTAAAAAATGGACGAGGTTCAAAAATGATATACTACTTGTAAAACAAATGAAAATAAGCAAATGCTTGACTTTTGATGAGCCAGCCGGTTTGTATAGTCTAAGAAGATCTCATCAAACGTCAATCACTGTATAACATCAAATGATCAGGAATGTTGCTGATCGTCTCCATAAAGGAGACCTTTTTGGAGAAGATCTTTTCTTTGGTGTACTTCAGAGTAAGTTTCCAGGAAAGTAATCTTAGAATACATATTCTCTATTTTGTAATATCGCAATATAAGCTTTGAAAAAAAAAACATATGAAAACGTCACGTTACGCAATATAGATACACGAGACTATCTTTATAATATGTAAAAATATATATATATATATATATATATATATTTATATATATATATATATATATACGAGACTATCTTCATTACAAATTTTATATTTTTGCTATAGGTTCTAAAGTTAGTATATGCCCGGCACTACTTTATCTCAGTTGTGAAGTCATATCTGCGTTCTTAACTTAATGATTGTTATGTCACATCTGTTTACCACTATTAATGGACGCAAACATTTTTTTGGTTTCTTTCAAAATGTAATAATTGTGCGCTTCCACACCTGGGAGTGCATAAAATTTGAGGAATATTCATTACAAGGTTAAAGACATAATATCGGAAAATATGCGAGCCCTAATTCGTTGCGAGGAAGTGGACCTCGCAAGCTTGGACCACTTTACCGCCCAACGAACTTGGGCCGGCATATTTCCTTATATTCAGTTTATAACATATAAGTAACAAATACTTGATGCTACAGTTATCATCTGTAGAATAAATTGGATGAAATACTGCATTATTCCTGATTATTTGACTTAGCTATCGACTTCTCGGCCAACCTCTGCCCGACCAGGTCAGTATAGCAATTAGTAACTCTCATCAAAAGTCAACAATTGTACTTTTACACAAATATGCTTCTTAACTTCATTTAAGTATAAAAATTCACAAATAAAGAAACTAACTTCTCTCTCTCTCTCTCTCTCTCTCTCTCTCTCTCTCTCTCTCTCTCTCAATCAATCAATCATATCTCTTCAGAATGCATTTTTCAAAACATTTTATTGTGTTGTCAGTCATATGCTTCCAGTATGCGCATGATATCAGTGGAGTTATTTAAAGTTCTTATATAAATCAGTTTTAAATTCCATAAATATTGATGGCAATGTTTCAGGATATCGTGTCTATTTCAGATGACAGTGTCTCCAAAAGAGCTAAAATATATTTCCAATCCGTGGATAGTAACACGGATATATATGTGACATCAGATGAAATATATCACTTCCTACGACAAAAAAGAAACGACAAATCAACAGATATCTCAAAGAGTTTCAGACAAAAGTATGATTTGTCATTATTACGCTAATAATTCATTGTAGCACGTCTTTAGTTGGTTATTGTGGATATAGGATATTATAAATATCTAATATATGAAAATACTTACACATGTAAATGATAGCTTTATGTGATTATTTAACACAGAATGTATCAGACTCGAAAACAAAATTGGCTATGATCAGGTGGTGTAAAACCTTACACATATTTTTCATTTAATTGTTATATTTCTATTACAGGATAGCTTGCATAGATGCCATGATTGATATGGTGGACAAGAATAAAGATTACAAACTCGATCAGACTGAATTCACTGAACTTCTGAAACCCGAATTGATCCCGTTCTCAAGAGGTAAGATCCGAGTATTAAAGGTATTGTATTGTTTATTTCCAAGAACCACACAGTTCACAGATTTAACGACATTACAAAGAAATAATGAATATAAGTTATACATAAAGTAAATTCGATGCAGGTTAGGTAAATGGACACAATTCATTAAATTTATAGATCGTTGATATTTATGAAATATTATTGTTTTGTAATATGGTGAATATAAAACTTGAAGATAGCCTAAACATTATGTATGCATTTCTGTTCTTATATATAAATATTTTCCTAATTTACATTACACTGGGATATTTTCTGTTGATAACAACTGAACTAGTTTGTAAGTAGAGGGTTTTTTTAAATAATATTTCTCAATATAGACTTTTCTGAAATTATCATACAATGAGTAGCCGTAAACTATTTGATTAAATCTCAGATGAAATGATTTGAAATTTTAATTCATTATTGAGTAATTTGATTCTCGGGCATTTTCGATTGGTCTTATCTGTATAAAGTATGCATTACACGCGGCTTCTTTACTATTGGTCGGAAAGAAAACAATAAATTTTGACATCGAGCTTGTACGTATAGGAATAGGGATTTGTCAGACTAAATTCATTGTGTTAGATCATGTGTAAACACGATTGGTTGTTAGATTTGCACAGATTGGAGGAAAAATAGCACGTGGTATACTAATAAGAGAGTAACGTGATCATCACTCGAATCGTTTCGGAAAGGAAGGTCTACGTTCATCGCAAAACCGGAGTTAACTTACATGCCATACACATGCACAAACAATTTGCAATAAAATAAATTTATACAAGTTTTGGCTGACTTGAGTTGTATTGCATTTAAACCAAAATGGCGTCACCGGGAATTACCTGTCAAACATACCGAATGAGATTTCGTGCAAGTTCTAAAAATTAATACTTGCTGAATTTTTGTTTTCCACAAAAGGTTAAAAGAGCTTAAACTAATTTAAAAATAATAAACTCAGATATCTCTTCCAGACGTAGAAAATTATTATGATGTCTAATGTATTTGACTACAATTTATATTTTAACTAATATGTCATTAAATATGTGCAAGAATCACGATTTGGGAGTATATGCAACTAAACTGAAAAAGATAAATTTCCATTGATTTTTTTTACTCCAAATTGTCCTCGTGCAAAGAATGAGCTTTAAAAGAGAGAAAAAATATTTTTGGGTGCATTACATAAGAAAATATTGAAAAACTGAAGATTCGACTCAAGGTTGTATTTGTAAATTAGATCGTTTTAACGACCATTATAGAATTTGCGAAATATTTGTTGGACTGTCCTTTACATACTGATTTTGACTACGAATTATACCGCTTACCTAATCAATAAAGAGGGCTCAAGACGAGTGTTACAAGTCAACAGCGGATGCTTACTCCTCGACACCTAATTCAACCTCTGATGTGCGAAGGGTCCGTGTTTGCCCCACTCATAAATTTCATTCTTTATAGGATTTATGAGATTCCTCGCTGTTCTCTCTCTCTCTCTCTCTCTCTCTCTATCTCTCTCTCTCTCTCTCTCTCTCTCTCTCTCTCTCTCTATATATATATATATATATATATATATATATATATATATATATATACATACATAATTTTATATTGCATAAACTTGATTTAAACTTACAGGTTGCCTTATGTCCGGACTCCATTACTCTGATGGTGAGTCAATGCTGAAGGAGTGCAATACATGGTAAGATTTACAAACGTTATTAACTTACTATATTTCATTTTATAAAAATATCTTCCACAAACAGAAAATGAGGAGTAACAAATCTACAACCATGAAATAGTGTCACCATCATAAACATGCTCACGTTTCTAAAACATGAGATCAAGCTCCCATAAACATGACAGGATTTCTAGAACCATGCGGACAAGTCCCCATAAACGTGATATTATTTCTAAAACCATGAAATCAAGTTCCCACAAACATGCTCATGAAACCATGGAATTAAAGCCCTATAAACATGCTTATATTGCTAATACCATCAAATCAAGTCCCAAAGACATGCTCCTATTTCTAAACCATAAAATTAAATCCCCACAAACTTGCTCATACACTGGACAAAATAAATTTAGGATCATCGACTACTTCATTAATTAAAACTACACCTTTGTACGTATAGGGCAGAATATACGAAACACTAACGCTGACATCATTTTTCATCAAAATTTAATCAGAAATCTCCATTTCATTTATTGATTTTCTTGGGGTCATATTGCACAAAACAACATATCACTGAATGGCATGAAGAAAAGACAACTTGAACTTTACAGAACATGTTCAAAACTGACACAGAGTTTCATCAATATTCGGTGTGACCTCTGTTTGCTCTCAGAACTGCCTTTACTGAGATTTACAATGTCCTGTTGTGGAAGGTTGTTCCATTCCTCTCTCGGTGCGTTTTCAAGGTTATCCAAAGTCTGTGATTGGTTTGGACGCTGTGAAAGTTAATGCTGAAGTTGATCCCACACATGCTCGATGGGATTCAGGTCCGGTGAGACAGCAGGCCACTCCATACGCTCATTAGTTTCCCTCTAAAGATACTTCTGAACCACATGAGCACAATGGGAATGGAAGTTATTGTCCATCAGAATGAAATCTGCCCGATTGCACCTGCAAACAACCTGACGACTGGGTGAAGAATTTCACCCCTGTATTAAAGAGCAGTCAGTACCCCGTTCCCGATGACTACCAAGTCAGTGCCACCCGCCAGAGAGATGCCACCCCAAATCATCACAGAGCCACTTCCAAACCGATTGTGTTCAGCCAAAATGCCTAGCTGTATCTCAATCTGGCCTCTCTCCACACATGCCTACGACTATTGTGGAAGTCCAGAAAGAATCGGGACTCATCTGTGAACAGTACCGGCTCCCAACGTCGTCTATCGCAATTCACATGTTGACGTGCGAATTCCAAGCGAGTTTGTCGATGATGTGGGAGAAATGTGGGACGCACTACTGGCCTGTAAGCCCTTTGATCAATAGCATGAAGTCTGTTTTTCAAAGTTTGGGACGTAATATGCAGGCCTGTGCCAACATTAAACTGACGAGTCAGTTGAAAACTCTGTTTCCGGGCCAGCGTTACGATGTACCGGTCTTGGCGTTGCGTTGTGATACGGGTCTGCCACTCCTAGGACTCTCATTGACTGTACCAGTCCCCTGAAATCGTGTCTAGGGTCTAGAGATGACGCTCTGGGACACACCGAACCGGATAGCAACATTTCGCTGGTTTTGTCCAGCCTGAAGCATTCCGATTGCTTGATTGCACTCATTTGCCTGTAGTGGCATACCTTTACTTAAGTCACATTCAATCGCTGTTCAGTTTATCAATGACATAGTGATGTCTGCTGACTAATTTGTCTGCCTTACACAATTACCCACAATGTACCACATTTTCATCGTACAGCTCATGGGCACGTGCAATTTGCAATGAACAGGATTCAAGTCACAAAATGTTTTCTCAGTCCATGAATATGTGGTATTTCACTAAACATTTCTCCCAGACACTTTATCAAATCAAAACGCCCACGATACGTAACTTTTTTGTCCAATATATATCTAAAACAATCTCGTGAGCATCCGGGTTAGAATAGGTCTTCATAATCCTTGCTTGTCGTAAGAGGAGACTAAATGGGACGGTCCTTCGGATAAAACCGCAAAATCTGAGGCCCCGTGTCACAGTAGGTGTAGCACGATAAAAATCCTTCCATGCTCAAAGACCGTACGCGCCGAGCATAGGCCTAATTTTGCAGCCCTTCACCGGCAATGGTGACGTCTCCATATTGGTGAAAAATTATCGAGTGGGACGTAAACATTATACAACCAACCAAAGAAAATTAAAACAAAAGCAAAATATTCGCGTTCATTCCTTTCATTGTGATGTCAAAATTCACTAAGGGGCTCCGTGGCCAAGTGGTTAAAGCATTGCGCTCAAAATCGCAAGGCATCTCACCTCTAGTCGGCGCGGGTTCGATTCTCGCTCGCGCCGATATATTTGAGAAAGTTTGCCAGTTTACTTTCGGAAGGTCGGTGGTCTCTTCCCGGCTCCATAGAATCTGGGGTCTCTCCTCTACCAATAAAAACTGGACACCACCAGATAACTGAAAAATTGTTGAGTGTGGCGTAAAACAATAAACAATCAATCAATCACAATTCATTATAGAAGTATGTATCACGAAAACAAAGCGGACTAACACAGATTGATTTTGTAGTTCGACAGACTGAGTTAAATACAACATTCAAAGTGGAAGAATTTTGGAAAAAGTTCCAGCATTACTTTTTTATTATTGAAAAATTCATTCTGTATTTAGAGTCACTTAATTTGTTTTATGTCAGAGAATGCCCCCTGAAATAAACTTTATTCTGGTTTCCCGCCAACCCATGCTAAGCATGCTTTCTGACTGGGAACACTCCTCCGCCAGGCTTACTAGACCGTAAGCCCTGGACTTCAAGGTCTCCTTCTCTTGGTCCTCCTTAACGAAATTCTAGCACGCCCCTTTATTTTCTACCAAATATTCGCATGATCTTCCATACAATTGACTCTCGCACTGTTCACCTGCCTTGTCCGTCAAAATTGGTTTTGCTTTTTCTATCCTCGCACGGCTAGGGATAAACAAGTAACCGCCTAACAAAACCCTTCCCTATTCAATATTGAGGTTACACATTTCAGTACCAGTGCTATATCTAAATGTGATTTCTTTCGTTTGAGGAACAAATTAAACAAAAATCAATTTCTACTTGGTAATAATATGAATGGATTATTCCGGAAGTTTTCAGTTCGAATATCTTTTCAGGCATGTTCAGTCATGCAGTTCAGTAGAACCGGTTTCAACAGAGTACGAAGTCAAATCAGTTTAGGACGACACGTTCAGCTGGTAACACGCCTAAATTTTTGGAAATTTTATTCTTTTACTTGTGTGGTAAATTATACTATATGTATAATAAAGCTGCTACGTGTCTTTGCTAGTCCAATTAATGTGTTGGGTTGATTTATTACTGATCTTGTATCAGGAATGAATGGGTTTCACAATAGAACTGGAATTTCTCAGAACGTGTAGGACCTGCAAACGTGACACCCGGCTGATGTCGTTACCGTGCCCAAAATAACTACGAACGCCCAAACCGGTCGCTATTATACTGGCGTTAAAATAACACTCACCCCACTTACTCGTACGATAACCCGTTCGCATCAAAATCAAATACAACTAAACAGCAAAACATAAATGCTAAATCAGCAAACCTGAATCAACTTCATTACAATATGCATTAAATAGCATGCACTTAAGCTGAGATGACATAAGCTGTATACCTGTATAAAATAGCATGTATATACAGCTGAGATAACGTAAGTGTACACATGTATATACAGCTGAGATAACGTAAGTGTACACATGTATATACAGCTGAGATAACGTAAGTGTACACATGTATATACAGCTGAGATAACGTAAGTGTACGCATGTATATACAGCTGAGATAACGTAAGTGTACACATGTATAAGGTATACTGTAGAATGCATTTTCAGCTGGTATGACATTAGCTGTATACATGTATAAAATAGCATGTACATACAGCTTACTTTTATTTTGAAAATATATTCAGCATGTATTAATGTTTTACAAAGTTACATTATATTTTTTTTTCTTTTCTCAGTGTTTGTAGAGATGGGAAAATGGCATGTTCTGCGCAAAACTGTTCTAAAATCGAAGGTATGGTAACTATTCATAATTATTATTTCATATAAATCATTGTTGATTAATACAATTTACGGTCTATTTTCCCTTAATATATATGCATGTATATTGTTCATGAAGTCATTTTGAAATATTGCTTGAATTAAACACTGCAGATTGTTGGTTTGTTTTTGTTTTTTCAGGAAAGGGAAACTCAACACCTTCAAAATACCAGACAAATATCTTGAAAATGATTAAAGAATTGTTAGCCAAGGCAACAAAATAAGAACTTGAGATAAAAAATATTTTCTTTTTCGTTAAAGATTATTCGCTTTCTGCAAACTATTATATGCTTCTTTATGACAGTTTCTCAAGAACTCTTTTATCTAACCATATTACTTTTTTTTTTTGACGTAATACATATTTTAAAATACAAATATATCTTTTTTTCTCTGACATTTTTGTACCCAATAATGCAATAAGTCGATATTAAGCTATGCTAGTGGGATATGGATTTTGTTAAGCCTAAACCACCATCTTTCTTCGGCGTATGTATGTGTTTTTACAAAAACTAAATTTGGAAAGTTCCCATTTCGCTGATTTGAAAATATGTGTTAGGAGTTGAGTTATCTGGGTGTGTTACGTATCACATTGTTAAGAGAGATAACTCTTCGCTCCTCTCATACATATACATTTCAAAAACTATTAAGATTCATCTTTTTATCTGCAGTCATTCTACATGGGATCACGAAATAATCACATTTGATATTGATGAATGAATTGAATTCTTTTATGGCTTGGATTGGCATAGTATTAGAACATTTAATTTTTCTGTCCACTTACTACTGCTAGAACATAGTAACAAACTAAAGACAAACGTTATGAAAATCGGATTGCTGTGGAAAATTGGTACAATATGATCATAAAATGCAGCAGTCTTTTTATAGATACTGAATTCTATGCTGAAATGTGACCGTTGTCTGAAAAGGACTGGGTTCACTAAGAAATTGCCATAATTGATCATAGATGTTCCTTGTGGGCCAATTTGGAAAGGTCATTTCACTCAGAACTTATTTCAGGGTCTTTTGGAAAGGTCATTTCACTCAGAACTTATTTCAACAGTTTTTTATATAAAAGTTCCTATCTCCTAAACCTTTTATTAGGGTACTTGAGTCACTCAGGTAGCCTATTGTCGTTGGTCTTCGTCCGTTAACAATTTTACATTTTTAACTTCTTGAAAACTACAAGACCAATATAATTGTCACCTTTTTGGACTGAAGCTTCCTTAGGATGAGAGGAATATAAATTATTAAATGTATGATCGTAGCTCCCCCGTGGCCTCGTGGGTGGGGCAAAAAATGCCGATTTTCAAAAGTATTCTTCTATGTGTGGGAGAAAAACCAAATGCATGGTTATGATTTCCATGAAGTGATTTACAATTGAATATTTTCGTTCAAACCCAGATTGATATTTTTTCTAACTTCTTAAGACGAATTCAAATATAAGCGCCAATGCAACTCCTGTAATAAATTGTCAATCCAAAATTTCGAAATAGTGTAAATTTATGAACGCTTACAAGATTATATTTATATCAGTGATCATTTTTCTTTCATCCTGCGAAATGGCATTGTACATCGAAGACTCTCTCTCTCTCTCTCTCTCTCTCTCTCTCTCTCTCTCTCTCTCTCTCTCTCTCTCTCTCTCTCTCTCTCATATGTTCAATCAAGGTATACGAGTGATCGTAATTAATTATGTGGTTCCCAAAGTGACAGCAAATTTTTAATGGTATACTATATTTTCGTTTATATATTCCCTTCATAAATGCTTTTCTGTAACGAACTGTCAATTTTGGATTGCGCATATAATACCCACACTTCACCCTAATGTACATTTCCGATCACTATTGTATATGTATGTTATCATTCATAAATTTTTAATGCTGCATGAAATATAATAACCAAACAGATAGATGTTCAGTATATATGTAAAACTGCAAAACCCTCTGACCCTTATTCAATAAAGGAAAAATTTTAACTCTGATATCTCCCCTAACTGAAGACCCTGATTGGCACGAGTGAAATGTATCGCATTCTGTACATGTGTCATAAAGGTCCTTCGAGATACAAACGGATTTTATTATTTTGCTTTGAGGATTTATCAAAATAAAGAGAATCTAACATTTTCGGTACGTGCACGTCTCCGGTCCCTAGTAAATAGCTTTCCGCATTTAATGCATTTTCTTCGCAAACAATGCCAGATGCATTACATGTACGTATGCACTTGTATTTTGCACGGATTGAATGTAAATAATATAATATTTTGTTCTTTGCTCATTCCATTCTTTTAGTATACAATTGGCAAATTATTTCTACGCGATTTGTTTTTCTTTCGTTTTACCGACATAACTGCATGCACATGCAAGTATGCAACAGAGCTTTATTTAGCATTGTTGTCTCATTTATATAAATTTTCAGAATGTTTTACTACAATACAAGATGTATTTTGTAATTTTGAGCATTTCATAATGTTTTCAAACGGGATTTCAATTGTTTCTCACTCCCTATACATTTCTATCGGAGATGTACACTGGTCGAGTCCAGCTAGAAAATCATTCAGGTCTGACAATCACATTTGGGTATGTACGGACAGAGTAAAATATGTTCTCTGAAAGAAATATGACGGGTAAGGTAAGAAATATGTATGCATTTATTAATTCATGTCAGCTTTAAGGCTTAAGTCCGACCTTTCATGAAAGACATACCATCTGGATAAACTCTCTGCAAACACTCTGCAATATTATGATCATCGATTAAAATCTCATAAATAGTGCAATATGACCAGCACCAATCATGTCACACCATAAGGAAAAAATCCCTTTGCCCGCAACCCACATGATAAATCACTTGGGTATCAGTGTCCCTCGGATTGCAAGACAAAATAATTCATCCCATATGCTAAAATTTTAGAAATGTGCACAGGAAAGTGTGACGTCACACAGAGAACGCGAAATAACGCCATCATTTCTCCGCAATATATAACCGCAAAGAACCACGTAACAATTAAAAGAATGTTCCTATCACCACAAATAAACCGGAAAATCATTACTAGTATATATGTCAACCAGAAAGACAAGTCAGTGTAACCAATTTGATGTATTGGTTCTCATACATGAAGAGGCAGCAATAGCCTGTAACAAACAAATATGTACAATGTAAACCAATACAATCAAAATAGAATTAATACATTATTGTTGCAAATGTGGTCTCGTACAATGACACTGTCTATCATACCTCCAAATGCCTAGTTAAATATTACCATTTACAAGGTTCCGAGTACTGTTATTGTACAATAAAGAATAGTGAACCTAGCAAACTCACTATAAATATACCCAACGTGAACTGAAACAACCGGTCGCAGTAGCTCAGTGGTAGAGCGTTCGCTTCGTAACCGGGAGGTCGTGAGTTAGAGTCCCGCTCAGGACATGGCCACGTCAAACCTAAGACTTAAAAATAGGTAGTGATTGCTCCTTGGCCAAACGCTCGGCATTTAGAAGTGATAATCACGGGTCTTTCGGATATCACCTTAAAATCAGAGGTCCCGTGTCGCGGCAGGCGTTGACACGTTAAAGAATCCTCACTGCTACAGCCCTGAGCGCTAAGCATAGGTCTAAATTTGTGGCACTTCACCTACAGCTGGTGACGTCTCAATATAGTGAAAAATTCTCAACGGGACGTAAAACAAACAAACCTCATGAAACATAACAATTGTCTGGATCTTAGCTTGACCCCATTTATACCCTCATCTACATTGTAATGTAAAACATTAAACGGTACCAATTTTGATGCACCAGATGCGCATTTCGACAAATAATGTCTCTTCATTGATGCTTAAGTCAAAAATGTTGGGAATCCGAAATAAGAATAAACTTGGAAGAGCTGAAAGAACCCACAGAGAAGGAGAAATGTTTATCGTATCATCGAGCATATGGAAACAAAAATACCAGAAAACTTACCTCTTACCTCATTACTTTACAGATAAACCACGAGCAAGAAAATGTTTATCTCCGTTTTCCGCCAATCGCTCTAAATTCTTCGGGCGATCCGGGCTACATTCTGATCGAAGCGGCTCAAAAATACTAGGAACAAGTTACTTGCTCGTTTCCGGAAGTATCAATTGGCTTGATGAGTGCGCCCATTTCTTATCGGTAAATTCCGTGCGGATCCGGGTTAGAAGATTGATTGATTGATTGATTATATATTGTTTAACGTCCCGCTCGAGAATCTTTCACTTATATGGAGACGTCTCGGGTTAGAAGAGGTCCTCAGTACCCCTTGTTTGTAGTAAGGGGCAACTAAATGAGGCGGTCTTTCGAATAAGACCTCAAAAACCGAGGCCCCATGTCACAATAGGTATGGCACGATAAAGATCCCTCCCTGCACAAAGGCCGTAAGTGCTCAGCATAGGTCTAAATTTTGCAGCCCTTCACCGGCATTGGTGACGTCTCCATATGAGTGAAAAAAAATATTGAGAGAGACGTTAAACAATACGCAATTAACCAACCAAGCATTAGATAATATCACATTGTATTAAGTAGCTTTTATATGTAATAGAAATAACAATGTGAATGTAGTCATTATGGAAGGAAGATGTTATTATTTGCGTTTTAAACCCCAATATATGGTGTTTTGCATGTGCCAATATTTTGCCCTGCCTTGTTTAGAGAGATGATCTAATACTAAAAATCAAACAGATTCAGATTCTTTTATTTCCTTAAGTTGTACAGCTCATTAGATATTATTCACAATAAATTATGATTGCACACAAAAAATTAAATATTATGCAGTGGTGGTGAGTAGACATAGGAATATCGAAAACATAAACATGTGATTACAAAATGTAAAAAAAAAAAAAAAAAAAAAAAAAGAAAAAGTTTACCATTTTCTAACATCAAAGTGCTGAACTTCTCAACTTCACAGCTTGTTGTAAAAACTTTCCTAAATTATTGAGTTCTTTTGTATTGTTTACACTGAGAAGTTTAGTTAGTTTAAACACACTTGGGTTTTTTGTCATAAAAACTTTTTATATATTTGATTCTTAAATCTTCATAAAACGAACACTTTAAAATAAAATGAAATTCATCTTCTATCTCATTTTGGTTACATAAATTACAAAGTCTACAACTTCTTAATATAGTTTGATGTCTACCCTTCTCAATATTCAATGAATGTGATGATGTTCGGAACTTTGTTATATATTTCTTTCCATTGCAATCAATAGGTTTTTTTGAGATAAAATTGTAAACAGAAATTGTCAATTAAATGTTGATATAAAAAGCACTTGGGTGACGTTCAAAATGAAGATGTAAGACTTTCTTTGTATATATCTAATATATTTTTTTTTGTTCAATAATCTTATAAGCAATACGATTTATACCAGATTCATCCCATAAGTATGCTAAACCTATATTTGCCAATTCATCTTTTATATTCACAGTCCAACTGTCATTATTTAAAACCATATATTCATAACATTCTTTTAAAATGCAATTGTGTTTTTAAGTTTTAGCCGATATTTAAAGATTCTCAATTTTCTTCTAAAATATTGAGGGATTCTACCTAATTCACAATAAAAAATGTTATTGTTTGTCCTTTTATTTACCTCCAATATCTTTTGGCAGAAATTAATATGCACTTTATCGACATCAGTACCCTTATGGAAACCCCACTTGAGTTTTGGTTATAGTACAAATAGAGAAAATACAGATAGATCCAATGTGAACGCCCACACGATATATACAGATGTAAATCAATACTACATCTTCACTGTTGTTTTTTTGTAATATATATATATATATATATATATATATATATATATATATATATATATAATAAAATAAAAAAAGGTAGCAGATTAATATTTGAAAATAAAGCGTATAACAAATGAAAATAAAAACTAAAAACTGATTGCTTGAAGGAACGTCTCCTTCAATGTGAAAATAAACAGTACTAGTTAACAAACTACGTATATGCAGGTAAAAAAAATTTAAACCGTGATTAAATATATATATATTTTTTTATTTTTTTATTTTTTTTTTTTTAATTTTCATATTTTATTTCCCAGAACCTACTCTATAACAATTTCAAAACCTAACTAACAATAGTAGGGCAGCTGCCAGGGATGGGGCCCTGACTAAGCTCCCTCGAAATACATTGAATTTTACCTATGGTTTCACGCAGGGTACCTATTTGCAATTTCATTTATTAAATATTCATTTTTAAGTAACTGTATATAGAACAGTACTAGTTAACAAACTACGTATATGCAGGTAAAAAAAAAATTTAAATCGTGATTAAATATATGAAACTACCGCTTTTTGATTTAATAGAAAAATCAAATAACATTGATAGCTTTTGATATAGATAATCAAGTTTATTATTTTATGATGTAGTCCCGCTGTGAATCAGGGTCGTCTTACATATAATCGGCCGCCTCCTGGAGGCCAATAATGGATAGTTATATAAAGCATACAGATATATCACACAATAACCACATGCGCAAAAAGAAAAACAAAAAACACGACGCACCTATACATTTAACTATGTCTGATAAATGAGTAATAGATATGAATTACTAGTATGCCGCGGTATATTAAGACTGGTAAGTGACTGAACACAGTAAAATCATTTAACTAGCCAATTTGAATACACATATTGCCCTAAATCACACAGTTCTCTTAAATTCTGTACACTAAAGAGGTGAATGAGTTTGAATACTCCTTCAAAATGCACTGCTATCAAAGAACGACCACATCAGAATGACATCACAATGCCGAAATGACAACCGTGTTGACGCCACAATAGTTAGCTAGTAATAACCAGCTACTAGTAGCTGACCTTGAAAAGAGAAAGTTGGTTACCAGTAGCCAGCTACTTCAATATGCAAAATTTAGCTACTGATGGCCACTACTAGTAATAATCTACTTAATTAAAGTGAAAGAAGCTAGCTACTAGTAGCCAGCTATTTAAAGTGAGAGAAGTTAGCTACTAGTAACCAGCTATTTAAAGTGAGAGAAGCTAGCTTATTACATGAAATAAGGGCTATGACTACTGATGAGCCAGTTACAAGAAACAGGGCACTAGCTCTGAAAATAATTATGAACAAGTGAAGATAATGAATAGTGATCAATCTCATACAGCCCATGAATTAAGTAAAAAGCAAACACGGACACCGGACATACCAGAGGTGGGATCAGGTGCTGAGGTGGGATCAGGTGCTGGGAGGAGTAAGCAGCCTCTGTTGATAGGTATAAAAAAAGGTATACAAGATGGCTAGGAGTTACTTTCATATCAGAATGCTTTGAAATTCCAAACGTCATGCTTAATTTTAGCAGCTCTTAACTTTTGCAATGCAAATAATGCAAATAAACTTTCACGCTGAGTATAAAATATTAAGTTGGTAGGTATTTACTATATAGAAATATTCAATTCAGGGTCAAATACATGGCGAAAAGTAAATTTCAAGCGTGTTATCGGAAAATTTATGGCATACTGATATACGAATATCACACCTTGTCGTGCGTATAACCCTGAATTAATCATATTTAATGCTAATATCCTTATTTTTTTTACGGAGAAAATGATGTTTAAGGGTACCTTTTACCAAAATGGATTAATTTTTTAAGCGCGATATCTGGAAATTGACAGCATACGGAGATACTACACTGTAATGCCACAACTTGTCATATGTACAGCCTTGAATATGAATCATTTTTTAATACAATCACGCAGCTTCTTAAGAATTTCTAAGGAAACTTCAAATTTAAGGATATTTCTTTCAATGGTATAAGTAATTAATTTTCTTAAACGTGATAATCATCTGAAGATTGATGGCATGTTTTCCTTCGATGAAAACTATCAGCTACAAAAGAAATTTGAAAGTTAAGAAAGTTTTCATCCAATATAGATGATTCATAAAATGTATTATATCACAAATGATATCTCAAAATGATGACATAATGAGATGTTAAAATCACTTCCTTTGAGTATATAAGTGAAAATAACGAACAGTGACCAATCTCATAAATTCTATAAAGAATACAAAATTAAGAGAAGGTCACACACGAACCTCTGAACATACCAGAGGTGGGATCAGGCGCCTAGGAGGAGTAAGCATCCCCTCTTGACTGATATCAGCCGTCCTGAGTCCCATACAGGATCTTGATGAGGTAAACGAATAATCAGTTTGTAAGGAACGGTATAACAGTTGGTATGAAACACGTCATACAGTACTCGCCTTATTTGCCAATTAGATCATTATAATGATTATAGAATTCTCTAATACTGACTTTCAGTGAGACTGTTGAAACTCCTGTAACATCCACTTATTTGTCAGTAGCCTGCCCTGGTTTGAAAAATGACTATACCCAGAACATGCTCTCGAGTATCACATCAGATGAGAAATATAAACACCTTATGCAGGTGATAATGCTACACAAATATGATAAATTGACGATTGAAGCTTAAGTATCTCGTTTGTCATAAACTGTGTTGTTAGTTTTGCCGTTAACATCTATGTTCAATAATTTATCCAGATGTGAAGCAGATATGGAAGACTCTCTTTTGTCTTTTATTTTGAGTTAAATGTAAACCCAAATCTCTTTCTAGAAACCTCTTAGTAACGGTTAAGTTAACGGTTTTCTCCATAACAACGCTGTAATCAGAATTTTAAGTCTCTCCTCTTCACTTTTACTGTGAAGTAAATACCCACCTGTTTAAAAGATTTATAGTTTATATTGCACTGCAAAGGTTAAGTAACTGCCAAAATCAAACATGGTGTTTGGAATTTCAAAGCACATTCTGATATGAAAATGACTCCTCACCATCAAAATAAACCTGATAGATAATTAAATTCAAACTTGGTTACCTGTTTCTTGTAGCTGGTTTATCATAGCCTTTATTCCTTGTAATAGTTGGTTACTTTCTCACTTTAAGTAGTTGGTTTTTAGTAGATGGCTTAAAGTAAATAATGTTTGCAGATTGAAATAAATAGCTACCACTAGTCAACTTTTCTCTTTTTAAGTAGCTGGTTACTAGTAGCTGATTACTAGTAGCTAACCGATCTTAATATCTCATAATATTAGTCCAACCCATTACATTGGCTATTTCATAATTGTTGCAATCAAGGAAGGTTCTTTGAAATCTGAGAGTACGAGGATACTTTCAAGACTTCGTATAGAAAGTCCTATGTAGAATGATACTTTTGTTTTTGTTATAGGTTTGGTTTTATTGTGGGGAAATGTTAGTGTGTAGTTTTATTTTTTAATGTGCATTTTTCAATTTGTCTGCATGCCAGCTGTCGGTCTTGATAGTGACAACGAATAGTCCAGAAAGTTAATCAATATTTAAACATAAAATGGAACACGAACATGAAAATTGTATATAAGATATGCAGCCATAATACACTACTCAGCCATAATACACTACTATCATTGATTATAGATGGAAGACGTAAGCGCTCTTGATAAAAACCAAATATAGAGAGAAAAAACTAACTTTACACTTGTAACATAAACCTTTGGATACCTTAAACCTGTAATATAGTATCATGGAATAAAGCCCAATAATAAATGCAGGATATTTGCAACTGGTAAGTGATCAGATCTTCTACATGTATAAGACGTGAAGCTATAATATAGTATAATAGTGATGATAGTACCATTATCTATATCAATCAATGTAGTAGTAGTAGTAGTAGTAGTAGCAACAGTATTAACAGCAGCAGTAGCAGTGTTAACAGCAGCAGTAGCACTATTAACAGCAGCAGTAGCAGTGTTAACAGCAGCAGTAGCACTATTAACAGCAACAGTAGCAGTGTTAACAGCAGCAGTAGCAATATTAACAGCAACAGTGTTAACAGCAGCAGTAGCAATATCAACAGTAGCAGTGTTAACAGCAGCAGTAGCAATATTAACAGCAACAGTAGCAGTGTTAACAGCAGCAGTAGCAATATCAACAGTAGCAGTGTTAACAGCAGCAGTAGCAATATCAACAGCAACAGCAGCAGTGTTAACAGCAGCAGTAGCAATATCAACAGCAACAGTAGCAGTGTTAACAGCAGCAGTAGCAGTGTTAACAGCAGCAGTAGCAATATTAACAGCAACAGTAGCAGTGTTAACAGCAGCAGTAGCAATATTAACAGCAACAGTAGCAGTGTTAACAGCAGCAGTAACAATATTAACAGCAACAGTAGCAGTGTTAACAGAAACAGTAGCACTATTAACAGCAACAGTAGCAGTGTTAACAGCAGCAGTAGCAATATCAACAGTAGCAGTGTTAACAGCAGCAGTAGCAGTGTTAACAGCAGCAGTAGCAATATTAACAGCAACAGTAGCAATATTAACAGCAGCAGTAGCAATATTAACAGCAACAGTAGCAGTGTTAACAGCAGCAGTAGCAATATTAACAGCAACAGTAGCAATATTAACAGCAACAGTAGCAATATTAACAGCAACAGTAGCAGTGTTAACAGCAGCAGTAGCAGTGTTAACAGTAGCAGTAGCAGTATTAACTGTAGTAGAAGTAGCAGTTGAAATTGCAGCGCTAGCAGTAGAAGATTATTGATTGATTGATTATCTATTGCTTTCCGCCACACTCAACAATTTTTCAGTTATCTGGTGGCGTCCACTTTTTGTTGGTGGAGGAGAGAACCCAGATACAATGTACCTGGGAAGAGACCACCGACCTTCCGCAAGTAAACTGGCAAACTTGCTCACATAACGCCGCGGCCGAGATTCGAACGCGCGCCGACAGAGGTGAGAGGCTTTGTGATTTTGAGCCCGATGCTCTAACCACTCGGCCACGGAGGCCCTAGCAGTAGAAGAAGTAGCAGCAATAGTAGCAGTGGCCGTAGTAGTGGTATTGGTTGTGGCAGTAGTAGTGGTGGTGATTGATTTATTGTTTCTTTTACGTCTCGTTGAGAATTTTTCACTCAGATTGAGACTACACCAGTGTATTATGCTTAGCGCTCAAGACCGTAGGTTCTTTAACGTGCCAACGCCTGCTACGATATGGGACCTCCGTTTTTAAGGTCATACCCGAAAGACCCATGATTCTCACTTCTAAATGCCGAGTGTTTGGCGAAGAAGCAATCACTACTTGTGTTTACATCTTAGTTTGTATAGCACGAGCAGAGCTCGAACTTACGACCTCTCGGTTACAAGGCGAACAGTCAACTACTGAGCTACCGCGACCGGTTTAGTGGTGGTGATATTGAATGTTATAGTAGTAGTAGTAATTGTTGTTGTAATTGTTGTTTTTGTAGTACAATTTATATTTTTCAAGAGGAGAGCTTATCAAACACACTCGTGATTATATCACCTTTTTACTTGGAGCACTGCAATATCATAGGCAACACTGTTTTGCGATATGTTTCATATCATTTTGTTACATGATAAATAATTTCATGCTTTTCGATTGACTGAGATCTAACAACTTAGGATGTTGAACTGCACGTGCCCTCAAGGTGGACATAACATTTGATTTCTCCAATATCGACCCAAATTTCAAAATTGATGCGATTGGTTATCCTTTTTGGTCGCTCTATGAAAGTTTGCGTTTCCACCAAAAGATCAAAGGAATGTCGCAGTCATTATTCTGCGATATACTTTCATACGTAATAACTGATTATCAGAAAATTGATACTCATGTAGAGATGAAGATAACTAACAGTATTCCATCTCGTAATTCCCAAAACAAATACAAATCAGAGAGATGGGCCAACACTGACCCCTGGATATAATACCAGACCTAGGATCAGGTGCCTAGGAGGAGTAAGCATCCCCTGTAGACCGGTCATCGTGAGACCTATATTTCAATCAGGTAAACGGAGTAATCCGTAATCTCTCTTGCATTTCGTATTTTGCTAACACAACAATACAGTTGATAAGCATTGGCGGATTTAAGGGGACGTGGGGGACACACGCCCCCTCCCCCCTAAAATTTCCAGAGATTTTTTTTTAGTATATATATATTTTTAAAAAAATATTAGTTTAATTAGTACATGCCTTTTCATCGAGTACGATAATACAGAGTGTCAAAAAAAAAGAATGCAAAAAATGTCTGTTAGAACTATTAGATTTGCGCGGGTTTTTTTTAAACTGGTTAAGGCTTCTAGTAATTATATCCGGTTGAGAAAAATGCACGGTATTAAGAAATATTTCAAAAGCAATGGGTGAGTTTCTGTCCATTGTATCAAACTTGATAATATTTACGAACAGTCTATTAAAAGGATAAAGGCAACCTGCCGTAGCTATACCCCTGTTGAGATATAATGAGGCCAAAATAAAATATAAATACATGTGTGTTTCCCATTAAATTGAACATTTCATTAAGAAAACAAGTCTTGATGAATACTGGGTCTGGGATCACGATCTTCGAAGTTAAACTCAAAAAGAGTAGGGTGACATTTATTTTTACTCTTCTGAGTTATAACTCAAGAGAGTGTGCTACCAACGAAACGATTACGAAAATTCCCTCAAATTAATATATATGTTATGCTGCCATATTAAATAAAACACAGTAACAAATTTGGAATTCTCTGTTTTGTTTGACACACACGAGAGAGAGAGAGAGAGAGAGAGAGAGAGAGAGAGAGAGAGAGAGAGAGAGAGAGAGAGAGAGAGAGAGAGAGAGAGAGAGAACTGAGTTGTTGCAATGCATGTACATCTGTAAAATGTTGCTTCAACTCACAGACACAATGAAATAAACATACTATCGATCTGAATGTGTCACGAAAGAAAATTATACCGGTAAATGAAGTGTGTCATGATTTTGAACATTTACAAAAAAATGATACTATAATAATAATTGCAATTTCTATATAGTGCTTTATCAATGCTGACGCATTCTTAAAGCGCTTTACAATTGTAAAGTTAAATTTACAAAAAAAAATGTCCCAGTACATACATCCAAAGCAAATTTAGGTAGTATATATGTATATCATTATGGTTTATACTCACAAACATTGCATACTAGATGTATAAGGCGGGGGTGGGGGAGTCCAGCTCAATTCACATGCTGATTTTAAATTTGGGGTGAAATAATGATCTGATAATTAATACTTGGTTCAATTAGATTTGAAAAGTGATCTAATGAATGATGTTTAAAATACCGTAAACATTACAGTCTGTAACATGAAATTCAAAAGTTTTTCCAGGGAATTGACCAACTTCAACAAAAGATTTTAAATATTGGAGCAAGTTATAATTGGTTAAAATTTCATATATATCTTTTAGAAATCCAGAAAATAATTTCATGTCACCCTGTAGAAGGTCATATAATCTAAATAAGAATATGTTCTTTGACAGACAGTTAGCATCAAGTTTACACAGCTTTCCAAAAAAAAAAACTAATTTTCTTTTGTCTATTTCCGAAATGATGGGGAGCAATCCAAGCATGCTCTCGCACATATCCGATCTTGTTAATTGTTTGTTTGTTTGTTTGTTTATAGCCGCCTGAGCAATTTTTCAGCTATCCGGCGGCTGTCACCATTACCGGTGACAGGGCTGCAAATTTAGGCCTATGCTCGGCACTCAGGGCCTTTGAGCAGGGAGGGATCTTTATCGTGCCACACCTACTGCGACACGGGACCTCGGTTTATACGGTCTCATCCGAAAGACCGGCACCCACGTCCCACAGTGGGATTCGAACCCCCGACTCAAGGATCATCAGATCTTTGAGCCCGACGCTCTAACCACTGCGCCGATCTTGTTGACATTTTCAGGCCTTGAATATCTTTTGTTACAAAATGTTGAAATTTGTTCAAGATTTAGAAGTCTGTGTGTTTTAGATTGTTCCACAGTTGACATCCATATAATACGGTAGGTAATACTACTTTCCGATATAGGTTAACAAGAGTTAAAGGGTTTGTGTTATGAGACAAATCATTCCGTATTGCAAAGTAAGCCTTTCTGCCTTTGTTACAGCTTTCCGTTGTTCTGTCAATGGTTTTGAATCGAGAATGTTGAATAATACCTAGATGTTTGTAACTATCATTGATGAAAATTTCATCATCACCTAATTTCCAAGAAGTTTGCTGTGTTGGGCGTCTACCCTTACCAAACATAACAATGCTAGACTTCTGAGCGTTAAAAGAAAAGCGCCATAAACATGAATACTTAAATGCAACATTTAACATTGTTTGTAAGCCAGCTGGGCTTGCACTTAAGCATGTAATATCGTCAGCTAATGCCGGGTTCGATGATTTTGCATTGTATACACCAAAATTACTGCTTACACTTTCTAAGCAATTTAGTAAATCATTAATAAAGACACAATATAAAAATCCAGACAATACACCGCCTTGGCGAACGCCTTGTTTGATTTCGAACCATTGAGACTTGGTACCATTTACAGCCAATGTGCTTTCGTTATCGATATGACAATCGTCTATTATTTTCCATATCCAAACTGTGTCATAAGCAGTCTAAAAATGCAACATGCACAGAACTTGCATGATCATTGTAATGACCTATTGTCTCTTGTAAATTAAAACCTGCAGTAATGCAACTCAGATCCTTCTGAAATCCTTGCTGCTGAGGGTTCGGGAACTTGATTTCACTGATTATTATATCCGAAATTCTGTTATGTAGTATTTTCTCAAATACCTTCAATAGACATGACAATAAGGATAAGGATACTGGGCGGTAGCTATCGGGGGAGTTTTTAATCTTATTGTCCCCTTTGTATATAGGGACAACTATACCTCTTCTCCAATCATTGGGGATCATTCCGCATTTGATGATTCCGCAAAATAATTTGCATAGATAAAAAGTGATTTTATGTCCACCATATTTTAGATGCTCTGCTTGAATGCCATCAATACCCGGCGCCTTGCGCAATTTAAGGGAGTTAACTGCTTGGTTTACCTCCGACTCGGAAATTTCGTATTCAAGACGTTTATCGCATTTGTTTTCAGATTTGGTTCTTTAGACGACCAAAGAAGTTGATATCAGAACCACATTTCAATTGGAAAGATGCACGGGAAGACTTGAGAAAACATTCTGTATGTGAGTATCATCTGTCTGCAATGGCCAAACTACATGCATTCCTCAAAGTTTATTCAGATCCAGACCAACGAATATATTTCGCTATAAGAACACTTGGAAGTGATTTAGTCGAAAGAAACAGAAAAGTATTGGCTTCCATTATTGAATCTCTCGTGTTTTGTGGAAGACAGGGTACTTCATTACGCGGTCACCGTGATGACGAAACTTGCCGAGACGGATCTTCAAATATGGGTAACTGTTAAATTTCCGTACATCTTGTGGAGACGGGGTTTTGAAATCTCATCTTCAATCGGGCAAACTGAATGCAACTTATATATCAAAGACGTCACAAAATGAATTACCCTTTTGCATCAAGCGATACATAAAAGAAAAAAAAATTGTTGAAGAGGTCCGTAGTCAGCCATTTGGGCCATATTTTGGTTTTCAATGTGACGAAGTAACCGATGGCAGCAACTGTGAACAACTTGGTCTCGTCATTAGATATGTAGTAAATGGTAAACCAGTTGAACGACTGCTGGAATTTATTGCTTGTGAAGAAGTCACTGGTGAGGCCATATGTGACTGCATTATAGACCACATAGATAAGGCTGGTCTTCACCCCCTCTACTGTCGTTCCCAAACAATGGATGGTGCGGGCAACGTGGCAAGCAAACATTCTGGCGCTGCAGCACGATTTAGCAGGCAGTATCTATTAGCTGTATATCATTATTGCAGCAGTCATGACCTTAATCTTGCCTTTAGCAAAAGTTGCTCCATGGAGGAAATTCAGATATGTTTGGACACCCTGAAAAAGCTCGCCATATTTTTCAAATATTCACCAAAGCGCACACGAAGGTTGGAAAAAGTTATAGATGAAATTAATGAGGAAAGGTGTGGTGAAAAAATTGACAAGAAAAAGTTTAAAGTGTTCATCAAGACACGGTGGGTAGAGAAACACACAACTCTTGAAACATTTCAAGACTTATATGAGCCATTGCTATCATGTTTAAACGCCATTTCTACAAGAGAAACAAACTGGGATTCAAAAGCAGTTGTTGAAGCCAGCGGACTTCAAGTCAAATTGTCGGACTCCCAATTCATTGCCTCTTTCCAAACTATTCGAAATTTCTTTGGATACATGTCTGGACTTAGCCGAAAGCTTCAGGGGAGTTCTTTGGATGTAGTACAAGGATATGACATGGTGACATATATTCGAAAAGTTATAGCGAGCACGAGACTGAACGGTGCAGAATATGACAGGGTATACACCATGATGGAGGAAATGGCTCCGCTTTCATGTGGAGAAATAACAGTCCCAAGACAATGTTCTCGACAGACCCAAAGGAGCAATATCCCTGCTTCCTCACCGAAAGAGTACTTCAAGCGATGCATATACTTGCAGCTTGACCTTCAATTCTCCAGTTTGGCTCATCAAAGTATAAAAGCAATGTGCTTGATACCATCCAATCCGTCACACCTGAACCAAGATGGTCTAAAGGCAATAGAAACACGGTATGCATCAGACTTGCCAGATGCATCGTCATTTCCATAAGAAGTAGCATTATGGAAACAAATGTGGAGCTACCAATGCAATCTTCCAAACTCAATGTCCACCACATTGGTAGACAACAGAACATGCCGATCTATGTTTCCTAACACAACCAAACTCTTCTCTGCGCTTTATTAAGAGCTATCTGCGCATTACAATGGGAGAGGATAGGTTTAATGCACTCACCTACTAAATCTTTACTTTGGGCTTTACGACGACCAGTATGGTACGTCTACATTTTTCATTCACCCCCCCCCCCCCTAAACTCAAATCTTGTATCCGCCCCTGATAAGTGATAATTCAATTTTATAATCATAAAAATCAGTCAATACATATGTTGTAAAACAAACTTATAAAAGACTGAAGAACATTTATCATTCAGTATTATGAATCTATCGTCTGCATTCCAAGATTGATGCACATGTAAGCATGAGAAGTTTTCTTTGGCCTGTGTATTCAACGCAATTGATATAATCCGTCAACATCAAAATAAAAACTTGAACTGATTTTCAAAATAGATCTAGATTCTACTTACCATCTCACCTTTTTCGTCAGCAAAAAACATGTAGTCCTAGTCCGTTTCGAAAACTGCCATGACGTCACAGTGAACTAATTAGTAGTTATATGGGAAAACGATCGACTGTATATTTCTGAGCCGTAGTTGAACAGAGTTTTCGTATATGGTACAGGATAACCTCCTTAGTCTTGAAATATAGCAGCCTCGCCCAACGTCTCGGGTTTTATATTTCAAAACAATATTTATCGACCTCAGGATCCTGCGACATACACGAAAACGCGATCATTATTTCTTAAATATTCACCGCTCCCGAGGGTTCAGTAAATATCTTACTGGTATTTCTCAGGTAGCTAAAACATCAAATTGACCTCAAAAACGTCGATAATTGTATAGTATTCAATAATTAGCACAATACATATGAAAATATAAGCATTTAAAAGTTTTAATCCTAGTCATGAATATTAGATATATTTTTCAATTGCAATTTATATGTTTAGGGAGATTGTCGATCTTTTGAGAACATTTGGAAAAGCAGTTAGTAGGATGTAAAAGAGGTAAAGGTAATGACAGATTCTATCCTGCAGGTGAATTAAACAAATGTGGTATCGGGAAGAAGACGTTTCGAGGGGGCGTTAACCTGATCGGCTATTCTTCATAATAACATACTGTCAGCAATGGTGTAACTTGTGACATATATATAAAACTCCCTCGTTTATTTTAGCCAGATGCGCTTGCATCAGGGATTAACTTTCAAAAAGGTAATGATATATGTAGATATGGACACCGGATATTCTAGGATTTGTGTTCTCTTTTCAACTTTCAAAATATTATAGATCTATTACTGTATTTGTTGTAAAAGAAACATACCATGATATCAAATGACAATATCTGTAAATAGAAATTGTATCCATGTTGATTGCATAAATATAGGAGTCAAACTATATATATCAATGACTGGGATAAATGCATTTTGTATATTTATATCGCTTGGTTTCGAATTTACTATTAAATAGTAAAGATATAGAACTCTAAATATAGGGTACCCAAGTTTGCCGATGAAAAAAATAATTAAGCAAAAAGTAAAGAATTCTATTCTGTATTTTCATATATTTATACATAATCAATTTACAATCTGCTGAAGTTCATCCCGAAATCCCAAATACTTGCCAAGATATGCAAAAGTGTCTGTTATTTTTCACTTGAAATTAACCTGGGCCCAGACACAGTACCATTAAACTATTTGTAAATTTTCCTCGGCGAACTTGAGTCCCCCTATATCTAAAGTTATACACAGTTACTCTTTAATTAGTAGATGACATAATTGCCTGTGATGGTAATGAAAGGACTCTTTTAGAAGTAATTTGACAGAAATATAAAACTACAGTGAAAGGGAATGAAAATTGTGCAGAATATTATATGGTAGGTTAACGTTTTATAAAATTAGAATTGCTGTATTATCACAGTTTATTTTTGTGTCTTTCAGTGAAGTGTGTCGGTGTTTAGATGGTTGGAAACCACAAGGGAAGACTCTTGTCGATTTTTTCTTTCTTCCTACCCAATATTTCACTTCTGAGAATAATCAGTTCTGTTGATTTTTTCATAATACTTGTGTAATCAGGACGTAAAGTATAGTATTGACTGTTTGTCAGGTAATGTTAAATACTAATAATGCATCGTGTATGGTTAGGGAAGACAATATGAGAACAGAAACGAGTAGTTTCGTTCCTTGCCTTATAAAGTATATTTTTTCAATCCTTGACCCTGGGATACACAGGTTCCACGGCATTTGGATAATCAAACTTTATTTTGTCATAAACGACACAAGGCATGACAAGTAGAGTCCGCGAGTTTAATTTAAAAATAAAAAGGGAAAGCAATTACTTGTATTAACGAACGTATTTTCTTTCAAATCACAGGTGTAGGCTATGAAAACTCATTGGAGTAATATTTTAAATCAAAGACAAATTTTTTTTCTTTCTTTTTCGAAAATTTGTGTACGTATACGCCTTCACCAGCAAATAATTGTTTAAATGATAAATCAGAATCAAATACTTTTATTACCTATATGCAGATGCAAGTTTACGGCAACATCAATATTGAAAATTAATGTTTCTTCGGGAACATAAAGTTTGTTAACAGATAGCAGTAATGGGAGAAGAGTACCTCCAACCGTCCGCTAAGTACAAAGGACTAAGAAAATTTGAAACTTGTAAAAACAACGTCTTATCTATATTACATCAACCATATAAATCATCTTATGTGCAATTAAATATTACATGAAATTGTTTACTAATTACGTGGATATCGATATGTTTATTTTGGGGTACAGGATCTTTTGACTTTCCTGTGGTAATATTCTGTTTCGGTCTTTTTGATTAGTATCAGTTATTTTTCTTCAAGAAGAACGTGAGAAATTATGTTTTTATTGATTCTTTTTAAAATGTCTATTTTGCTTAACGGGCGATCAAAAATTCTCTCTTTAACTTATAGAAGCATGATATTTTTTCCTACAAAAATTTGGTGTTTACTGCATAAAGACGGCAACAACAAAGCAATGATTAAAAGACTCCTTGAATTTTATTTCATTAAATGTTTTATGGATTCGGTACAATTTTCTTTCTCCACTGTTTAGGAAACACACACGTACAGAGAGAGAGAGAATGAGAGAGAGAGAGAGAATGTGTGTGTGTGTGTGTGTGTGTGTGTGTGTGTGTGTGTGTGTGTGTGTGTGTGTGTGTGTGTGTTCAAACATGTCTGTTGATAGATCATTCTGATTCTCTGAAATGTAAAATGTTCCGAACTTAAAAGTATCAAAGGAATGTTACAGGTTAATTTTCTTTTACGTCAAAAGTTCATCGGCACACTTTAAAAATCATGCCTATTGTAATGTCCTCAATTTGATATTCAACCCGATTATGTTTACCAAGTAAAATACAGAAATCCAGCTTGTAGATACCGCGCAGGTGTATGTCTCTGGGGCTGTTTATTTCAATGCAATACACAATTATGATTAGAGCACGTGTTTTGCTAAGAGGCGAGTGCATAGGCCTTGAATATTCATTGTATAACTACTCATAGTTTAAGCTCAAATCAGTTAAAATGGATAACTGCTAAATTTCTTTACCTCAGGAGATGAAAAAAATTTGATAAGTAGATTATGAACAAAAACCATAAATACTTGTGTCCATTCAAAACCCCTCGTTATGTATTTTTAAGATTTGGTTTATTTTTCTTTAAAGTACTTAATACTAACGCCTTAAGCTATCGTATTTAAATAATTTTACGTGTTGAAAATGGGCTAATGGGAGGCCTTATGATAAGGGAAATTTTTGTCATAATTACTTCGAAGATAGTCTTTGCAATTTTTCCTAAAATTCAGTTGAAGATGATTTGAGGAATTGTGTTGCTGTAAACATTGGACGATCATTGTAAATCTAGAAAGTTTCAAGACTTTTTCAAAAATTTTTCAAAGATTACTGATAAGTGATCAATCTGTAAGGCACTTCATGTTTTACACATCAGTTGATAAAACTATATCTGTATCCGTTTTTAGACAGCAGAACATTTTAGCGACTTAATTTTGGATAAGTTTGGTTAAATTTGATGTAAATAATACAATATTTATGTACTGCAAATTTCATAATAAAGTTTATCATCTCTGAAGTACCGCACTCGTAGAACGTGTTATACAAGTATTTGTAATTTTTTAGAACAAGAAATTCAACTTTTGACATCTTATAGAAACACAGGAATTACAAAAATCAAGTACTTATTTTGAAAATTGTTGTAAAAGATTTACTTTCCTCTAAAGAAGAACTTCTCACTTTATTTTATTCAAATAAATACAACATATCGTAAGATATCCGTGAAAACAAACAAGCTATAGTGGATAAAGATATTCGTAAAAAAACGTTCTAAATTTTTTTTTACATTTTCTACTTTCAGAAATAGCTCGCCTTTTCAAGGTGTATGTATAGAGAGACATTTGACATACATGAACAAGTTTCCAACCCTTTGACCATAAATCAAAACATTAACCATTTCAACTGAACGGAGAATAAATGTAAAGAAAGACATTATGTTTATCTTTTTTCACGGTTTCTGTGTATATTTTCTATCTATCGATCTAATTACAGTTTAGGGGAGTACTCTGAGTAGTGTGATTTATGAGGGATCTTAAATATATCTTAGAATTAAGCCAAAGAAACACGTTAAATATTCTGTATTGTGTTGTTCCGTAATATTGTACAGAATTTAATTTTCAGGAATGCAATAAGATGTCCGTCGTAAGCAAAGAAACTAAACTGGAATTTTGATATCTTTCTTCGAAGTTTTTTCGAGAAGAAAGACAAAACGATGTACCTTTTGAGACCCCCTTAATATACATCTTCTTAAATTTTCTAAATATCAAAATGAATGTATTATGTTGACTTTGCTCTTATGAACACTTGTAGAGTAACAAATATAAAATTCCTAAGAGGCTTATCTAAATGTGTTGCGGAAAAATCACTTTAAATTAAAAAGTTGTTAATCCCTATTATCGATGCTTTATATCAATGTTAAGTATATGTATTATATTAAATTGTGTATTTAGAATTAATATGTCGACATTATATAACTGAGCTGAGCACATCCAAACGAGAATGGTTTGAAGTGTCATTCAATTTGAAACTAACAATATTATTTAAGGAATTCAACACAAGAAGAAAATGAATTGTATTTGATAGTTGTTATTTGTAGTTGTATTTAATAAGTTGTTATAACAAATTGGATCATATCATGAATCAATGTTCAAAACGATAATATTTGTAATATCAAGGAATGTATATGAAAATGCAGAAGATGAATTTGAGATGTTGTGTGTTCATGTGTCCTATTATTCCTATTAAAATGTCAATTTGCACCATATATTTCATAAGACTGTTTTATCATATATTATCAAAGCATTGCATACCAAGAACGATAACATTTTCTGTATAGGTGCCCCTTCAACAGTTTGTAATGTATATAACATTGTTTTGTTGTTAATCTTTCTTTCGAAAAAAGGCATCAAAATCCCTTCTGGAAACATGTTCTGCACAAGTGATTTTAATTGTTTTGATTAAGAACGTGATGTTTACCTTCTTCCTCATTTTACAGCTTTGTTTTGTAGCACTTAAATGCCATATTTGTATTCAAGCAAAATAAATTTTTAGCTTCCTGTATCGTGTTGAATTACAGATTATCGACTATTTGAACACTTTTCCAGGCAAATAAAATGTAGCTGTCGGGCGACACGTTATAACGACTCTTCCAGAAAAGTCACCGCAATGTCGTGTCTACCACCGAAGCTAACTCTTCATAGAATAACCCAACAAACCAGAAATTTCTGCTGTCTATGCGATTTTTGTAAGAACTTTTATCATCTATCTGAGGTTGGCCTCACTCGAATCTCTCCAAACACATACTGGTAGTGTATCCTTCATTATGTTTTTCATTGATATTCAAATAGAATCCTTTTGTCATTTTGTAAATCACATTCGAAGAACGTTTTTGAGACTTTATTTTATTCTACAGAATATTCTATTTAAAATTATTTGCGTTTTTAAAAATTGCAATGGATGATCTGTTGATTGAACTAACATTTTTTCTTTTTGAAAGAACATTTGTGATTAGTGAAATACTAGTTCATTAAGCATAATTTAAAATTACATTGTTTGATATTTAACGCACTCGGGGTTGAAAATTTCAAATTTCAATCCTTTGTTTAAAAATTATTGTACATCTCAATTCTCTTTATGGAAATAGAAATTAAAAAAAAAACACATTTGATACAGCATGGAGTAAAATTTCGATCTTTCCTGTGTGTGTTGAAACTCTTGACAAAGTTTAATTTCGTAATGCCCAAGTGTTTCAATATTTATAGATGTTATTCTATCGTTAAGATTGCCGGAAGCTTAGTCAAACAAACTGACCTGAACAACTATAGAAACTAGACTGGCAATTAGCTCATTTGGAAACACAATATTATGCTATCACAAAGGTTTCCCGCCACTCTTTTGTCACAGGTTTCATTCCATTAACTCGTTGTATTGGAAAAAGTTGTTTTATGGACAATAGAAGTCGGTCTTGTGGTACGAAAGGATTAAACCTGTTGCTTCCACATGGACAATAGATGGCGAACCAAAGTGATCCATTAAAAGTAGCCTGTTGTAAATATTGAAACAAGCGGAAGGAGGTGGATTTAAGCCTCCCGAAGAGCACACCTTAATTGGATACTTAAACACAAATTTGTTGATACATAATTATTACGCTTCCACAAGGATATCAGTTTTCTTATCACTAAAGCTGTCAGTCACGTGACTCAATTATATCATATATAACAGACGATTGCCAGAATGTTCATTGCGGTTGTGAAAGCTCAGCTACCCCCTAAATGGGTCATGATGATATATGTTCTCATTACATTGTCAGACTTTTATCTAAGCTTGTTAAATCTGACCAATGATCTTAAGCAGTTCTAATAGGGTCATCTTTTCAGTTTTCTGTAAAAGTCTCACAAATGTTAGATAACTCTAATGGGTCAGCGATGGTGGGAGCCTATCCTTATTTCTTTTAAGCTCGGTAATACACATGGGTTGACTAAAGCGAAACAACTTTCCATGAATACTCCTGGGGCATTTAGCTCTATGGAGACGTAAAATATTTTAAAGTATTTCAGGAAACCACAATTAATCGTATTTGATATAAAGATTGGCTGCATAAATTCGATTACCCCAATGCCATGCAGACGGATTACCAACCAGGGTCTTGATCATTTATTTAAATTTGATTTTGACAAAAATTTACTTTTCATCAATAGCCCTGTTTATTATCATTATCAATGTATATTTCAAGTATCAATAAACAAAATGATGAGCGAGTTACATATAAACAGATATGTTATTTACAATAAACATTTATTAAACAGATCTATCTGTAACATGTCTCATAAACTAAATGAATCGTCGAAGTAATAATACATACTGCACTGTAAAAATATACACATGAGAGTATGGACAACAAAATATATAAAATGACAGTGTACAACGCATTTAGCTTGTAGAAATACAAATCATTTATGTATGGCCTTTGTGTTATTACAATTCTCGATTTGTTTTAAGGAATCTGTAAATTTGATTTTCAGCACATGGACTCCTTGAAATAAATAATCTTAATAAAAGTAAATATAAAATACAAGCACTGCACTGTAAACAGTAATCTAGACTAGTCATGCAACAGAATGTCGGATTACTTTCTTTTCCACTTGCGATGTGGATTTGAAAAACTTTCAGCACTTTGATTACGTAATAAAACATAGAAAGTATTATGATCTTATGAATATACAGAATCTTAAAAGTGATGTAGGATTTGCTTCAAAACTTGGAGATGTTTCAAACTGTAAATATAAAACACATTTTACATATTCAACGTAAGCTGACAGTTCATATCAAGATAGTAACTAAACCCGTGTACATGTTCAGAGCATGATAAAAGCATGTTAACATTATTCAAGATAGGTAACTTTACACTCACACACACACACACACACACACACACACAGGGGACAATATCCGCTGTCTACTTGGACTCGGTTAAGTCTTGTCCTAGACTGCAAATAATCTGTTGTGGAAACCCCCACGTTCGTTCGTACTAGTGTTATATATATATATATATATATATATATATATATATATATATATATATATATGCTCTAATGAATTGTGTAATACCTAACAATGATATTTCAGCACCAATCTCATAACTACAAAAAAGATTCACTTTGTTCTTAAAATGGCAAATATGCAAGACACATTTTTTTCAAATATCACCCTCACTTTCACTGTCAACTACGTCAATTTCACCCTCGTGTTCATCTTCCACTTCCAGCTGGTACGGTTTGTAGATTGAAGTCGCTGAGTGTGTGTTTGCTAATTTACTTTGTTTGGAAGATTGTGCTTTGTCTGAAACGCCATCGGAAGCAAAACTTTCACGTGACTCTTCATCGTCAAATTCGGTGTCTTTTGTATCATCAGCATTTGTATCTTCGTCATCTTCATTTGTTTTCTTCTGAAGCTTTTTATGTTTCATTCGTCTGTTTTGAAACCAGGTTTTTACCTAACAATCCACCAGAAGAAAAGCTTTTTAGAGTATTTCGAAATTTACATGGATATGGTTAATGTTTATCGTTTTACATGTATATGTTTAATGTTTATCTTTTTATATGTATATGTTTAATGTTTATCTTTTTATATGTATATGTTTAATGTTTATCTTTTATATGTTTAATGTTTATCGTTTTACATGTATATGTTTAATGTTTATCTTTTATATGTTTAATGTTTATCGTTTTACATGTATATGTTTAATGTTTATCGTTTTACACGTATATGGTTAATGTTTATCTTTTTATATGTATATGTTTAATGTTTATCTTTTATATGTTTAATGTTTATCGTTTTACATGTATATGTTTAATGTTTATCTTTTTATATGTATATGTTTAATGTTTATCTTTTATATGTTTAATGTTTATCGTTTTACATGTATATGTTTAATGTTTATCTTTTATATGTTTAATGTTTATCGTTTTACACGTATATGGTTAATGTTTATCTTTTTATATGTATATGTTTAATGTTTATCTTTTATATGTTTAATGTTTATCGTTTTACATGTATATGGTTAATATTTATCTTTTATATGTTTAATGTTTATCGTTTTACATGTATATGGTTAATGTTTATCTTTTTATATGTATATGTTTAATGTTTATCTTTTATATGTTTAATGTTTATCGTTTTACATGTATATGTTTAATGTTTATCTTTTATATGTTTAATGTTTATCTTTTTATATGTATATGTTTAATGTTTATCTTTTATATGTTTAATGTTTATCGTTTTACATGTATATGTTTAATGTTTATCGTTTTACATGTATATGTTTAATGTTTATCGTTTTACATGTATATGGTTAATGTTTATCTCTTTACATGCATCCCTTTGTAATATTTCACTATATTAGTTTAATTTGCTTATCTGAATATTGGTTTGGTATGTTCCGGATGTCCAACTGTTCGAATGTTCAGCTGAAATATCTCTAAAACCGTTAGCTGGGTCTCATTGAATGTTTGTCAGAAGAAATATTTATATGAAGATGCTTGTCAGAATAAAGATTTATAGATTTACATTGGTAATCCAACTCACTTTATGAATTAGTTCATTTGCCAAACACGAAGCATAGTGTTTTATAAATAACATCAGAGCCTAAACTAAATTCGATAATAAATCATTAATTACTATTGATTTTTTTTTGTTATGTGTTTTGGTTTTTGTTTTTTTTTTGGGGGGGGGGGGTTGTTGTTGTTGTTGTTGTTGTTTTTTTTGGGGGGGGGGGGGTTGGGGGGGTTTTTTTTTGGTTTGTTTTTAAATCGTGTATCAAATCGAATCCCTACAGAACACCAGTCTTGTGTGCGTATAACATAAGACATTGTATCGTTTTCATACGTCTGTCAACAAGCACTAATTTCGAACAATTTTTTTCATGAAAACACGCAAAGTGACGGTGAATAATTTGATTTCTGTCATCGCATTATTGAAGTGGTGATGAATTAAAAAATTGTAAGTATCCAGTTCGTGACAATATAGTTTCCTCCAATAGTATGTTTTATCTATAATCCCCTCCAAAATGCCCTTATAATTAATCATAATTTGAATCGGTTTCCCACTTTTTGTATTGAGTAAAATTGTGTGAACATAGTTCCGTTAATTCAGTAGATTTAATGCCTTTATTATTTTTTTCCCCATTAAGCATCAAAATGTCATATTTCCTATCATTTTCACGAAACACAAAGAAAGTATAAAATTTAAACATGCTTTGAATACAATAAAGACTTACTATTAAAAAGAAATGTTTTACTCGGAAAAATATAATTTAGGGAGTGTTAAGCTGAATTAACTCGCTAATTTCTCTATGTTTTATGTATATGTACGTTTTGTACCTCTTGCATCACGAATATGATTTTAAGAGAATGAATGAACTTGGAGGGCTTATTAACTGACCTGTGTCTCCGACAGGTTAAGCTGGTTGGCTAATTCCACTCTCTCTGGTGTGGAGAGATACCGCTGGGCTTCGAACCTTTTCTCAAGACCGTTCAGCTGCTGGTCGCTGAAGACAGTTCGCGCCTTTCGTCGTCGGCAGTGTTTTCCTGGGCTGTCGTGTTGATATATGGGTGCTAACGGAAAACCTAGAAATATTGATAATGCTGAAGAGTAAAATACTGAATACGTCTGAGGGCAATTTTTGAAAAATCATGAGGATGCTTCACAAGACCAAATTTCATGAAGCGCGTTAACACTTCATAAAAAGTATGCTGGCGTGAAGTGTTGCAGTTCATACCATTATGTATTTTTCAAGAGATGAAGGTGTTTCTTTTCCTTTCATTTATCTGCTACATTCATTTCTGCAGGAATTCCCGGCCGTTAAATCGGACGTACTATATCTATCTGTATTCATTAAAGCATTGTTTAGCCCCATGGGGATCCGGGTTGTTAGAATAGATCCTCGGTACCCCTTGCTTGTCCTAAGAGGCGACTAAATGGGGCGGTCCTTCAGATGAGACCGCAAAGACCGAGGTCCCGTGTCACAGCAGGTGTGGCAAGTAAAATACCCCTCCCTGCTCAAAGCCCATAAGCGCCGAGCATAGGCCTAGATTTGCACAAAATATTTCAATTTCAAATTTGGAAATTCACAGTAGTTGCACTAAACAAGTTACTTCGTTTTTTGTTTTGATTACACAATGCTTCAACGTGAAGTTCGAATCACAACTGAACGAAGAATTCCACTACGAAATGTTGAATATGCATATCAGCATTAAATATGTATATAAAAAATTTTAAAAAGGGGGGGGGGGGTATACTAGATGCACGGTATTAAATACATTTATGATGAAATATATATATATATATATATATATATACTACATTAATTACATTCATGATAAAAAATAAATAAAGTATACACTAATTGATGATATAAAAAAAAGGATACTAGATGCACGGTATTAAATATATTCATGATAAAAAAGGGGGATACATTCATTATATATATATGTGTGTGTGTGTGTGTGTGTGTGTGTGTGTGTGTGTGTGTGTGTGTGATGTATACTACATGTAGATGTACGATATCGAATGCATTCATGGTAAAAATGTACTTCGATGTTTATTATTCAAAATATCATTTTTATTTTTTTTTAGAATATTAACGTTCAAATTACCAGAACCCGTCGCCCATTTCTAATGGATGTCAGAATGATATGTAGGAGGAACAGTATTACATTTCCTTTGACAAACTAAACACTGACATAAGACCTTCAACATTATAGGTAGCTTTATCTTAATGCGGATATACCGTCAATATTCATATCACATTATCAAAGCTGATTAAGTAACTTCGAACACCATATTCAGTGATCACGTAATCATTCTTGATAATTGTATTTACGGGGTTTCACTTTCTTTTTGAATATACATCCTTAAGATAAGCCATTTCAAAGCGGTGCGATTAATTTTGATGCTAAAAGAAAGATAACTCCATTTAGGGGTGCCGATAAAAAAAGATTCTGGAGCTACATAATCGTTAACGTGAATCGCTTGGCGGGTTTGTACCTTTCCCGGTTCTTTTTAAAGAGTCACTTTGTTCTTTAAAATTTTTATGTATGATTGTAAGAAATCATTGAATTTGATTTGAATACATTAGTAGTATCATACAAAATCAAAATCTTAATGTTCGCATTGTCATCAAATACTTGATTTTATTGTAAAAAAAAAAATAATAATAATAATAATAATAACAATAACAATAACAATAATAAATAAATAAAAATAAATAAAAAACCAACTTTCTTGAATATGGTAAATACTATTCATTGAAAATAATCGACCTCATCCGTATTACTAGTAATTAATTCGCTTCCTATTCTTCAAAAGAAAAAAAAAATTATGACTCTTTTTCCCAACCTTGCAAAACACATAGGAAAGGATATAATTTTATATGCAAATAATGTTTAATGAAAATTAAAAGTTTAATAATCGTTCTCAATATTACAGTTAAATAATAGAACAAATATCAACATTACTGTTATCTAAGAAGTATAAGTACACTTAACATAGATAGAGTGTGTACACTTTGCTGCTCAATCCTGTTCTCTACAAATCATAATGATAGCCATTTCCTCATGAACGCGCTGCAGTTGCACACAATGCGTGGTAACTATTGTACTTCTATTTTAACGACTGGAAATTCTGATAGAGATGAAAGTAGAATGTACATACATGAAGAAAAAAAAATCACGTGGGTATGAATTGCAACGCCGTCATACATTTCATGAAACACTAAAGTGCTTTATGAAGTATGCCGACGTGAAGCCTCGTGATTCATACCCTATTGTATATTCAAAAATGGAACCTTAGTTATATACACATATATTTATTTGTACCTCATGTACCAGTGATCTGGTTTTGAGTTAATAAATGAATTGAATTGAAATTTATTTCTAAAGGTTATTTTTTTAAAAACAAAATTGACAAACCAAATTCTTTCATTTTTTTTTTTTTTTCATTCTTAAAAATTACCAAACTACAATACAAAACAACAAAACAAAATTATGATAGAATATTCACTGAATAGTGAAACTTGTATATATTGTGCGTAAGATTAATGTGTGCATTAAACAGAATCCGACTCTGCTACGTGAATTTTTGTTAACATTGACGCTTTTTTTAAGGCAGTAGGGGGCTATTTTTATCACGCAAAATGTGATTATTTCCTATTGGAATTGAATAAGCAGGAATAATATAAGATAAATGGGGAGATAGTTGTTTTTTTTCCATTTTGTGCAATGTGAGTTTATATATCCTGTCAGAAATCCGCATCACGAAGTAATTTTTTTTTCATTACGACTACATTCATCAAATTAAACTCGTTTAAAGAGAGAATAAGGAAATTCCAAATGAATGTACATGTAAAAATTTATACACTGGGTTTACAAAAAAGAAGAAACAACGATGAACGGACTTTTAATAATCATGATTAATTTGGGGGAGGGGGTAAATAAAAACTTCTACATTATTTTTACCGAGGTACTGCCATGCTATGCGGTCTTGTTTTCTTTCTTTCTTTTTTTCTTTTTTTTTTTTTTATTATTATTATTATTATTAATACTCATATTGTCATTAACCAATTAACCATTTTACGAATATAGTATGGTATTTTTAGTCTGAATCATGCTCCTTTTTTGTATTTATTACATTTCTATATCATACATTAATCTATTTATTTCAGTTATAATTTGAAGGGAGGTGACAATTTCAGATCATGTGAACAATACTAAATGGTACAGCATGAAGCAATGGTTTTTTTCTCCCAAACAAGCCAAAGGTTCTGTAAAGTGGCAAAAGAATAGGTAACACAAGCACACCCTGGCTAATTCTTTAACGTAATAAAGTGGATATCATTTGTATGATAATTTATAAAGGAATGCTAGTATCATCTTATAATATTTCATTTTATTGCACGGTGTAGTTTTATTATAGATTATAGTGTGTGTGAAATTCCATTATTATGAAACAAATGTATCCGTTTAGAAACACAGTACGTATTTTCAGGCACGCTAATAATTTATTTGTTTCTGTGACTCAAATATCGCTTTCGAGTACATGCATAAATTATCAATATAATCCTATCAACACTTCTGTCTCGTGGTGGTTTGACCGATTACCGGGACATTCATTAAACTTGATGGGACTTCAACAGTAAAATGATTACATGTCTTAATTCACTCGTACGATCTGCATGATTTAGTTCATTTATGCACTTATTTATTCTTCATTTTATTTAACAATGTACAAACAGTAACTTTTCTTGTGCGCCCTTAGAATTCAAATCTCCTAGAAAACAGTTTATACTTCAGCTAAAATGGTCCATATAACCTTGGTGAAACCAGTAAAATCTGTAGAATTAATGTTTGTTTAAACTAATACAGAAGTACCAAATTATCATGATTTCAACTTGAAAACAGAGAAATTAGTTTTGAAGATAAATATAAGACTATTTGCTATATAAACTCTCTCTTTCATCACATAATAAATTGTTTCTCGAGTTGGCGATCGTACATTGTGACAATTATTTCCTTGAATCCCGGTAAATAATAGAGTCATAATCCTAATGTGAAAATATTTCTTTCATTTGCTTTAGATTTAGTTTTTTACTTCCTCCTGACAAGGGAACAGGAAAGAAGCAACTCTGTTTTGAAAATGTCTCCATTTCCTTTATATAATTAGACGGATATTGTATTATACCGAAATTGCTTCATCATTAGCGTTTTCTCGGTAAAAAAGATTATTCCTTTTAAACAAATATCTATTATCAAATACTTTTTAAACAAAAAATTGTGTGATTTGATGCAATTGACACTGAAACAGACTGCTTCCGTTTAAAACGCAAATACTAGTACATATAAGTAGCAAAGTAAATTGCACTTTATCCCCTATTTATGATGGCTTCTTTGAAGAAAAAATTGTCAAGAATTCAAAGTACCTTTAAGAAACATGCCGTTTATCCGAATTTGAAACCGGGTGATTTTTCAAAGACTTTGATATTCGCGAAACATTAGTAAAGTCCTTTAACGATATTTATTTCACTATTTAATAAAAGTGTACTTTTCATTTAGAAATTCTTTATATTAGGCCTGAGTGATTTTTTTTTACAATACAGAATTACAGAATTTAAGACGTGAACTATTGAAATATTGTTAGGTTTAGGTCTGTTTCCCTTGTTTATTTATTTAATTTTTTTAAAGCAATAAATAAACTTTTCACAAATTTTTACAAGATAACAATATTTAAGAAATGTTATAAACATGTACTTACCAGCGACAGTTGGCATCAAAAACGGATGTTCTGGGTGTTTATGCAGGAAATTTTGCGTTTGTTGTAGAACCTGATGAGGGTAGAAAATTCCGGGAAAATAGGGATAACCTGGGAAATCTGTAAGAGTCGGTCTCACTGATAGAGGTGGCAACTCCCGGAATGCTGGTTTGGGTTTGTTGAGTAGAATGTCTTCAATAAAGAAGGATGTTGGCCTAGTTCCATGTCCATCCGAAAACTGCATCTTATTTTTTGTTTTGTTTTTGAAACTTGAAATCTGAAATCAACATTCATATATATTATATATATAGATATATATATATATATATATGAGCTTTAAATATATGAGCTTTCGAATTAAAAATAGAAAACGAAAATATTTGCTCCGTCCTTTTGATATCGATGATTAGATTTTTGCAGTGTTGGTGCTAGCGAGAGGTGGCGACAAACAGCAATCAGCCAATGGTGAAGATGCTGTCAAAGCTGTCTTTGATTAGGCGAAATTTGAAAATGGATGGAATTAATCTTCGCGAGGGAGATGTTAAATCTCGTATAAAATCCGCTAATTCTCAGTTTCCTTATCCTGACTGTGTTAATTGTGGAATCCGGTAGTCTGACAAAAGATGTCGGAAGACTGGGTTATTTAAAAGGAAGGCCATCTGAGGTCCTCTTGCTAAGATCAAATTATGACAACTAAATTACACAGCGAATGCAAGACAACTAATCGACAATTTCTGATCACGTTATCGCGACATTCCTTCCCTGATTCAACAAACAGTACCCCTTGCGCATAAGAAAAAATAATTTCTTAAGAATTTTCGAAACTAAATTCAATTCTTAGATTCTGAAATACTGGGGATTTTACATGGAAATTTGTTCTCCAAGTGGTATATGGCATACCTGTTAAATTATCGTAATCAACACAATTTATAGACTTCGAAACAAGCAATCATTATTTCTTGATCGTTGAAGAAAATATAATATTTTCCACATTTTGTAAAAGAAAAGCAGATAAGTTGGGCAATAAATTCAAAATTTTCAGATTTTTTTTTTTTTTTGCATTTCAAAACTAGTGACACCACACTAAGCTAATATCAATAAATAAATAAAATTGATATGTTAATTTATATTAAAATAATTCGAATATTTAATCCATCTGTTACCTTGTCCGGTAGAAAGTGAATATAAGGATTAAAGAAACAGAGGAATCATTTAATAATTTTTCAGAAATGGTTCTTTTAATATTGATTGGCTTATTTTCATCACGTGATAATGTTAACGTATTTGGAAAACAATACCATTGCGCTGAAGGAAATTATATCAGAGCTATCAAAATATTACAAATGTACTGTAAGCTACTGGTAAAATATAAATTCCAAGAAATCATTTAAAAATAACTGCATGTATATGACTGCTTAAATGAATGTCTTTTTTTCTTCTCGTGTATGTGACTATTGTCATTTTATAAATCATACACACATTTATCACTTCTCTGATTTGATTTTTTTTAATGTCCATGTTTTATAAAATGTATTGTGATGTAACAATATTATGCATACTAACGATAGATATATCTTTGGCAAAATGACCGCAGATTTCTTTTCATAATTCCAAAGAAAAATGTATTTCCAAAGAATAAAATCATATATAGTCTCATGTAGTTCAACTACTGAATTGGAGACACCATTTACATTGGATTGAAATTATCGACAAACATTTTCTTTTCCCCGGGCAATTTATTTTATTTTCAAAGAAATATACACCCCAAAGTACAAAATGGTACAGTAAGTTTTAATGTCAGAATACATTATATGGTACAAATGAATTTTATCATAATGTGTTTGGACAGGTGTATAGTCAATTAATTGTGCTGGGAAAATATTTAAAGACCGTAACGTGTTATTTAAAACCTTTATATATATAATTTAAGAAGAAAAAAATCAAACTTACATACTCAGGGTTGTGGTACTAGGTCGGGCAAAACACATCGGACGTAGAAATATCCGTTATAGTGAGTTATGGCACATTCAAACTAAATTTGATGGTCTTAATACCAGAATGAAGGGAAACTAATTTCTAATTCGAAGAATGGGAAAATAACTTTATTTAACCCTAATTATGGAAAAGAGGGAAATAATGTGCTACATCTGTCAGTTTTGTACATTATTTCGGCAATGAACGTCAAGTGCGGAAATGTTTAAACTATTCTATTGTAATTTGAATTTTAACTTGATTTTCCTAATCAACAGCTGTTCCTTTAAGGAAAACAATTCATATTTCTCAAAGTTTCATACATAATATTCCAAATGAATGTTTCATTTTAATGTATGGTAGACAAGTCTTTCGATATTTCTCATTCACACATAACAATTTGTACACCTCTTCTTTGAATACAGTATTTCGAGTGGCTCTTCACGTTAATTATGAACTTGGTAACTACTTACTATTTGAGGCGTCTAATAAGCTTTATAACATTTGTTTTGTGTTATCAAGGTGGACTAGAAGAAGGTCAGTGGGAGAACATTTCTTATCATTTTATCATAATTTTTATATGTTTGTCACTTTCATTCCAATCACTAAAACACTTCGATTATTAATACAAAACAAAATTGAATCTACGATTCAAGATGACAGAATCTGTACTTTGTCAGACATGATAATTTGATAATATTCGGTTCCGTGATGTTTGTGATATCTGAACAATAATTGTTGTACTGGATAAACAAGAAAATTTATACACATACTAATAATAACAGCTTGATTGTTCTGAGGAAATAACATCTAACAATTAACAGTCACATAAACTTTTGGAACTCTCGAAAGAAAATGTTACATTTATCCCAACCCGGAAAGTTTATTCTGATTTTTTTCCGTAGACAGGTGTACAATTGAGGTTTTGGAATTATCATCAACAGCAACGAGATCTCTGTGTAATTCAATTACTTTAAAGCCATTTTGCTCTTCGTAAGTTATTCCTGTCATATAGGCTATGCCTTTTCTTTGGCCAATTAAGGATGCCGTGCTTGGAGTGGGCCGTCTGGGACTCTGCTGATTTGCCATAATTCTTATAATAAACGATGTAAAATCTTCGCCAAAATTAGATAAATTCAGTTGATGTCGATATTTTGCCAATTAATAGAACAAATGATTTCGTTTGTGTATTAGGTGCGTTCGAGGGTATTTAATACCCACTGCGACTAATTTAAGCAAATGAGTAACTGATTTCTGAAGGAAAACAGATTAAGCTCGCGTAAAAATCCGGCACGGCCATATGAGCCGATTTTAACCTTTATAATGAACATTTAGCTTCCGTTTATCCATCTACGTGATAGGAGTATTTTTCCCTTGATAATGAACAAAAATGTCCTATGACTAATTGTCGAGATGAAAAATTGAACGTGTCAGCAATGAGATACATTTGGAATTTCAACAGTGGTCAAGTTTAGCAACTGTACGGAAGGAAGAAATGTTCTCTATCAAACCGGAAGAAATAACTAACTCCCTTTCCGCAACTGAATTTTTTTTTCAAGATTTCCTGATTCATAGAACAAAAATACATTTTTTTTTCCATCCCAGAGAGATTTTAATAGTAAAGTACTATAGATACTACGCGACAAACCCTGATACACGCTCTCAAATATAAGAATGTAGAGAAAAATCTTCCTATAACTTCAATGAAATTATATTTACATCTAATAATTATTATAAAATAAATATTTAAAATGCGAAAATAATAATTAAAAAAGACTATGAATTAAGTATTTTCGGTCGATATGAGGAATTTGCATATAGATAATAAATGCAGAAAGTACTGAAGTACAGTTATGATTTATAAATAACCGAATGAGTTTGATTTGCTGCAAAGAATTTTTTTTTTTTTTTAATTTTTTTTTTGTATTTTCGTATCGTAAAGTTTCGGGAAAAACTAAGAAAATGATACATATGTGATTCGATGTAACGTGAGGAAATAAAAAAAAAAAATACATATTCCATGTCATGTCCCATTCAAAACATAAGTGAAATATTCCTAATTCAGTACATAGCATTTGCATATACAAGTACGTATTATTATTATTACTATCATCATCATCATTATTATTACGGTACCGTATATACGAAGAAAGTAATCAATAATTCGATACATGTATACAATTGTGAGTACTTCGGTTCAAGAAATTCTTTTTACATCCTTAGTAGAGTTAGCTATAAACGGGGGAGGGCAAAATTGACTTTCTATCATTTTCCAAAAAAATTCGCTTCATGTATAAAAAATCCCATGATATCACAATGTATAACAAACAAATACAAACACACTTTCTAGATATTAAATTTAGAACCATTGTAATACACATGTATGAAATAAATAATAATTAGGTGATATTCCTACTATTCCTACTATTTTAAGTTGTGTATTCATATATGCATGTAGACATAACACTCTCATGCAAAAGTGATATTGTGCAAGCAAAGGTTTCTCAAATTGCATTGAACAACGAAATTATTCTCCAGGCAAATTACGGTTGCTTTAAACCCAGAGACTCTCTCTCTCTCTCTCTCTCTCTCTCTCTCTCTCTCTCTCTCTCTCTCTCTCTCTCTGTGTAAATTTTTTCAACAAAAGAAATTATACAAACCACGTAAATTTGTGAGCATCAGAAGAGTTCTAAAGGAGGGTATTTTTTTTTTTTTTTTTGTTTTTCAGCCGCTGTGCATCGCGTGCCAGGAGCAGCACCCCCGAGTATTGGTTTACACGTGTTAATTGGACAAAAATGACAACTGCAATGAAATCATATAACAATAACATGCAGACCTGAAATTCGTATTAAATTAGTTAATTTCGCACCATTTTCTCCATTATTTAAGAGACTTGCCGAAATTCATGGCCTCGGCTTCGCGCGGCGCTATAATAGACGGTTAATCTGGAAGACGCGTGATGATTTAACTAATAATTTTGCATGTTCTTTCGGAAACGAAGTGTGATACATCTTCATTCTACAGACGGGGGCAGGATGCACCCAAATTACAGGCTTTCAAGATTTCTGTAATAAGTTAAAAGCCGCAAAAGTGGCCTGAATTCTGTCCAAAATGTGCCCCTTTGATTGACTAATGTTTCAACATTTCGTGAAATGCTAGCAAATTGGAGAAAATTAATAAAAATTGGCTTGAAGTGGAAGCAAGTTTCCTAAGATGATGGAATGGGATTCTTAAATTTGTCCATAATTTCGATTCGTGTTTCAATCATTTTAACCGGACTATAATTAAGCATGAATCTCATCGCAGTTTGAATACAAAATATAATTATACTATACATTTTAGAGTTGTGTTTTGTACGTCCACCTTGAAAATGTTTGATAATTTTATTTTGCTTAAGATATATTTACTGCAATATTATTGGAGGTTTCTATAGCTTTCACACATACTGACGCACATATAATAATAATAATAGTTAATTCTGTATTCACATCAAATGTAATTTTTTTTATTGTCTGCTGTAAATGATAGGAAAATGAAAATGCTACTTGAAAAGTAAAAACATTCAGATTTTTTTTCGAAATAACTTTATTCATTGAATTAATTTACTATGTCATGTAAATAAAAAGAAGCAAGTTTAATGATTTACAGATTCCCTTCCAAACAAGAAGCACGCCTGCTTTTTTTTATTTCAATAATTTTGCAAAGAGATTTCATAGAACTGATATATTCAGATTTTTTGGCTGAAACTTTCTATATTTTACTTATTCAAGAATATTGATTAGAATTTTGAATTTTTTTAAAAGTTTCTGATTCATTATATTTTATTTCATTTTATTCTTTTGTAAACATTTTTTGCTTCATTTTGATATATATATATATATATATATATATATATATATATATATATATATATATATATATGTATGTATGTATGTATGTATGTATAAAATAAAGCTTACCTAAAATATGCTGTAGTAGAGTGATGTCTGATCGCAAACAAATTGAAAGAATTTGTTTGATTCTGCATTACAGAGAGATTATTCTCACATTTTGAATGCCTTCATCGGAATCATCGATTTTTCTGATTAAATTGTAACACATCAAGAATACGTTCGTCACAGCAGTTAGCGAGTTTGCAAATCCGAGAAAAAGTGGACGATAAGTTCTGAATTGGCTTATCAATGTCCATTCCCGTCCAAAAAATCTGATGCGTTTTTATTAACTTTCTCTTTACGTTTCGGGAGTTTAGCAACCATGTTTGTCTGCAAAGGAGTGAATAACAATTCCTAAAGCAACACAAATATCAGTTATAGCTCAGTTCAGGTCCTCGGACTAATCAAAGAATAAAAAATATCCACACACGCGTTTTTAGATAAGAAATGGACAGCCATTTTGAAATTTTTGAATGTTTTTACACTCAAACATGAATATTCATTATTTTTCTTTTGAAACCTATGTGACCTTTATGACGTCACATCGGTCACTTATTCAAAAAAGTATTTCAATTCAACTTTAAACCAATCAGCTCTCGCCATTTCTGCACCTTTTATCAGGGCATTACACACTTTACCCGATCTTTTAACGAGATAAATATGGAAACACACACAGATATGTCTAGATTAAGGATAAAACACATACCGGCGACGTCCTAATTGCAATTTGGTCGGGCCGGTTGCGAAAGAAAAAAACAAACAATGCGATACTAAACAATAGCAGATTAACTACACTCGATAGGAAGAGTAATAAATACAATCCATACTATTATAGGGGATGAATAGTATACCTAATTGATAACGCTACTTAACAGACAAATTACAAATTTTGTGATTGCTATCAGTAGGACTTACTTGTAGAAGTTTTTTTTTCAAGTTGTCAAGCACAGGTAGGTCGAAAGTTGTTATTTATTTGTCTGCCAATATGGTAATTGAGATGTCATATACTGCTTTCTAAAAAGATAAGTCTTTTTTTCTCTCTCTCCATTGGAAATGTTTCCTTCGTTGATTTGAGGAATAATGATTATTTGTGAACAAGAAGTATATGATATCTCAATTATATATTTTTTAAAAATAATTTACTTTAAATAAAACCTTGTTTGAAAAGAAATCTATTATAAGTTACTAGTATTTGCAGTACCTGTTTTTTATTATTATCCCCCCCCCCCCCCCCATTTCATTGACCTATTCCTTCTATATTTTCGGGGGGGTTTTTGTGGGCGTATTTTGGTTTTTAAAATTATTTTAATCCTGTTTATAAATTCATTTTATTTTGTTTTTAATTATTTGGTATAAAGAATTTTTCGTGGGTTTTATCATTCCTATTATTGTTGTTGTTTGATAAAAGTAATCAATAGCCTATAATTGAAATCAGAACATGAAATACATAGTACTAGAGGGATATACATACTTCTTCGAGACAATTTACTTGTTCTAGAGTTTTTCTCTTATGGCCTATTCGATTTCAAACTCTAGAAACATCAGGATTCATTTTATCATTAGGATCGAATAAAAAGTACTTAATCGTGGTATTTTTCCTAACATAACAGTGGAAATGTATGAATATATATATATATATATATATATATATATATATATATATATATATATATATAATCACATGGAATTAATTGAAAGTGCTGTATTTGACCCATAAAATTGACAGTCATGATTCACCACAATGTACTAACATGTACTAGCATGGTGTAATATATAGTGTCAATATAAATATTCAATGCATGTATGTTCCTAAATGTTGCCAATGATTCTTCACTATGTAAAATTTTCGTGTTTCATTATTGTTCTATGCCTCTCGGTCCCACTTGAAAGGTAAGATGTCATCTGTATCGATATATAGTCCTTCTGCAGTGGTTCGTAAAATAAAATAAAATATGCAATCAAAAACTGGCGCTATCACTTCGCACCCAGGAATGTGTGATCTGTAGCATTAGCGAAAGTGAACTCTTTAATCAGAGTATATATCTATCCGGAAAACAAGATACGCTTACCGGTATTTATCAGAGCATTAGATGTTCTTTTTTTTTAAAGGAAATTTAGAATTTCATGATTGCGGTGTCTTTTTCATGTTTTAAAAAGATATTTGAACTAAATATTAAGTAAGGGACACATTTTACGCGTTTCGAGTTCGTGGAGCGAAAACCCAGACACAACGTCAAAACTGTTCTGAATAAGTTGTCGCAATAAATGCATCATACGACCATGTGTACATAAACATTTCAGCCGTCAAAGTAAAATTCTGATCTTTTTTGAAGGGAGTAATTTGGTAGGATTTGTGCGCTGCTTTGTGCTCAGATTGATGCAGAAATCATATGTAGCTTCACCCGCTTTTGAGATTAGAAAGGATTTTTACGTATTAGGTAATTTTATGTTCAAACCAAAGTAGTTAATTCTAATATATATATATATATATATATATATATATATATATATATATAATGGATACCCACTTCTTCCACCCCTTCCTTTTATTGAATTCTTGATCTCTCCTAGTAGCTGTGACCAGTGCGCTAGACCACTCGACTTTCTAGACAAATAAAAACAAAAACAAAAAAAACAAAAAACAAAAAACAAAACAAAAAAGAAAAAGAAAGAAAAAACAAAAACGAAAAACCTTGCTTTCGATGACTCTCGCTACGCTGTCACTTGCACGTGATGAATGAGAATGGAAATGAGATACAGTTAAACTAATTTTTTCAAAAGTTTCGAAAATTTATATCTTTATAGAATAAAATGATTATGTGACATTTGTAAAAATTATAATAATGATATTAATACAGGAGTACATAAATATTAAACTTTTTTTAAATACCATGCTATACAATTTTTGACTTAAAATATGATTGTGTGCATATATATTACAAAACATCATTCCTGGACACTTAAAAATACGGTGGTAATTCAAAGACCTGCTTCCTCTTCACAACTTAAAATAAGTCTATTTAAACTATTCTCTTGACATGCACGGATATTGCGAATTTCAGTGCCTGCATGATGATGGTGTTTCAAAGTGTCGTTTTCCCCACTTTTTCTGTATTTTCCAGGACCGAATTATAAGATGCACATGAATCATTATGGCAATACATGTTCAAGGATTTTACGACCTTGTGATGCGCAGTGTATGGTGGTCAATTCATAGTAAGATTGGATTAAACCAGGGTCTTTTGCTGTGGTTCTTTTGTTTTGTTTGAAATTCTAGGGAAAGCAACCATATAATGAGTGGAAAATGATTATACGATAGAGAAATGGGGGAAATGTGACAGCTGCAAAGGGCCCTTATTTACCTCCACATATCTAATAAAAACTAACCGTATTATATCAAACAGGACGTAACAAGAAACTTTCGAAAAAATACATGTTAATGAATTTACACACATATATATAGTCTTGCTACAAAGATATGAGGGAAAAATACATATCATAGAAAGGGAAAATAGTAAAAGGGAGGAATCTGATAACCCTGCATGTCTACACAGAGGTTTTAAAATATGTAATGCAGTTTATATTTATCCCAGGCAGACTTTGTAAGGTTAGAGTATTAATCAAAGTACTGAGAGTACTGATAGGCGGAAGCGTGTTTGTAAGTACAAATTTGTATTTTAACTTGACCTTTGATCCTGTGACCTAAAAATCAATAAAGATCAACCACTGTCTCAAGTTTACTTAAGTTTGCTTCTCAGGATACTGAAAAGACACTTTTTTTCGATATTATAGTGGTTTGACCTTTAACCCAGTAAGCAATATAGGTCATCTTCCTTTTAGGGACAAAGACGATACGAGTGTTAGACAAACTAACTATCCATCAAGGGGTTCTTTACATATTAAACAGACAAAACTTGATCAACAGATGGAACCAAGATTTTGGTCTAAAACAATGCAAAACCTTGCTTTCGATGACTCTCGCTACGCTGTCACTTGCACGTGATGAATGAGAATGGAAATGAGATACAGTTAAACTAATTTTTTCAAAAGTTTCGAAAATTTATATCTTTATAGAATAAAATGATTATGTGACATTTGTAAAAATTATAATAATGATATTAATACAGGAGTACATAAATATTAAACTTTTTTTAAATACCATGCTATACAATTTTTGACTTAAAATATGATTGTGTGCATATATATTACAAAACATCATTCCTGGACACTTAAAAATACGGTGGTAATTCAAAGACCTGCTTCCTCTTCACAACTTAAAATAAGTCTATTTAAACTATTCTCTTGACATGCACGGATATTGCGAATTTCAGTGCCTGCATGATGATGGTGTTTCAAAGTGTCGTTTTCCCCACTTTTTCTGTATTTTCCAGGACCGAATTATAAGATGCACATGAATCATTATGGCAATACATGTTCAAGGATTTTACGACCTTGTGATGCGCAGTGTATGGTGGTCAATTCATAGTAAGATTGGATTAAACCAGGGTCTTTTGCTGTGGTTCTTTTGTTTTGTTTGAAATTCTAGGGAAAGCAACCATATAATGAGTGGAAAATGATTATACGATAGAGAAATGGGGGAAATGTGACAGCTGCAAAGGGCCCTTATTTACCTCCACATATCTAATAAAAACTAACCGTATTATATCAAACAGGACGTAACAAGAAACTTTCGAAAAAATACATGTTAATGAATTTACACACATATATATAGTCTTGCTACAAAGATATGAGGGAAAAATACATATCATAGAAAGGGAAAATAGTAAAAGGGAGGAATCTGATAACCCTGCATGTCTACACAGAGGTTTTAAAATATGTAATGCAGTTTATATTTATCCCAGGCAGACTTTGTAAGGTTAGAGTATTAATCAAAGTACTGAGAGTACTGATAGGCGGAAGCGTGTTTGTAAGTACAAATTTGTATTTTAACTTGACCTTTGATCCTGTGACCTAAAAATCAATAAAGATCAACCACTGTCTCAAGTTTACTTAAGTTTGCTTCTCAGGATACTGAAAAGACACTTTTTTTCGATATTATAGTGGTTTGACCTTTAACCCAGTAAGCAATATAGGTCATCTTCCTTTTAGGGACAAAGACGATACGAGTGTTAGACAAACTAACTATCCATCAAGGGGTTCTTTACATATTAAACAGACAAAACTTGATCAACAGATGGAACCAAGATTTTGGTCTAAAACAATGCCCCTAATACAGTATTATACAGGGAATGAAAATGGCAGCTACAAGCAAATTTTGCATGAAAATGTTAGATGAATATAAATTTGATATGCAATAAATAGTAAATAGCAAAACGTGTATAAAATAAATTGCAGCATGATGTCAGGAAAAAAAAACATCGGAGAAATGGCACATACGTATAAATACTTGTAATCGATAAGTTTTTTTTTTAATTAGTTATTTATGTTTTCTGCAAATATTGAACAAGTGGTATGCAAACCATTTCGTGATAAACTTTTTTAATTGCTGCCCAATGAAAATAATAGTTCCTTGTATACTTGATATTTACGTATTTCAATGCAAACAAAACTTTCCAAAATTTTAGTAGGCAAAAATTTGAAATATTTAGCATTAGCGCTTCATGAAAAGTATGATGTCGTGAAGCGTTGCAGTTCATATCCTCGTGTATTTCAAAATTGAAATTCATTATTTATATTTACATTCTACTTTCATTTCTTTCGGGATTCTAGCCGCTAAAACAGAATATTTATCAAGTAATATACACATTGTTCACATCTGCAAAGCATTCATGAAATGCCAGTAGGAAAAGATATTGAAGGCAAAACGTTCGAAATGTAGATATAGTGAGGGGTAGTCAGTAAAATCAGCATGTTGAGCATGACAATAAATATGTACATACAACAATGCTACACATTTTAAAACTCTTTGCTTATTACGCCTTTTATGCTGTAACAGTAGCATTTGCTTTCGCCGCTTTTGAGTCAATCTGCAAAATTTCAAAATTTTTAACCCATTTCTTTACAAAAAAAGCTTAAGATAATCGACAGTGATCAATCTCATAACTTCTTTAAGGAATACAAATTAGGGAGTTGGGCAAATACGGACCCTTGAATATACGAGAGGTGGGATCACGTGCCTAGGAGGAGTAAACATCCCCTGTCGACCAGCCACACCCGCCGTGAGTCCCTATATCATGATCAAGTAAACGGAATAATTTGTCGTCAGAATCAGTTTGCCAAGAACATCCTAACAATTGGTATGAAACATTTCAGACAGCATTTGACCCAAAGGCAGGTTGTATTGGCAAACTAGACCGTGATAATGACCATAGAATTTGTGAAATGCTGACTTTAGACCACTGTAACTTCAACTTGTATGTCAGTGGCCTGCGTCGATTATACTGATCATACGCGGAACAGGCTCTTGTGTATCGAATCTGTTGATAGATATAAACACCATATGCAGATGATGATGGAATATTTCTTCATAAATATGGAAATTTGACGATGGAGAAGCTGAAATCATCCCGTTTATCATAAGCTGAGTTGGTAATTTGCCGTCAATATATAGTTTTAATAAAATATCTAAGTACAGGGTGTTTCACAATATATGTCACACATCTAAATGAGTGTTACCACAATGTCAGGCAGAGTATCAAAGAAACTATAATACCTTACATAAGCATACTTACCTGAAATTATGACATGGCAAAATATCGGGAAAATAATCATACTATGAAGTCACTGATGACGTCATAATTGATGTCATAATTTCAGGTGTTTTCAAAATGGATTATAACTTGCAACAAAAAGCTGAAATTGTAAAACTGCATTACAAACATAAATATCCTAAAATTGTGCAGAATGTGTTGAGGAAACAGTATCCAGACAACAAAGTGATGTCTAGATTCCAGATACTAAGGATAGTTAAGAAGTTTGAACGAAAAGGCAGCGTAAAGGACGAAAGACACTTAAATCCTGGCCCTCCTAAAAATCAAGGAGTGGTGAAAACATTGACAGAGTGAGGTCTATCATTGAGGAAACACCAAGAAAGTCAGTCAGATCAGTGTTTAGGGAGATGGAGTGTGACAATGTCAGTATCTCAAGTGTATTTAGAATTCTGCGATTCGATTTGTGTCTCACTGCATACAAGATTTCAGTTATGCAGCATCTAAAACCAACTGACATTAAGAGTCGATTAGATTTTGCAATGTGGATTGAAAAGCAGAGCCCGGAATTAGCGGACAGCATATGGTTTTCAGACGAGGCACACTTTTATTTAAAAGCGTTTGTAAATAAACAAAACATGCACTTTGGGGTTCTGAAAAACCAAATTTTTATGAGGAAAAACCTTTGCATGCGGACAAAATCACTGTTTGGGCTGCACTTTCGTCAACAGGAATCATTGGTCCTTAGTTTTTTGAAGATTCTGATGGAGAATGTGTTAGTGTAAACGCAGAACGATACCTAAATTTACTGAAAAGGAAATTTTTACCAGCCCTTCAACGGAAAACAACCAACTTCTCAAGTGTTTGGTATCAGCAAGATGGAGCTACTCCACACACAGCTACAAGAGTGCTTGAGTGGTTAGACGACACATTTTCAGGACGATATCTTTCACACAGAACTGAAAAACCATGGCCACCACATTCACCCAATTTAAATCCTTTGGATTTTTTCCTCTGGGGATATTTGAAAGACAGAGTTTATACTGACAATCTTGATGGGATAAAGGAACTGAAAAACAATATTAAACGAGAAATCCGCCAGATATCCAGTGAAACATGCAGAGCAGTGATCAGAAATTTCCGCACACGTGTCTCTAAAGTTATTCAGGAAAAGGGTAAACATCTGGAGCATATCATTTGAGGTAATCGTTGCCATGGAAACGGAAATGGGGTGTGTTTGATATCCGTGACTTAAAATATTAATTTTGGATACCTGTTGATTAAAATGATACATAAAATGTATACGTAGCTTGTGTAGTTATCATTCTTTCTGCCTTTAGATCTGTGACATATATTGTGAAACACCCTGTACAAAGCAGATATGGAACACTCTGTGGTGTCTTTTATTTTGAGTTCACTGGGAGTATATCAAATCGACATATGCATAAAAATGGTTATTTTTAATAGATAAAACATCGTCGATATATCTAATTGTCGAGTTGAAGGCCACACCAAGAGATTTTTTTCTTCTCGTGTAGAAGCTTTTCAATAAATCCTGCCTCGTAAATATATAAAAACAGGTGTCAGTTAACAAAGGAGCACTATTCGTGCCCATGGGAATTCCAACAGACTTTTGGAAATCTTATGACCGAAGATTACGAAGATATTGTCAATGAGGAACTCCAACATAGTTTTAATTTCCACTTCAGAGTAGTTGTGCGTAAAATAAGAGTGATGTGGAACTAAGTAATTTTTTGGAATGTCTGATCACTAAATATGAATATTTCCTTTTTCCATTTTTGATGGAGAAGCAACTTTCTATGATGTCCAAACGTTTAGTTTTTACTTTATCGTGAGGAATGGTACCGTATTCTATTGTTATTCATCTTTTAACTTACCACCAAGAGAGACAGGGAAAGTAACAAGTACAATCGTGTTTCCTTGCACTACTATAATTGCCTTTTATCATAATTGTGTACTGAAATGTAACGGTACTTCAAAGGAATATGCGTAATTAATTTAGTTACACAAGTTTTAATGTTTTCATTTATACTGACGACTGAGGAAAAAAACCAAAGAATTTCTACAACGTGCCGTATAAATAAGAATTTTCCATATTATCCTTAGAAGTAAATATTTTAAAGGATACATAATTAATATCCTTTTCAATGTTAAAAAACAATATGGAACAAAGCGAAGCTCTGCTTTTCATACAATGTACTTTACACGGTCCTCATCTGTATGGCGTATCTACCAAACATAGGATTTGTAGAACTAAAGGGCTATTCACTTAGCAGCTGTCTTTTACGGTGTTCTGCATGTTCAGATTAGGAACTGTGTCAGTATGACGTGGAGAATAAAACTGTTTGTACGAGTACATACACACAGCAATGATTTTTCAAAGTGGGAGAAGAAGCGGGAGGCAAATTTTGTCTAAAATTATTGACAAGGAAATGAAAAAGAAGAGAATACCCAAACTTCAAATCCTACCTCTTGGAGGGGGACGAGTATTCATCAACTAAAACGGACGACTCAATTTCTTTTCCATATTTCGTCGTTCGCTAAATAACTTCCAACTTATATTCTTCTCGTTTGCTTCTATTATCAGAAATAGTGGGGGAGGTTCGCCTAATATAGTTACATATATGCATCTTTATGTATCTTTATTCGCATATGAACATAACGGAAATGTACATTTTCAAAAAAGCGCCACTCTACCCAGGATTCTTAATTAAAGTGCCCGTGAAGTCAAGCTCAAAGTTTGGTTTAATTAGTGTGGATTAACATGAAAGTCATTATCCCAAAATTTTACATTCAAATTAGCGGCGATACGGAAGTTATTCCCTTTCAAAGTTGGCCATTTTTGCACCTGCTTAAAACCAATCAAGGCTACTTCCGGTTTGAAGTATTTATAGCAAAATCCTTTCGTGACGTCACGTAACATCTATTTTGAAATGGCGGCCGTAAGCAAGAATGATGATCACAGTTCTTCGTCCGATATTGACTTAAATATTTCATTTGAGATGTCATCCTTCGAAGAGGAACACGAGGAACATCAGCGGAATATTATTCCATATCGCTTTGAACCTGAAGCAACTGATTCTAACGAATCAGATCTATCTAGGGAAGAGGCCGACGATCAGCACCGTCTAGGAAATACAGATTGGTATGACTTTCACTTTCTTTTATTTGTAACACGTGTAAACTGTAATTAATTGTTGAAATACATACGAAAACTTTATTATAACGTGTAACGAAACATTGAAACCTGCAGCTTAAACGTGTAGGGGAAAAAAGTAATACTAAGTAATCATAGTATACTCCTTTCTCCTTATATCGCGGGTTCCATTGTATCGCGGTATATTCCAAAATAAGTCATTCAGCGATTTTTAGGCCACCTTCTGTAAACAGACTGAAGATTGGGTACATGAAAGTTAGTAAATATGTCAGAAGATGAGATGATTGAATTTTTTTTGTTAAAATTACATGTATTTATATGAAAATCTCAAAAAATATGTTTCATTCCAAAAATATGGACATACCATAATTTCAAATGTGATAAGAAAAATAAATTATCATGAATTGTCAGTCTGTCGCCTGATTGTTGACAGTAGGTACGTGATGTAATGTCACATCAATAGAAAAAATAAAAGCCGTGCTGTTTAACTGCACCAGACTCCCATGAATATTGAATACCGCGATACAATGGAAGTCTCCATTTTTGAAGCTAAGTTAGACTACTGGTTTTAAAAACAGCGAGCATAACAAGTGAAAGAAGGTCAGAAAATTATATTGGAATGAAAAGCTAGTCAATTTTAAACTCTATGAATATAACACTTGATAGTGTTGACATGACAACCTGGAATTCTCTTTTAAAACAAAATAATTAAGTACCGCGATATTATGAGACACCAGTATACCCATGCTAGAAAACGGCCATTCTTTTTTAATTTCTATTTATTTATTTTGAAGAGTGATACTCGTGACTAGAGTTCTGTTCATGTTGGCTTTATTTCTCAATAATTGATACAAAAAAAAAACAACAAAAAACAAAAACAAAACAATGCTTTTTGAAGTAGAAAAAGAAAGCAGGTTGGCTAAAATACGGGTATTTATTCAATGAGCTGAAGGTCAGTAGTGGTTAAAATCTGTAACTGTCATTACTGCTTATTTAAAATCTTGTCTTCATAGATCTTATAATTTGATTAAATTTTATTCAGTCAGTGCAAAATACTAAAGCTACATAGTATGACACTAAGAAAGCAATCTAATATGAAGTATATATATATATATATATATATATATATATATATATATATATATATATATACAATTAAATACATGGAGATCCTATAAAGTTCTGTTCATCACACATCTCCTCTATACTGGTGTTTCTTCCTAAAACGAGATCTGAAATGCAACACTGCCTCATTTTTTTTCAGGATGGACAAAATTACTGCAAAGTGGTGGTGGCTCTTTTTCTGACAAGCAGGAGTCAGGAGGTGGTTTACGGGGTGCTGTAGTCTTCATTAAAACTTCCATCGACGTGAAGGTCTCCGTCATCAAAGAAGTGACATACCCTGAAATAAAATTGACAATAAATATTTTATATCTAGGATGCTTTAATATTGTATTTTGGTTTCCATATCAATAAAATTTGAAAATTTGTTATACTAGTTTTTATTTATTATGTCCCCTATAAATTTGATTTAGGCATATACAATAGTTGAGAGAAGGATTATTGTACATACCATACGTTGAATCTACAGTTTGCTTTCGCACACTGTATTCTCCATGCTTAAATTTTGGAAAGCTTATTTTATACTGCATGTCCCCCTCCTTTGTGGTAGCCTGAACCCTTGAAGCATTTTCATTATAATGGAGGGCAGCAACCAATAACCTCAAAATATATATATATATATATATATATATATATATATATATATATATATATATACATACATACTTGTATTTTAAAAATTGTCAAAAATGAAATAAATATTGTACATGTCATGAAATTTCTGAAGCATAAACATACCTGCAGTACATGCCATAGTAAGAGAAAGACACCATTTTGGGGGCAAAGTGGTTGATGGTACTGTGAAATGCCTCTATTTGTGATGTCTGGTATAATGGCGATAGCCATTTGTTTACTGGAATGCCGAAGTCTTTCATCAACGACAATCGGGCTTCGTAGCAATCCTCATTAAAATGGTCACTGCAAATCACTGTGTACTGCGATGGTCCAGTCCAGTGTGCCCTTGTTAGCTTCACAAAGCGAATTCAGGCTGCTCGCTGATGCTGGTCTTTCGGGAAAACATGCACTGAAACTCCGTCTGCTTGTCTTTCACTGCAGCCTGCCACAACACACATCCGTCCCTTATTTTTACTAGCCATTTCCGATGATTCAACAAGCTAATACTGCATCGAGAATGGCGCCTGATGTAAGCTGACGTCACATCCGGTTGAGGCTATTTTCATTATATCGTAAAGGTGTGAATTCGCAATATTTTTATATTTCGTGCAATAACTCGCTCATTAAACAACACTCGGTGCTCAGACTTGGGTTTTTACGTTTTTTTATTATGGAAACTATATTTAGAGAAGCACTTTGTCACCTGCTTCACGGACACTTTAATTAATGTCTAGATGATCGATGCGTAAATCAAAACAGGTCAAACATATTTCCACCATTTTTGATGAGTCGACCAACCGACTACATAGTTCATTACGAATTAAACATTTTAACGCCTTGGATTGATTAATTATATATTTTTTAACGTCCCGCTTGAGAATTTTTCACTCATATGGAGATGTCACCATTGCCGGTGAATGACTGTAAAATTTAGGCCTATGCTCGGCGCTTATGGCCTTTGAGCAGGGAGGGATCTTTATCGTGCCACACCTGCTGTGACACGGGACCTCGGTTTTTGCGGGCTCATCCGAAGGACCACCACATTTAGCCGCCTCTTATGACAAGCAAGGGGTACTGAGGATCTATTTTAACAGCCCAAATCCCCACGGGGCTTAACGCCTTGGAAGAAAAAAAAAATGATTGATCCAAACAGAAATCAGAATACACGCCTTAACTTGGATAGAAACATCGCATGTTCGCAATCGTGATATCATAAAAGAAATAATGCAGTTTGTAAAATAATACTTAGGCATTGAAATACATGTATGATATAATTAATTGATAAATACTTACATGTACTTAGAGTGATCCAGTAAAACATCGAGTATTTTATGCAAGTATATGTGTATATAGTGTATCTCTTACTTATATACATCACTGTATCAAAATCTTTAGAATAAGTTCAAGTAAATAAGTACATAAATCTCGTTGTAGAGAGTTTATTATTTGTTTTGCAAACAAAGATTGGAGTATGCTATTGTTTATGAATTTTCAAAATAAATGGATATCGGTCTGAGTTTATCATATATATCACATTTCAAGTATTCTTTAGGTAAAATGTGTCATATGAAAGTTAAAATTTGCGATTGCACAAAGTTAAGATGCTTTATTAACATTCACTGGTTTGATTGTAAAAATAAAAGGGCTCGAATCTTTGTTAATATAACACTAAGGCTAAAATGACAAATACATGTCTTTCTATTTTCTTTTATTCACAAACTTAAATTTATTGGATCTTGAATTTTAGAAATAAAATAAAAATTGCATGGATCGAAGAAAAAAATTCTATAGTCTTCAATAATATTTGATAAATAAATAATTTCACTTGCGGAAAAAGATTTACATTCACTTTGCAAATCGTTTAATTTGTAATCGAATAAAATGTTAGATTTCGTGTCCGTAACTGACTATTTGTCGGAAATTTTTTACTAGATCAAGGTTGCGCAATACCTCCTGTGTGCCTGAGTTTTGATTTATGCTGTTTATCGTTCCTCTCAATAATCTTTCAATCATATGGAGACGTCACCATTGCCGGCGAAGGGCTGCAAAATTTACGCCTATGCTCGGCGCTTATGGGCTTTGAGCAGGGAAGGACCTTTATCGTGCAATACCTACTGTGACACTTGGCCTCGGTTTTTGCGGTTTCATCCGAAGGACCGCCCCATTTAGTCGCCTCTTTCGACAAGTAAGGGGTATTGAGGACCTATTCTAACCCGGATCCCTACAGGGCGCCTGAGTTTTGAAATACACGGTTTCGACTATCTATCTATATGTCTGTCTGTCGTGCTGTTTGTCTGTCTGTATGTATGTATTGATTGATTGATTATTTATTGCTTTCTGCCACACTCAACAATTTTTCAGTTATCTGGTGGCGTCCAGTTTTTGTTGATAGAGGAGAGAACCCAGATACAACGTACCTGGGAAGAGGCCACTGACCTTCCGCAAGTAAACTGGCAAACTTGCCGAGATTCGAACACGCGCCGAGAGAGGTGAGAGGCTTTGTGATTTTGAGCGCGATGCTCTAACTACTCGGTCACGGAGGCCCCTTGTATGTATGTATGTATGTATGTATATTACCTAAAACAAATTAGCAAGAATGGTTTTTTTTCTTTTTTCTTGCGAATAACGGCGGTCTCGAACGCATTGCAAATGTGGATGTGTTTTCATTTATTATTCTGGTTTCAGAATTGGGAAACCAGATTTAATTAGCGAGTTACATGCCCTTTGTTTAAGTAAATTCCGTTTGGAGTACCACAGAAAAGGGCTCTGTGACGTAGAAGATCATCAAAGCAGTTGCAATAGGCGCTTAAATAAATGTATACCAAGTCATTTCACTACGTCCCATTCATGTCATGTCATTGCAGCAACTGTATGCAAATGTATTTCAAGTCAGAGCCTCTAACTTGGGGATCATACGCGATATGAACTACGGCGCTTCATACTTCATGAAACCCTTTATTCGATCTCTAGTACATATGAACTACTATATGATAGTAATGAACTCGATGTTTTTGCCCTTTAATGCCGGTGTAAAGAAAAATGACCCCCATAGAATAATGACCGGGGGACATTTTTCGACGTCGAAAAATGACCCACCCACCCGTAGAAAAATTGGATTAATTTGTAGATAAAGACCCAGGGGTCAATTTTCTACATGATATACCTGGAAAAAAAATGACCTCCGTAGAAAAATGACCCCTGTCCTAGCAGAGAAGTATAATATTTAAAAGGTATTCATAGGAGTTGTTAAGATATGGGTAATAAAATAACATTTAATTATTCCATATCAAATGCTGCAATTTCATACCATAATGGTATCAGTGACGGATCTAGGATTTCCGAAAAGGGGGAGTCAATGTGAACGTCATATATTAGCCAAATTTTTCAGTCATTTTGTGTGCAAAATCTGGAGTTTTACTCACTTTTTTTGGAAATTTGTGGTAGAAAGGGGAGGGACAGCCCCCCCCCCCCCCCCACTCTAATCCGATACTGGTTGCTATAGGATATGTCACATATCCATAGTCACATCAACCAATCATGTTTGAGTGAGATAGCACTCAAACTCCGTACCTGAATCTAACTCTCTGTTACATATCCATAGTTATATTAGCCATGCAAGTCTGAATGGGTTATGACCAGTATTTACTTCAATATGAAATCAGTCCCAGTCTTTGTCTCGCTTTGAACTTCTCCATAAACGTTTAACCTGTCCTAGCAGAGCATATTATTTAGGCTCCATATCTGAAACTAGTTAAGGGACCTCCGTGGCCGAGTGGTTAGAGCATCGCGCTCAAAATAACAAGGCCTCTCACCTCCAGTCAGCGCGGGATTGAATCTCGTTCGCGCCGATATATGTGAGAAAGTCTGCCATTTACTTTAGGAAGGTCGGTGGTCTTTTCCTGGGTACATTATATCAGGGTTCTCTCCTCCACCAATAAAAACTGGACGCCACCAGATAACTGAAAAATTGTTGAGTGTGGCGGAAAACATCAATCATCAATCAATCAATGAAACTAGCTCTGTACTTCGTATGTACTGGACAAAATAAGTTAGGGATCATGGGCTAAACTAAACCTTTGTACGTACATGGCAGATTATATGAAACACAAACGCTGGCATTAATTTTCCACAATTTTTAATTAGAAATCTCGATTTCATTGATTGATTTTCTTGGTTCATAGTGTACAAAACTGCATGTCACTGAATGGCTTGAAGAAAGCTGGCATGAAAGACAACTTTAACTTTACAGAACATCTCCAAAATTGACTCAGATTTTCATCAATACTCGGTGTGACCTCCGTTTGCTCTCAGAACAGCCTGGCATCAGCGTTGCCTACTCATTATGAGATCCACAATGTTCTGTTGTGGGAGATTGTTCCATTCCTCTCTCAGCGCGTTTTCGAGGTCATCCACACTCTGTGGTTGGTTTGGAGGTTATTAAACTTGATGCTGAAGTTGATCCCACACATACTCGATAGGATTCAGGTCCGGTGAGACCGCAGGCCACTCCATATTCTTGATAGTTCCCCTCTGCAAATACACCTGAACCACATGAGCACGATGGAGACGGGAGTTATCGTCCATCAAAATGAAATTTGGCCCAATTACACCTGCAAACAACCTGAAGACAGGGTGAATAATTTCATCCCTGTATCGGAGAGCACTCGGTGTGCCGTTCCTGATCGTACCATGTCAGTGCGACCAGCCAGCGAGATCCCCCCCAAATCATCACAGAGATACCCCCAAACCGATTGTGTTCAACCACCAATGGCTGGCTTTATCTTTGTCTGCGCTCTCCACACATGCCTACGACCATCGTGGAAGTCCAGGCAGAATCGGGACTCATATGAGAACAGTACCGGCTCCCAACATCGTCAATCCAAATTCACATGTTGACATGCGAATTCCAAGCGCGCTTGTCGATGACGTGCGAGAAGTCTGGGACGCACGACTGGCCTGTAAGCCCCGAGATTAGTAGCATGAAGTCTGTTTCCCAAAGTCTGGGACGTAATATGCAGGCCTGTGGCAACATTAAACTGACGAGTCAGTCTTGAAGCAGGTTTAACACGCTGTCTCCGGGCTAACGTAACGATATACCGGTCTTGGCGTTAAGTTGTAGCACGGAATCTGTCAATCCTAGGCCTATCATTGACTGTACCAGTCCTCTGAAATCGTATCCAGAGTCTAGAGATGACAAACTAGGACACGCCAAACCGAATAGCTACATCTCGCTGGGTTTGTCCAGCTGAAGCATGGCGATTGCTTGATTGAGATCAATTGCTTGTAAATGACGCCTTTGTATCGGCTTACCTTTACTTAATTCACGTTCAGTCAATGTTCACTTTATCAATAACGTAGTAATTGTCTGCTGACTGATTGTCTGCCTTACACAACTACCCAATGTGTACTATAATTTTATCGTGCGGCTCATGGGCACGTACAAATTGTGAAGAAGCCTACAGTGAATAGGATTCAAGTCACAAAATGTGTTCTCAATCAATGTATACGTGGCATTTCACTAAAATTTATCCCAAAAACTTAATATGTGACCTGCTCCAAAAACTTTAACCTGCTTTAAAAAGGAAAAGTAAAGATAACGAGGAGCGATCAATCTCATAACTCCAATAGGGATTACAAAATAAAGAGTTTTGCAAACACGGACCCCTGGATATACCAGGGATGGGATCAGGTTCCTAGGAGAGGTAAGCATCCCCTGTCGACCGGTAACACCCGCCGTGAGCCCTATATCTTGATCAGATAAATGGAACAATCCGTAGTTAAAATCAGTGTGTCAAGAACGACCTATCAATTGGTATGTAAAAAGTCAGATAAAATATGACCCAATGACATATCGTACTAGCAAACCAGATCGCTATAACGACCATAGAATTTGTGAAATGCTGACTTTAAACGATAGTATTGAAACCCCTGTAACAAGAATTTTTTTCAACAAATTGTTGTCAAGGCATGTATAAATCCTACTGTTATCTTTTGAACAAATGTTGTGAAAATTGAAAAAAAGAAAACTGTTTGTCAGTAGCCTGCCTCGAGTCAAATACTGATCATACGCAGAACATGCTCTTGTGTTTCGATTCAACTGAGAGATATAAGCACTATATGCAGATGATAATGGAATATTGCTACACAAATATGGGAAGTTGACGATGGAGACGTTGAAATCGACGTACGAATGAACATTATCAATAAATAAAACGTCGTCGATATATTTCAATGTCAAATTGAAGGCCACAGGAAGAGACTTTTTTCTTCTTATGTACAAGCCTTTGAATCATAAAAATATAAAAACAGGTCAACTAACAGAGGAGCACAATTCGTGATCATGGGAATTTCAACAGAATGATGGAAGATCTGATCAGCAAAGACTAAGTTTTAACCTCCTCCAGCATCCGAAGCTTGTGACTAAGATTTAGTATCCAAGCCTGTGAAATCCATTAGAATCACAAGATGCATCATCTATCCATGTTTGGTGAAGATAGGATCAGTAATAACTTGGATATGGCATCACAGGTTATCTGCTAAAAAACTTTAACCTCCTCCAAAAACTTTATCCTCCTCCAGCATCTGAAATTTATGGCTCAGATTCAGCATCCAAGTCTGTTAAGTCCATAAGTATGCCCAGATGCACCATCCAAGCAAGTTGTGTGAAGTTACATATTGGACCAACCTAGAAAGCTCGTATTAGACACATATAAACACAAGTACGTACTATACATCCTTCGGTGTTTGGTAAACCAGAAGTGATAAAAGAATTAAATAGGTTACACGAGGAATACGTTTTAGTACCAGCTGACAAAGCTTGTAACATTGTGTTTGTTTTTAAGGCTCATTATTACAACTGTATTTTAAACGAACTTGGCATTAATTCCACATTTGGCAATCGTAGTTATACTCCAACTGCCTTTTCAAATTATGGAATTCTTCAAAATCATGCTTCAGTGTCGAACACATTTAATATCCCAGTCAACGGTATGGATGAATGTGAGTTACCTACCTATACTGGATTCCTAAACTTCACAGAAACCCTTATAAAAAAGATACATTTTTTGATCCAGTAAATGTTCTGTCAAGCCCATATCTTTCCTCCTGACGAACCGGTCGCGGTAGCTCAGTGGTCAGAGCATTCGATTCGTAACCGGGAGGTCGTGAGTTCGAGCCCCGCTCGTGCCATGGCCGCGTCAATCCTAAGACGCAAAAATAGGTAGTGATTGCTCCTTCGCCATACGCTCGGCATTTAGAAGTGAGAATCACGGGTCTTTCGGATATGACCTTAAAACGGAGACCCCGAGTTGCGACAGGAGAAGCCTTTGATATTTTTTATTTTGATTTATGTCGATTGATTGTTTTGCGTTTTATGTCCCTTCCAGAATTTTCCATTTATCATATATCGTCAGTTTTTTTTTTTTGGGGGGGGGGGGGGGGACATTAAAGTTTGTCCGTCGTCTCTCTAAAAATTTATTAACACTCACCCATCTCCAATTATCTTTCGCGGTAGCTCAGTGGTAGAGCGTTCGCTTCGTAACCGGGAGGTCGTGAGTTCGAGCCCTACTTGTGCCATGGCCGTGTCAAACCTAACATGTAAACATAGGTAGTGATTTGCTCCTTCGCCAAACGCTCGGCATTTAAAAGTGACAATCACGGGTCTTTCGGATATATGACCTTAAAATCGGAGGTCCCGTATCACGGCAGGCGTTGGCACGTTAACGAACCCTCACTGCTACGACCCTGAGCGCTAAGCATAGGTCTAAGCTTGTGGTACTTCACCTACTCCTGGTGACCTCTCAATATGAGTGAAAAATTCTCGACGGGACGTAAAACAAACAAACAATCCTCCTCACGAAAATATTAACAGCTGTGAAGGAGAAACTTCAAACGTACTGTGTCATAATATATACCATAAGTGATGTAAATCAGATGTGATTCTAAATAACTTTTAGGAAATTTGAAATTGCAAAACCTTTCTCAAATCAACAATATCAAAATGTATGACTTTTCAATAATTTTCTCGATCATTCCTCATGATGAATTAAGTATTAGACTTTTTGATATCATAGAAAGTTTCTTCTTCGACAAAAGCGGAAAAGAGGGCCTCCGTGGTCGAGTGGTCGCGCGGGTTCGATTCTCGCTCACGCCGATATATGTGAGAGAGTTCGCCAATTTACTTTCGAAAGGTCTGTGGTCTCTTCCCGGGTATATTGTATCTGGGTTCTCTCCTCCACCAATAAAAACTGGACGCCACCAGATAACTGAAAAATTGTTGAGTGTGGCGGAAAACTACAATCAATCAAAAGCGGAAAAAGAAAATATTCATATCTAGTGATCAATCTTCCAAAAATTACTTTGTTAAACACCACTCTGATCCCACGCACAAATACTCTGAAGTTGAAATTAAAAAGATGCTAGAGTTTCTCATTAACAATATCTTCGTAGTCTTTGGTGACCAGGTCTTCCAACAGTTTGTTGGCATTCCCATGGGCATCAATTGTACCCCTTTATTAGCTGTCATCTTTTTAAACCCTTATAAGGCAGAATTTATTTAAAAACGTCTGCATTAGAAAATATTTATTGCTGTGGCCTTCAATTTGACATTTAAATACATCGACGACGTTTTATTTATTCTTGCTGTGGCCTTCAACTCGACATTTACACTTACGTGCCAAAAGTATGTCATTTTTTTTTCAAAATGGCTACCATAAAGAATTCAATCAATAATTTTATTAACTAAAATTTTAGTTTTCACTTAAGAATATAGACTTAATTTTGTCACCATCAAGCTACCATAGATTATTTAAATCCGTCGTAAACCAGAAGTAGTAATAACTTCTGCTATTTTTGCATTGTCAATGTAAACAACAAGCATGAGACGAAGGGGACAAGAACTTGCTACTGATGAAAAGAAGACCATAATATCACTTATAGAAAGCGGATTAGAAGCAGTGAAAGTCGCTGAATTATTGAATTTGAATTCCTCAACCAAATGTCGATTCCTAAAACGATTTCATGAGCAAGGTGACGTGGAAAATAAACATCGAAGTGGACGACCTCGATCTATGACAGTGATGAAACAGCGTTATCAAAAATTGTAAAAAAAATAATAATAATAATAATAATAAATAAAAAAAAATTTTAAAAAATAAAAAAAAATTAAAAAAAAAAAGACAGGAGAAAAACTTTGTTAGACATCACCAAGAAATATAAAGGGTAAGTACCAAAAACAGTTTCAAAAAGGACAATTCAACGTGAGTTACATCGTCAAGAGTACTGGAGGAGGACTGTGGTAAAAAAAAAATATTTTTAAAAAAAGGGGGGTGTGTGAAGATAATAGGAAAAAACGTCTTTAGTATTGTAGGGGAAATTAACTTGGAAAGTTGAGTAACACTTAATAAATGTAATTTTTAGCGATGAGATGACAATTGTTATAAAACCTGATGGAAAAGTTAAAGTTTGGAGGAAAACATCGGAGAAATGGAGAGGCTATTACTTAGGGTATTTAGAACAGGGGTCCTCACGCTGTTTAAAATTGATGGTTTGGGGGACAATGACTTGCCATGGAAGTGGAATATTGGCATTTGTGAACTCCCAAATGTATATTACTGTGTTAGACGAAAATTTGTGGTCTGTAATTGTGAAATATTTTGGTAATTCACCATGGCATTTTATGGATGATAATTGTCCCGTTCATCGCTCTCTGGAGACAGAGGACTGGAAGTATAGAAACAACATCCCACCATTTTTTTAAATTTTTTTTTATTTATTAAAAATCATGTAAAACGTAGAATTCTCCACTTCCATACATTTAAAACATGAATTATGTACAGTATGCTTGGAACAACCTGTCAAAAATCGGAACCCCTCGTCCTTTACTCCTTTTACGGAGTAAAGGGTGAAGGGTTCCGTTGTTTACATCAAGCCCCTCTACTCCATTCTACCAAAATGATGTCGGAAAGTAATTGCAGCCAAAGGCTTCATTACAAAATATTGAGTCAAAATACAAAGAATTAAGGTAAGCGCATTGTTTTTACTGTACATGTAAACAAAAAACCAACCTTGGGGAAAATTGACATACTTTTGGCACGCGAGTGTAGATATATCGATGATGTTGTAATAATAATCATTTTCATTTATCGGATTGGAACTCTAATTTTATCTATTATCGTTAATTAATAAAAATGACAAAACAATTCGGAATTTTTAACCGAGAAAACTTGATTTTTAAAATCGGCGTGCGCGTACACGTTAGAAAATAAGGGGTGGATCTCAAAAAGGACTCTCAAACAATGCAATATATACGGTAGACCTCTTTCACATAATTTTATCTATGATATATATTTATAGTGATAAGAATTGGCACCATGCATTTATATGATTACTTTTTTAAAAAAGAATTTACAGGTATTTAAAATAATTAATTTCTAAAATTTTACATTCACCCTGAGGCCTCTTGATAGGTGAATAAATAATATGCATAAATTTCCAAGTTCCAAATAGCCCTGTTTAACCAAAAAATAAAGTATGGAGGATAGACCAACAACCTAAATAAACAAAAGGGGATTTCACATGGATGGAGTAATTCTGTGTGTTTATATGGTTTATAATTGCACATCTTGCAAACTGTTACTGACGGTTTTTATTTCATTTTTTTTTTAAAAATCAGACACTTCTAAAGATCGAATTACACAATGACTCCGAGAAATGGATCAACGATGATATTCTCTCAGAGATGCGACAGAGGGATATATTACACCGCAGGACATTAAAGTCACGTGATAATTCCGACTGGACATTATATAGGGCCGCAAGAAACCGAGTAGTGACGAAGATCAACGACGCCAAACGCGAATTCGTAGAAAATGCGATAAATGAAGCCGATTCAAAACCAAAAGACATGTGGAGGAAAATCAAGCAATTTTTACCGTCAAAATCAGCATCACCTACACACTTAGAAAGGGACGGCGAATCGGTTATAGATGCGAAAGACATGGCCAATACTTTTCACGACATTTTTGCGGCATTGGGCACAAATATGCGGAGAAATTTGACAACTCATTACCTAAATTCGAACAGGTAATGCCTAAGGTATCTTTTGGCATTCCAGATATTTCCATTGATTTCGTCAAAAATGAAATAAGATCTATGCCAAACTCAAAAGCAACGGGAATTGATGCTATCTCTGTAACGTTATTAAAAATAACATCAGATGCAGTTAGCGAAATTCTAACATATTTAGGCCGCAAGAAATCGAGTAGTGACGAAGATCAATTATTAAATATTTCTATAAGAAGTGGTGAAGTTGCATCCGAATGGAAGAAAGCAAGAGTTACCCCTCTTTTAAATCTGGTGACAATTTCAATGTCTACAATTATCGACCGGTGTCAGTTTTAGCAATTGTCAGCAAAATAATAGAACGGCGTGTTTTTAACTCATTTCACGAGTATTTGGATAAAAACAAGCTTTTAAATGATAATCAGTTCGGTTTTAGACCAAAGCATTCTTGTGAAACGGCACTCCATAATATTATTGATAGTTGGCTAAGTAACATAGACAGTGGCAAATTAACAGGTGTAGTTTTTTGTTGTTTTTTTTATCTTAGTAGAGCTTTTGACACTGTGAATCATGAAGTATTGTTGCACGAGCTTTTATCATTTGGTATTTGTCAAAATTCTTTTAAATGGTTTCAGTCTTATCTTTATGGAAGAAGACAGTGTGTCAGATGAAGAGGTGTTCTTTCTGATGAAAAAGATGCAACAATAGGAGTGCCTCAGGGGTCAATATTGGGGCCATTGTTTTTTATTTTGTTTGTCAATGACTATCCGAAATGTTTAAAGCACTCAAATGTTTCTAGATATGCTCATGATACATCACAGGATGTTTCACACAAATCTGTTGATGTTATCAAACAAAGATTGCAGTAAAATCTTCTAAATTCTGGGAAATGGATGGAAAATAATAAACTCACTATGAACCTAAAGAAAACACTGTGTATGTTGATAGTTACCGCACAAAAGCTCTGTAAATGCAGAACATTGTGTATTATAGTAAGTGATGTGTTAGAGACTGTTAGATTCTTGATGTTCAGATTGATGAATGTTTGAATTGGTCTGTACATATTGATTCTTTACGCAAGAAGCTTTCACAGAAAATAGGTATTTTACGTAGTCTGCAAGTTTTTATGTCACCTGCAGCTTTATTGAAAATTTATAATTGTATTATATTTCCACATTTCAATTATTGTTGCACAGTTTGGTGCTCTGCCAAAAACAAGGTGTTTGTTGACAGAAAGGGGCAAGTAGAATTATTTTAAATGTGAATGTAACTGCTGATATTTTTAGAGCTCTTAGATGGATGCCTGTTCATGATTATTTTATATAGAAAGCTTTTACTTACTTTCAAAGGTTTGAGAAATTTGAAACCTGAATATATGAATATATTTAGTTTTGTCCATGAAATTAGTACTAGAACAAGAAGTAGTGAAAATGGTATTTTATATTTACCTAAATTTCGAACAGAATATTTCAAAAGGTCTTTTAAAGTATCTTCTACACTTTTATGGAAAGAGCTGACGGAGTCCATCAGAATCTGTGATACCCTTAATTCTTTTCAAACGACATATTTACAACATTATAACCTCAATAAGTGATGTACTTTTTCCTGTGATCTGTATATATTTATGTATATATTCTTATCTTACACTAGAATCATTATCTATTCTCTCATTTACCTGTCTGTAAATATGTTTTATACAGGACCATAATGTAAACTAGTGATACCACTAATTGTGCTATCCTGTCTAAATAAAAAAAATTATTTATTAATTATTATTATTATTACAGACCATGAAGATAATTCACCCACCCCCTTCAATTGGTTTTTATTGAGACTTATGGAATTATTTATGAACTATGTTTATTACTTTCCCGAAGTTCCATTCATTCATAATTTTCCAATTATTGCTGATTTTGACTTTAATGGATAAAATTGAGAGATATACTATTGATTGATTGTTTATTGTTTTCCGCCACACTCAAATTTTTTTCAGTTATCTAGTGGCGTCCAGTTTTTATTGGTGGTGGAGAGAACCCAGATACAATGTACCCGGGAAGAGACCACCAACCTTCCGAAAGTAAACTGGCAAACTTTCTCACATATATCGACGCGAGCGAGATTCGAACCCGCGCTGACTAGAGGTTGTGATTTTGAGCGCGATGCTCTAACCACTCGGCTACGAAGGCCCCGGAGATATACCATTAAAAAAGTAGGGGATACTGCATCTTGTGATCAATATGTTCACATATACAAAGGGATACGAAACCATGTTGTATAGTTCCTTAACGTGGAAGCATTTCCAAAGAAATTCATCACCCAAACACATCAATCACACTCTCACGATCTGCATGGGGTGCTACTGATGATCAAGGGTGTTGTGTCACATATTTTTATGCCTCTGAATTGGAAGGTTAGAGCCACTCTAAAGGAAGATTATGAAGAGAAAGCATCAGATTATCAATTTGTTGAAGTCGTTAATTAAACAGAGACCACGCGCCGTCTAACACAGGATGAGAGATTAGGTGCCCTTAGCATGCTACAGGTTGGCACAAGACAGGTCGCTGTGGCAAAGGCAATGAATGTTTGCCAGTCTGTTATCAGCAAATTATGGTCCAGACATCGTGCTACAGGGTCTGTTCAGGATAGACCACGATCTGATCGACCAAGGGCAACAACTCAGGCTTAGAACGGATTCATCCACACTATTGCCTTGAGAAATCGTCTGGTAACAGCAAATCAGGTAAGATCTCAACTTCAAAGGGAAACTGACTTGGTAGTGAGTGGCCAGACCATCAGGAATTGACTGCACAGATTTCACTTACACGCCTGACGTCCTCGTGTCAGTCCCTGTTTGAGGGATAGTCACAATAGGACCCGACTTCAATGGTGTCGTCACCATCAACGCTGGGATAATCACTGATGGAACCACGTAATGTTCTCAGATGAGTCGAGGTTCACTGTGGACAGACACAGGAGGGTTTGGCGCCGATGTAACGAACGTTTCTATGACGTTAACGTCATTAGACATGATCGGTATGGGGGTGGATCTGTAATGGTGTGGGGAGGCATCACTGTTGCCGGCAGAACAGATTTGCATGTTGTTGCCGGACGTGTCACAAGGCAGTACTACCGGGACAACATCTTGCCACCCCATGTTGTGCCGTCTGCACGTCGTTATGACCGCCGTTTCATTTTTCAAGATGACAATGCCAGATGTCATAGGGCCAGGATCATTACAGATTATCTCCAACAGCAGAATATTACCATGGTCCGCACTCATTACAGACCTTTCCCCCATCGAACATGTCTGGGACATCCTTGGACAGCGGCTACGCCAACCTCCTGCCAATGTCCAAGAACTTGTTGCAGCATTGCAACGGGAATGGAATAACCTTCCCCAAAATAACCTGGGACGTCTCGTTAGGAGTATGCCACGCCGAATCCGAGTTTGTCTGGCCAACCGCGGGGGTTTTGCCCGCTACTGACTGTTTCACAATGGTGGTAAATTTTCTTTGTGACCCTGTGCTGGTGTCGACCTTATTCTGGAGAATCTGTCCTTTTTCTGACTGTACACAGGGTTTCGAATAAATTGACAAATGTTTCCTTAATGTTTTTATGTCCTTTGTTTCCTTCCTGACCTCATGATCTGCATTTCATTGTCCTTGTAAATCCAATATCCCCTACCTTTTGTGAATAGTATATTTTATTTGTATAATGAAATGCCGTAGTTGATGCACAGTAATATATCTTTGAGTCTGAACAGTGTATTCAATTTATTATTTAGTCCCATGGGGATCCAGGTTAGATTAAATCCTCAGTACCCCTTGCTTGTAAACTAAATGGGGCGGTCCTTCGGATGAGACCGCAAAAACTGAGCAAAAACTGGCAAGTTAAAGATCATCCCTGCTCAAAGACCCTGAGCGCCGAGCATATGCCTAAATTTTGCAGCCCTTCACCGGCAACTGCGACATCTCCATATGAGTGAAAGATTCTCGAGAGGGACGTTAAACAAAATACAATCAGTTACTTTATTACATGTAGTCTAACTTTAGTTCATTGATAGAAACTGTAAAATAGTTGCGGTTCAGAAGATAAGTTACCTTAGCTAAGTTTGATTTCAACCCTTTAAGTTAGATATTGTGATTACTCGTACTGTAGTAGAGCATGAAAATGTATCTTGCAGCATTGTAGACCATAGAGATAGTCTTTTGTAGTCATAGATATCTACTTATTACATTTTCTGTTTACAATATATTACTATGAAATAGTGGAGCTCAAGAGACGTGTAAACTCGGTTCATATGATTTTATATGCTTTAATATTTAATAATCAGAATGATCAATATCCTAGAAATGGGCGTTAGAGAGGACATGATGTTTCTGGAGGAGAATGGGGAGGAATGGCCAGAGAGCGGCATGACCTGTCCCGTTCCACTGTGTCCGTCAGCAAGATGTCATTTCCAAACTTCAAGCTTTGACCGATTTGATCGTTCGAAAGTGCTTTAAAATAAATGTCCAGCATGTGGTGATACAAAATGTAATGAAATTCTCCGCCATTTACGTACATGCACAAATCACCATTCGGCCGTGAGACAAGTACCTTGCAAATTTTTCTTCAACAAGTTTTTGGATCCGGGATTGTTCAAGTGTCCAAGGAAGCAGATACACAGGACAGAGAGGGACGAGGCTCAGCGGCGACAACGGCCCAGAGAACCGCTATTCTAACTTTCTGATGATTACAACGCAAGAGATCACCGTCACCCTGAAGAATAAAATCAAATTTGTTTATATATATATATATATATATATATATATATATATATATATATATATATACAAAAAATGTAATTTTTGCTTTCAGGAGGGAGGAATGTGGCACAATTCTGATGTTGACTAGCCTTGAATTACGTAGTTACGAGTATTATATATATATATATATATATATATATATATATATATATATATATATATATATATAGTATACCTTCAATTTTATTTCGGAAGACATTTGATATCGCATAAAGTCAATATTTCGATGTTTCATACGTTAACCTTTCACTGATTAATGCAATTCATTATACTCGACATTTTGCTAGTATTATCGAACGCTATTTGTTCTCTGCAAATCTATTGACTAAGAGGCTTGAAATTGGCTGATCAGACCGAAGATTTAAATTTAATATCTCATTGTTCGGCAGCCATATATATATATATATATATATATATATATATATATATATATGTGTAGGGCAGTGTCAGCAGAGCTACGAAGGTGAGTCAATAAGTATCCAGCCTATCCCATTTCTGATGGACCGAGACGGTCACGATTTTCATGCCTTGTTTCAATACATGTTTTATTTTTATACCTGGGTATAAAATTGCACACGTATCAAGTCGTTCTTTAATAACATATTGATTGCCTAACATGGCTACTGATGCAAAGTCATGCTTTTCATCTAAAGTTGAGTACCGTGCTGTAATTAGGTACTTGTATTTAAAAGGTAAACAGGCAAGGAAATACACAGCGAGTTGGCCGATATTTATGGGTCTTCTGCACCATCTTATGCTCAGGTAGGGGAATTCAAACACGGTAGAATGTCTTTAGAAGATGAAGCCTTGTCTGGACGCCCAATGGATGCCACCGACGAAGAAATATGTAACAAAGTTCGAGATCTGGTATATTCTGATAGGCGAATTCAGGTGGAAGAAATAGCACAGACATTAGGCATTTCATATGGTAGCGTTTAAACAATCTTGCGTGATCGTTTAGGTATGAAAACTAACAGCCCGTTGGGTCCTCAGCTCCCTTGGCGATGAGCAAACGGCAACCAGAGCATCAGTATGCAGCGACTTGTTGAAGCGTATTAGATCAAAAGATGATTTTCATTTGCATCTGATGACTGTATATGAGACTTAGGTTCGTTATTATGAGCCAGAGAATAAAGCTCAGAGTCGTCAGGGCCGGGGTCCTTGTGGCCAAAGAAGTTCAAGACGCAACCATCTGCTGACAAAGTGATGACCACAGTATTTTGGGACGTAAAAGGTGTTATTATATTGGATTTTTTACACAAGAGAAGTACAATGCCTGGGGTGTACTATGCAAACTTGCTAGACCAGCTGAGAACCGCCACCCATGAAAAACACCGAGGAAAACTCTCTAAAGGTGTTTTGGTCCAACAGGACACTGCGAGAGTCCACATTGTGAAGTTGCAATGGATGCTGTAGAGCAAAACAGGTATGGATTAATACCATATCCTGTCTATTCGCCTGACCTAGCTCCTAGCGACTTCCTCCTATTCCCAAACTTGAAAAAAAAATATCCCTGGACGTCATTTCCGGTCTGACGAAGAAGTGACGGCATTTGAGGAGTGGGCAATGAAAATGACCCTGACTTTTTCAGTTCTGGACTGATGGCACTCGAACACCGTTGATCTAAGTGCATCACACTAGAAAGCAATTACATCGAAAAAGAAGAGGTGGATCTCAACCGGAAAAAGTTAGGCTGGTTACTTATTGACTCAACCTCGTAGTTACTCTGCTGGGGAGACGAACTTAGGTTCATATTTTACGAGAACTTCGTGTTTTTTCTATTCATTTTTGCGTAGAGTGGGGTTTTTTTCTCTAACATGTAGTAATTAAAACTAACGTAGTGTTAGGAAACAGTCTTTAGGGGTTAGATTTTTCTTGCCAAAATGTAGACACCCCAGTAGAGTCAAGGTTTATTTTATTTTAGGGTAAAATTGGACATCCCTTACCATTGCATTTTTGTTGGTAGTTTTTAGATTTAGGCTATCTCAGCGTTCATAGTACTGGTCGCGGTATCTCAGTGGTAGAGCGTTCGCTTTGTAACTGGGAGCTTGTGCGTTCGAGCCCCGCTCGTGCCATGGCCGCGTCAAACCCAAGACGTAAAAATAAGTAGCGATTGCTCCTTCGCTAAACGCTCGGCATTTAGAAGTGAGAATCACTGGTCTTTCAGATATGACCTTAAAAACGGAGGTCCCGTGTCGCAGCAGGCGTTGGTCCGTAAAAGAATCCATACTGCTACGGCCCTGAGAGCTAAGCATAGGTACATCACCTACAGCTGGTGACGTCTCAATATGAGTGGAAAATTCTCAATGGAACGTAAAACAAGCAATCAGTCAATCATAGATGGCCTTGAACTGTATTATTTTGAAGTGTTTGGAAGCTTGCCAACGTAATAGAAAATGATAGGTTTTTTTTACTTTGTATGGAAGCTCGTTAGTATCACAACTTTAGATTTTTCTTATTATTTCGATACATATTTTTCGTAATACTGTTCACTTATTTTAGGTAAATTTTACATTCCTCTTTTGATTATACTCATTCATTTCATTGAAAAACTTATTGATTATCAACTACTCTTAAATCATATTTACATACACTATAATAAACTTTTACTAGTCTTTTCATTTCAAATAAGGTGTTGCCCCGTGGGGATCCGGGTTGTTAGAATAGATTCTCAGTACCCCTTGCTTGTCGTAATAGGCGACTAAATGGGGTGGTCCTTCGGATAAGACCTGAAAAACCGAGGCCCCGTGTCACAACATATGTGGCACGATAAAGATCCCTCCCGGCTCAGAGACCATAAGCGCCGAGCATAGGCATAAATTTTGCAGCCCTTCACCGGCAATTGTGACGTCTCCATATGAGTGAAAGATTCTCGAGCGGGACGTTAAACAGTATATCAATAAATTAAATAAGGTGTTGAACATAATCTGAGAATCACAACCCGAATACAACACAGAAACTGTGTTTCATGATTTTTGTAGAATAATAAGTCCTTCTGATCCCAAGTACTACTGATAATGAGTTCATTCAAGAAAGAAGATAGAACCTGTACTTTGGGAGAAGCTAGACTTATTATAGCCCCGGTGCATGAGGATCTGTTATATTTTGGTGCTGCTTGTACACACTGACCTCCTGTTACATATTATCGACTTTTGTTTGAGGTATTTTATTATCAAATACTCATAAACTTACTAAATTTGTGTTTCCCTGCTGTTTGGGTGGTTGCATGGGTTAAAACCTCAAATGCGCTTGTGTGGTATAGAATTCTGGCGGGAAACGAGACCTTAGAAGGGGGTCATTCTTTAGAAATAGACTCTGTAATAAAGTTTTTATTAAGAAGTTCATTTGTAAAACCATTTAAAATATGATTTAAGAAAATCAGTAAGAGGTTACCGATCCTTGGGGTTAGGGTATCCTTTGCATAGCAGTTAGAGGTCAAGAATATCGATAAGCCGTGTATCCTATAATTTGATGTCGCGTGACGGGGAGCACAGGACCCGGATGAGGTTTTAAGCATATTTTGCAAGTAAATAAAAGTGGATTTTCTCTGCGTTCATAATTTTGGATGGGGTTTTTCTAGTACATTATTTAGTCTTTACTTTCATCTCTCTTTCTGTTTATCGTGTTTAACTTTTCTCTCTCTCCCTCTCTATTTTTCTTTTGAGGTAAGTAGAGGCCGAACTGCATCATCCCACTTGAACTTAGATACAGAATATGCTGTTTTCTAGCACATTTTGTGGTGTATCACAAATAATAGTATTGCTGTCATCACAGGTTGGAAAAAACCTCACAATGGTCATTGTTCTGTTTCAAGCACGATTGTAAAACGGTTTGCGGTCTACAACATGCAACTTAAATGAAGAAAAAAAAATGTGTATTTTACTTTACTTAAGACATAAATATTTCACAATTACAGGTATATAATACCACCCATCGTACAAAGGATGAAGGAGGGAAGGCCGCTTGTTTTTCTGTGAATGCTCTTTTCATATGAAGAAATATAGTTTTAATTCTGGCCCCTTCACTTTTTTTTTAACAGGAGCAATATAGGTTGCGAAGATTCATAGAAACCGATACTCTCTCCCTGCTTGGAATACATGATAAATGATGATGATGATGATGAGAGAGAGAGAATATCTGCACCCGGACACAGTATATAATATATAATTGTACTTTAAACTACCTTTCTAATTATGGAAATGCAAATGGTTGACTTTCTAAGCTTTTATTCAAAAACTAAACTCGTATCAACACAGCGATAAACATCGCTTATGGGGCATACAGGTAATTGAAGACCGTTAAAAAATATGGACTATATACATCAAACCTAATATGATTTTGTGATTAAGCATGTTTAAAACATCTAATAAACACAAAAAAGTTTGATAAAAGTAAGTTTTAAAATGCATTTTTAAAGATCAGTATGAAGGACTTTTTTCACTTAGAAGACCAAGCGCAAGAACGATAACTCACATAAATATATCATAAATAAAAATCAATTGATAAAGATTTTACCAACACTACCAATGACAAGATTGTTTCAAGAGGAAAACATCAAAGATGCTTGAATCTGATTTGAAACTATTTATTACAAATGAATACACACCAGAACCTGTAACCCTTTGCAGATATGTAAATTGATGAAAGTAAACCTTCAAAAATACACATTGTGAGTATTTTTCTTCTGATTTATATTCAGTACTTATGTATTCTTCCTTTTATACAAAATGACTCAGCAGATTTGAATATCATATAAATTGATTGATTGATTATATATTGTTCAACGTCCCACTCGAGATTTTTTCACTCATATCGAGACATCGAATATCAAATGCAAGTACAGTACATAAATAATGAAAGAATATGCTTAGTAGTATGGCTAAAAAAAACTGTTAGTTACAATATTTTTGTGAATATTGAACTTTTCATGAAATAATAGGATCCAAAACCACAATGTTCTCAAATGAGTTGTTGCACTCTAGCTGTAAACACAATGACAGATCAGAGTCTTGTGTGTGTATCTGTGATAATTAACACATTCATGGGTGCAAGTAATCATCAATATAAAACAACTGAAATATGTTACTAAATTTATTTATACACGTTTGTGAATATTGGCACTCATTGGGTGTAAAAATGTGCTAACAAACTCGCACATTTTACATCCAACTTGTCCAATAATCACCATATAAGTTCAAAATACCCTATAATATCACAAAAAACTGTAGAAGCAACTTTCTCCCAATCTCTAGAATAATAAAACACTTCACTACATCAAGCTACACTCAAACTCCTGATGAAACTTTAAATCTAAAATACATTGCTATCTATCAATACATCACACATTACATTTGTATAATATGAAATTTAATAAAAATAATGACAGTAAAGTTCTAAACAAAAGTTCATCATACATGATAAATAGGCACGTCTATGAAAAGAATGGCATAAGACAAGTACACAAGTGCATAAAGAAAATAAGCATTACAAAGAATCCAATAAGCCACTAAGCTTTAATGTTCATTGTACTACACATGTATCATATATGGAGTGCATCTTTTACACACTGAAATAAATGTTATCGTTCTAATAATAAAATTATAGTCAAGGCAAACATTATTATTTACAAATTTCTCTTGGTCACAGACATGTGGTCAATTACTCTGAAATTTTATGATTACAAAATTATAATCAAATTTACTGCTTTTTTGGATAGGATTAAATTACAATAACAGTATTCTTTCTAAGTAGTCATGGTTACTTTTTGATTACTTTATCAAACAATTGTTTTGATTACTAAGTGTATAACTATTAGGAATTTTCAACATATATCCATCAAATTGCAATTAAGCATCAAAAATTGCTGAAATTTATCATTCAGCCTGCATTTTTTCTGGATGGAAAGTTTTCCTGCAATGCTGAAAGCCACTCAACTGGCTATACTTGCGAACTCAGCATTCCCTTTTGCTTGATTAACAATTTGTAGTTTTTGGAAACAGTGAATTCTATGTCTGTTTAGGAATTGGGTACCTTTGTACCCCTAACAGGTAGCTTCCATTCATTGAAATGCAGTCTGTTTAGAGTTAATTATATATCATTAATATTATTTCATCAACAGTTCATTATTTACTGAAAACATAAACTGAAACTATTTCTTATAGAGTACAATGAAGTTTAGGGGAAAAAATGCAAATTAACTTAATGATGTAGTAATATGTTTCAATATTTTAAACATTTCTTTTTTAGTTTGGATTTCATGTAAAATAATAATTGACAAGCCTTTATAATTTCTGGAAAAAAAATGAAACTTAAAACAAGATTGAAAACATAAAGAAGCTCTGATTTTAATAGTAATCAGAAAATAATCATGGATACAGGCAAATTCTTAGCTGTAATTAATCAAATCAAATTAGGAGTAATTATAATTTTCATGACTATTGATTACATCTAATTACTTTGGAAAATGTAATCAATTGCTGCTGATTACAATTAATGATTACCACAAACTTGTAAAGTCATGATTCATTGTCTCTCATAAGCAATATTTCAATTTTTTCCATCAGTGTGCTTGACCTTAAAGCAAATGACCTCACTTCATTGTTTGATCATTAGCAAGTATGATATTCTAATATCTCTCCATCACAAAAGTCATGATCCTGAGAGAAAAACTGAGAACTTTTTACATAGTGACTGTGGCTTTAAGTAAACAACATTAGTTCAGGGTCAAGACACACAAGCCTCAAACAACCTTTTCTCTGGCCTATGGAATATTTCTTTCTTTTTCTTGTGACTTTGGTATTTGCTAGTGACACTGATTCAAGGTAATGGCATATTGTCTTGTCTTTAGCTTTTAATTTAAAATACATTGCGTCTATAGTTCTTCTGATCAATTCCCAACCTGGGATCTGACCCCTGACACTAGGGCATGAATTTCATAATCTAGATAAGCCACCCATGCTTATGACATGTTCAGAGGTAAAGAAAATTTTTAAAGATGGCATCACTTATTATTTTTTCACTTAAAAGTTTTGGCCCAATCACTTGGGGAAGTGATAATGAAATTACAAAATTTCTGTTGATGACAAATGGTCAAGTATTTTTGACAGGCAGTAGAAAATGATGAAAAATGAGGAGGAGGAGCATGAATAGCAGTAGGTCAACTGAGTGACTAAAATCTTACCCACAACATTTATAATGCATGTACAAAAATTATGAAACCTAACACTGCATTCAAAATTAATTCAAACTCCATCAACAGCATGCCTTATAAACTGCTGTTCTAAAAATATACATGAAAATACATGTTGACTGATTCAATTTATAAGGATATGTCTGAACATTATTTATAGTGTTGTGGATCAATTATGAACCAAAATTTGTAGAATATGCACTGGATTTTAAATTATAGGTTCTCATATGAACCAGCATATAATTTACTATTTATTCTATCAATTTTCTTCACCTGTTATTTGATTAAGAAAGTACATATGTAAATTAGTTAAGAAATAACACTCCAGAATACTTGTTTTCATATGTTTTTGGTTGCTTATAGATTTCTTGAATTGTTCATTTCAATTTGACATAAAACTAGCCTTAAATAACTGTCACATCAATACAATTCTCAATGGTACAGAAATTACAGATCCCTTGTTTTACTCCAGAAAGACTGCTGTGTATAAATCTATAACATACACTATCTAAACATACTGAAAAAAGAGATGTAAGTACTTGTGAATATTAAATACAATTTTTTTTAAAATTTACACCTGTAGAAACAAATAAAGTAAAACTAACAGTATACAATATCACACCAAACAAAAAAGTCAGACTATGAACACACAAAATTTGCTACATAAGTTATACATTCTAATCCAGACATTAAAATTCTGAATTTATTCTTATTTAAATATAACAGATAGTTCAATAGTAGACTATACATTAATTCATGTCTGCAATACATTAAAATAAAATTATTTTTCATAAAAGTAAATAGATTGATCAATAAGCATTTGCTAATCAAATAAATGAAACCCATCACACAAAGTTTTCAGAAGAAAAAAAAGATTGATTCCTTGTTTGTTTGTTTTACATCCTGTCGAGAATTTTTCATTCATATTGAGACATCACCAGCTGTAGGTAAAGTACAACAAATTTAGACCTATGCTTACTGCTCAGGGCCTAGTGACATAAGGTCATATCCGAAAGACCCATGATTCTCACTCTAAATGCCAAGCATTTGGCAAAGGAACAATCACTACCTATTTTTGCGTCCCAGTTTGACACAGTCATGCCAGGAGTGGGGCTTGAACTCACAACCTCCCAGTTACAAAGTGAATGCTCTAACCACTGAGCTACCACAGTCATATATATATATATATAAATATATATATATATATATATATATATATAAAATGGTTAAAATGAACAAGCATTTATCTTGCTTCTTTTAATATCATTACTACCAAACTTTACTTCATTTCCCAGAATTCACAATTAAGCCTGCTCAAAAAAATAATGCAATTGAAATTTCATTTTTGAAAATACATAAAAGTATGAACTACAATGCTTCATGATGGCATAATTCAAATGTGCTTCATGAAAAATATGCAGGTGCAAAGCATAATGGTTCATACACGCATGCAATTTCAAAAATAAATTTAGTTTTTTTTATAATTACATTCTAATTTCATTTCTGTTGGAATTCCCAGCTATTAAAATAGACGTACTATATTCATCAAGTTCACAACTGCAGTATATTCATGAGGAAATGACTATCATTACAAATTTGTAAAGATATCAAAGTCAAAAACATTGGATAGGTAAATACATGTATATCAAAATATGTATGGAATAATACATTATGTAATGAAAATGAATAGTTACTTTCAATATTTTTTTAAAATATTTTTGATATTTGCTGTGTATGACCTTAAATATAAAATGAAAACATTCAAAAAAGAAAATTATTTTCAATAGGTCACACGTTTATAAGACTACCTGTACAAAAATTTCATGAATTTTCTTTTAAATGCAAATAAAGTGTCTATGTCTTAGGTCACATTCATTAACAAATTTGAAACATAAATCAGTTTACTGATGTTACACTAAATTGGCATCTTTAGCCATTCCATAGAAGACAGAGGATTTATTTTTCAGAAGATTGTCTGGACTGTCATACTCCTTGACGAGACCTTTGTCTAGCACTAGTACCCTGTAAAGAAATTTAAATTCAATTTGATCACATTCATATTACCAAATCAGCTGATTTCAAATTGTCACACATAAACATTACATAGATGTAAGATGCACAGGTTTCCATGATGCCATATAAGAAAATTTGCATTACTAATAAAATAATGCAAGCACTTGCAAGTTTTTTTTGTAATTTGTTTAATGGTAATGATTGATTTTAAATCATTTACAGAGATGAATATTCAGTTTATACTATGCTTTGTAATCTGATCATCTCATACTGAATTTAAACAAAGTCAAAAAATGGAGACCAACACCTCAAGGTTTATTATAAATTATGGCAGATTCTTACGAATGGATACTATGTTGTATTAAATAGGGTCTGCATCCAAAGTATAAACTTTATTCTTATTCATATTGAATTTGGTAGAAATTGTATAAAGAATTTGTTACACAGATACAGCCAATTACATAATCATACGATGAACTAAAATCAGTTCCCAGAAATTCATTGTAACCAAGTTTTACTATCCGAGTCATACATAACCCAGTCCTCTAACGAAGGCCTCTCCCAAGTCAGAGTGAACTGCTAATTTAGGCAGTTTTTGAGCAGTTCACAAATTTGTTGGCAGTTTCTTAGCAGTTTGGCATTAAGTAGTTTATAAAACTGCCTACTCTTTTCCCATGAACTGCTTATTTTAATTGTTAGCAGTCTGTCTAAGCAGTCACAACAGATGCATATTCTCATTGCTTAGCAGAACTTCGTATTAACACAAGCAGTTCTCTTTGAAAATGATGGTAACATATATATGTAATGCAGAAATAATATTATATTAATATTTGACAATAAAAAAAATTAATATTCCCATGGACACACTGATCATTTATATTTTAAAATTTTGTGACCAATAATATAACATTACAGATAATTGTCTATACCAGTGAAAATTAATTATTAAAAGAATTATCAAAAATATTAACCATAAGTGCATGTTTCACTTTACTTTTATCTTCATGATAAATAGCTACAAATATTTCCTATTTCCAACTGAATATTGTATATACTATAAGATAGAATTTTCCTTTAGGATAAATATTTTTAATGTGGAATTTCGCACAGGCACTTGGGGCATGGATCATGATAACCCCCCACCCATCAATTTTTTATTTTCTGATCTGAATTAGACACACTAGTTTTTTCTACTTATATTTTGTAAATATGCAAGATTGCCCAGATATGTTTGTAGTTTTAGTGCATTTCTATTATAGTTATTTAGATTTAGTTATCATGAGCAGTTTCGTGATCAGCATTGTAAATACTGTGATACTGATACTTTGTTCGGAGGAGTCGGCATGCAAAGACGGGAAGTTCATCATTACAATATTACCAACATTTATTTATTTTCTTGTACCAAGATGTTGTCATGTACAAAGTATAAATTATTCCAAGTAGCACTGTTCTCATATAAGATTTTGTAAATCTGAAAGTCGTTAGAATTGTATCACTGTATGTAGCTACTGTTTCCAGCTCAGTGTTGGCTGGGTCTGGAGATTTCAATGACTGAATGAGACCTCTACAAAACCCCAGACAGTTACAAAACATGGAGATTTTCAGTACAAGATAGCATTACCATAGCTAAAGAGGGGAGTTCATACTATCAAAGAATGAAGGTTCTAAGTAATAAGTCTATTGGTAAGTAAACAAAGTGTGTTTGGTCTGGAAAAAAAAAAAAATATATATATACACACACACACACACACACACACACACACATAGAAGGGAGGGGTGTACATAGTAAATATACAGTACAATATCTTGTGTATATCATTTGAAGATTCAAAAGTTAAGAACAAAAATCCTGTACTATATATCATGATATTATTTTGACTGAATGCATATTAAAAATATGTGATAAATTTACATATGAACACAAATCTTTTCTACACTGTTCCTACCCCCCCCCCCCCCCCCCCCCCCCTCAAGCCATGCAGACATTAATCCTGACAAAGGTAGTCACCATTCTGACTGTACCTCAACCTACTCCAGCATGCTAGAGGTGCATGGCAAGATACTTTTGACTTGGCACCGCTTAACAAGGAGGTATATAAGGAACGTTAACCAAGGCTTTAACTTGTTGGAGTACAGATATAGTCAGATGCATGCAGTCACTGTGAATACATTTTCTGTGATGAGTAATTTACACAATATTGATTGAATTTTTTTTTTGTCCAAATCAACCTAAAGAATAGGCTATTTGTATTACTGTGTACAGGTGCTCTAAAGTGTAAAACTTTGCAGTGTATTGTGACAATTATGGATGTAGCTGACAGTGGAGTTGATGTAGAAGAAACTGCAATATATTGTAACCAAATATCTAGCAACTAGCAAGTGAAAAATTTAAAGGATTTATTATGATCATCTATGTGAATTCTTCATGTGTGCACTCAAGATTTATCATTTTTCACAGTGTAATGATCTGTTTCAATATTATCTTTGTTAGGAGTTTGTTAATTTTTTATGATGATTTACTAAGAATTTGATATCACTAGTCCACAATGTTCTAGTGATTTGTTAGTGGTTTGTTACCTATAATTTGTGAACTAAAGATTGATAGTAGTTTGTTTCATATAGTTGTTAGTAGTTTGTTTCAAATAAATTGCTTGAACTTGTACAATCATTCATCTCAAGAAAAGAATTCTTATTCATGTTGCTGTTTTGTTAATTGTGAAAGTTATTTGTAAGCAGTTTGATAAGCAGTTTAGTAATAAATGTTTTGCATTTTGACAAAACTAAGCAGTTTTCTATTCCATAGATGACACAGTAAATAAAAATAAGCAGTTTGGCATTCCATATATGGCACAGTGAATAAAAATAAGCAGTTTGGTATTTCATATATGGCACAGTGAAATAGGGTCAAAGGTTAAAGTAAGCAGTTCCTTAGCAGTTTTTTAAGCAGTTCAAATGAATATTCATGGATGAAGGCTTGTAGAAGTATCTAATTTAAATTTTTCAGCCAAAATAACTGCCTGAAAACTGCTAGCAAACTGTGAAGGCTAAGAAACTGGTATATGAATGCTCTTATGCAAACGAGACATGCATACTAATGAGGCTGGTTGATGGTTAAGGGACTGCTTATTTTAAGTGAACTGTGAAGGTTAAGAAACTGCTTGGGGAAGGCCTTCCACTTTGACATGGGTTATTGCTATCCAAATTAGAATTCCCAACCCTTATCCATTTTGAATTAATAACTCTGCAATACAAACCTGTCATAGTCCATGATGGTGTTAAGTCTGTGGGCAATTGTAAGTACTGTGCTGTCACTGAACTTTGTTCTGATGGTTTTCTGGATGAGGTCATCTGTTTCCATGTCAACTGCGGCTGTTGCCTCATCTAGTATTAAAATCTTTGTTTTCCTTAGTAATGTCCTAGCTAAGCAAACCAGTTGTCTTTGTCCAACACTACAAAAGATTTTCAATAACACTATCAACTAGTACTTATTGTAACGGGGACTGTTACAGATGTACCCCAAACATTCCCCCATATAGGAAGTGGTGTTAGTTGTTTTATGACAAGTGATTTTTTGGTGACTCTATTTGAAAAAAGCAGTGTATGTGCATATACGTGCACATGAGCAAGACTCAACATTGATGTTGATGCCATTTGATAGATATACTTACAGTATAAATTTCATGCCGTTTGCGTCATTTGTGTGAAAGTTATGGCAATTTAAAAACCAGCCAATCAGAATTTATGCATGCACGTGCACAAAAGTCATTTTACCATATTTGTGTTCAGAATACCAACATGCACTCACAACATAAATTTCAAAAGATTTTAACAAAAGTTAGGTCATTCAAAGAAATTATAAAAGATGATACATGTGCATGCGCATTTGCAAATTTTATATCATCAATCTGTAGATATTTGTGATATCTACCTATGCTGTGAATATCATCTCATTCCCGTCAATGAAACGAGAGATATAGGCATTTTTGTATTATCCAATCAAATTGATGCACATTTGCATGCACATGCAGAATCATATTTTGACCACACTAATCGATAAAGGGTCTCAAGTTACACCTACAATATAGATATAAAAGATTTCATTGAAAAGAAAAAAAATTAGGCTATTTCAAAAATTTGTAAACAAAACAGCCAATGCACATGCATGCATTTTTAGATTGATTGATTAAATATTACTTAGCGTCCCACTCGAGAATCTTTCACTCATATGGAGACGTCACCATTGCCGGTGGAGGGCTGCAAATTTAGGCCTATGCTCAGCACTTATGGCCTTTGAGCAGGGAGGGATCTTTTACGTGCCACACCTGCTGTGACACGGGACCTCAGTTTTTGTGGTCTCATCCGAAGGACCACCCCATTTCGTTGCCCCTTACGACAAGCAGCATTTTTAGATAAAATGACATTCATTCTGCACATCTACATATGCTACACTATCATTTTATATTGGTTTCATATTGATCCAATGAGTAGTTTCTGAGAACATGTGATTTCATTAAAATTTCCTGTTATTCCTAATTAATCATTTATTATTAAATCAATAATGTTGACTAAATATGGTCAAATGTGTCATGAAATTATTTATAACTTTCGGCACTGAGGTCGCTATTTATCATCGCCTAAAGTTTCAACACTCTATCTTGAAAAAAAAAAAACTATTTGTCAGTGTATAGGCTATGGTACTCAGGTGACCATTAAGGCCTGTAGGCCTCTTTGTTGGCAATTAGGGTGTAATTTTTTCTCCTGTCGACTTTGCCTTTCTTCTGTCATTCTGTATATTACTTTTGACACCTGGATTGTATTTGTGTCTATTAAACGGAACCGATACCGATCAAATTTTAAAAAGTATATAAATCTGGAAACTTCCCTACTTGTCGCATTTTTCAGGATTTTTAGAATTGAGGAGAATAGAACATACCCCTTGTAATTATGATAAATATAACAAAATGATTCGCGACCAAATAATTGTGATTTTCATACTTTTGAATGTACTTGGCCATTTTTAGCCAAAGTGCTTGCTACAAGAAAGCACAGCTTAAACAGAGATAGAGAATATCATGTTTCATTGAAATATGGGATAAGTGCAATAGAAATTCTGCAAGATTTTTCTTTGTTACTCTATTTGTAAAAAGATGGCTGCCAAACAGGGAGTTGAAAATGGCAGATTTCTGCTTTTCATCTCTTTCGAGCATTTCTTCTCTTATTTTCAAGGAACTTGGACTGAAAACAATTATTCTTCATGGGGCCTCCATGGCAGGGTGGTTAGAGCATCGCTGTCAAAATCACAAGGCCTCTCACCTCTAGTTGACGCGGGTTCAAATCTCACTCGCACTGATATATGTGAGAAAGTTTGCCAGTTTACTTTCGGAAGGTCAGTGGTCTCTTTCCGGGTACATGGTATCTCCTCCACCAATAAAAAACTGGACACCACCAGATAACTGAAAAATTGTTGAGTGTGGCGGAAAACAACAAATAATCAATCAATCAATTATTCTTCATTCGAATTGCTTGCAACAAATGTCTTGTCGAAAAAGTAAATTGTGACTGAAATAAAGCCAATTAAGTGAATTTGACATTTTTTGCATACTTCTTTTTTTAATTTCTATCAAAATTGTATCACATTGAACCTTTTTTTAGATATTCATTTATTTACCTATACTGTATTAATATCAAACTAAATAACCCAAACACTTGTTTTCTTGACAAAATATATAGGAAAATGTATGTTAATGTGTAATTCCTTTTGGCCCCTTATTTAAGGGACTGGCCCTTAAAACTTGATATTGTTAAATAGGTCTGAACATTATCTACAACTTTTGCAATATAATTTTTAACAAAATGTTTTTAGTTTTCAAGATATGTAGCATATTCAGTTTTAGGGGCTATCACCTAATTCCTTAAAAGGAAAAAAGACAAACTTTGAAAATGGCATATTGTCTAGAACCACATTCTGACCAATTGATATTATATAATGAATTCCAAAATCTTTTTCGTTTAAGACATATAAAGCATCAAAAGTTTTGTACATTAATCCCTAAAATTCCCTTATAACATAATCAGTGATTATTTTGCTGACATCAAACGTAAACACAAACAACTTGGCTTCAATAATGCTTATCAAATTGTTTTTAGTTTTTGAGATATTTAAGAAATACTATTAACCCCTTTCGGCCCTTTATATAAAGGGCTGGCCCCTAAAAGTTGATATGGTCAAATAATAATAATAATAATAATAATAAATTTATTTTGTAAAGCGTAAAGTCCATACTGCTCTAAACGCTATTTAAACAACAATGAAATAAGTGAAATGAGGTATATAAAAACGCATCGTAGTAGGTCCCAGATTAGTTGTAGCATGTGAACAGATGAGTCTTTAATTTAGATTTGAAGGTACAGAGACTGGTGGCAGTTCTGATATCATACGGAAGAGCATTCCACAGTTTAGGGCCAGCAACACTAAAGGCTCGAGTTTGAATCACCGTTGAGGTGGTAAATGGCACTCGTAGTAGGCTCTGGTCACTGGACCGCAGTATTCTGGAGGGAGCATAAGGTGTTATGAGTTCTTGCAGATAGGATGGGGCTGTGTTGTGTACTGTTTTGTACACCAACACCAATGTCTTGAAGATGACTCTTTGCTGAACTGGAAGCCAATGGAGAGAGCGTAGTACAGGTGTAATTCTGTCATATTTGCTGGTGCCTGAGATGATTCTGGCAGCAGCATTTTGGATAGATTGAAGCCGCTGGATCTGTGTTGATGGTAAGCCGCAAAAGAGAGAGTTACAGTAGTCCAGCTTTGTTGTTATAAAGGCATGGACAACATATTCTAACGATTCCCTGTCTAGATATCTTCTCAGCTGGCTCAGGTTCTTAAGGTGGATGAAGGCACCTCTGCACACTGATGATATATGTGCCTCCATGGTTAAGTGTTGGTCAATTGTTACACCAACTCCCTTGGCCTTAGCAACAGGAGTGATAGAATCGTTTCCTACTTGCAGTGATGGTATGTGCAGCTTAGATGCCATTTGTTTTGAGGATATTACTAGCACCTCGGTCTTGTCTGTGTTGATCTTGAGGTGATGTTGAGCCATCCAGGTTTGAACTGACCTCAAGCAAGACTCCATCTGACTGACTGCAAGAGCAACCTGTTGAACTTTAAAGCTGATATACAATTCATTGTCGTCAGCATACATGTGGTACAAGACATTGTTCTTTCTGAGAAGGGTCCCCAGGGATGATGTGTAGATGTTGAATAGGACAGGCCCAAGGACCGATCCCTGGGGAACACCGCAGCCCAACTCAGTGGCACCAGATTTTGCCCCCTTCACTTTGACAATCTGGGTCCGATTGGTAAGATAGGACGCAAACCACATGAGCACAGTGTCCTTAATTCCAAGGTCCTTGAGTATTTGTAGCAAGCGTGAATGATCCACAGTATCAAAGGCAGCCGATAGGTCCAACTGCACTAGCAAGACAGCTTTCTGCTCTCCAATGGCACAAACCACATCATTGTGAACTTGCAGAAGTGCCGTCTCAGTACTATGTCCCTGACGGTAAGCACTTTGGAATGGCTCGAGTAGATCATTCTCACTGAGGTAGGTATGTATCTGTGCTGCTACAACCTTCTCAATTAACTTGGATACATATGCAAGGTTGGACACTGGCCGGTAGTTCTTTGGTACATCAGGGTCTAGTGAAGCCTTTTTCAGAAGTGGTGTCACAATAGCTCCTTTGAAAGATGTTGGGAAGGAACCACTCTCAAGTGACTTATTTATGATGGACATGATGATGGGAGCGAGAGTTGTGACCTCTTGCTTCACAAGAGATGTGGGCAGAGGGTCAAGTTCACAGCTCTTGTTGGCAGATGACATTATCAACTTCGTTACTTGATCTACAGTAACATGTTGGAAATGACCAAGTTCGGTTTCGTCTCCGAGTGCTGGTAGTTCTACAAGTGGATGGTGGTAGTCGCATGTAATGGATCTGCGAATACGTGTAATTTTTTGTACAAAAAAGTCACTAAACATGACAGCCAGATCTGATGGTCATTTGTCAGCAGGCAATGGAGTGACTGAGTTTCTACCAAGCAGCTTGTTGACCACCCTGAAAAGCTGCTTACTGTCACCTTTGTTATCATGCACCAAGGTCCTGTAATGCTGGAGCTTAGCCGTATCTATGAGCATGTTCACCTCTTCCCTGCGCTGAATGTAAATCTCTCTGTGTACCGTGAGTCCTGATTTGCACCACATTCTCTCAGCTTGTCTGCGTTTCTACTTGTCATTATCTACAACTTTTGTTCTACAACATTTAACAAAACGCTTATAGTTTTCAACATAAATAAGATATATAGTTCTAAGGGCCATCCCTGAATTCCTTAGAAGGGATTTTAAGACAAAATTTGCAGATGGCACATTGTGTAGAATCACATTCTGACTAACTTATATTATATAATGCTTTACAAAATATTTTTCGTTTAGGAGATATAAAGCTTCAAAGTTTCATACATTATTCCCTTAGAAATCCCTTATTACATGATCAATGATCATTTTGCTGACATCAGCAGTTACAAAATGTTAAACCAAACAACTTTACTTCAATAATGCTTAACAAATTCCTTTTAGTTTTTGAGATATTTAGAAAATACTTTTGACCCCTCTCGACCCCTTATTAAAGGGGCTGGCCCCTAAAACTTGATGTTGTCGAATAGGCCTGGTCATTATCTACAACTTTCGTTCTCTGTGTCTTTTCAAATTATTTTTGTTAAGAAGATTTTGATGAAAACGTATAGAAAAATGGATGTAAAAATTGAGACCTTTTTTGTGTCCTACCAAGCTCTAACTTTTTTGCATTTAAAAATGATGAATGTGATTCTGCACATCTATGAACTTCACTCTACAATCGCTGAAAAGTTCAAGTTGATACCTTAAATAGTTTCTGAGAACACTCTTGGACAAACTGACCCCCCCCCCCCAAAAAATTTTTTTAGAAAAATGTTAATATGTTAGGTAATAATTGATTTAATCAAAATCTGGAAAAAACAAAAAAAAAACATATTGAGTTTAACTGAATATCTATCATCCCTGACAATTAGATGAAAATCGGTCAACGCATATTCGAGAAATCGCGTGCACAAAATTTGTAAGGAAAAAAAAAATAATAATAGAGAAAAAACTTAAGAATAATAATAAGGTCTTCCATTGGAAACAGAAGAATGATAAGAAACAGAGTAAAACCAATATGTTCCCAAATTTTGTTTGGGGAACATAATAATACGGGATATCAGAACTATAAATTTTAAAACTCTTCAGATAAAGATGTTACCAAAATTGTGCATCATTTGTGGAACTCTTCTACATACAAATTATTGATTGGCTAAAGATCATTCATTTCTGAAACAAAAATATCTGCCTGATTTGATTATTTTTCAGAATGTTGCTGGCAAACATCCTAGTACTATAAACAGTTATCAGATTAAATATCTGATGATAACACAAAAAAATTCACAGTACTGTTTATTTTCTCAAACAAATGTAGATATTTATTCAAATTTGTTAAATTTTATTGACTCATTATAACAGCTGACCACCATGAAATGATACCATACATAGTCATCAATCGCCAGGCACATAACAATGGATGGGGTGGACTGCTGCCCTTTTCTTGATGTGTTACAATTACTTAACTTATTCTTATCATTACTTAACTTGTTCTTATCACATACAAAGTTTGTTATTTTTACATGCAAAGATTAATTTATTAGCTGGTCACTTTTTATAGTAATGATGAACAGTGGAAATGCAAGGTTGAACTGATGAATTGAACTTATGTATTGAAGGATAAACACACATACACCCCTACAATTTTGGGGGTTGGGCAGAATTGCTTTCCATACTAACTTTCAAAATCAACACGAAGTGCCTGGACTTGCTAAATATGATAATTATGCATGCTTATTTAATGAAAAGTTCTCAAACGAGATCTTGTTTGACATACCAAATATAAAAACAGACAGAATCGGTGATGAAATAATGGTTCCAATAATCAATATTAAACCAGATCAAGAAAACTATTCCTTTCTTAAATATATGACCCTAGAGGTAGATTTCCATATACTATATATAGTATGGTCCTGTAAAACCAGAACTTCAATATTGCCTCCCTCACTTTTTTTTTTCTATGTCTGCTCATTGAATATCTGGCAACACCAGCCTATGGGTCATGTCAGAGGTTACTTTGCATATATCAAGAATTGATCAATCAAAACATCATCTACAAAATCATGAATATTCATTTTTTATTCAGATCTGAGAGTTTCCAAATGATGCTATCAAGATGGCAGCTTTCTGTGAAACACATCATTTTATTTGTAAAAAATGTTAATATGGAGTCAATTACAACATAACAATACTATTTGTGATGCAGGATTTGCTTGCTGTTGGTTTGAGATTATTCCCAAAGACAGTATATCAGCCCCTCCCAGAATTTGTCTTCTTTATTTCTAAGCTTCCCATTCTCAGCTCACCTTAGATTTTGCCCTCCCTCTCCACATTCATGCTGTAATCCATCAGGAAGGCCCTGTACAAAAGTCTTCAGGTGAGAATGTTCTAGTGCATTCCAAATATCCTCATCTAGGTAGGCATCAAATGGGTCAATGTTCATTCGCAGTGTTCCAGAAAATAAAACTGGATCCTGTAAAGAGATTTCATATCTCAAATATTGAAGACCAAACTTCCATTTGTGTTGTATGTTTCCATATGGCTGTAGGTTTCTTGTATGTTATACACATCAATGCATTAAGCTACAAGAAATACTCTTATTTCAAGATTGGTTGCATATAATGTTGTTTTCCTTCAAATTGTCATATAATGCTTATACACTTTAAACACCCATCCTGGCCCATAAGTCATAGTTTGAACATACACAAACTTTAAACATATGCAAATAAGAATAAAGCTTACATGCCAAATTTGGATTTTTTGTACATCAATAAAACTGTGAAAAATTATCCAATTAAGCCATCCTATTTTGAATACTCTTATTTTATTACCTCCACTTCAAAAGGGATATGGTCCTTAATTTGTATTACTTAAATTTATATTTGTATTCCTTCACCTAAGGATGTTTCATTATTATAAAAACTTTATCAAAGAGCTGAAGTGTCAAAACATGCACATTGACACTGTAAATGAACATCTATATAAAAAGACACATCTATATAAACATCTGCATAAACAGCAATTCTTGTGAGAGAAAAAGGTTTGTAAATCTGAAGTTTCAATCCAAAGTTCACAAGACTGCAGATTACTAATATAAAGAAATTACAATCATCAGCTCTCAAAATTTCCATCAGCACAACAGCAATCATATAGTTTACAGTGGTGCATCTGCCTAGATGAACTGTAAAAAGAATTATTTACCTGTGGAAGAATGGTAAGCTTCCTTCTGAGATCATGTAATCCCATGTCAGAAATCCTCTGACCATCTATCACAATCTGACCTCCAGCAGATTCAATCAAGCGGAACAGAGCTACGGTCAGAGAAGATTTCCCTGCTCCTGTCCTGCCAACTATACCAACCTAGTAATAATATAATCAGTTTAACCATAGTTCTTTGATAAGCTGTAATCATAATAAAAAGTATGGTAAATTTATCAAATATCATGTGTGTCTTATCTGCATGAACATTTATTTAGAACTCAATCGTATCAAGCATATTTGTTTCAGACAGTAATTCACTATACCAGCTTTCATTATAAATTTTCTCCATGACATGAAACATCAGTTTTCACTTGTTAGTTTCATTGTTTCTTGTCTAAATGCAATTCCAGATTCATGTCATCTATTTACTTTACATTTATTTCAAAAACGTCTTTATTGCAGGTTTGGGCAACAGTCAAAATCAAAAGCCTATAGTAAAAGTAGGAGAAAGAATTTATTTCCTATGTAACTTGCAAGACTAGTTTTGATTATTTAATATGCCAGGTGTAAATTTTCATATACCCTGATGAAGCCAGGTGGGTGTGGGAGTACATAACATGACATCACAATGCATATAGTCTCTTTATAAGCAAATAAAACAAGATTTGTTTGTGAAACACTAATGACCTCATATGGCAGCAAAGTAATTCTGGTACCCACAGAAAGGTCTTCTCACAAGGAATAAACATGAAATATGAAAGCCCCATCACTAACCATTCGAAAGTTATAGCACAGGTTAAACTTTCTCAAAAGTAGGGCAAACTCCAAGGTCATAAGGTCAATAATTTTGGTACCAAAAAAAAGGTCTTGTCACAAAGAGAATACATGTGAAATATGAAAGCCCGATCACCATCCATTCAAAATTAAGTTATGGCCAAGGTTAAACTCTGCAAACAGACAAACCAAAAATATATGTCCCCAAATCTCTAATTAAAAATGAAAATAATATAATAAATCAATGAATTAAAGATGCTGGTTTAATTCATACTTGGCTCATTTTTAACCTCCGTGTACAACACAATCACATAATGTCCTATTTTATTTAATCAGCCACATATAATGTGGATAATGAGTTTATTTGGTTCATAGGAGATAAATTTGTTATTCAGGCCCAATCTAGAGTGTATCAGGGGATTTACCCTGGGTTATATTCCATACACCCTCTAGATTGACTAATATCTCCCCTTCATACAATGAATACTTGTTGATATACAGATTGTGAATGTTATCAAATCAATCAGATTTATAGTGGATATTCATTATTCAAATAGTTTAAAACTTTTGTTAATGAAATCATTCTAATCAAATCCAATAAAATACAGTTTTTAAATTCCATTCATCTTTTGAATTTTCTCTTCACAAATTCAGAATCGGATACCCATTGCCCATGTTATCAAATCAATAAAGGTCATTATAATAGAAATTCAAATAATCTAAAAAAAAACTCAAAAATTCAAATTTCACCCCTTTTTCAATATTTCCTATTCAATCATTAAAGATACTGCATTTATTTTAAAAGTTATTTCTAAAAATTGTTGGTTGCGCTTAATTCTATGGCATGTATTGTTTTTACTTCCTCACTTTACTATCCTGCTGTTCAAATATTATTTTTAATAATAAAAAAGATGATGAAATTATTGTTATTGAATAAATATATGAATTCAATTATCAGTACTGATATTGTGTACGGAATACAAGTTATAGTTTTTCAATGATACCTCATGATTTTCTTATATATGAATTTCAGAATGAAATTTTACTAACATATCATAAATATTATAATTTTGATTTAGAAATTGATAAAAGTTACATACTTTTGGGTTGTGAGTATCGCTATATTACATGTATTATAATTAATAAACAGGAAACTATATGAATATCATTGACTGATAAAGTTTGTAATGTAGATCAAATAAGAAAATCGAATATAATTTTGTGTAAATTTATTCTAAGTTCACATTCATTGATGGAGTGTGTTTTTGCGTAATACTTCCAGTGCTCTTCTCTTTAACTAAGTGATTGACTTTCTACTTGATGATTTGTTTCAGTCTTTGGAAAATCAAAAATGATTGGCAATAGTGTCTGATTTTAAATTGATCTATTTGTGTTCACATTGTTTAGCTGCCAACAGATGTACTGAAGTGCAGAGTTCGAGGCAATAAGTCCATCACATCTGAGATTTTATACCCATATTTTTTTTTCTTAATTTGGGATCCCTTGAAAAGAGGTACATGGCCACCCTCTTTATACTTAATTATACAAACTATTGTTTACAGCACAGTGGACCTTTCTGATGTCATCAGTGAGGGAGATAAACTGCAATCATCAAAGATCATTTTTGTAATTGAGTACATTTGATTAGCTGTTATGACATTATCTTGCATTGAAAAAAATAATAATGATGATTTTTTGCTTAATAAACCTTGATTAATGAATTCCCATGCTTAACTTAATTTCTTCAGAATATCGTTTCATGTGATCTTGGTCAAAAATATGATATTTTAGTACTTAAATCTACTCTATACCACCAGAAAAAAGAAACTATATACTTAAAGGTGAAATAAAAACATAAAAAGCTTTCTTTGATCACTCTTTATTCTTAAAGGCACATTTATAGCATAATAAACATGTGTTTAAGTAATCAATTTGTTAAATATTGTGTTCGATTCCCCTTTCAACCGTAAGTGACACATGGTTAGTAATCAATTAGAATTTCTTGCATTCAATGTATTAAAACAGAAAAATGTTACTTTTAGGAATAAAACTTTTATTGAGTGATGCTTTGCATGATTAAAAATGATTGTTTGCATGTTATTGGGATGCTGGAAGCTGGGACGTCTCAAAGCAATGCAGCAAGGCAGTTTGGAGTTCATATTAACACTGTAAATGCTTTATGGAGACGGTATCAGCAAACTGGCACCGTTCAGGACAGCCCACATGTGATGTCAAATCAGCAAGATACATTTACATAGATGTCACATTTGCATAATCAATTCCAATGGGTTTCTTTGACTGCTAAGAAGCATCCCTGGCATTGACAGGAACAGACTGCTAGAGACCAACATCCATTCTCGATGTCCTGCTATCCATCCTGTTTTGCTCTGGTACCACCATGTTGCGAGGTTAGTGTGATGTAGGAGGTATCTCATTTCAATAACAACATCATTCTGGAGCAGGACAATGCAAAACTGCATACCACACACATTGTTAGTGACTATCTACAGCAGTAAAACATGAATGTGCCACCCTGGCCTGCAATGTCACTGTATTTGTCACCTATAGAACATGTTTGGGATGAAATGGAAAACCCACCCATCCCCCTATGTTGGACACTTTGCGTCTTTTTTTATGGCAGAACATTCCCCAGGCATTTCTGCATAACCCAATTCATTCAATGTGTTGTAGGTGTGAAGAATGCATCAATGCAAATGGACGTCATACATGCTCTTAAATTTGTGAAACTTTTTTGCACCCCTCCCCTTTACTTTCAGTGGCTGTTCATATCAACCATGATGCACATAATCTTTGATTTGATTTTGAATTGTATTAGATAATGATATACATAATGCAACATAATTTTTGTATATGAATCTATAAATGAAATCTCTAATCTACAGTTTCTTTTTTCCACTAGTACATATTTTTTTTAAAAATTATGAAAATATAAACACTAAAATGTCTTTACGTGTTGTTTTATCATGTGATGAAGATAGAAATCACTGCAGAAATTTGCATAACCTGCTAACATTGGATATGAATTTTTTCTGCAATACTAGCTACCTTCATCACCAGATAAAACAACAAACAAAAGCATTTTATTGTTTAATTGAGATCATTACATGTGGTCATAATGGTAATGCATCCACTGTTAAACATCAGAATCACAGGTGAAATAGTAAGAAAGATCCAAAGAATACAAGATTTCACTATAAAGAAGAAAAAGAAGAAACTAAAACAATATGTCACCCTTTAGGATGAAGGGGAGACATTAAACAAAGCTTACTTTTTGGCCACCCAGTACTTGAAAAGATACTCCTCTCAGCACAAGGTCTAAACCTTCTCGGTATCTGGTTTTATAATCATGGAAGACAACTCCACCATCGGCTGGCCAATCATGGGGTGGTCTTCTGAATGGCCGGATCCACTCTGCCTATTGTAAGGAATCACATCATTGAAATTATGTACAAAATTTATTTGGATTACTTAATTTGCACAAAAAGTCGGGGTTTGATATTCTTAATACTATCACTTTGTTTATTCATTTTCATGGGATTTAATTCATTTTCATGGTATGGTTAGAGCCTTGAATTTAAATTCTCCATGTACACAAGAAAAAGAACTATATTTCTCAAACCATAAATATATGACTCACAGGAAATAAGTGATTCTACAATAATGAACACAAAGCAATTCAATAATCATTTCGCATATTAACATCCTTTCTGTTTTTCCTTTAAAACTAGAATTACATTTTACATTGTTTTATCACTTCATACAAAGAAACATTTATGGATAAAGCTGATGGATCTACCTCAGTTTCTACTTCTGAATACTCTTTGAGTCTTTCCACAGAAACAACATTGGTTTCTAATTCAGCAGTCTGTCTGACCAACATATTAAGGGCACTTGTTACCTATAAAGAATTTCAAACTTTTTTGTGAACATGTATTCTGAACTTCTCAACTTTCCATATCAAGAAGTAAGAGTTCCCCTTGCCTGAAGAGCATTTAGTAGGGGTAATATGTCCAATCATAAATTTTTCTTATCAAGTAGTTTATGTATACCTGAAGGGCATAAGACACAGAAAGACCCACTAATCCTCCACTCAGATCTGGTGTCACAACAGCAAAAATGGCTGCTGCAAACACAATAAGATTACCAGCAAGCTCCAACCTCCATCCTAACCATCTGAAACATCATAAAGCAATCAATTAAACTTTACAATCTCACTGGTACAGATCCTGAAACATACTTCTACGCCTAAAATTTATTTTTGTACCATGTAGGAAGCGTGTTTCATTCTGTGTAAGAAATGTATCATTCTATGTAGGAATTGTTCTTTAGAGAAATCATTCCATTTTATTAAGAAATATCTTGTTTCATTGTGGCCCCAACTTAGCCCCATGGTTCACGACATAACTGAACTTGAATTCACACTCCATGATCTTGCCATTCGGGAGGTCAAGGTCACAGAGTCATAGTTCATGGTATGAAATAAAGGTGTTGTCATACAAAGCATGAAAGCTATACCTTAATCAGTTCATGAGATAATGAATAGGCTATTTTTCTTAAAAGTGGGTCAAACACCAAGGCCACAAGATGAGACAACATGGCATGAAACAAATGTCTTGACCTAAAGAATCTATATACAAAATGTGAAAGCCCTATCTTCCTATCTTAAATGTTTCAGTAGATATTTACTAGATTATTTTTATTAAAAGTATATTAAACTCTAAGGTCATAAAATTTGAAACTTTGATAACAAAAAAAGTTTTGTCACAAAAGTTATGAGTTTGGTTAAATTTTGAAATGTGGGACAAGCTCCAAGGTCAAGTTTACAAATTCAAAATCATGTATGAAATGTCAGAAATCTATATACAAATTATGATAGCCCTACCTTCAATAGTTCAGGAGATATTGATTAAGTTAGGTTTTCTTAAAAGTAGGTCATACTCCAAGATCAAAAGTTAAAAACTTGGTACAAAGAAGAAAAGGTTGTGTCACAACAAATGTGCATATGAAATATGAGAGCCCTGTCACTCACCATTCAATAGTTACGAGAAAGGTTAAACTTTCAGAAAGACAGGACATTTATAGGCTCATTGCTTGCTTTCCAATCCTTTAAACAAAGTATTCAATATAAAACAAAACTGACAAAACATTATGCTCTCAACTATATAGTTGCAGGGGCTTTAAAAAACAAGAGGCTTACTGGCCTTATTGGCCATTTTAGCATTAGTTAAAAGTATCACTAGTCCCAAAGGTTATAAAACTACAAAAAATTTCCTGTTCTGCTATCTAAGCTAAATTCTAATATTCAGCAACAGTATAAAATATAATGTGTTCTTAAACTTAAATGCCCATGAAAGTGCCTATATTGATGAAAGACTTTCAAAATAAAAAATATATGCAACATTAAAATGACATGACCAACTTGGACCCATCCTTAAGTCAAAACCTTGGGGTTGAGAAATTCAAAAATAAAAAAAACAGGTATCTCGATGTTGTAAAAAGGTTCCCAGATTTATGACAAGAAATTCCAATTTCCAACACAAATTTGAAACCCCATGCCATTTCTTTGTGGCTAGCAGATCAGAAATTGGAACAGTAGTCAGCCATTGTTGTTTACCTGTGTAGGGTGGTTTTAGGATGGTTTAATTTACCTGGTCTACCTGTGTCAGGGTGTTTATGGTAAAATGAGAATCATGCTTTGATAGTAATTTATCAGGAAGATGGATTTCAAATTGCCATATTCTTTACACAGATTGAACAACAATAGTTATACCACCAAACATTTGGACATTCCTGATTTTTTGGATCCCAGCATCCCAGATATGCAATAGGTACATCAAATTATTTTGTCTGTCATATATCCAAATCTATATATGTGATGTATTATAAAATTATAGTGTGCCTAGTAGTCATTATACTTTGTGATACATAATTTGCATAACTGTGTTACTATAGTCAGTTAAATTTAATGATCAGCAAGCAGTCTAAATTTACAATTAAAAAATATGTTTTGATGATTTTTTTTTTATGGTAATTGTTTCAGTTGTCACACATGCAAAGGTTTGTTCATGAACTTTGTGGCAGAGCAGAATGCTCCTGTTCTGGTAATGGATTGTTCCATCAGACTCTGCAGGGCCATGTTTACAGACAGCAAGATCACCTCTGTAGTCGTACCTACCTATATGCATGTGTTTTTATTTAAATTTTTATACCTAAGTCCATGGATGTATAAGGATTAATGCAATTTTAAGTATTAACAATATGTATGTAACTTATTGGGGGGGGGGGGATATATACTAGTTTATTTTTAACTTTTTCCTGCTGAATAGTTGATGATTTTAATAAAATAATTATGTATATTTTTTAAAGTGTGTTTTTTGAGCATTGTTGATGTTAATGGAGAATAAAACACACTTGATGTTGTGTTAATTAATGATGCATGTACAATGATTAGATTGATATTTTCTTTGATAAAGACAAATATTTATTTTCATGACAAAATGAAAAAGGGTCATCATGCACAAAATCCCCCATGAGGATTTTTAAAAGTTGCCATGTATGGTACATCCTTTTCTACTATTGCTAAATATGCATTTAGGTTTTGTACCATATCAGCAAACTTAAAGATGTCTTCAAATGATAAAGACAATAATCACTATAATAATTTTGGCCCTATCCTGGAACCAAAATCCCTATCCCTGGAATCATGAAATTTATAACTATAAGGTAAAAGACTACCCTGCTCATTCTACATATCCATTTAGTTTCAATTTAAGGTAGTGATGGATAGCAACCATGTCATCTGTAAATATTGTGTATTTTCACATGAATTTATTTCTTGGAATTCCTTACACCATCATAGAGTAGTTGAAAAACACAGAGGGGTTCTGAAATGTCTTGTGGCTGTGACTGACTCAATGATTGAGAGGGATTAGCCATAGCTTAGATAAGGAATAGTGAATGCCAATGTAATAATGGCAGATTAAATGTTTTGTCTGTGTGGTACTTTTTACCAAATGAAATGTAAACCACCATGCATAGCTGCATTATGTAAACAAAGTTATTCATACATAGTAATGTCAGAATGCAGTGAGTGTTTAAATACTATATATGTAGTCACTGAGAGTTTAAACAAAGTTTTTTATGAGAAGAGGAATTTAGTGGATGAATGAAATCATTATTTTATTTAGTAAGAGAAAAAATAACGAATTAAATTTGTATTACTCACATTTCCTCTATTTTACAATGCAATTTATAATAACATCTGTAACTTTACTTCCAGTAGATGTATGTGAATTTTGTATGCATTTATGTATTTTCATATGTTCCCAAAGTACGAGGGTTGTTCAATCTGTAATGTTTATTGTACAAATCTTAAAAGTATTCAACTCAAATAGTGAAATGAACATTACATCCCATCGAAGTATTCTCCACAGTTTGAAATACATAATTTCAATGTCTGAATCCATTTCTGAAATATACATGGTATGCTGAGGCACTGACTGATGGCTGGGCCAAGGGCTTGTCGAGACTTGTAACGACGACCAGATGTTTTGGAAGAAGGAAAAAGTTGCATGAGGCTAGATATGGAGAGTATAGTGGGTGTGGCAAGACGGTAACCTTCTCCAATTTCAAAAATTGCTTCACAAGCTCAGATGTATGTGATGGAGCATTATCATGAATTAGACAAACATGCCTAAATCCTGACACAGGGTGTCGTTTATAGTAATATTTCTTGAGCTTTTTTAGTATATTATTGGTGATACCGATCTGCAACACTTTTGCACTTCGGCACCGGAATTTCTATGGTTATACTATCACATGAGAAGAATATGCAATGAAGTACCTTCTTTGTGCTTATGGTTCTTTTGGCAACTACAGGCCTTCTGCCGTGTTTAGTTAGCCATATTTGGTTTCCAATTTTTCTTACTGGTTCGAAATAGTGAACCCATGTTTCGTCACCAGTAAATGTTTGCAAATTGTCTTTGATTGAATTTGGGAAACATTTTGAACAATTGCTTAGTGGTTTATACTCGTACCTGGTTTTAGTCATCTGTCAATATATGTCTGGCAGAAATCTTTCATACTTTCAAAATACGCTTCAAAATGAAATGCACCCATGATAGCGATATGCCAACAGCTATGGCAATATCTCACATCATGTACCTGCCATCACTTTCAATTATTTCCCTAACTTTTGAGACATTTGCCTTGCTTGTTACAGTCACAGGTTGGCAAGATCTTGCTGCATCTTTGACGGACTCTGTGCCAGTCAGAAATTTCTTTCTCCACCTACTACCTGTCTCAAAAGATACCTTATCAGACCCATAAACTTCCCCCAATTCAGTAAAAATCTGCATTACTGAATGATTGAGTTTTGTGCAAACTTTTATATAAGCTCTAATTTCTTCAATATTCTCAACCCGTTTCCCAACCATTTTTATAACAGTGGTCAATGACTGGCTCTACTGAAATGACTATAAGTTTAAAACTAGGTGGAGCTGAAGGCTCATGTTAATACCATTTGACAGGTATTGAATAGGGCTATTCAAGAGTATCATCGTCCATGGAATTGTGCAAAGCGTTATCGCACTGTGATACAATACACATCACATATTGAATAGCCCTCATATAACTCCTACATGTGCATTTAATTGTAAAAGGACGTAATATGTATATATCACACATGGCTTTCACATTACTATGAAAATGGTGTTATGAAAATAGTATACTTTGAATTACTTGTATTAAATTGATAAAAACAAATACATGTATCTGTTTGCTGTGTAAGGGTATGGGGGATAAAAAGTGGAATGGGGGTTGGGGTTGCACTGAAATTTTCCTTAGTATGCATGCTATTATTTACAATATTCTGAAATTTAATTGACCTAAAAAATACAGTGGAGCCCCATTAATCCGGACACTTTGGTTCCCAGCAAAATCATCCGGATAAATGAAGCATCCGGATAACTGAAACATATGTTACAGCTTCATATAAGTAACCAATATGCTAGATTTATTGATGTGTAGTAAATGAAACACATTTTTTACAATTTAACCATTTGCTATTTATTTAACCGTTTCATCTAAAATGAATTGCCGAATATCTTGCAGGGATGCCAGTGGATGGTCAATTTTACATTGACATATTTTCTTTTTTACATGGCCATGGTGCCAGTCAAAAACACTAGTGACCAAAATTTGATTTACCAGGTTTTATATTTCATAATTTTATAATTGTCCAAACCAATATTAAAGGGGAAAATTAGCTAAGCTCATCATTACTTGCTACTACACACGCACTCATTATCTTGAGACAATAATAACTGAACTGATCTCAGGTGAAACCAAAATTATGGTGCATATAAAAAAAAAAAATGCCATTAAAATGGCAATTTCTTCATTTCTACAAAGTGTTCCAAAATAAAAAAAAAACAAAAAAAAAAAAAAACAACTCTACAGCATCGTAACAAGAATCAATCGTAAACAGGTATATGTGCATGTACATGTATATTCTACATGTGTGATATTTTATAAAACTTACAATGTGTGGAGGCCAATATGCTCATACAAAAATATGAAATCCATGTAGACTGCAGTATAATATGCATATGTTTGATTGGAATAAGCCAATATCAATTTACGAACGAGTGTACATGTGTAACTGCTATGTGTATTAATATGTTTCAGTTCAAATAAAAAATATACACTGTATATTATGGCAATATGTTTAATTAAATAATATGCCATTTATCAAGATATGCTATCAATAATATGCTACAGATTTTAATATTTACGAAATTCAATGCTGTAGATACAATGTGCAAAATTTGGGGATACAATGTCTCAATTGGCACGTGCTACCTAATTGACACGTCATCACATACCACCTGGAGGAGGTAATCACTTAAATTAGACTGTGTGGCTTGTGTTTTCTTTACAATTTACGCACACTAAGATTGTCTAAACCAATTATTAAAAAAAAAAATTAACGTCTGGATTAACAGTACATTTTTCAATGCATTTTAACATTTTGTACTAAAAAAAATGACCATCCAGATCTGGAATGCGAATTTCCAGATTAATGATGCAAAATAATGTGTAAAAATTCCATTCCCAAGAAAAATCATCCGGAAGGTGAAGCATTCGAATTAATGGCGTCTGGATTACCAAGGCTCCACTGTATATCAAACCTAGAATTTCACATTCACACAAGCATGTAGGTTTACAAAACATTTTTAAATATAATGTAACATCACAAGTCTGCATTTTGCCCCCTTATTTTTCATGAAAACAAGAATGTTAGCAATATTTTATTCATGGATTACCATTCAAACCTGATTTTTTGCCATGGTCATGAAAGTATGCTGTTTGAGGACCTGAGTTTGCATGTAATTGCTATAGTTTTCATTCAGCACTGAATTTATTACATAGTATCCACACAACCTCATACTTTGGATATTACAATGTTGTCAGTTAAATATACATTGAAATGATGTACATATTTTAAGAGTCATTCTCTGAAAGCATTAAAATGATGTGGAAAACTACCATCACAGATTTTGATGAAATTTTACACAAAGTATATATACTCAAGTCTTTTAATCATCTCACCTTTAAACATGTGCATTGACTTGTGTTTCCATGGAAACAAGACATCAAATTTCATGTAAATATGTGATCCTTGGTGAATTTTCATGATTAAAATGTGTACATTAATATTTCATTCAACTTCCCATTAGTAGTTTACTAAGCTATGTTGTGTGTAATTTTTAAAAATAAAATTAATTTGCTGGAACGTCTTAACATAATTTGCTGGAACGTCATAACATAAAATAAATGCCTTCAAATACCAAAAAATTCAACTGAAAATGTCAGAAAATTGTTTCAATTTTGTTTAAAATTGCAGGCACTGGTGGACTGTTCTTGCATGGATAAATATATATCATATCTATTGATACAACATATCAAAAAATTAAAAATGTCTTATTTAAGAAAATAAATGGATTTTTAAAATTGCACAACTGCAAAAATATGTGAATATCTTGATCACGGAAATTAAAACAATATAAGCTGCCAAAATTGCAATTTTTATAGTGGCATTAAAAGAGGTTAAATGAACATTGATATGATTGAAAAAAAGAACTGCATCGAATTTCCTCTCTTATGCTTCGTTTACACACCTTTGCGTGATGAAAAATATATTCCTCGACATTCCGTTTGACCTTAACAACGGCAGCTGATTAATCGTCGGCGACAGTCGAGTGTCAGCATAAATTTTGTAGCACTTCATCGGCAACGATGACGCTTCCCCACAAGTGAAAAATTCTCATGAGGGACATTGAACAATATACAACCAACCAACCTTCAATTTGAAAATTTCAATATACTTTAGACTTTAAACACATCCCCTTCCCTGGTGAATCAGCAAAGAGCCTTTGGACTGAATCTTAAAATAATATTAATTACCTATCAAAGGATTTTTTTTTTTTTGGTTTATGGGACTTTTTTTAAAAAAAAAATCTATTTACTGTTACTTAGTTGATTTGAAGTTTAACAAAATTATAGAGTCGCCTCTCTATCACCAATTGAAAAGCAATATGAATCAATATGCAGAATGAAAACAAAAAATAATGTCGTCTTTGGGGTGGGGGTGAAACACTACCCTTTCACCACATGGAATTTTAATTTTTCGCAATGGTTTCTCAATTATGCCCAATACAATGAGAAAACTTTACATAGCGTTATACAGGGAGGGTCTTTTAAACATCAGAGAAAATATACATGTTACTTATATTTAAGAATTTAATAGTTGTCTATTTACAACCAGAATAAGCCAAAAAATATATTAACCTATGAATCCAATTTCCTGTATCAAGTGTCCTAAGGCACATGTGCTATTTTAATTCTTGTAATGTCAAAATCATGACGTAAATGTCATGACATTGTATAGTATTCGTGCTGAAAAACAACACCAAGTTTGAACAACTGTAAAATGAAATTTAGAAAAGATATTGTTTTAAAAAAATTGTTCTTTAACCTATGAATATCAGAGCATCATTGTGAAAGTCTCTCTTTTTTTTTTGTGACAGGGCCAATTGAGGACTTTGTGGCTCTAGTTCTTTACAAATTTGGTAGAAGCCTTCCTGTTCTACATTACTATGAATTTCGTTTTCCTTAAAGATTTGCAGTTCTACAGAAGATTTTTGAAAATTGGTAAATTTTTGGCAGTTTTTGCCCCTCCTAAGGCCCCAGGGGTGCAGGAGTCCTGAAATTTACAATTTGTGTCCTCCTTGTCCCAAAAATGCTTCAAACCAAATTTGAAAAGAATTGGTTATCAAGAAGAATTTAAAATTGTTCAATTGGTAATGCACAATGGATGATGATGGACACAGACCAATAGTTATAGGTCACTTGAGTGACTCTGGTGACCTAAAAATTTAATTTGAAGGTGATACTCTACATGATAATGTATTTTCTGCAATAGATTCTAAATCACATACAGTAAAAAAGCTTCTTCTTAGGGCATTGATTTATGCTGTGGTTGATGGAAACGTCCTGCAATGTACGTGATGTGACATATGTAACTATGAAGTGTTGGTTTGTGACGAAAAGCGTCTGGACACTGGTTTGTGTTGATTTATAGTTCTGGTATTGGCAAAATGTCCATACATACAATCTTTGAGGAAACTGCCTGATAATTTACTGAAAATCTGAGCTGAGCTTGTTAAATATTGTTACAAATGGAATAATGGGATTTGCATATGATTGTGATGGTCAGTGAATGGTATACTGAGGTTGTGTTTTCTAGCTTTCTTTATTGCCTGATCAGGTACTAAGGGAAAATAATTCCTGGCTAAAAAGTGTCCCTTTAATCTTGTTGCATGTATTTCACATCACTGTCGATTGATTTTTAGTGCTCGGCTGAATAGAATACTTCTCAATATACAGTGTCAGATAATTTGAATTATAGCGTAAATATATATATGGGCATCACACTTTCTTTCTATAGATAAACATTTAAATATGTATAGAGCAGTTTCAAATACATGTTTAATGGCACATTACCTGTTTGATGCTATTCTGGCAAAGTAGTACAGTATATTTTTATCCACTTTGGCTAATGACAGGTTAATAAATCTTTCTTGTTCACTGTAAGCTCGGATGGAAGAGGCTCCATTGAGGGACTCACTGAAATGATTGAAGATGGGGGATCGTGTTGTGGACTCAATTCTCTGGAGTTGTCGAGATGTAGGCACATAAAACCTCTGCAAAATATTAATATATGTCACACTTTTCATAATTCAAAATTTGCATCATCAACAAGACTGTGTTTAATCTACTTATATTGCACTTGTCATCAATGTATATCTGTATGTCTGCAGACATCATATGGTCTTACTCATTGGAAATATACAGTCATATTATTTGCCCGTGTCAAATAATATTATTTTTAAATCCTCAAGAAAATGTAGTAACAGAATTAAAAAACTTCATCGAGTAAATCTAATCTAATATAACAAAGAATACTCTACCTGTGTGAAATGTTTTGTAGTACACAAACTAAAAATTTCTCACTATTTACACTTTGAAGTAATGAAAATGGAAATGCAAGTCCGAGAAACCAAAACCATGTGAACTAATACACATATTACAAACTGTCAGTTTCCAGTTGACCCAGACTGAGCAGGTATTCAAATTCAGGATATGCCATCTGTGTATATATTGAATTCCATCAATAATAGAAATTTAACTGAAGTAACTAAATGAAACATGTTTGCCTAGCCTAGTTAAATGGTTCATAACACATTATAAGTTCGTAGAAGTTAAGATATACAATGGTTAAGTCACTGATGTTAAAGTAAAATTCTGTACAACAAAATAGAAGAAGCCTTTATTTACACATACAATAGTTCATTGTTGGAGACAGAACGTTTCATACTTCTTCTGAACCAATCAACATGCCATGTCCGAGTTTTTCCTTATGAATGCAAGAAATATGTAGTGTTGTTGAATACTTTATACATCGCAAATTTGACCTGCTTTAGTTTGTGAATAGAACATTGCAGGTAGCTATAAGCAATATGCCCCCCCAAGAAGGATGCAATAAACATTCATTGAATAGTATAATGAATGATCTAGTACTGCAACATTATCAATTTTCTAGCCAAGATAATTTTTTGGCCTGAGGGTAATTGATTTATTTTTCATGGAATTTATCATTGCTGCATTTATTTTTAAAAAGTTCTTATAACTTGGTTTAATGATACAAACCATATGTGGCCATAACAATTCTTTTTTAAGTTAATGCCACAAACCATCACCATGACAGAAATGAAATTATCAAACACATGCATTTTTAAAATTCTAGTAACCCTCACTTAATTAAAACAAAGTTCCAATGCTTTACAGAATTTTATAAATGACATATTCCAACATTTAGTATGATCTCCCTCGCGATCTTTATTTATTGGTTCAGTATTGGTATACAGGTTTGATTTGAAATTGGGAAATGACTTTGAAACCAGGAAAATGGAAGGGGTGTAGTAATTGTTCTCCCTGACTTTTATATTCATTAGTTTTTAATTTCTCAAAAAGCATAAATAAATAAATTTTAACAACAAGCAACCAAACAGCACACTGATTTACCACCATTAAAAAAATTATCTATGCCAATGTATAAACTCACCTGAACTAATGCATAAAAAATAAGCACAGGAATAATGATGGTCATGAACAGTGGAGTGCTATAACTGATGACTACAAAGGTACTGAGGGAGGTGAAAAACGTATTAAGCCACATCCTAAGGACCATAGGAAGGATCGAGTCTGTAGTCTCCACATCTCGGGAAAATCTGTTTACTATGCGACCAATGGGTGTGGTATCAAAGAAACTCATTGGTGCTCTCATGATATTATCCAACATGGCATTGTGAAGCTTTCTTGAGGCATCCGCCATTTTGTATGTAGCCAGAAGTGTGTAGATCATCACCAGTGCACCTACACAACACAGAAATATATTTGATGAACAACTGAATTGGTATTATACAGTGAACAGCTGAATTGGTATTATACACTTTATCTAGCAAATTATTTAATACCTTCTACAAAAGTATAAAACTAAACATTTTTATGTTCCTGAAAGCAAGGATCAAGGAGTATATCATATTTCAGTCTGTCTGTCTCTTTGTCTACCTACAACTTTATCCAAATCAGATAAAGACTGCAAACATGGTGAAAAGAAAGGTCAAAGCATACATGTAATATGTACAGACTGTACGCAAAATTCACACTTTTTCAACACCATTCATGCTGTCACAGTTCAGTTTATTCAATGGTACATGAGGACCATCCATATAATTACAACTTAACACTTATCAGATGTATAAAAGAGATAATATGAAGGTTTAAATATACAATATATACAAAATGGAGTAGAATCATGGAAGGCATGGAGGACAGACAGACACAAGCCATCATTGTCATTGCTAACTGAATTAAAACTAAACAAATTAATAGTTAGTTTTTAATATATTTTGTAACTGTGGGGTATGGACATCATAATTATGAGAATAAAAAGAGGGTGTTGCTAAAATGTGAAATGGAAGATGGAAAGAAAGTGGAAGGGAATGGAAAACTGAAAATATTGTATGCAATATTACAAGGAAGTCAGCATTTTGTAAAATCAAAAGGCTTACTATGAAGAAGGGAAGCAGAAATTACAAGAGAACGAAGAATTGCTTTATTTTGAATTGATTTACGTCAAGTGAAAGTTTGTACATGTACCGGAATCCTGCAAATGTGTGTTGAACTGGAAGCGATACAGCTAGGGGAAAACCAATTGAAAAAGAATCTTTGTATACTAAGATGAAGTTTATGACTCTAGTAAGAGTAATTAACAGATTTACTTCATGACATATGAAATAGCTTAACGACTAACAGAGAATTTATGTTTGAATTGAAAGGTCATCTCATTATTAATCTAAATAATAAGATAACAGTAGTTGTATTAGAAATAAACTATTAGAAGTTATTATTTATTCAGTATTGAAGTGTTGTGATCACTAAGTCTCTGTTAATTAAAATGCAACAAATCAAGCAAAATATGTTTAACTTCTTGACTTGATAAAATCATGATTCAATGTTGTTTTATTCATACATACTATAGTCCCTGTTGTAAAGACACACATAAACTATATTACGTGTAAATATGACACATGTGCATTAAAGACGTATTGCTACAAGAGGACGGGGGCATATAAATCTCGCTGCTCACTAACACTACTAAATGTCAATGCCGAAATTACAAGATTGTAAAACGTGTTGTAAACTTATACAAACATTTAACTGAACTTAACCAATCAATGGTGCAGAATATTAACATAAATTTGTTTAACCACTTATAAATGAATCTCTAAAAGTCTTACTTTAATTAAAATAAATCATATTTGTCTGATTTTAGGTGATTTAAGCTACATTAATGATTTTAATTCTTAAATTCTGTTTGTTTTCTGTTCTGTTTTCCATTCTGTGTTTTAGCAACACCCAATAAAAAGGTCAATTTTCAAGAAAGTGACTATAAAAATGTTTTTAAAATCCTACATTTTAAATGTTATGTTGGAACAATTGATGAAAAATTTATTTTAATTGTCACCAATGTGATCATCTGAATTTTTTCTGTTCTTGCAAATGCACTGTGTGTGATTACCAAATTAGAAATGATGAAATATAAGGTCTCAAAAACAATCAAATGGGTAGTATTAGATGCTATATTCATGAACAATTCTGTTTTATCTTTATTACCACGTCTAGAATCTGTGAAAATATTTTCCAGCAAAATCATATGTATACTTAAAATTATTTATAGACATATAAAACCATTTTACAATTCCTATTCTGTACAGATTTTATACGATTCTTCTGTACAATTGTGTACTGATTTTTCACTCAAAACCATACTTGTCTAAGCAAATGTACAGATTTGTGGTTGAAAAATCATCACACGTACGTCAAAGTCAAAGCTATATGTGATTGATAAAGGTCAATCACAGTCAACATCAAATTTGAATGTTGCTACACTTGGGGAAGGTGGGGGATAAAATTTCACAAACACATCTTGTATTTCTGTTGGATTCTTTTTATAATAATTCTTTTTCACTTCAAGAAATGCTATCTTCTCACTCTTTTTGAAGGTTGTCACAATTTTTCAAATGAAACATTCTTTTGAGTATAACATTCCTCCAACTCTAGTTCCTTTAATGACTGTGTACAGAAGATTAAGTTACCTTGAATTACACCAAAAGCTGCATAAATCCCAAGGTACATATAGTTTCTGTCTTGGTATTCTGTAGTGTTGGCCTGACTAGTGTTTGCAAGTTGTTTGTCATTTGTCCATATGGACAGCCAAATGTTGGCCCCCACACTGGCTCCTTGATAGACAATAAAGATGGCCAGGATAAACAAGGAAGCAGCCAGACCAATGGCTCGGAAGTACATCATAAACACCTTCCATTTCACCTTAAATTTACATGAAATATATATTCACAGTAACATCTTTCCTTTTATTTAAATTTTCTTCTGCAATATCAATATTTTATTTTGTTATACACCTTATTTTTTTTTTTAATATATAAATCTAATATGATTTCAATCTCACACTTGTGGTCAAGATTCATTAATTTGATTGATGATGAAATATACAGAATTTATTAAGTGAATCAAAAAGATACTACAAAGTGCTGTAATCAATCTGGATAGTCATTTATATAGAGAAATAAAAACAAAGGACTAAGTATTAATCCTTTAGGCCTCCTTTTATAATATCATATCTAATTTATCTGACTGAATTCCACTCCACCTAAAACACTGTGATCTATTTTGTCCAATATGACTTAAACATATGAGTTCTCATATATTCCAACAGACAGTAGTTTGTGAAGCAATACTTGATGATTTATCATGTCAAACACTTTACTTAGATCTATAGACCTGTAACTTCTGCATTGTCAGTGTTTTATAACCTTTTTTCAATTATAACTATGGCATTTAAATAAACACAAGCAGTCAAAGCCATATTCATCTAAGTATTAACAATTGCAATTTTTTTTACTATAAAAGCAAAGAAATGACAAGGATATGTGTATATAATATACGATGGGCAAAGACGATAAAACAAAATTTTATACAATGTAAGTAAATTAAGAAATTGCAAATATGCACATACAGAAAACCATTAAAATTTACATCCTAGAATTTAAACCATATACAGAAGACTGTGCAAACAACTTACTGTGCCTTTTTCTGCCTTTTCTTCTTGAATAAGCTTATCCTTGTCTTTCATCTTTGGTTGATCACCAAGGGACTTTGCATCTTTTTTGTTGTCTTTTAATTCAGAACCATCAATTGTTGAAATAGATCGTGCCAGTGGAGGTTTTTCTTTTGTGTCTCTCCTTAAAAAAACATCAGAAATTTGATAAACAAATTTTAAAAAAAACAAACTGTATTTACAGAATTAACTCACATACATGTATACATGCAGGCATCATAATTTTTTTTAATTAATTCCATTTTATGACTATCAAATGATTATTTCATGAAGGACCATGTTTACACCACACAAAAGATCTATGCTAACCTTTTCCTAATATTTCCTTCTTCCCCAGAAGTGGCTCCAGTGTCGGAGGTCACCGATTCAACTCGTTGTAATATTTTATTTTTTATCTGTTCAACTGAGAAGATAACAAGTGTAATTATAATGTACATATACAGCATCTGAAATTTATTGATATCAAAACATAACTAAAATAAGCCATGAACTATCAAATGATTATGGCCACATGAATACCACACAAATTGGAACATTAATAGGAAAGTTCTATGATATTGTTGTACAAAGCAAAAGGGAAACTGAGAAAATTATAAGAACTTATGTTTTGCAATTTCTAATCCTGTTAAAACAAAAGCCTCATAAAGAAATAAACTGGATCTAAATTAATTAAAAAATAAAATAGGACAAACAGAAATTTATGCCAGAATAACACTGGACATAGTTACACTAATTCATGAATAAAACAGGATCTACAGTAATTTGTAAATAAAACAATCCCTAGAAATTCATGAACAAAAAGTCCTGTAATGACTTTTGACCTTTTAACCCCAAAATTAATAGGGTTCTTCTTTTCTTGATCACAAAGTTTTATGTAATATATCAAATTAAAATGTGGTCTATAGAGTATCTATTAGTTCAGCATCAAACACTCATCACACATGAATAGTCTGTATAGTGTCTATTAGCTTAGAATCACACATTCACCACACACAAATGGTCTGTATAGTGTCTATTAGCTCAGCATCACACACTCACCACACACAAATGGTCTGTATAGTGTCTATTAGCTCAGCATCACACACTCACCACACACAAATGGTCTGTATAGTGTCTATTAGCTCAGCATCACACACTCACCACACACAAATGGTCTGTATAGTGTCTATTAGCTCAGCATCACACATGAATGGTCTGTATAGTGTCTATTAGCTCTGTATCACACATGAATGGTCTGTATAGTGTCTATTAGCTCAGCATCACACATGAATGGTCTGTATAGTGTCTATTAGCTCAGCATCACACATGAATGGTCTGTATAGTGTCTATTAGCTCAGCATCACACATGAATGGTCTGTATAGTGTCTATTAGCTCAGCATCACACATGAATGGTCTGTATAGTGTCTATTAGCTCTGTATCACACATGAATGGTCTGTATAGTGTCTATTAGCTCAGCATCACACATGAATGGTCTGTATAGTGTCTATTAGCTCAGTATCACACATGAATGGTCTGTATAGTGTCTATTAGCTCAGCATCACACATGAATGGTCTGTATAGTGTCTATTAGCTCAGCATCACACACTCACCACACATGAATAGTCTATATAGTGTCTATTAGCTCAGCATCACACACTCACCACACACAAATGGTCTGTATAGTGTCTATTAGCTCAGTATCGCACATGAATGGTCTGTATAGTGTCTATTAGCTCAGCATCACACATGAATGGTCTGTATAGTGTCTATTAGCTCAGCATCACACACTCACCACACATGAATAGTCTGTATAGTGTCTATTAGCTCAGCATCACACACTCACCACACACAAATGGTCTGTATAGTGTCTATTAGCTCAGTATCGCACATGAATGGTCTGTATAGTGTCTATTAGCTCAGCATCACACATGAATGGTCTGTATAGTGTCTATTAGCTCAGCATCACACACTCACCACACATGAATAGTCTGTATAGTGTCTATTAGCTCAGCATCACACACTCATCACACACAAATGGTCTGTATGGTGTCTATTAACTCAGCATCACAAACAAATGGTCCCATTACTTTATCTCTTCTCATAATGAATTGCAAGGGGATAATAAAATGTACACACAATACTCTATGAATAAGACCAGTAATTCATGTGAGAGCTAAAATTTCAATTGAAGTTACGAAAACTTGAGTGATTTTTTTTACTCTATTAGAAACATTCAACAGTGTACATCTATGTACAGCAACTTTAATACACATTTACTTTCTTCATCTTCCTCTTCATCAGGGTCCTCTTGTGTTAGATAAGTCTTTAGGAACTGGGCAAAGGCTCCATCATGACTCAGTAGTTCATCATACGTCCCTATCTCTGTGATTTTACCATCTAACAACACAATGATGGAGTCTACCATGGGCAGCCAGTGGATTCCATGTGTCACCATGATTCTTGTCTGGAGCAATACATTGCAGTTATATTACAGTAGTACTTACAAATTCTTGCATAGAAAGAAAATCTACTTTACTGTAGGTGTACTTTTTTTATGAGTGACATGTCTACATGTATACTAACTCTATGGTCAGAAAAAACCCTCAGAATCTACACCTACTGATTTTAAATTCATTTATACTGTTAATAACATGAAAACTTCATACCAAATTAATGTGACAATTTTTATATTTATTCCCAATTATCAACATTATGTCTATATTTGATTGACTTCTATTTATTATATTAATGCAACAAAAATATAAATGAACATTCAGAATTTTTTCTTCCTTAAATGATCATCACAAAACTTGACAATGAAGGTGCATGCTTAACCAGCATCTTAGGATTATGCCGCATGACATGTATTGAATAGCAATCAAATTCCCAAGTTTGTACACCCAGCTGGGTACTTGGAAGATAATAGGTATTAACATGTTTTACAATTTTAATATATGATAATTACATAGAATGAACTTTATCTAAACTAGAAACACTTAAAAGATGAATTAATTCAACAATATGGTTCATGGTTGTAAAACACTCTAGTCACAATTAGAGGTAAAAATAACCATACATGTGTACTGTATTTTATAAGTTTAGATGTTCAAAATTCTGAATTTCATACCCATGGATTAAACAGAAAATATAACTCCATGGAAATATGATCCCACAGAAATAAATACATCTACAGTATACATTGCACATACTTTGTTGCGTAGAAGACCTTTTGCACCAACAACTTTCTGGAAGATGTGCTTTCCTACATGGGAGTCCACAGCACTGAGAGGGTCATCTAGCATGTAGATATCAGCATTGTTATAGACAGCTCGGGCCAGACTTACTCGCTGTTTCTGCCCTCCACTCAGGTTTATACCCTACAATCACAATATCAAACTTCAATCAAACTTTTAAGTCATATCTGATGCACAGGACTTCTACATTTAATATTTACTGAAGCACAATATATAACGGCACAGTATTTATCAATGGTATCATTGAACCCATCCTCTATGTACTTAAGAGATTATTCACTAATAATAATTGCAGAAGTATTTTGTGCTTGGTACAAATTGCCTGTAGTTTATTAGTTTAAATTTACAAATACCTTTTCTCCAATTTCTGTCATGTCTCCTCCAGTAAGAATTTCCAAATCTGGTTTAAGAGCACAAGCATCCAGAATTTCATCATACTTGCTTTCTTCCATTGGTTTTCCAAACAGGATATTATCTTTGACTGTTGCATTTTGAATCCAAGCTTGTTGTGGAACAAATGCCACTTTACCCTGCATATTACAGAAACAATAGGCCCATGGGCTACATTGCTCACCTGAGTCTCCTTGGCCCATATTTAAAGATTGTCCCTATATATTTGCATGTAAACTTTGATCCCCTACTGTGGTCCCATCCTATCCCCATGGTCCATGATTTCTACAAAATTGAATCTGTCCTATGTCAGAAAACTGCCATGTAAATTTGAACATTTCTGGTCAAGTGGTTCTTGAGAAGATTTTTAAATGAATGCACCCTATTTTTGCATTTTTGTGATTATCTCCTCTTTGAAGGTGACATGGCCCTTCATTTGAACAAATCTGAATCACCTTCACCCAAGGATGATTTGTACCAAGTTTGATTGAAATTGGCCCAATCATAGAAGTCTTTCAAAACTTGTCAGTATATTTTTGCTATTTCGCTACTATATCCCCATGGAAAAGGAAATTGCTCTTCATTTGAACAAACTTGAATCCCCTTCATCCAATTCTGCCAAATTTGGTTTAAATTGGTTCAGGAAAAGAAGCTGAAAATGTGAAAATCTACAAACAGGTGGACAGACGATGGACAACGAATGATCAGAAAAACTTATTTGAGCTTTCAGCTCAGGTGAGCTAAAAAAGAAGTTAAATAGACAGCAATCTGAAACATTTATCATTTTCGCTGCAAAGAAAAACAAAAGAAGCCATGGAATGAATTTAATAGTCTGAAATACAGAACATCAATTTCCTTTAGTCTTGCAAATGAAGAAACATATACATACAAAAACATTGACACTCCCTGCAACTTTGTCCATCTCTCCCAGGAGGGCTGATAGGAGTGATGATTTACCTGAACCCACCTGTCCAACCACTGCTACCAACTTTCCAGCAGGGATCTTAAAGTCAATGCTGTGAAAAGAAATCAGAATATATATTTTGCTTTTAATGTACATGTCATATAAAACTAAAAAATTGAAGAAAATCAAAATCCTTGCCACATGACATCTTCAATACCCATACAAACATTCTGTAAAATAAAGTCCTTACTTGAAAATTGTGGGAGAAGTTAGCTGAACAAAATATGTACCCTCCATATAACATTAAAATAAAGGGTCAAAACTCCTGCAAGACATATCAAAATGGGTCAAAATTGCAAAATGATCTAGAGTGATCCATGAAGAAGTATGCAACAGAGAAATGAAAATAGAAACAGAAAACCCCAAATCATGGACATACAGATGTACAGACATCACTGTACCATAATATGTCCCATTTAAAGACTGGTATATAAAAATATCATAACTGCAATTCTGGCAATGTTACACCATCATGTATTTGTTTATCAGACAAGATGGTCAAGAGATTCACAGATCAACCCATAAAGACATTTTGATCTGTATGATACAATTTGACCCACTGGTATTGACATTACAAAAGTATTTTAAAGAAATGAAACAAAATGAGTGAAATCACCCCTTCATGTAGTTCTCAGGGGTTAACAATGCTACCATAAATCTTCTCTAGTGTGAATAAATTGTATTTCTACACTGTACATTTTTGTTTACATGGAACTTAGAATGAATCTCTTACTTTCTCAGGGCTGGCTGTAAATCAGAATCCCAGCTGAATGTTGCATCCTCTACAGACACTACAGAGTCTGCAAAAAAGAGCATTATATTTAAAGGTCATAGGAAACAGTAGTTTGTATAAAATTGTGTGTTTACTGGGAAGTCAGAGGTGTATTTTTTCTTTTACTTTTACTGGCAATCTTGTACATGATTACAATCTTTATCATTTTGGGGTTAAACGTATTGGTAATTAACACATATAACATGCTCATATCAGTACTTTATTACATGGAAAATCTGTTCACATATTATAAAAAAAAAAATGGGAGGGGGGCTGTTTCCCAATTCCTTCAACATAAAATGGTTTAAACAAAATTTACCTGTAGCAAATTATTCAAATAATTTAATTTAGACAAATTTATTAGATACAAAATACTACTTTATAAATCTAAATGTTTTGAAACTATGCAGATATTCCTGAGAAAGGGGATACCTGTCTCTTCTAACCCTTGTACCCATACCCCCTTTCTGGAACAGCCAATGAGATATTACATTTGGAATAAATATGCTTGTTCTATATACAATATGTATATATAATGCATCAAAGAATTATTTGACTTGAAATTCTTGGCTACAGAGAACTTCCAGGGCCAGCTAAAAACTGTTTGTTATAACCAACTTCATTATAACCAATAAAGTTTTTGTTATTTTCCTCTCATAAAGGAATAAATTTCATTTCACAATAAATGTGAATTTTTTATAAGTGTGTTATAAACATGTTTCACTGAAATAAGTTTTAATACAAGTTCTTTTATAATGGATTGATCAAACAATCTAAGGGCGGGGTAAATGCTGTAAATGCACATGCAGCTAGTCCCCAATTTCAGTCATTACAAATTTCTCAGTCTGTTGTATTTTATGGGATCATTTGTTTCATTAGATGGTGTCATATTGGACCCCTTTAGTGATGAAGGAACAATTAACAAGCCACCCAAGGATGTGGTCATTCAAAATCATGCCACCCAATTTCTGTACATGTATCAAATCATATGTTATGATGAATGACATAACTATTTGTTCAAAATATATTATGTCTTTCTTAATTGGTACATTTAATTTTGACAATGGCTCAAATGATATTAAGTCTCTTTGTTGCTTCTTCTCTGTTAATATTCATGGGTCATTGTGACATCACAATGTGCAGATTTCAAGTTTGATAAGTTAAACTTTATATGTGTGTGTGTGTGTGTGTGTGTGTGTGTGTGTGTGTGTGTGTGTGTGTGTGTGTGTGTGTGTGTGTGTGTGTGTGTGTGTGTGTGTGTGTGTGTGTGTGTGTGTGTGTGTGTGTGTGTGTGTGTGTGCATGTGCATAGCACATATGCATGTATCTGTGTTTGTGCTAAGGTTGATATACTGTTTACATAACACATGTGCATGTATCTGTTTGTGCTAAGGTTTACAAAATTAATGTTAAATTTTTCTACAAATAATATTATATATGATCCCATGTATGGTTAGATATTAAATTGTGTACATAACACAAATACCCATAAATAGATAATACATGTGACAAGTAGAAAATGTTAAATTTTCAAACTGTAGATCACAGACTATTTATTTATGCTTTTGTTATGTGAAACCATATAAATCAAGACTTGTCTGAAAATGTATTTTCTCAAATTACTACTGAAGTTTCCTTCTTCCAGTTTCTTGGAGAAGTATCAATAAGTGGTGACTTCAATGCGTGCAAAGGGGATCTACCCAATTTTATTTCACATGATTCTGTAACAGAAACATTTTCTGATTGCCCACTACCTCTAGATTATTCACCTGATTCTATGTTATCACGTAACAACACTGATATTCAAACCAATCTCCACGGTGAACTCTTAACTACTCTTTGTAAAACCTTAAACCATAGAATTCTTAATGGAAGATTTCTGGATGACTCTCTTGGTTATTGTACATTCTGTAATTTTAATGGTTCTAGTTGTATAGACTATATGTTTGCTACATTCACGACAATACACCAGATGGTGGTTTGCGAATTAATGGAAGAAGAAGTAATGTTTTGCATAATGTGATGTATTTTAGTGTTTTGTCACCTACAGAGCTGTCAGATCATAGTATTATATGTACTTGGCTCAAATGTGCTTTTGACTATCCATTCATATGTGAACCAAAGACTGAATGCAGATCTAGTCCTTTAAAAGGACAATATGTCTGATACAAACTAATTATACTAATGCTATATGCAATACTAATGTTGCATACATACAATTTGATGTCACATGTACATGTAACACACACACACACACACACACACACACACACACACACACACACACACACACACACACACACACACACACACACACACACACACACACACACACACACACACACACACACACACACACACACAAACACACACACACACACATGTATATCATTATATATCTCATACTGTGTAACATGATTGTATGTCAACATGGTTGTTGAATCAATAAATTGAATTAATGTAGCTTTGCCCCCCTCCTCCCCCCAAGGAGGAAGAGTCCACAAAATTCACAATTTCTGTCCCCCTTTACCCATAATGCTATATACCAGAATTGGTTCAGCTGTTCAAGAGAAAAAGCTGAAATGGTTCAAAACTTTATGACCGACGCATGACAGATGAAAACAGATAGCAATAGGTAACCCGATTCATTCAGTTTACCTATAACTGGATCTCTTTCAATGTCAATGATTATACTGGAAAAACAGACTTTTTCAACATAAATTTGCATTAACACATACCAGTCTTTATAATTTTCATAGACAAGACACCCACAGGCCTTATCAGTCACCTGAGTATAAGTCAAAAGTATCAATAGTGCCAAGGGTTATGAAATCTAGAAAAAATATCTTGTTCTGAATATCTAAGCTAAATTCTACTATTTAGCAACAGTATAAAACAAGATGTGGTCTTAAAACTTAAATGCCCCTGAAAGTGCCTATACTGATGAAAGACTTTACATAATATATGTAACATTAACATGATATGACTACTTCGGACCTGTCCTAGAATCAAAACAGTAACATTGTAAAATTCACAATCTTGGTACATCTTTTCCTGCTTTTCTTAATATGCATGCAAGTTTTTAATACTTATGCACTATTATTATCATTCTATATTTATATAGTGCTTTATCTAATCAAAAATTACCCTAAAGCGCTTTGCATTTAAGACAATAAAATAAAGTACAATAAATGCATAAAAAAATGACATAATGATACTAAATTGAATTCAAAATAGAAACTAAAAGTAGATAACATAATATATATATATATATATATATATATATATATATATATATATAAATGAATACTAAAAACTTAGATAATGCAATAATAAGCAAGTCTAAAAAAAAAAGATGTTTTTAAATGTTTTTAAAAGCGTTCAAACTCTGGCAAAGACAGAGATTGTCAAGTATAGAGTTCCAGAGAATAGCTCCTGCCACATCCAAATATCTTTTCCCATATGTAGATATATATACCAAATTTGGCATTGGCCTGGAGCCAGAACCTCTACCTAAGGGATCATGAAATTTACAATTTTGACAGAGGCCTTCCTGATCTACATCACTATGCCATTAGTTTGGTTTTTTGTTTTTCATTTGTTTTTTGGGGTTTTTTTTGTTTTTGTTTTTGTTTTTCTTTGTTTTTGGTACAAGTGCAGTTGTAGAGAAGATTTTTTGAAAATAAGTCATTTTTTTGGCAGTTTTTGACCTACCCCTAAGGCCCCAGAAGTTCAGAAGTCCTGAAATTTACAATTTATGTTCCCCTTGTCCCAAAGATGCTACATACCAAATTTGAAAAGAATTGGAATGGTAGTTATCAAGAAGTTAAAAATGTTCAATAAATGTTAATGCATGACAGATGATGGATGACGATGGAAGCAGACCAACTGCAGTAGGTCACCTGAACTTACTCTGGTGATCTAAAAAAGATGGTTTCCCATGACCTTTAAAGGGCTTGAGAATTCTATGATTTAACATATACAGTATTTTCCATGACAAACTTACCAACAGCATTCAATTCTCAATACCTGATTTTGGTTCATGTTGAACTGCATCTGGATCTAAATCTCCATTTTTCAAAAACTTGGAAATTCTTCCAATGGAAACATTAGCCTGTTAAAAATTAAATTCAATATCACATGAAGGTACAGAACACCTATTATTTATTGCTCCTTTTCAAAAACATCAATTTACACTATGGAACATGAATGACTATGCAAGAAACATACAAGGTAATATACTGTCATCCTAAATAACTACAGTAACTGCTAAATCAATAAGTTTTGTGGTATCCAATTTTTGTAAATTACTAGAATTTTTCTTTTATATTTTCTAGATAACAATTCATTGGTATTGTAATTTTGTGAGCACACAGTACCCAAGAAATCAATGGTAACTGAACAACTGCAAATAGCAAGGCTTCCACAATATGTAAGGCAACATTTTTTATTCATTCAAAAAAAAAACTCTTAAACTTTCAAAATATATATACTGTCAAAAAGGAAAAATGTTAGTCCCTTATTTTCCACAGTAGAGGCATACATATCTTTAGCAAATATCACACAATGATGAAAATCATTGTATTGGAATTTATTTTACATAAAGTATGTTTTTTAAAAACATTTGTACATAAAAAAGAAATGTTTTAGAAACAATTATACTGTTTAACTTTTTATAAGTGATTGGGGATTACAAGTCTTATGTCAAACTAGTGCTCTTACCGGAAATATCAAAATATGTAATTAATCTTCAGCTATATAATTCTTCTATGGATGGCAGTGTGCAAAGAGTGTAAAAGTCTCTAATGATACACATTTTATTCAATAAATATATTCATACCTGAACCACATACGAGATCATCATAGGAAGTAGATTGATGGGAAATCTTAAAATGTTGAACAGAGACAAAGAAGTGAAAGCTTTCTGAGCACTCAGGTAGCCTGTATCTGATGTAAACACATAGGTCAGGAAAGTCACCAAGGTCACCTGAAGTATAATATGAATCTTTGATAAACCATGACTTACTGTATAGTGGGGCTTTTTTATATCGGTGTGATGATTTTCTACCTCATAAGTATGCAAATAATTTTAACAGAATAATGAAGTTTCAAAACATAAAAATTGATAAGCAGTGTAGTGTTAAGTACTTATCACTGTTGTCAGAAACAACTGACCCAGTAGTTTATATACCACCCAGCTGAATATCTCTACATACACCAACTGCTATACAAAGTAAACTTCCTTGCAAAAGTACAAATTATGGCTTTAGACATATTTGGGTACAAATTTAGCTATTAAAAATATGGTGATATGATTCCAAACCACTACAAATAAAAACCTGTGGAAAAAAAACCGATATACAGTAATGTTTCCCCGGAAGCAATTAAGTAAAAGTCTTTAAGATTACATTCTTAAAGTTTTCTTTTCTCCTATAATAAGTGATTATCTATGGTAGAGCATACATATAAATAGCAGAATCACATTTTGCATGTTATGTGAAATTGCAAAATGCCAAATATCTGTATCTCGAAGTCCAAGGGTTTTCAACAAAACTTCACAATATCTAGGGGTTTATGATATCCACACTTGTCTTCTGAAATAAATTTTAGAGAAACTCCCTGTTTTGTGTATATTCATTACAGCATGGTAAACTAAGATGTGTTTGTGAAACACTGATGCCCCCATATGGCAACAAAGTAATTCTGGTACCCAAGGAATACACATGTGAAATATGAAAGCCCTATCATTATCCATTCAAAACTTATGGCCTTGGTCAAAGTTTTTCAAAAGTAGGTCAAAACTCCCAAGGTCATTAGGTCAAAAATGTTGCTACCTGAAGAAATGTCTTGTCAAAAGGAATACACATATGAAATATGAAACCCATATCACTATCCATTCAAAATTTGTGGCCTAGATCAAAGTTTTTCAAAAACAGGTAAAAACTCCAAAGTCATTAGGTCAAAAATGTTGCTTGTCAAATGGAATACACATGTGAAATATGAAACCCATATCACTAACCATTCAATAGTTACAGCCAAGGTTCAATTTTTTTTTTCAAAAGTAGGTCAAACTCCAAGGTCATGAGGTAAAAAAAATTTGGGCATCAAAATAAATGTCTTGTCAAAAGGAATACACATGTGAAATATAAAAACCCCATCACTAACAATTCAAAAGTTATACCAAGGTTAAATTTGTTCAAAAGTAGGTTGAGCTCCAAAGTCAATGTCATGAACTAAAAGAGAATTTGTTATCTGAAGAAAAGTCTTGTTGAAAGGAATACACATGTGAAATATGGAAGCCATATCACAAACCATTCAGAAATTATGAATAACTGCAGGAAAGAATATGTAAAATAATGAACCAGGTACTTTTAGCACACTGGAAAATTTACTCAATTCCAGATAAACCAGGTAATGATTAAGGATTGTGACCTTGAAGGCACTTGACATACGCAATGTATTCAAGATTGCCATATTTGAGATATCAGGAGTTCTTTAAGTCATTATACTTTGAGACATGAGGTCAACTTTGACAAAAACAGGGTATTCAAGACAGCCATTATTACTATTACATTTCAGCAATGAAATATTGTAATTTATCTATTGAATAAAAATCAATATTTTCAGTTGTTATTTTCACACTGTGAAAATAAATAATACAAGTGATATCTTTACAATGTGAAAATTACACAAGTAACATCTTCATAGTGTGAAAACAACAACCAGGACAAGCGAATTGCTGGGATATTCATCCATGATATATGAGGGCGAGTCAACAAGTAACCAGCCTAACTTATTTCCGGTTGAGATCCACCTCTTCTCTTTCAAAGTAATTGCTCTTTAGTGTGATGCACTTAGACCAATGGTGTTCAATTGCCATCAGCCCAGAACTGAAAAAGTCAGGGTCCTTTCCAATGACCCACTCCTTAACTGCCATCATGACTTCTTCGTCAGACCAGAAATGATGTCAACAGATATCCTTTTTCAAGTTTGGGAATAGGAAGAAATCACTAGGAGCTAGGTCAAATGAATTAGCAGGATGTGGTATTAATTCATACCTGTTTTGTTCTACAGCATCCATTGTAACTTTGCAAGTGTGGACACTCTTGTCCTGTTGCATCCAAACACCTTTAGAGATGGCAATTCTCAGCTGGTATAACAAGTTTGCATAGTACACTCCAGTTATTTTACTTCTCTTGGGTAAAATATCCAACAAAACAATGCCTTTTGTGTCCCAAAATACTGTGATCATCACCTTGCCAGCAGATGGTTGCATCTTGAAATTCTTTGGCTCAGGGACCCCGGCCCTACCCACCGATGACTCTACGCTTTATTCTCTGGATCATAATAATGAATCCAAGTCTCATCTACAGTCACCAGACACAAAAGCAAATTATCTTTTGACCAAATACGCTGAAATAAGATGCTGCATATTGATGCTGTTTGCCAATTGCTTATTGCTAAGGGATTTGGGGACCCTAAGGGCTGTTAGCTTCTGCATACCTAACCAATCATACAAGATTGTTGAAACACTACCATGTGAAATGCTTAATTCCTGCATTATTTCTTCCACCTGAATTTACCTATCAGAGTATACCAGATCCCATACTTTGTTACACATTTTTTTGTTGGTGGCATCCAGTGGGGGTCCAGACCTGGCTTCATCTTCAAAAGATGTTCTACAGCGTTTGAATTCCCCACCCCAGAATTTAACCTGAGCATAAGATGGTGCAGAGAACCCATAAACATCAGCCAACTAACTGTGTATTTCATAAACTCATAAACATAGGCTAACTTGGCATGCATTTCCTTGCCTGATTTACCTTTTAAATACAAGTACCAAATTACAGTATGGTACTCAATTTTAGATGAAAAGCATGCCTTTGCATCACTAACCATGTTTGACATTCAATATCTTATTAAAGAATGACTCGATACACCTGCAATTTTGTATCCAGGAATAAGACATGTATTGAAACAAGGCATGAGAATTATGACCATCTTGGTCAATCAGAAATGAGATAGGCTGGTTACTTATTGACTCGGCCTCGTATATATAATCACTCTTATTTTTTTATACATTAAATTTCATCATGTTTCAATAACCAAAATAAAACTGAATCAAAGTCTTATTGCAAATGTACTGCTTATATATCTTTCACATTTTTCTTAAGGAGCTATTTTCTGCAAGTCAATAAAGAAACAGCTAAAAGAAAAACTTCAGAAAATGTAATGAACAGAATATTCCATGTTTTGTTGTTGAATATAACTTTTATTCACTACTGAGTCTGGATATTTTTTTAATATTTTCACTGATGCTTTACACTTGTGCGTATACATAAAAAAAAATCCTGTTTCACTCATGAAATAAATTTTGTATCCAACAACAAAACATTAAATACTCTTTTATCAACTCCTATTCAAGATACTGATACTCACTTGTATATTTGTTTAAAAAAATGCAATCACAAAAACTTCTAAAAATTACAAGTAATCAGACAATTCAAATGATTTCTATTACCAGAAATGGAGCAGTTGTAAAGGAGAAAGAGCTGAAAGCACTGTATAATGCATTTTTCTTCAGAATTTTTATTTCACTGTCCCTGATCTCAGCAATTTTCTTTTCAAAAGATGGTTCCCAGGCATATAATTTCAAGACCTGTACAAGTAAATTAAAATAATAATAAAAAAAAACAAAATTCACAACATGTTTCATAAACAAGAGGCTCGCAGGCCTTATCAGTCACCTGCTTCAAAATTATCACTAGTCCCATGGGCTATGAAATCTCGAAAATATCTCCTGTTTTGAATATCTGAGCTAAATTCTAATATTCATCAGCAGTATATAACAAAATGTGTTCTTAAAAACTTTTAAAAATGTCCCAAAAAGTGCTTATACTGATGAAAGACTTTACATTGTATAATATGTTTTATTAATATGATTTGACTAATTTGGATCCATCCTACAGTCAAAACCCTGGGTTTGTGAAATTAACAATTTCAGTACATTCATTTCTATTTTTCCTAAATATACATTTAGTTTTTATACTATATCAGCAAACTTAAAGACAATAATCACTATAATAATTTTGGCCCCAGCCTGAAATTAAAACCCCTAACCTCTGGAATTATGAAATTCTAAATTTGGTAAAGGACTACCTACTCCATCTAAATATCTAATAGTATTTAGTCTCAATAGAATTAAAGAAGATGATATTTAAATGTTTTACACAGATACACAATATATACCAAGTTTGGCCCCACTCTGGAGTCAGAATCTCTTCCTGATGATCATGAAATTTGAAATTTTGGTAGAGACCTTCCTGCTCTATATCACTATGCATTCAGTTTTATTTACAGCTTTGTGGTTGTAGAGAAGAAAATTTTGAAAATAGGTCAATTTTTTGGCAGTGTTTACCTCACTCCTAAGGCCCCAGGGATGCAAGAGTCCTGAAATTTACTATTTATGTCATCCTTGTCCCAAAGACACTTCATACCAAAAGAATCAGAATGGTAATTACATGTATCAAGAAGAAGTTTAAAATGTTCTACTGTTGATGCACGACAGATGACGACAGGCACTGACCAATTGCAATAGGTCACCAAAGTTTACTAGGGTGACCTAAATATATATCATTTCTTGACATATAATTGCATTTGAATTTGTTTACTATATTTCAATAATGACAAAATCTGTGTACACCTCTCAAATGTGTATTTTCAGGGTTTGTTGAAAATATTGCTGGACCTTTTGCTGATAAATTAGAATATTTCCTGCACCTCTTTGAAATGAGAGGTAGTGTCTTGAATGAATAAACAACACAATATAATGTACATGACTTGCCTTCATTCCATTCAACACTTCTGACATCAGTTTAAGTCTTTTGTCTTTCAATTTCATCACGTCAATCTGCAATTTTCTTTGTTTCATTGAAATGAAGGCATTGACAGGAATAAGAAGCAACATCAGTGCTAAACCTAGAAAACATTAAGGACCAACATTCAGAATAAAGAATTCAAGAAATTTAACTTTGTGAAAAAAAAAAAGAAACTAGTTTATTTGATTAAAACGCCTAATTTTACATACATGTATTCACTGGCGTTGTACATTAAAATAGTAAAAGAGATGATATGCATAAAAGGTAACAGTAGAAGCATAAGATAGGTAAGTAAATAAGTAAATAAAACATACAAGTATATACATTCTACAAAACTGTGTGTTGAATATATAAATTGTTTCTGAGCAGGGCTATGGAAACAGTAAAATAAATGTGTTTGTGATACACTCTGCCCTTAGTGGCAACAAAGAAACCATTCAAAAGTTATCAGTTGGATTGAATATCAAGATTACAAGATCAAAGATCAAATGAAAGACTGTGTTATAAGGAAGCCATATACAAAATATGAAAGCCATGCCTTAAATTGCTAAGGAGATGTTGCCCCAATTAACTTTCTTAAAAGTAGGTCAAACTCTAAGGTGAAGGTCATTGGTAAAAAGAAAAAAAAAAAGAAAAAGAAAAAAAGAAAAGAAAAAGAAACGTTTTGGCATAAGGAATACACATAAGAAATATGAAAGCCTGATCACTCATGATTCAAAAGTTATGGGCAAGGTTAAAGACAGGACAAAACCAATATGCCCAAGATCTTCAATACGAGGCCATAAAAAATACCATGACAGATCACAACATTTATATAAAAACATGTCATACAACTGCAGCATATTCAAGAGGAAATGGAATTTAATCAAATTATGGAAAGTGTGCAATCATAAAATTGGATGTAATCCAGCTACCTTGCATAATTACTGTTTACCTATCTGATTGAGGATCAAAGATGTGAAAAATCATTCTATAGCTGACCCACGTTCTCGTATGCACTAGGGTATTAATTTTTATTTGAATATTAAGAAATCTATTTGTGTAACCTTAAGATTACTTCACTCCTATCACAAATTGGATTTGAATGTAAAATGTTTTGAAATGATTTGATGATCAACAAATATACAATTACTCAACATTTTTCAATAATATGTAATTTTTGTGACATTTCACATTCAGTTCATTTGCATTCTATCTTGTTTCTTCAAAAAATCTTGCGTATGTACCATATCTGTTTTAGAGTTAGCATATCTTGATAGTTCCTGGTTGTTGCAAGAGAAATGTGAAGTCGGTTCTTACATATTACAGTAAGTTGTATAAGTAGACATTACTGTAGCTAAGAGAAAAAAATTTTTGGAACAATCAGATATAGAACCCGTGACCTTTGCATTACCAGTTAGGTGATCTAACCACCGAGCTACCCAGTCCAATATACAAAGTAATGTAATATTACTACAATATTACTACAATACAAAAGTTAAAACAACTTTCAGATATCATACCAGAACTCTTCATATCAAGATAAAATAATTTTAGAGAAAAAGTCAGAAATGTCAAGTTTGTCCTTAACAAAAAGTAAGTTAATCTTAAAAATTCCTGATATCTCACAGATTTTGTCGAGTTTGGGTCAGGTGTCATCTTTTCAAACTTCACTTTCATTTACATTTAAGTGAAACATCTTCTTCTAAAAATATTGCATCATGAATGTTTAAGTGATACAATTTGAAAGGTTTGAACTTGACATCTTTCATTCTTAAAATGGTAAACGTAATTTAAAGGGGCATGGACATGATTTTTGATAAACTGAAATTGACAGTTTTTGTTAAATCTTCTATAAATAAGTGAATTAAAAATATTTTCATACAGGATATAATTTGCTACATAAAATTCAGCTCCCAAAATCATATTTGTCAACACACTTTTCATAGCCAGGAAACCATGTGCAGAGGTGAAGACACTAAGATTTCTAAATAGTATGTCAATAACATTCAATATTCAACAAATGTTAATGATAAATCAATCTAGGAAGCTAGTACGAAGAAAGAATAGAAAATTTTTACTGTAAAAGTTTTTTTTTTCATTAGAGCTGTCAACTTTGGGCTGTGTTGAACATTTGCAGAGCTTCTGCCTTGTTTTGGAAATGTTAAGTTTACTTGTCTCAAATACATCTTTGCATCCTGAGTTTTTGAAGTTTAGGTTTGTTGCTATGTTTTACACCAATCAAATATTATCAAGTAAATATTAATAAATTTTTTTGTACCAAAATCGTGTCTATGCCCCTTCAAATTCGTGTTTGCATTTTCACAGAAAACTAGTGGACTGCAAGATAATACAAGACTTGGGGACGATGCTAATTTCAGTTATATACATGTCTCTGATATATGGTAGGTTATCTTTAAATAATTCTGCTAGTTTAAAACTTTTCCGACAAATATTTCGTCATGAAAAAAATACTATTTTATCTATTAGTAACAATATTGATTAGAAAAAGTCTGATATTAAAAAAAAAACATATATAGTATTCTAACCAAATTTTTCCAAAACAAATCTACACAAATTTTCTTGCTTAATGGTTTCCATGGCCACTTATCACAACAAAAAGTTTGAAGTTAGCATTGTCCAACTTTTGACAAATCTGCAAATTACACTTTGTAATTTCTTGTATTATTAATTTAGAACACATCAATTCTCCTGAATGATGATAAGCCCTATATCCCACTTAATGAGACAACAAGGCACAATCCCTATCCAGAATAAACAGATTTAGAAATGTACATGAAAACACATCATGACAGTAATGCATATATATTATTCACATACCTTAACAAACTAAGAGATGTTTTTTTCTTTATTTTCAGAAACATGGTACACCACAATTTTCAGAAATGAAAAAAAAATAATTCTTCAACTTTAAGGAAATCAAAGGTTTTTCAAAATTCATGGGAATCAAATGTCCCTTTCATTATTGTTCCATGTAAATAATTTAAAACCAAACCTGCAAATCTTATATACTGACGGAATTTAAAAACGCAACACACAATTTTTAAATTTATTCATTGAAAACATTACATATAAAACTTTTATTGCAAAATTTACCCACCATACATCGTATTGATTTTTAAAACCCATCTCTCGATTTACCTGTGTTCACTGTTTGCGCGCTGTGGGTAGCATCGCACAAAATTTTCAGGGCTTTTTTTCAAACATGTGGAAAGGTAATAGAGGAGTTTTTCGCAATAAAACAACTTTGATGGTAAAAGCATAGACACCACTAACAGAAAAAATTAAAAACCAAGACTATGCTGTGCTTAAGCAATGAAATGCGCAGTCAGGCACTTGGTATGCTGCAAGCAGGCATTAGTCAGTGTGAGGTTGCAAGGCGTTTTAATGTCCATCCTTGTACAGTTAGCCGGTTGTTGTCATGATTCCACCAGACAGGATCCCTAAATGATCGCCCAAGACCTGGTCAACCGTTTGTGACAACGCCATGGCAAAAGGCATTCATACAGCAATGTCGTCTGCACAAAAGGTTTACGGCCACTGCGAGAGAAATCATTGGATATCATGAAAGGCCTATTCATCCTAGAACTGTTTCCAGAATTTTGAAGTGCCATGGGATCCGCTGCAGAAGACCTTATAAGGGGCTACAGTTTAAACCGCATCACCAACGGTACAGATTACAATATGCAAGCATCTGACTCAACATCAAAACTGTTCATATGTTGTGCTCTCAGGTGAGTCCAGATTTAAAATAAGCAACGCAGACAGCATATGTCGAGTTTACTGCCATTTACATGAACGTTTTGCAGACAATTGTGTCCTCATCACTGCTAATGGAGGTCATATCCGGTACTAGTGAATAAAGCCACATTTTTGATGCACCCCTCATTGACATTCATTTCAATTGTAGCCACTTTGTGAATAAAATGATGTTCAAAATCAAATAGTGATCATTAAAAATGGTTTAAAATATACCACTATGAATTTGTTTATTAGATATATGAACAAATTTATAATATATAAAATTATCAAGTGTTGCATTTTTAAAGTCTGTCATTATATTTTCAGAAAGTATTTCAAATATGGATATTTCACTTTCTGAATTTTGTACCTTAAGAAATAGAGTTTTAAGCTATCAGTACAGATATTGTATTTAATTCAACATCACAGATATACATTATATATAACCTTGCATGCTTTTCAATGAGGCATTTATAAAGTTTGTTGAAACAGATTGTATCAATATTCCATTATCACCTGCATATGGTGTTCATGTCTCTCAACTGATCCAATATACAAAATCATGTTCTTTGTCTGATCAATTTTTAAATCAAGCCTGGCTTCTAACAAATAAATTTAGGTCACAGGAGTTTAAAGTCAGCATTTCTCAAATTCTATGGTCGTTATAGTTACTTGGTCGAATACAGTCTGACATGTTTCATACCAATAGTTAGGACATTCTTTACATACTGAATTTGACTATGGATTAATCCATTTACCTAATGAAGATACAGGGCTCACAGTGGGTGTGACTGGTCCAGAATGTTCCGGAATGACCAATTACATTTGACATTTATACACCATGGTCATGTAACAGTAACTAATACGCCGGTTTCTAGATATGAGTTATTTCCCTTTGGAAAACTCTCATACATAGTAAGGCGCAAAACAAATTGTTTACAAAAGGGAGTGGGACAAATATTCATCACTTCATGTGCTCAGAAAGTTTGTCACCTGAATTCAACAGATACATGAACTAGGTAAGTGATAAGTATTCAGGGAGTAATTAAATACATGAAATTCTTTTTATATCACATTATTTCGTTGGTTGTATGTATAATATCCAAGATATTACTTGCAAAATATGAAATAGTTTTTATGTTTCCACTTTAGTCAATCATTTCTTTCGAAAGTATTCTGTATTTCCTATATTAACATATTTAAAGAGAAGCCACTTTTAATACATTTTATCATCTTCCTCACTGACTGTAGGTCCCCGCTGTCCCACTTCAGCATTCAAAGTTCCACTAAATGCACCTCCTACATAGAAGAGCTCTTATCTTGAAACTGGCATATTATAGGGCAAACTTGACATCGATATAAATGTTTTGCTAGCAGACGGTCTATTAAGAACTATGTGCAGTCCTAAAAAGAGGAAGAATGCTGACAATAGAAGTCATTATCGATGCTCAGTACCGGAGTATATTACAGATGAAAAGAAAAGGATTCACTTAGATGTGTATCTTTGGATGCAAGGCATGAAGTTTTACCAATATCCTTTCCCATGTCATGTCAGCATAATTGTCTTTCATTTCTATGTCCTCAAGATTATTTCCCTCGCCAACTCACATAATTTACCAAATGCATTTTCCTATGAATGATTAATGTAGTGATCCCTTTCTTGTAAAGATAGCATCTTCCAATTTTGTTTACATAGCTGTTATATTGCAAGATTTCTGAAAGTGACATACCCTACAATTACGTTCAACATGCGATAAAAGTCAAAGTGGATCCACATCTCAAAATGGGGATGCTTACTTTCCCCATGCACCTGATCCCACTTCTGGTGTGTCCAAGGGTCTGTGTTTGCCATTCTCTTACTTTATGACATTGATTACTACTCGTTATTTTCACTTGTTCATTATTCTGTTTACCTGTAAGTACAGATGGACCCAGCTGCATCCATAATAAATACATAGCCAGCGTGATCTGCACTGGAGCAGACCAGATCATCCAGAGATATCCACTGAGGTCCTGCATTCGCTGACAATCCACTGACATCAAGTTCACAATCTCTCCAACAGTGGAGGCCTTCCTAGCTTCATTATTCATGGTTAATGACTGGAATTAGTAAAATGATGTAAAGTGTATTAACTTTGTCCTCTTTCAATGTGTTACTATTGTAAGCAATATAAAGAGCCTGATTAAGTGATATACACACATATGTACACTTGCATCAATCCACTGCACTGAAAGAATATAATATTTTAACAGAAACAGCTGTGCATTGGTAGAGATATAAAAGAACAATTTCAGGAGTAGAAAGAGTATGCAATAGATGTAGAATATTCACCTTTTTATAGATTGCTGCAATAAGGGCTGAACGGATTCTCATCCCCAGTGTCATTCCAATGTGGAAATTTTGGTGGAAAAATGTGGACTGTAAAAGTGCTATGACAAAGAATCCTGTAGCATAGACATAACCTTTCCATTCATATTCAGTGGAACCTTTAGTATTCTTGCTTTCCACATATCCAATCAGGACACTGAAATACATATGGTGAAATCATTGGAATATCAAAGACTTATGTAACTCTACTATGATCTGCTGGTTTCAAATTCCAATAAACCCCTTGACATAAGAAAAAAACTGTTCCAATTTTCTGAAATAGATTTTATACCTTGGCATCATATGCAATGAAGCTACATCTTCAAAAGAACTGTTACAAACATCCCCAATGCAGAACAGAAATAATTTACTCATTGTTAGAATTGCTTAAGAATAACTCTCCATCTGGATATATTGTTGGAAAATAAAATTGGAAGACAGAGGAATTACTCTCCACAAATTCTTCTTACATGCTACTTCTCGATAACTTACAGCACTAAAAAGTTTAAGAGGTCAAAAATTCCAAATTTTAGGATTTGTCTAAGTCTGGAAATTGGCAATCCAGCTGATATATTTCAAACATTATAGCAACTGATTGCTCAGTGCTGCTTCTCAGTTTTTGTGTAAGAAAGTTGCTGAGCTTGCCATGATGACATTGTGACAGAATCAGATTTGATTCATATTTCAATCATATCTAATGATAGCTGAAAATGACACTTCTTTCAATCATCTTCAATTTTCATCTTAATGTCATGTCTCAAAATTATAGCATTCACATTTCACCATTTTGGCTCTGCACTAAGGCAATCTAATCTAGTAGTCCTGAAATCTCAAATTTTGGAAGACAGCCACTCAGTTTTCAGCTCAGATGAGTTAAAAACTGGGTGCCAGGTCAGTGAATATATAATTTCAAAGCATTAAAGTAAAGTGTATACAATACTACAGTGTAATAATTTTCAGGAGTAAAATGTTTTCTACTAAATCTTTTTCTTTTTTGAAATACCTTAGAAGAGAAGGACTGGCCATTTGCAATAAATCATATATGAATTTACATCCCCATGCTTTAAGGAAGTCTGTGCCATATGTTCGAACCAGTACTTTAAACAGAGATGCACCATCCTCCTTCTTTTGGGGGTCCTTTATTTCCACAGTTGTGGAGTAAGTACGACTGGAATTTCCCATTAGGGGAGTCTTCTCAGAGGCTTGCAGATGATGCTGTGTCCTACCCACCCTAAAGGACACATCTTGCCTACAAAAATAACAAACAAGGACAACTCAAAGAAGTCAAACTCTTCCACTATATCACATGTCACAATCATTTGACAATACCATTCTGACAAAGCAAGATAAAGCAAATTAATCAAAACTCATAACAAACTCAATAGGATCTTTAACTGACATTGCCATTATATCTGTTATTTGTAATAAGATGCTATAACAATGATTCTTTTTATCTGTTAAGATGCTATAATTGTAATTACTGTAGATTCCTTATTTTACTTGAGTACTCATTATCATAAAATGACTCAAAGACATCAAATCGCAGGAACATGAATTCATGCGTGGACTGTTTATCAGAAGTTATTACATGTATTTCTGCAATATAAAGATAAAAATGAATAAACTTATTTTGTAAGGGGTGTTTTGTTCTAAATCATGTGATAATAAATTCCTCAGGTATATTTAGAAATCTACAGTATGTGTTCTGAATCAGTAATACATGTAATTAGTACACATACATCTAAATTAAACCAGTTTTTTTGCTACTATGAATTTTCTAATACTGTGTACCCAACACTTATATAAAGACCATGCCAAACCCTTTGCAAGAAAGAAGCAAAAGAACAGTAACCAAAAATACAGTACATTTCAATTACTATGAACTCGGATACAGCAAATTTACATATATAAAGAAATCATGTGTAATCTCTGGCATCATTCTTCACATTTCTTTCATTAAAAAAACATTTATTGCAAATTCAGATATAGCAAATAAGTAATTAATTAATCATTTATTATAGTGACATGTGCGACATTACAAGATACAAATGAACATTTTAAAAAATAAAATATATATATATATATATATATTGAATATATATATATATATATATATATATATATATATATTTTTTTTTATTTTTTTTTATTTTACAATCAAATGCATTTTTACTTATGGTTATATGTTTTTCTTAATAGATAGGCTGAATTCATAAATTTTCATGCACCTGTTTTTAAAGTCATTAATCAAATTAACAAGCAACTGTTTGTTACTGATAAACTCATGTTAATTTTAAACACACAGAAGTGGGTTTTTTTCTCAAGTTTGTATATGAAGAACAATTCAAAAGAATGTGTTTTTCACCTTTGACACATGGTATTACACAGAAAACACAAATTTGGTCATGTATTGATTCATTTTGGAAGAAACCAATTCTAATACAAATATGGAGTATTCCACATCTGAATTGTGGGAAGGTTGATCTCTCATTTTGACAGACTCAATAAAACATAAGGTTCAAGAATGTGTTTCATTTTAAAGGTCTTAAATGGTCTTAGTTTTGGGAAATTGTTAATCCATCCCTCCAGATCTTTCAGTATAATCATGTGCATATTTTCAATTTCTGCAATATCCATAGATAACTGGTAAAGAAACACATAATTAATAGATAACTTTCAATAGACAGTATTTTGGTGAAAGTTACTTCCCTTTGTCTGCTATGTTAGAGGTCCACTTGCTCAAATCTCTGCATTACATTACCAATTTCAACTATTTATACTGACTAATTAGGGTGAATGTAAATTATTGTTTTCCAGAAACATATACATTAGTTAGAATTTCCACTTATTCACAATTTTATAAAGTAATAACTATATGCCATCATTTGTTTTGCAAGTTTAAATTTGGTTACACAAAGAATATCATCCTCTGGAACTTCAGCATGGTGGCAATTGGTAAGATGACATCATACAAAAACTATTTATACCAAGATTTTTTATAGCAAATGTATGGATATAACAATTTTGAAATCAGTGGATTTAATCATATATACTGAATAAAATGATCATTTCTAATAATATCAGATGATTCTAATGAGAATTCTTTATCAGAAACCACTCATATAAAGAGCTCAAAAAGGTAGGGCATCCCCTTACAATGAGTATGTACAAACTTTTTCTATGACACCAAGTGACTTCAACTTTAACCTCTTGACACCAAAATCAATAGGATTGTTCCTCGCTTCATAAAAAAGCTAAATGTGTAAAATCAAATAAATCATGCAACAACCTAATTCAGAAAATATTCCTCACTTAAAGCAATATAAGCTGTCAAAATTGTTATTTTGGGGTCCCTAAAATTTAATCAAAAATTTTGTAAACATCTACCTTCTAATACCTGATTTTATCGATTAAACTTTTGACATGCTGTATTTTTGGCATTAAATGTAAAAATTGTTCGACAGTTGAAATTAAGTCTTCCTATACCTTAATTTTTCTGACATTATTTCCGTATGCAATGACCTAAAGTTGAACTAATTCGGCAAAATCAAATGCGCAAGCGCAATATTTCCGGTAAGCACGAAAGATGTCTGACACGAAAAGTTCGAAGCGAGGGAGAAAGCCGACTTTGACTGATTCGGGACGAAAAAGACATAAAAACATATAACATCGTTAACAATGCCAAAATAATGATGGTAACTAGAATTTTATCTCACCTCGCCGTCCATATTTTAATGACCCGGATACAACCCGATCAGCATCAGAATCATTCGTGTCAACATCGGTTATCTTCGGGATTGTTGCCGACGATTAATCAGCTGCCGTTGTTAGGGTCAAACGGAATGTCGAGGAATATATTTTTCATCACATAAAGGTGTGTAAACGATGCATAAGAGAGGAAATTCGATGCAGTTCTTTTTTTTCAATCATATCAACGTTCATTTAACCTCTTTTAATGCCACTATAAAAAATTGCAATTTTGGCAGCTTATATTGCTTTAAGGACAGAGTAAGTAGGTGGAATACCTTTAATAAATGCAGATGGAGATAGAGAATAATTACACAGGAGACACTTCCTTTCATTAAAACCAGATCTAAAATGTTTTTAAATGCATTAGGGTGAAATTAAGTCACAAATTTTTTTGTTGTTTTGTATCAATTATCACAATTTTCAGTTAAAGATTATAAATGAAAATAATTTCCATAATTGACTTAACTTACAACTTTAAAAAAAAAAAGGCATCTTCCAGTTTGTTAAGCTTTGTAAACTCTTTATCAATTTCGTAAAGAAGAATATGGTTTTCATTCACTACTTTATCAATTTGATTACTATGCCATTTGGCAAGTTTAAACTTTTAACTTTATGCTTAAACTTTATTATTATGCCACCAGTCTCTGTACCTTCAAATCTAAATTAAAGACTCATCTGTTCACATGCTACAACTAATCTGGGACCTACTATGATCTGTTTTTATATACCTCATTTCACTTATTTTATTGTTGTTTAAATAGCGTTTAGAGCAGTATGGACTTTACGCTATACAAAATAAATTATTTATTATTATTATTATTATTATTCTTTTAACAAGAAATGTTTGAAAAGCTGATGCCTCACATATGGCCAAACTCCAAAGTTATGGCCATGAAGTAAAAAATTTGGTATGAAAAGGAAAGCCTTGTGAAAAGGAATTCACATGTGAAATATGGATGCCCTAGCACTTTACAATTCAAAAGTTTTGGCCAAGGTTAAAGTTTTTCAAAAGAGACCAAAGGAAAGGCCTTGTCATAAGGAATTATATACAAGTGAAATGCAAAAGCCTTATCACCATCCAATTCAAAAGTTATGGTCACGGTTGAAGTTTATGTGGAAAAACAGGAAAAAACAAAAACTACAGACAATTACAATTAGTATTTGGTCACACAATGGCAATGTGTTTGCATTTGAAAATGAAAGCAAAATGAAAATTACCTTGCCTTACTATTTTATATTGTCAGGAAGTAGAAATTTTTATAATTAGAAACTGGTTAAATGGTACATCATTTAATACTTTGTAATTGTCTGCTGTTTCCAAACAAGGGAAAAAAACTAAAAGATATTAAACATGGAACAAAGAGAAAGAGATAGAGTTAGATGTAAAATGTCATTGTGGAGTTATTGCAGGGTGGATCGAGTCAGATAAAAATTACTGAGACGTTGAAATTATGGAAATCAAGTGTTATTGACATTTATAAAAAGAAAAAACAGAAAAAGAAAATAAAATCTCTGAATCAAGATTAGTCAAAAACAAACCAAGAAGTGTCCAGCCTCCCAAAATCAACCCCTGGAAATTTTTCCTTAAATAAGGTATATGTTCTGAGTGACATTAACCTTTCCAAAATGACCTTGAGAGACCTTGGTGCAAAAGTCAATATCTGTTGAAATCAAAGGTTTTTTTTCCCCCATATCTAAGGTATATGTTCTGAGGGACCATGACCTTTACAAAATAACCTCAGTGATCTTTGTCTGAAAAGCATTTGCTTGTTACAGACCCTGAAGCGTGCTACTACACCTCCAAAGCATTTCATTTCGTCCATGCAAATTATTCAGCATTCCGTGTAAACCATTCAATGTTTCGTGCAGACCATTCACCGTTCCGTGCAAGAATCGTTTCATTCCGTGCAAGAATCATTTCGTTCCGTGCAAAGCATTTTGTGCAAGAAACATTTTGTGTTGTAGAACCGTTCAAGCCATGCAACTACAAACTGCAAGTCCAATAAATGCCAATATATTTCTGTTTTCTTTATCAAATATTTCAATTATTTAATAAGAATTATTTTTAAAAATCTAAATTTACTTTATCCCAAAAATGACCTAAAATCTAATCCCGTATTTTGCAGAATATAATACACACTTATGTATAATATACAACTCCCCCCCCCCCCCCCCCCCTTTCATTTTTGGCCTGAAAATTGTGTGTAATACACAGCAAAAATTTTGACCAAGCAGTAATCTGTGGTAATTTTCACTGAATATTTTTGTGGAAATAATGAATTATAAACAAAGAATAAGAATTTGCAATCTCTGCAACTATAATTTTGAGGAAACAGTCATCTGCAATGATCTTCACTGCATGCCTTTGGGGAAAATACATGGGTAATCATCATGTATATTTCAGCAAAGTACAAGATTTTGTAGATTTAAAAGTTTTAACAGACTCAATATTTTCTTTGTTGAAACTTAATTAAAATAAATAGTCAACACTATAAAAATAAAATCAAAATATTTAACAAGTGTTTAATTTATTGTAATCAACACAAGTACCACATGTGATATACAAGGGTGTGATATACAAAGGTGCGATATACCAACCCCCTCATTAATTATAAAATGACTGTGATCAAAGACAGCAATAGGTGCTATAAATATTGAGTGCTCTGCCTGTAAAACAAAGCTTAGAGAAATAAAAAGTTGAATGAGAATGGTTAACATATACCCTGATACCAGTTAAAAATATAAATATAAGCTAGTGAAAATCAGGCAGCATGTCAATTTATGAGACATTCTGCATGATTTTTTTTCACTTAATAAAATGTGTGAGACAAAAATACTCTACGGTATTTCTTTACCCTAAGGAGGTATCTGCCAAATTCAAGGTAAAAGCACAGTGTACTCAACAATGGCTTCATAAAACATGTGGTGGTCACATACCACCTCATTATTTTATTTATGCAAGAAAAGTTGTTTCAAAATCTCACATTTGCATTTCATTAAAAAAAATATTAATAAACCTTAAATATAAAAAACTAACCTTTTAGTGGAAAATCATTGTTTAACCTATCTTTGTGTATTTTACCACATGACATGGCATTGAATGGTGGCATATGAGGTGCCATTCAACCATTCAGAACCATTCAGCGTTCCATGCAAACTGTTCAGTGTTCCATGCAAAATTGTTTTGTTTCATTCCGTGCAAGTTTGTGCAGTAGTATGCTTCAGGGTCTGTACTTACTTGTGTGGTATATGATCAATACTTGTTTACAAACTGTCAAAATAAGGTACTTTTTTGACCAGTCATGGTACCTCTTATGGTGTAAAAGATATGACCAAGGTTAAAGTTTTTTGCCATAGACAGACAGGCTAAAACCTAAATGCCTGAACCTTCAATTCTGGGAACATAAAGAACAAACATACAGTGAAATTATTTTTTGTGTACACAGTTTTGTCTATGACACAGTCAATATTTTCAAAAAAAATGTTGTGTTGATGTACTGTGAGACATGATGGATTCAGAAAACCAAAGTGTTGTGATCCAAAAAGTTGGATCTTTACAATATTAAAACATGGATTATTGGTGGGAATACATTTTTCTTAAGGCAGAATAACACACCAAAGAAATCTGATATGGATTTCCAGTGAAGAATATGTAAAATAATATTTCAAATATATAAAATAGTTTCAAATTTACCTTATTCAATTTTAATAAATGCACTTTTAGTAAAAAGTAATCTGAAAAAAAATTGGAATCCCTGGGAGACCAAATGCACAAACTCATCAGTCAAAACATAAACCTACTGAGCTACCCAACTAGGCAATTAGATTTGAAAGGATCATACATGATGAAATTTAATATATTTTCACTCAAGATTCAAAATGGAAGTCAGCCATTATGATAATGTTTCAATACTCAACCCATCATTGATATATACACAAAAGAGACTCATAAAAGAAGATACAATATGTCACAGTTTTCTAAGACAAAAAGACAATAAAATATAAAAAGATGAAAATTAGTAATGGTCACAAAATCCCAAAAATGATATTAGGAAAGCATATAAAGGTGTATGTAATAATTTAAGTGTCTTTATAGACATAATCAAATAATTACCGTTGATTCGATGTTCCGGGAACATTTCTATACCAAATAATTCAAAATTATGGTTCAATAGAATACAGATATTTAGATCTATCCTGCACAAGATATTTTTAAATGAAGGATATACATGTACATGCTCCCTCAATATATTGCTCCCCCCATCCCCCCCCCCCCCTCCTGTTATAATGCCACCCCTGCTTATTGCTTAAAGAACAGATTTCTCCCAGTGTTAACACCCCTGTCATACTGCCAATACCCCATAATACCCAACACCCAGTCCCATCAGTAATCACCTCACCAGTACTTTGAAAGCTGCAGTGCGGTGAAGTGTGAAAGGGCTGGACAAGGTATTCAGATGGGCAAATTGATTAAGATTAATTGCTGAATAAAACTCAATATTATCTAATACAGAATTTAGTCCAAATAAGTTCAATTTCTTTTGACTGCTCAGTGAATTGTTAGTAATGGTGAATTCATTACATTGCCACTCCCAAAAGCTGGCAATATATCAAGGGAGCATTGTATTTCAAAATTCCTCTCAATTGCTTTGAATTAAAAAAAATCATTAATAAGAGATTATGTATTGGTTTCACAAATAAAAAAAGATGTTCATAATAATCTTATCACTTACTGAATTTTTTTGTGCTTAGCTACTTCCTTTTCCCATTGTTCTGTAAACTGTGGAATAACTCTGTCACTAGTATCACGTGGATTGAGATCAAATACGTCATCTTCAGTTAAATCTTTCTTGTATGCTGTTACAACCAAGCTATGTATAGAAACAAAGAGCATATCTACATTTAATGTATAAAGAAATTTCTTAGATTATGATTACAATACACATGTACATTTGTTTTATACATATTGAAAGACACAACACAATGAAGAATAAGTAACTCCATATTTGCACTATTATCTGATAGAAGTATAAAAGTGTACTATATATTTCAATTTATTAGAATTAAAACTAATAAATTATCAAATAAATTATATAGGTCATATAACACTTTGTAAGATGCAAGACATACATTAACAGAATCACATATCTGCATCCAAAAATTGCTATTTTTACGAAGAGCGATGTAAATACCCAAGAATGAAGCTAAGAAAGCAAGTATGAAATCAGCAATTACAAGTAAATATTTACATGCGTCAGAGTCTAAACAATATATGGTAAAGTTAATCCTTTGAACATTTGTATTGGTGCCATTTTTATAATAACCAATGCAGTTATTATTTATTTCAGGATTAGAAATATTATGATACATGTTACATCATTGTCAACAAGGCCTACTAGCTGTCATGGATGCATTCAATAAATAAATGAATAATAAAATTTAAAGTAGAAATCACAATATATGAGTTCATTTTTTTAAAATTTGAAAGTTTAATTTAATGTTTGGAATTACTTTTAAATTTTTGTAAAACTACAAATTGGTAGGAACTGAGAGTACAAGTATATGTTGTTACAAGGACATTTTAAATATCCAAAGTGTGGGTGTATACATTTTTTAGTGAAATGATGAAAACCAGAAGAGAATGTATATACTGTAAGCCCAACTGTGCTTAGCTCTACGCAACTGTTTTTTCAGTTTAACTAGTTCTCTCTCTATCTGCTTTTTGGAAAGGCTACTATCTTTTTTATGGCAAAGTCCTTGCATCAACAAAAAATTACCAATATCTTTTTCCTTACATCTTTCTTTGAAAAACTGGGGAAAAAAACTCTCACTCTACATCCCTTCTTCTATTAACTAGTATACCCATAAGCACCACAAAACACCCTAATGCAATGTTATCTACAACCCTTTAAGGTTATCACTGGCTTTTTTGTTGATTAAATCTGATCTGTCTATATAGTGGATGAAAGTTGTTTTAAAACCTTCTCCCTTGAGGTTGCATATGATGTAACACACAATGATGTGTAAAATATCAAAAGTTAATACACATATTGCAAGACTTCAATTTTGTCACTTTCAAACTCAAAAACTATGCAAAATATATCACTTAAAACATATTTGAAGTCATTCTAGGCATGCAGAAAATTAATTTTGCTAAAAAAGTTTGAAAAGTTTATATCATGCAATATGTCCTTTATGCTTCTTTTCATGACTTTGATAAACAATGAGTAGCATCAAGCAACAAACTTAATTTATTAGCTAAATCTGTGTCCAGTACCAAAGTTTCCATAACCATCAACAGACACCACACTAGATATTTTTGATATTGCAAGAATATTCTTGCCAGGTTGTACAGTCAAACTAAAGGAGATAAGCAAAAGCACTGCAGTTTATTTCAAAATGTCTTAATATATGTAGAAATGTCCTGCTAATTACAGGTAAACCATAAAGCAGCCAGAATAAAGGTGATAATTGAAATTAATTATATGCAGGCAGTTTCCAGTGCATTGTATCTTGTCCATATATAGTATATACAAGATTTGGAATCTCAACATTTTTTTAGTATAAAGGATATGGGAAATCTTTGAGACTGAAATATTTTGCCTCCATATACAAAATACTGGAATACAGAATATCTGCAGACATGCGATACATACAGACTGTACACAAATTTGTACACCTTTTCAACCCCATTCACACTGTCTCACCTGTACATTAAAATTCATGTGAAATGAAAAATTGTCCAGACTTTTAGGTCTAGGTCTATAAATTCAGTATAACAGCTGGTTCACTCCAATTAAAATACATTGTTATGTTTTGATTGCAAAGTATGTCAATTTCCTACTCCTGAGCTTTGACATGCTTGGTGGATTTCAGACAAAATTGCTGCACTGTGGTCAGAAATAGTTCAAACAAGTGTTTTATTTAAGAAGAAAGCGAGTCATCACTGTCAATGTTAATTGACATTTTTTAAATTTCATGTTATGTCAAATGAATTAAACATTAACAAATTAAAAGCAATCTTTAATATATTTTGTAACTGTAGACTATGTAGGCATGTAATTATGAGAATAAAAATATCAATTTCCAAGAATGTTTCTAAAATTTTATTTTTCAAATGTCATGTTGGAACAACCAATGAAAACTCTATTATCACTTTAATTGCAAGTTGATTGTGTCACCAAATGTGATCAACTGTCTTCTGTTTTTGCAAATGCAATGTATATCTGATTATAAAATTAGAAATGATGAAATATTTTTTAAAGGTCTCAACAACAATCATATAGGTAACATTTAGATGCTACATTCATGATATAACTCTATTTTATTATGGAATCCTTGAAAATATCTCCCAGCATAATACTACAGCACCAGTGTATAAACACTAGGGATGTCAATGGGTACCCAGTTAACCAGGTACTCAATAGAACATCCGAGTATCGAATACTCAAATCGGTACTTGGAGTTGATTTTTTAAATATTTACAAACATATATATTTATTAAGAACATCAGTAATATAATTAAAATATGAATTGACAATGTAATTATCGTCACCTACACTAGTAAATGACTGTTATCGCCTGTAGCTGTGTAATTACCATATCCAACTTCATACCTGTGTTAATGATTTGTTGCTAGTGAACATTGTTTATGGCATGATTATGTTTTAAGTTATTTAGTTAGTTATTAGTATATGGTAACAAAATTGGACAGACGAAGCATTCCCCAAACCCCCTTCCACTTCAAAAGTGTGGAAATATTTTAAAAGAATTGAAGATTCAAAATAAAAAATGTTAAGTGACAACAGAAACTTTACATTGACTCTCTCAAGTCTGAACTCAACTAGGTTTCTCTAAAACCCACTTCCATTCCTGCTAGTACTAAGGAACCCACGCAAGAATGTTTGCCACCAAAAGCCAAATCTCAACACATGCTTGATTTCCTGATCGATGGGCTCACCGACAAACACAAGCAATCTGAAGTATCAGCATATTTGCGTGAGTGTGTACATAGATAATCAAGGTCTGATCAACTGGTGAAAGGAAAATTCCACAAAATATCTTCGACTCTCTGTTATGGCTCAATGCTATCTAGCGATCCAGGCAATGTTCCTTTCCTATGAGAGGATATTCTCTTCCACTAGACTAATTATAACTAAACTCCATAACAGATTGTCTTCCTCTTGTGTTGATCAAATCAACAAGAGCTCTGTAAATCATTTGTAATTATAGGTGTTTTAATGTCTTTTTTGTTTATTTGATAGATTACAAAACTAAATACAAAAATATTGTTTATTAATTTCATCAGGCTTGAGGTTTTGTTAATTATTAATCAGTATGTAAAATACATCAATGGGTATCAATATAACACATTTGTATTTTCATTTTTACTGAGTACCCAGGTACTCATAGGAAAATTGTCAGAGTAACCGATTATCAAAATTTGACCAATTTGACATCCCTAATAAAAACCATTTTGGGATTGATATTCTGTACAGATTTGTACCTTTTTGTGCACAAATTTTTCATTTAGAATCATGCTTTTTTAAAGCCTTTGTACAGATTAGTGGTATGTATGCACCTTGATTGCACAAGTTTTACAGAAGTTCAGTTATGAATGGGCACCCTTGGTTTTCAAATTATTCATAATAACTGAAAACAAAAATTGCATCTTTACACAGCCATTTAAGCTTCAAATTTCAAGATACAAATTTATCTTTCCCTAATTTTATATCTCTGATCTAACACCAAAGTCCAGCTGATGTGATATTAAAATAAAATTTTTAAACTTAAATTATGAGCTATACGCAAGCACTATCCTTCAATTAACTGACATAGGTCAAATATGACTACAAACAGAAATACTCTCCAGTACCTTTCAGACAATTTGATATTCATACTATATCAATACATTAAAATGAGTCTAAATGAATATTGTCACTTAATCAATTTGGCAATTATGTGTCCAGTCATAGACTTGTCTGGGCAACTCGACAAACAGTAATGCCAATCCTTTACATACATTGTACTATATGAACATCTTTAAGAACATACCCATTTATCCACCAGTAGGTCAACCTGCTTAATATTGAAGACCTGGTTTCTGGACATGGTTTCTTAAAAAAATCATAATAAGATTAATTATTAGCAATGTCCCTGCTTTTATATGCAGGATTTTGAACACATTTTCAAAACAGTTTAATGTAAGCAATAAAAAGAATCTGAGTAAAAGATGTGTACTTCAGCCTTATCTTTTTTTTGTGAAATACATAAATGACAACATGGCTTATGTTCTTGTCTGATAATGATAGATTATACAATGAAATGATAGTTTTTTCTTACACAATCAGTATACTGTACATGTATTTATTAAAGCTTATTTAAAATATGAAATAATCGTCGCGTCTTACGACAAGCAAGGGGTACTGAGGATCTATTCTAACAACCCGGATCCCCACGGGGAAATAGCAATAAAGAAGATATTATTTAATAGTTTTATACATATACACTATATAATACTAAGATTGGCTCCACCCTGGCGACTAAATGGGGTGGTCCTTCGGATGAGATCACAAAAACCAAGGCCCCATGACACAGCAGGTGTGGCACGTTAAAGATCCCTCCCTGCTCAAAGGCCATAAGCGTCAAGCAGAGGCCTAAATTTTGCAGTCCTTCACCGGTAATGGTGATGTCTCCATATGAGTGAAAGATTCTCAAGCGGGACATTAAACAAATATAATCAATCAATCCACCCTCGGGTCAAAACCTCTACCGCAAGGATCGTGAAATTTACAATTTTTGTAAAGGCCTTCCTGCTCTTCATCACTAAGCATTTACTTTTTCTTGCACATGTGCAGTTGTAGAGAAGATTTTTGAAAATTCACCAATTTTTGGCAGTTTTTGCCCCATTCCTAAGGCCACAGAGGTGCAGGAATCCTGAAATTTACAAGTCCCCCTTGTCCAAAAGATTCTTCATACCAAATTTGAAAAGGGTTGGAAAGGTATTTATCAATTGTTAATGCACAATGGAAAATGCATGACAACTGATGACACCAATTGCAATAGATCACCTGAGCTTACTCAGGTGACCTAAAAATGTTCAATTGTTAGTGCACATATAATATCATCACATTTTTTTGTCCTCACCTTGGTACCAAAATTCCTAGCCTTGGAATCATGAAATTTACAGCTCTGGTAAAGGACTTATTGTTCCTTCTAAATATCCATTTAGTTTCAATTTAGTAGTAACAGCATTAAGAAGATGCTATTTAAATGTTTTACATATAAACACCATACACCAAGTTTGCCCCCACCTTGGAGTCAGAACCCTGCCCCAAGGATCTGAAATTTACACTTTTAGTAGGGGTCTTACTGCTCTACATGACTGTGCATTTAGTTTATCTTACAGATGTGCAGTTGTAGAGAAGATATTTGTTCAATTATTGGCAGTGTTTTGCCCTGCCCTTGAGACCTCAAACGTGCTTTTTATATCTCCCTTGTCCTAAAGATGCTTCATACAAAATTTGACAAGAATTGGAATAGCAGTTAACAAAATGTTAAAAGGTGTTCAATTGCTGGCATATGATGATGGATGCAGACAAATAGCAACGTCACATGAATGACTCAGGTGACCTAACAAATTATACCTACTCTTCCCAGTTCATAGTAACCTCTCCTAGACACTTTCTCAGCAATGCAGTGGAGAATTAGCTGAAGTAGGAGGAAGCCCCATGAGATGTAAAACAGGACAAATTTGTTTAGATTTGTATCATACACCTGGAAAACAAAATGCCAGTAAAAAGAACATGTCCTTGTAAAGACCTTGGAGTCCAGCCATTTGGACCACCATTTAAATTGTTCAATTAATCTACATCATCCATATAAATATAAAACATACACTGTGAATGATATTACATATCCATCTTAAACATTACTGAAAACTTGGGTTGTGGTTTGAAAAAAATATTAAAACTCTAACAGACATACAAGAGAAAAGTAAGCAGTTGTATGAGCCAATTATTGTCAATAAAGAAGGGTATCTACAGCTTGTTATTCCACTCAGTAAAACACTACTAACCAATGTATACTATTCAAAAAAAGTATGGGATACTGTATTTTGTGATCAAAATGTTCACATATACAAAGGGGTATGATACCATGTTGTACACTTCCTTAACGAGGAAGCATTTCCAAAGAAATTCATCACCAAAACACATCACACTCTCACGATCTGCACAGGATGCTACTAATGAACAAGGGTGTTGTGCCACAAATTTGCACGCCTCTGAATTGGAAGGTTAGAACTACTCTAAAGGAAGATTATGAAGAGAAAGCATCAGATTATCAGTTTGTTGAAGTTGTTAATTAAACAGAGACCATGTGCCATCTAACACAGGATGAGAGGTTACATGCCCTTGGCATGCTATAGGTTGGCACAAGACAGGTCACTGTGGCAAGGGCAATGAATGTTTCCCAGTCTGATATCAGCAGATTATGGTCTAGACATCATGCTACAGGGTCTGTTCAGGATAGACCACGATCCAGTCGACCAAGGCCATCGCCAATGGAGCCATAATGGAAGAGTCGAGGTTCACTGTGGACTTCCTGAACAGATGCAGGAGGGTTTGGCACAGACGTAACAAATGTTTCCATGATGTTAACGTCATTAGACATGATCGGTATGGGGGTGGATCTGTAATGGTGGGGGGAGGCATCACTGTTGCAGACTGAACAGACTTAAATGTTGTTGCTGGACGTGTCACAGGGCAGTACTACTGGGACAACATCTTGGCACCCCATGTTGTGACATTTGCACGTCGTTACGGCCCCCATTTCATTTTTCAACATAAAAATGCCAGATGCCATAGGGCCAGGATCGTTACAGATTATCTCCAACAGCAGAATATCACCACATTACCATGGCCCGCACTCAGTCCAGACCTTTCCCCCATCAAGCATGTCTAGGACATGCTTGGACAGCGGCTACGCCAACGTCAACAACCTCCTGCTAATATCCTAGAACTTGCTGCAGCATTGCAACAGGAATGGAATAACCTTCCCCAAAATGACCTTGGATATCTCGCTAGGAGTATGCCACGCCAAATCCAAGCTTGTCTGGCCAACCGAGGGGGTTTCACCCGCTACTGACTCCGTTTCACAATGGTGGTAAATTTGTGACTCTGTGTTGATGGTCTGGAAGATCTGTCCTTTTCTGACTGTACACAGGGTTTCGAATAAATAGACAAATGTTTCCTTAATGTTTTTCTATCATTTGTTTGCTTCCTGACATCATGATTTGCATTTTATTGTCCTTGTAAATCCAATATTCCCTACTTTTTTTGAATAGTATATATCCCTCAGCAACATTGTGATTCAAGTCAAACAAACTAACAACTCAACTCTATGACAAAGAAGATGACTTCAGCTTCTCTAATGTCAACTTCCCATACTTGTGTAGCAATATTCCATTATCACCTGCATAAGATGTTTATGTCTCTCAATTAATTAGATATACAAAAGCATGATCTGCATATGATTAATTTTGAAATTGAGGCAGGCTGCTTACAAATATGTTGATGTTTTAGGGGCTTCCAGTCTCATTTAAAGTCAGCATTTCACAATTTCTATGGTCAATACAATGATCTAATTTGCATATATAAGCTATCACTGGGTTGAATGCTGTCTGATGTGTTTCATACTAATCATTAGGCTGTTCTTAACATAATAATTTTGACTATTGATTTTTCCGTTTACTTTATCAAAATATAGGGCTTATGGCAGGTGTGACTGGTCAATGGGGTATGTTTACTTCTCCTAGACACCAGATCTCACCACTAGTATGTTCAAGAGTTTGTGTTTTTCCTTATCTTTGTATATAGGATTCATGGGATTGAATACTAATTGTTATTTTCATTTGTTCATTTATTTTAATTTTTATTTTACTATTTAAAAGGGGAAACATTTGAAGACAAATCTTCTTGCAAAGTTTCTGTGCTAAATGATAAATCACAATATAAAAGATATCATCCACTCATCATTTTGTTACATTATGTATTTACAATGACCAATTTTTGCCAGTAATCTTTTAATGTTTCATTCTCTATAATACTTGATGTAACACATGAATGACCTTTCTACTAAAAAAAAAGACACCAATATTTAAGAATTAGATAAATTACAAAATTACATAAATATAAGGAATAAAAGCCTTGTTTGTATATAGGGGTACTTGAAAATGATTGAAGCAACAGGTATTTTTTGTATAAACAACTTTGCTGAATATCTTAATTACCTATACTTCCACTGTTTTCATATTCCAATAACACAAACTAGACATTTTTTCCATATTAGAAACTAATTACCATGACCTTTTGATCTCAAGAACAATAGGGCAATGTTTTTGTGATAGAGACTCTAAAGTTTAAATTCAAAGAGTAATTGAGATATCATCCAAAAGTTATTCCTTAACCATATGTGACCCACTGATCTTGACCTTTTGACCTCAAATACGAAAAGTGGTCATCATTAGGTTATATACACTCTTCATGTGAAGTTTCACAATCAAAACTCAAGTAGTATTATGAAATATCATCAGGAAACCATTTTCACATATTACCATGTGATCCAATAACCTTGACTTTTTTAACTGAAAACAATTTATGGAAACTCTTCCTGTGAGTTTCATTACTAAAGCTCAAACAGTGATCCAGAAATTATCAGGAAACTATTTCTAACAAGACATGTCTGTAACCTTACCTGAACTAAAGGACAATACGGATCACATTGTGGTCAATAATATTCTTCATGTAAAATTTCTTCCAGAAACCACAGTGTTACAGATAGATGAATTATTATCCCCATTCTCAATGAAGTGGGGACAAATGAGACCAAACAAGTAAAATAAATTGTTATTTTCGGGTCATTGATTCAGGTCACCAAACTCAATATACCTATACATTAATCATCAATAAATTTTTATGATCAAACACTTATTTCTTATGTTGTAAAAACAGTGTATCAACATGAGCTCCATAAAAGGGACAGCCCCCCCCCCCCCCCCCTTGCAGCTTATTCCCACAAAATGTTTAATTGACCTTGACCTTTGACCCCTCAAATCAATAGAAACTCATGTCTTTGTGCAAGAAATGCCATTGAAATCAAATGCAAAACGAACTTGCAAGCAGATTCAATATTTCATACGAAAGGAATTACAGAATTTCCCCTCCAATGACCTTCACTTTTAAATTTAACACTGAAAATACATGGAAACCAAAATCTTTATACAGAGTTTTTAAAGAATGACAAAAAATAAAATCAAATTCACACAGTGAATGTGGCTTAAATATTGTGTACATACAAAGACAAGGACCAATACATACTGGTAGTACGATCCCATAAAACAAAACAAAAAAAAGATACTACATGTAATCTATACCAACTCTGTTGTAAAGGATAACACTTTACCTTTTCTTCTATGTAAGTGTAAAATGGCACAATTCCTGCCAATGTCATTAGCAAGAAAAACACAAACAGGACACCAGAGGTAATGAACCCTTGTAGTCTCTCCATCTGTATAATTACTGCTGACAGCATCTATAAAGATAGAATTAAATGAACACCATTATTTGTGAGCTGTTACTTCAACAATTCTAAATTCAACAGATAAAGTATAACACCCAAATGGTCCTGGATGTAAACACGTGTATATGAATCTCAGATATTGCATTGTTTACAAATCATAATTCTTATAAAATGAATTTGTTAAGTTGTACAATGTATGATAATTTCATGCAGATAATACAGCAGGGCTTTTCCATTGCCCCTTGTCAGACTGAAATTTGACTCCTGGCAGTTGAAAAGAGCTTCAATCCTCTCCCACCCCCCACCCCCAAAAGTTTCCAATATATCAAAATTTGATCATATAAGATTGACTTCAGTGATGAGAGAAAACTACATGATACTGATAGAATTGTTTAGGGAAAGTAATAAAATTAATCATCATTATTTGATTAATATAATAGAAATTCACGTTTACATGCCTTTGGGGTGAATATAACATTTGATAATTCCAACATATGACCATAGGTACATTGGGAATTCCCAAACTGATCACAACTGATTATTATTTACTATCATATTTATTATTTTTTTGGTTGTCCAATGAAAACTTGCATCTCTAGTTACTTCAACTGTGCCTTGCACATTAGCTGTAAACAAGCTGGCCAGAAAGGAATCATTTCAAAAGCTATAGTAACCAATTTCAATGTTTTAAATTAAGTAGTCATACAATGAAATAAATATTGACATTTTCCTCAATCAATATGATGCTTCAGCTATCCTCAAAGTACAATATGTTGTTCTCTGGGCTTGGTGAATTTTGTACTCCTCAAATGGATACAGCTTTGTATCTACCTCAAAATTGTCAATAATTGTATCTATTGTTGATTATTCATGCATTATGATATTATGCAAGGACATAGATAGTTATTAAAATGTGACATTCAAATAATATTACTTGTAATAATGTATTTATGATACTTTAGGTTCATTGTGATATGTCCTATGAAATAAGAGGCCCAAAGGCCTTATCAGTCACATAAGTATAAGCTAACAGTATCAATATTCCAAAGGGCTGTGAAATCTAGAAAAAAAATTCCTGTTCTGCATATGTCTAAGCTAAATTCTAATTTTCACCAACAGCATAAAACAAGATGTGTTCAAAAACTTAAAAGCCTCTAAAAGTGCCTATGATGATAAAAGACTTTACATAATATAAGTAACATTAACAAGACATGACTAATTTGGACCCATCCTACGGTAATAATCCTGGAGTTGTGAAATTCAGAATTTGTTACATCCTTTTCTGCTTTTCCTAAATGTGTATTCAGTTTTTTATACTGTATCACCAAACTTAAGGAATCTTTCAAATGATGAAAGACAATAATCACTATAATAGTTTTGGCCACACCCTTACCTTGTAGGATCATAAAATTTATAATTTTGATATTTTTAATTAGGACTACCTACTCTTACCAAATATCTATCTAGTTTCAATTTAGTGTCAACAGCATTAAAGAAGATATTATTTTAAATGTATAATACATATACACTACATATACCAAATTCAGCCCTGCCCTGGAATCAGAACCTCTATCCCAAGGGTTGTAAAATTTATAATTTTGGTAGAGGCCTTCCTCCTCTACATCACCATGCATTTAGTTTTCTCTTGAAGACATGCAGTTGTTGAGAAGAAGATTTTTGATCAATTATTGGCAGTTGTTGCCCTCCTCCTAAGGTCCCTGGGTACCGTTTCACAAAAGGATCATAAATCTTGCATAGTATGTAAGTGGGACATAGTCAGTACAGAAGAGAATTTTTGTGTTTCTTTCTTGAAAATATCGTACTTTATGTTGCATCGTAAATTATGATATAAACCTACATCACCTCAAAGGTGATGTAACTTTATGTCAGTGCGTAGTTTTGCAAAGATGGTGGTGTTTATGCAAGTTGTTGATGAAAAAGTAAGGAGAAATTTGAAAAATCAGGGGGTTTTAGAGATAGGAAGAACCCTTATGATGATAAAGACATTATATTTTGTTACTGTCTGGACAGAAGATCCATAATGGATTTGTCCACTGTGGGATAGTGATTAGAGACACTTTGGGAATATTCAAACCCTCATTGTGCAGTTTATAGAATATTGAGGTTTCATTCTAATATGCCTTTATATTATACTATAACATTATTCTTATTATAAACATATATGTTAAAGATATTAATATAAACCGAATGTACTATATTTTAAAATATATTTACCATATGTCCCTTTGTGCATCCACCCCTTTTACAACAAAGTACATAATCCGTTTTTTTTTATAACTCCAATTTAAAGAGATCCACCTCTAGATCTACAAATAAATCTATATAAATATTTTGAACCATTATATGTGTTGCTTTTTTTTTTTAAAAAGCATATTTAGTCATTCATAGATTCTTTAATCTAGACCAAATCATGTTAGGTTTTTGGGGTATTTTTGAGCCTAATATAATAATTTTTTTTCATCAGTATTGTTAAGTCATTCCCCCCCCCCCCCCCCCCCCCCTCTTTTTTTTTGAAAAACGATGCTATCTTTTCTGAAGATTTTTTTATGAGATTTATAATATTTGCATAACAAACATAAACTAGTAATCATTGTAATGGGGACCGTTACAGATGTTCCCCAAACGTTCCCCCAAGTAGGAAGTGGTGTCAATTGTTTCAGGACAAGTGATTTCAACTATAAGAAACTGTATAACATCTAAATATATAACTATTTTATAACATTCACTCCACTCCATAGTTAAACAACTTAGTTATCAACTCATCAATAACTCACCAATCATATTTCATGTTAATACGTTAAAAGTCTAAATATACAACTACAACATCAATTTCAAAACATTTCAATGACAAATGAGAAACAAACAGTGAGTAGAAGTTGTTGAATATACCATATTTATGAGCAACATATATGTATTTAGATATTAGCCAATGAAATTTGAGTTCACGTGCATGTGCGTGCAATGAAGTGTTTTTGGCAATACCAGTGAGTAGAGAGTCTTGAAATATATCTGCAAAACCCATTTCAATACAATTCATTGAAATCCAACAATGTTATAGACCATACTTGAATTTAGACATTAAAAATGACAATGCACATGCAATCACACACGCACGAATTCAACGAATGAATTTTTGTTCACACCATTCAATAGGCATTTGAATCATAAACCCACCACTAAGATTTCACTTGAATATAACTTTTAATTCGAAGGTGATGGCCATTTTAGTACCCAAAAATGAAAGAAAACCAATGCATGTGCATATACTTGCATGTGAGTTAGACACCACATCGACGTTGATGTCATTCGATAAGCATTTGATAGATATACTTGCAACATAACTTTCATGTTGTTTACATCATTTATAAGAAGGTTAAGGCGATTTTAATATCAGCCAATCAGAAATTACCACACGTGTATGAACATTCGGGGAAGCGATTTTGACACTACCATTGAGTAGAGAGTCCCAATACGTATCTGCAACATAAAATTCAAAACCATTCATTCAAATGTAAATATGTTATAGACCGACACATGAATTTAGACGTCAAAAATTCGACAATGGAATTTTTGTTCAAACCATTCAATAAGTATTTGAATCATAAGCCAGAAAGTATAATCCCAGCTCAATTAACTTTTAATTCATAAGTTATGGCCACTTTAGTACCCAAAAAATTATGGAAAATCAATGCATGTGCATATATGTGCACGTGAATAAGATTCAACATTGATGTTGATGCCATTTAATATGCATTTGATAGATATACAGTATAAATTTGATGTCGTTTGCATCATTGATAAGAAAGTTATGGCAATCTAAAAATTGACCAATCACGATTTAGCCTACATGCATGCACATGTGTAAATGTCATTTTACTACATGTTTGCATTAAGAATACCAACCTACATTCAGAAACTAAATTTTAAAAGATTTTAACAAAAAAGACAAAAGTTATGGTCATTCAAAGAATTGAAATTTCAAAAGACAATGCAGATGCAGGCACATGCGCGTTTGTAAATTTTATATCATCATTCTATAGATATTTGGGATATCTACCTTTACTCTGAGTATTGTCTCATTACCATTAATAACAAGAGAGAGATATACATTTATGTATTATCTAATCAATAAGAAGCACACATGCATGCACATGCAGAATCATAATTTAGACAGTAGAAATCGATAAAAGGGATCAAGATATACCTAAGCTATATCAATCGATATCATTGAAAAATAAAAAAGTTACGGCGATTCAAAAATTTGTAAACAAAACATCCAATGCACTTGCATGCACATGCAGGCATTTTCACACAAAATGACGTTCACTCTGCACATCTACATATGCTACACTATTCTCCTATATTGATCTTATGAGTAGTTTCTGAGAACACTTGTGGACAAAGAAGTCCCAGGATGAAAGAAATAATAATAAGAAGAAGAAACCGAGTAAAACCAATATGTTCCCAAACTTTGTTAGGGTTTTAGGGTTTAATTAGGGTTTTATGGGTCGGCCTATTTCATATTATACCACTATACATGTACATAAACATGTGTATGTATTTCAGTATCATAAGTTTTGTCCCAAGGATGCATTCTTTTAAGTTAAAAAATGGACATTACCTGATCCGCCACTCTGTTATTAACATTTAAAAATCATTGGTAAAAAATTACACAAAATGAAATAAAAGATGATAGTCTTCAATTTCAAAAGTGACCTTAATTATTAAACCAAAATAATACATGCACAGCAGTTTTAAGGAAAACTTTGTTTTTATACTATTTAAGGAATTTTGAAAGGTCAAGGACAAACAAATTGAAAATAGCAATCAGACAACATTGGTTTTTACATTTCATACCGACTTTGGTGTATGTAAAGTATTTAAGATCACGAACAGGGTTTTCCGTTGTTTTCAGATGCTAAAACTGCTTACATGATATTAACATTCCACTATCAAAACTAAATTGAAGTAACTGTAATCGTATCTAATGTATACGATGCATCATATTTCCACAGTTTTTGTAGTGTTTTGTTTGAAATAAAGGGAGGAATACCTAAGTCACATTACAGTCAATATCAATACAATATACATATTGGACATATAGTGCAATATTAGTTTTCTGACAACTACAGTAACTTTATATACAAGGATTAAATTTCGACCCAAAATTTGCTTTCTGCAGATTGGTGATAACATCTTTGTGTGCAGCCAACAAGATGAGTTTTTTTTTAATTTTATTTTTTTAACCACCACCACTAATATCTCCACTCCCTTGCAAGAAAAGTTCTTATTTCTTTCTTTATTCTGCCATTATTTACATGCATATGTAACTTCTGGTAAAGTTACGTAGTATGTAAATAGCTAAAAATTTACATCAGTTCTACGCATCTTTTGTGGAACGGTCATAACTTAGTACGTATGTAGTACTTAACTATGTCATAACTTGCTATGTAGTACCTAACTTACAATGCTTTTGTGAAATGGTGCCTTGGGGTGCAAACGTCCTGGAGTTTACAATTTAAGTCCCCCTTGTCCCAAAAATGCTTTATGCTACATGTGCTAAATTTGAAAAGAATTGGAATGATAGTTATCAAGAAGACGACATTTGCTTATTAATACTCTTTACATATTTTCCATTTTTCAAATATCAAAGGACAAAAGTTAGAAGTTTTTAACTCAAAAGAACAGAATATTAAAATTTGAACAGCTCTTCCTTAAAGAGTTCACAAGATACTGCCTATGTTAGGTTCTTAAAAGTAGGCCAAACTTCAAGGCCACAAGGTTAAAAACTTTGTTACCTAAAAACATGTCTTGTCACAAGGAATACACATATGAAATATAAGACCCCTATCATTCGCCATTCAAAAGTTATGAGCAAGGTTAAAGTATTGAACAGACAGACAGACAAGACAAAAACAATATGCCCCCCGACATTAGTCAATGAGGATATAGGAATGTTTGTATTTTGGTATGTTAAGTGTGGCTTTGCTACTGTTGAAAAGAATTTATTTTAATTAATTTCCTGTATATTCCCATATCAAACTCTGATCTATTGTGGCCCCACCCTACGTCCGAATCCCCTGAATTAAACAAACTTGAATTTGCACTACCAGAAGATCTTCGCACATTAATATATTAATAGACCTTATTGTGGCCTAACTCTACCCTCAGGGACTATGATTTGAACAAACTTAAATCTACATTACGTCAGTAAATTTCAATTTTTCTGGCCAAGTGATATTTGACAAGATTTTTGATTGACTCAATCCTATTTTCTTTTCTTGAATATATCCCCTTTAAAGGAGGCATGGCCCTTCATTTGAAAAAAATTTGAATCCATTTCACTCAAGGATGATTTGTACCAAGTTTGATTGAAATTGGCCCAGAGGATCTGGAGAAGATGAAAAAATGAAACATCAATGGTGACAATTAGACGCCAGATAAATTTTGTTCAGAAAAGTTCATGTGAGCCTTCAAGCTAAAGTGAGCTAAAAAACCATAAACACTTACATATGAGGCAAATTTAATGGCCAGTGCAACAAACAAGGCTGACGGGACATGATTAGTTTCATTATCACTTGTTGCTTTTATGAGGTCCACAACACTAAGGAATCCAAGTATCAAACTCAGGAACTGAAAAAGTATCAAATATCTATAAAGATACTACCTGTAATATAGCTCCAAAAAATTTGTAAACTAAAATGCAATTGTGAACAAACTAAGAGTACATGTTTAAAAATCCTAAGTTCTATGTAAAAAGAAAAAACAAACTCTGAATATTTCAAATTTACATATACATGTTTTCATTTCATAACTATATATCAATTTCATCAAATTTAATAAGAAAAACCAAACTTTGGATACATCACATTTACATACATTAGTTTCATCACTGTATATCAATTTCATCAAATTTAATGTTCAATATTTTGTGGCATTCCCTTTCCTGAATAATTGCCCCAATTAGACATGATATGCTGTTAATTAATTTGGCACAAAATGTCCTTGATACCACTCCTTCTGCAAAGCCTTCCACATTTCATATTTTGCTATTAACATGCTTCCATTTAATGCTCATTTCATTTCTCCCATAAATTTTCAGTGGAATCTAAATCAAGAGTATCCCCAATCCCTAGCCAAGTTTTGGCTTGGTGACACATCTGTTGCAATACATATTGTTTTGGGGAAATGCTACACACTCCCAAAATTTTTCTTCTGGCATTCTGAATTTCTCTTTGATACTGGTCTTAGTTAAGAGTACCTTCAAATTTTCTCAATATAAACTTTGAATGAAATCGGTATCCAAAGTTGGTTGGTCCAAGTGTTGCAGTTTAGCTCAGAAAGACCCATATATGGAATTATGGAAAGAAGTGAAGATGCCATTAAACAAATACAGTGCAAGAGCCATAAAAATTCTAGGGGCAAATTGTGAAATGAACTGCCATTGGAACTTCAAGACGTTGGGGCACATAAAGCATTCCGCAAGAATCTTAAAACACTCTTGTTCTGGCGTAAATATGCCCTGTAAACTTCAGTGCAATACCAGAGACCTCATGTAAAATCTCTTGCAAACCAAACTCTGAGGCAGCAAGTGTCTCTTGTTTAATCAAAGTTATCGACCTTGTCATCTTATTACTTATTGTTTTACTTAAGTCTTTCACTGTTTCATCATTCATTTTACATAATACTTTATCATAGCTCTTACATGTCTTTTTATTAGCACATTATCATTTATTATTAGCCCAAATACTGTACAGTGCATAGAAACTATATGTAATTTTGCACTTCATAAATGAATAAAATAATAACAGTAATAATTTGGGCTAGTACTTTGTAATTATTTCTCATTTGAAGGGAACTTAGCCCTTCATTTGAAGAAACTTGAATCCCATGATTTGTATCAAGTTTAATTAAAACCACCCCAGGATTCTGGAGAAGAAGATGAAAATGTGAAGTTGACAGACAGACGGACACCTGGACAGACAACAGACAAAGGTGATCAGAAAAGCTCATGAGCTTTCAGATCAGGCGAGCTAAAAAAAATTTGCCTAATTACTATGATTGCTGGTATGGACTAAACCAGTCTAATTATATACCTGTATATTCTGATTCATTGTGAAATTCAACCCCATATTGATAAACTTCACTCAAAGCAATCCAACAATCTGACAAAAATTTGTTTCCCACTGCATGTCTGATTAGACAGGTTTTAATGTATTACAATTATTATGAAGACAATTTATGGAAGGATCGTGATCACTACAAGGCAATGGAAAATTTAGCAATGCCAGTGCTGCAAATAAATGATTTCCTACACTCTTGGAGACATTCAGCCAGTTGAGTGGCACTGGAGTGACATCTTCCTTTGAGGAGAGTAACACAGGTAGATAAAATGGGACGGTAATCCATAGAAAACCAGATGGCACCCACACTAACAAAGTGTTCTGAAAGCAGTCTGTAAACTGTGGATAGGAGTTGTTCAGCAACAAATTTTCATCCTAAAACAAAAATACAATAAACATGATAAAATATTCATACATTTTCCTAAAACTTGCCAATGACCCATTGTCCAAAAACATTTACTCATAAGGAATGCAATGGTGTTGATTGCGGTGCTGATGAATTATGTTATCCATAAATACACAAGGAACAACAGACAGATATTTCCAGTGTTAAAATAAATATTTTCAGAAATAAAAAAATTTGTGTTGGATTTATTAATTTCATTGTTTTCTCCATGACACGAAAATAACGGAATTTAATCCGACACAAAATTAAATATGTCTACAGTAGTTTTTTACCTATCTGTCGGTCTGTGGCAAAAAATTAACTTTGCTCATATCTTTTACAAAATAAGAGGTAGAATTTTCATATCTGGTATTCCTTGTGACAAGACCTTTCCATCAACACCAAAATTTTGACCTGGTGATCTTAACATTGACCTTTGACCTACTTTTAAAAAAATGCAATATAAGCCATATCTTTCAAATGGTAGGAGGCACTGCTTTTATATTCAACATGTGCATTTCTTGTGAGAAGATCTATCCAATGATATCAGATTTGTTGACCTTGACTTTGATCTAGTTTTGGAAATTTTCAAAACAACTTTAGCCTTGGTCATATCTTTTACACCAAAAGAGGTAGGTAGACCTTTCATATTTGGCATTGTGGCAAGACCTTTCCATTGACACAAAAATCTTTGACCTGCTGACCTTAACACTGACCTTTGACCTACTTTTAAAAAAATTTTGATCCAAGTAATACCTTTCAAATTGTAAGAGGTACTACTTTTTATAATTAGCATGAGCATTACTTGTAAGAAAATCTTCAATGATACAAGTTTTGTTGACCTTCTGATCTTGGTATGTGCACTCTTTCCATTCACACCAAAATAAATGACGTGGTGACCTTTACAAATCTTGTTGTTCCACTTTGTTATCCAGCAGCATCAGTGTTTCACACACACATCTTGTTTTTGTATAATCATCATTACTCTAACAAAATTAGTTATAACAATGCAGAAAAAGAATCATGTTATTTCTTACTCCAGTTCATTATACAGACAATGAGATCATATAAATTTACATTTATTTAGAAATGCGACCCATTCAATAATAAAAGGCCTTACATTATACCAAAAACATTATTTCTGCCCTGATCCTGGAAGAATTTCCATTAACACTATATAGCTAAACAGTACTAAATAATGATTTCACTGAAACAGGCCCCCTGAATCTTTAGTCTGGTGCTCCACATACTGGTCATCAGTAATGGAACCCATCTGAACACCATATTCCTCTCTCCTACAATGTCTTCACACCTTGAAAACATCAACCCAGGATCTTTATTCCCTAGCAGACATTTTCATCTGCCAGTTCCAGAGGCTGGTTTATGGCACCATATGTAACAGAAAGGGAGAAAATGCAATGGAGCAGAATGGGATTTAAACTAAGTTTCCCTGAACCTTTGGTCAGGTGCTCTACTAATACAGCTATCCTGCCATCGGCTATCGAAACTGTCTGACCGCCACACAAGTAAAGAATAAACAGTCAACAATTCCATTTATTTTACTGAGGAACAATTTAATTTTAAAACATTAAAGATTACAGGAAATAGTTTGGATATTTAGTAGATTTTTTCTTCTGTGAATATCAACATTGTTACAAAGATTCTTCATAAACAAAATGTGCTTGTGAAACACTATGTCCTTGATTTTAACAAAGAAATGTTCCACGGTCAAAGTCATAGGGTCAGAAATTTTGGTACCAAAAAAAAAGAATGGTCTTGTTGCAAGGAATGCACATAATACTATGAAAAATGAGAGCCCTATCACAATTCGAAAGTTATGAGCATAGTTAAAGTATTGAAATATTGGTCAAACTCCAAGGAATCTATACACAAAATATGAAATCCCTATCTTAAATAGTTTAAGAGATATTGCCTTGGCTACCTTTTTCTTAAAAGTAGGTCAAACTCCAAGGTGAAGGTCACAAAGTTAAAAGTTACATAGTACCAAAAGAAAGGTCTTGTCACAAAGAATGCACATATGAAATATGAGAGGCCTATCACTTACTATTCAAAAGTTAAGATGAAGGGTAAATTTTCAGACAGACACCCCCCCCCCCAAAAAAAGATCAAAGGGCATAAAAATATCAAACCAACTCATCAATAATATTAACATTAAGAAATCATCAAAGCACAAAATTGCTAGCTATTAAAGAAAATAGCTTCTTAATTAACATTCTTGATTTCTCCACTTTGTTACGTCATAAGAGTTCACTTTCAAGTGGTAATCAATACATAATGTAGACCATCAATGTGATTTTTTTGTTTTTTTCATTTATTTATTGTTTTTTGTTTTGTTTTTTGTTCGTGTTTTGTTTTACAAATGGATGAGTATTTGAAAAAGGATCAGAAGTTCATTGTACAAGAATGTCAGTTTGAACCTGTCTTTATTAGAAATGTGAAACAGATGATTCTTTATCAAATGAAAAAGATGTTCATTTTAAACTGCTTCCAAGTGATACTGACTGGTAAACAAATAAAGTAAAGAAATAGACTTACTGTATAGGTAATTATAATGAAAGTAAATTATAACAAGAGGCCCAAAGGCCTTATCAGTCACCTGGGTATTAGTTATAAGTATTACTAGTCCCAAAAGCTATGAAATCTAGAAAAAAAATCCTGTTCTGCATATATCTACACTAAATTCTAATTTTCAGCAACAGTAAAAAAACAAGACATGTTCTTAAAGCTTAAATGCCTTCAAATGTGCCTATACTGATGAAACACTTCACATAAAATATGTAACATTAACACAATATGAGTAATTTCCACTTGTCCTAGAGTCAAAACCATAGAGTTGCGAAATTCACAATATTGGTACATCTTTTCCTGCTTTTCCTAAATATGTATTTAGATTTTATACCATATCAGCAAACTTAAAGAAGTCTTTCAATTGCTAAAGATAACCCTTACCCCTGGGGTCATGAAATTCACAGGTTTGGTAAAGGACTATCTATTCCTTCTAAATATCTATTTAGTTTCAATTTACTATCAATAGCATTAAAAAAGATGTTTTTTAAATGACTTACACATATACACTTACGTTTTGAAGTTTGCCCCTGCTCTGAAGTTAGAACATCTACCCCAGAGATAATGAATTTTACAATTTCAATAGAGGCCTTCCTGCTCTGCATCATTATGTGATCTAGGTTTTTTGGGTTGTTTTTTTTTCACAAATGTTCAGTTTTAAAGAGGAATTTTGAGATTTGGTCAATTTTTGACAGTTTTTGCCCCATCCCTATGACCCCAGGTGTGTGGAGTACTGAAATTTAATAGTATGTCCCCTTGTCCCAAAAATGGCACTTAACACCAAAATTGAAAAGAATAGTCCATTTTCAAATTACCATATTCTGGCATGAATCTAACATTTACTTTGTACTCGATACAGGCACATCAACATCCGGTTTTCAAAGTTTTAAAGTACCAGAATTAAAGCGGTTTTTACTGGATCAAGGAGTTACAATTCACTTTTAAAGAAAAGATGACACATTAAGACTACATCAACTTGCAGCAGAATTGAATTTAAGTGTATCAAGGAACGACGCATCTCCAATTTCGACAGTATCATCATTCCAGTAATTGATTAATCTTTTCTAGATAGATGATGCTCCTCAGGTTCCTGGCAAAAATTTGTAGTTTTTATACCAAAAAAGCCTGGGGTAAAAATGATGTGGTGTTGGTTCACAATCTACAAATTATCTGTCATGACGCGAGTGGTATTCACGGCACCTTAACACTTCAAGGCATTTTCTGCAGAGTTTGGGCTGTTAAAATGTGGGAAATGGAAAGAATTTCACATCAGCCATGAATCCATGTCTCCCCTTCTTTCTCGTACCTGACATACAACACAACACAACACAAAAGAACTTGGGCATTTCGCAGCAGACAAACTCGTTTCTAACAAAAACAATTTTACCGGAAGTGATGCACCCCTTAATTTTACAAAATTCACATGATTCAAGTAAAAAGTAAATGTTAGAATACCGCCAAAATACGGTAACTCAAAAATGGACTATTGTAATGATAGTTATCAAGAAGAAGTTAAAAGTGTTAAACTGTTAAAGCATGATGGACAATGACAGAAGCAATAGGTAAATTACATTGACTAAGGTGACCCTAAAAAAAAAAAAAATGTGTTTGTGAAATACTGATGCCCTTGAATAGCATTAAAGTAATTCTGGTTCTCAAAGAAAGATTTTGTCACAAAGAATGTGAAATATGAAACCCTATCACCAGCATTCAAAAGTTATGGCAAAGGTTCAAGTTCTTGTGGACAAACAGACAGAGAGACAAATCAAAAACAATATATCCCTGGATCTCCCATTATGAATGCATAAAAATGTGTGGCTCAGTGCTAGGAAAAACCACAATCCCCCTAAAAATACCACAATTCCCCACAAAATACATACAATCCCCAACAATAAGGGACAATACCTAGGGACAGGTGGTTTTTAAAATGTTGAACTTCTTTATATCCAAAATAATGAATTTCAACATTAAAATAGAATTATATATATATATATATATATATATATATCCCATTTATTTATACTTGTTCACCTCTTCTATTTTATTTTTAATATACTGCATAAAATACTGTTCCAAATTAAAACTGTATGCTATATCATTTAAGAAAACAACACTTTACATGTTAACGTTAATTCTTTTGAGTAGATTTTACTTAGCTTTTTACTTAGACTTAATTTGAACTAAAAACATGTAATTTGGGAAAACATGCCATACACTATACCATACTGTATCGCCGACTGAAATAGGAATTTGCCTGTATAGTGTGCATGGGTACATTATTTTAGCTAAGCGTTGTCAAATGATCACTTTTTCATGAAATTCAGCATATATTGCAACAAAAATTGAAAATTCACTTAATTAAATTTAATGTTCACTGCTATGTAAAACAACCTTTCAGGATAAATTATGTAACAATCTAAGTAAAAAGTTAAGTAAAATCTACTCAATCTACTCTTATTGTTGGGGATTGTACTTTTTCTTGTGGGGATTGTGGTATTTCCAGTTACCCTGTGTGGCCTTATTCAAAAGATTATCAAGTTGGTTTATATAACATTCATGTCTAATTTTAGCACAAGCAGCAATACTTCGTTTACTTTTAAAGCTCTTCTTTGTATACTAACCCATAAAGTTCCATTGCAAAATTCTTCAAATCCCATGGCGTTGATCCTGGAGAACCACACGTGCCTCTTCAATGTTCAAACCATTTCTTATACCTGCCTATGGTACAGCGAATTTTACTTTGTCACTCATGTTCTAAAATTTAACTTGTTTAAAATATTTCAATAACCTGGATTCTTTATCGATGATATACAATGCCAGGTACTCAATATTGACCCTGTATTTCATAGTTATTAGAGCTGACTCAACAAGGTCCATCAATTGTTGCATAAAAATAATATACATCCTCTTTTTCATTATATGCCTGTCAATATGTGCTGTCACTAAAGGATACCAATATATCAATAAGTTTACTAACCTTCTAAACTTTATTGTTCTAAACAACCGCGAATCATCGGCTGCGAAATAACCAGGCTAGCTGCGAATGAGATATTTCAAATTATGATGTAGACCAAGCCCGATGTAATAAAAGAAGGATGTGTAAAGGGGGGGTGGGGTCGTTGACACCCAATTAAATATATTCATATGTATCTTTTGTTGTTGTTGCCGTTGTTTGAATTCTTTATATATGATACATGTAGCATCTTTATGAATGACTGAATTCTGTAGGACCCAAAAGATAAATAAATGAGTTGATTTCAATTCAATATTCTTTATTGGCACTACAGCCATTATATTACAAGAGTATGTTGTTACCCATATATGTTATTAACATATATTATAGAAAATATATTCCATTTCTGAAAATTCATGAGTTCTTTGCGCAAGCATACTTCATGAAGCACGATAACTAGCGACTGGATCAAACCAATTTAATGATACACAATGCCTCATCAGGTGAGTTTAGGTGGTTCAATATACAAAAATTTTATTTTATTCTTTTTATCACTCTTTCAATGGTGAAATCATGCTTCAAATGAGCCATTAAATAAAATTTGAGAGTACTGACTAAGTGCGCCACTTTAAGCATCAAAGACTGGGTAAAGTCACACATGTTCAGATTAAGACATCCTCATGCCGCCTTTTTTATTTTGTCGGGAAAAGTATGGGTCCTCTTGTCCTCCTCTTCTTCCACATAAATACACCACAGGTACCTGTGGACATGATTATGTAAACTCCCCCTCCCTTTTTTTCATACCATCAGAGTACAGTACGAGGGGATTTAGACGCTGTGTACAATCAAGAACCCTATCCGTCTTTTATGTTCTTATTCACCAATTCAACCGAACCCAAATTATTTATAAAACAAAACACACACACACACGCACACACACACAGACACACACATACATACATACATATAGAATGAGCTGGCATGAACAAGTGCAACAGACTTTAAAGTAATATAAGCTGTCAAAATTGTTATTTTGGGGTCCCTAAAATTTAATGAAAATTTTGTAAACATCTACTTTCTAATACCTGATTTTATCGATTAAACTTTTGACATGTTGTATTTTTTGCATTAAATGTAAAAATTGTTCGACAGTTGAAATTAAGTCTTCCTGTACCTTAGTTTCTCCGACATTATTTCCGTATGCAATGACCTAAAGTTGAACTCATTCGGCAAAATCAAATGCGCAAGCGCAATATTTCCGATAAGCACGAAAGATGTCTGACACGAAAGGTTCGAAGCGAAGGAGAAAGCCGACTTTGACTGATTCGGGACGAAAAAGACGACGAACGGAAATAAATGCAAAGAATAATAAGAATAGAATTTACATTGGTACCGAGTATGAATTTTATCTCACCTCGCCGGCCATATTTTAATGACCCGGATACAACCCGATCCACCCCGATCAGCATCAGAATCATTCGTGTCAACATCGGTTATCTTCGGGATTGTCGCCGACGATTAATCAGCTGCCGTTGTTAGGGTCAAACGGAATGTCGGGGAATATATTTTTCATCACGTAAAGGTGTGTAAACGATGCATAAGAGAGGGAATTCGATGCAGTTCTTTTTTTTTCAATCATATCAACGTTCATTTAACCTCTTTTAATGCCACTATAAAAAATTGCAATTTTGGCAGCTTATATTGCTTTAAATAACCAATCAATATACCAAAACATCCACCCGAATTCAACACAAACGCGTGTTTCACTGTAACTTTTATAAATATATTTCTAAAAAAATAGATCGGTAAATTTAGCTACTAGTAAGCAGCTATTAGTAACTAGTACTATATTTTCTAAAAGCAATTATATTAATTCCTTGGGGGGGGGGGGGGGGGGGGGTCACTGAATAATCAACTTAAAAAATGCTAGGGAAAATTCAATTTTGTTTGTTAAAAAAAAATCCACCTGCTAAATTTGCTAGTTGTTAAAAAAAATATTTTTGATTTCTATATGAGTGAAATATTCTATTTATTCGGTTAAATAGGATCTTTTCTATACGAGCAAGTAGTTCAATTTTATCATTCATATATATATATATATATATATATATATATATATATATATATATATCATAAATTGAACACTTTGTGAACATTTTGGGATAATTTTACCTTTGTCTAATTTGCAGTAGTGCATTATGATTGATTGATAATATATTGTTTAACGTCCCGCTCGAGAACCTCTCACTCATCTGGAGACGTCACCATTGTCGGTGAAGGACTGCAAAATCTAGGCCTATGCTCGGCACTTATGGCAGAGAGGGATCTTTATCGTGCCACACCTTCTGTGACACGGGACCTCTGTTTTTGCGGTCTCATTTCCTCACCTCTTACGACAAACAAGGGGTACTGAGGACCTGTTCTAACCCGGATCCTCACGGGGCGACCTAACAATGCTAGTCAGTAGCCACGCAACTATCATATTGATATCCATATGTCCTGATATCATATTGATATCCATATGTCCTGATATCATATTGATATCCATATGTCCTGATATCATTTTTATTTGTCCTTCATCCGTTCTGTATTCGAAACAAGTTAAAATGTGGAATGCCCATTTCTTTAAACCAAAGTTGGACAAAACATTATTTTTGTTTTTCATATATATATATATATATATATATATATATATATATATAAAATTTTTTTACAAGGTAAATGATTCCCGGTTTGTTTTTTTTTGTTTTTTTTTTTTGTTTTTTTTGTTTTTTTTGATATTTCAAGACTCATGTGCTGTACATTTTAAAACCCTGCATCCGGCATTATAACTTCTGTGCAGTACTAGAATCATAACAATGTTTAATCAAACATTTATATTGCTTTTCTGTCTTTGACAACCCTTTCAATTTCATATACATTACTTGTACAGAGTACATTTGTTGTTTTTTTGTTTTGTTTTAGACATCTACCATCTTTGCCGACGGAAACTATTAGTTTATCCTCGGTCTGCCCGTCTGTCTGTCATTTCAAATCAGCTTTCAGGACTTTTCTCCGCTTTGAATGAAGATATTCGACTGAAATTTTAGATATGAGTTTGTCTTGAATAGCTACAGACCAAGTTTCAAAAAAGAAAAGAAAAAAGAAAGTACTGTTTATCTAACACTGCAACACTCTCATTATCCAGAACAATTTCTGTCACATAGAACAGATACATGTTAAACTACAATATTGTAAGTATCCTGAACAATTTTTGTCACATAGAACATATACACGTTACACTACAAAACTATAATTATCCTGAACAATTTCTGTTACATAGAACAGATACATTTTACACTACAATACTGTAAGTATCATGAATGATTTCTGTCACATAGAACAGATACATAATATACTACGATACTGTAAGTATCCTGGACAATTTCTGTAACATGAAACAGATACATTTCACACTACAATATTTTAAGTATCATGGACAATTTCTGTCACGTAGAACAGATACATGTTATAATATGATACTGTAAGTATCTGGGACAATTTCTGTTGTATAGAACAGATACATGTTATAATACAATACCATTAGTATTGTGGAAAATTTCTGTCACATAGAACACATACATCTTATGATACAATGCTGTAAACATCCTAGCCAATTTCTATAATGTAAAACAGACACATGTTACACTACAATATTGTAAGTATCATGTACAAATTCTGTCCAACAGAAGAGATACATGTTATAATACAGTACTGTAAGTCTCTGGTATATTTTCTGTTGCATAGAACAGATACATGTTACATTACAATACTGTAAGTATCGTGGACAATTTCTGTCACATAGAACAGATAGATATTATAATGCAATACTGTAAATATCCTGGACAATTTCTGTCACACAGAACAGATACATGTTATGCTACAAACTGTAAGTATCATGAATAATTTCCATCACATGGAAGTTACAGGTTGTACTACGATATTTTAAGTATCCTGGATAATTTCTGTCACTTAGAACAGATACATGATATATTACAATATTGTAATTATCCTGAACAATTTCTGTCATGTAGAACAGATACATGTAATACTACAATTTTGCAATATGCCTGGACAATTTCTGTCAAATAGAACAGATACATGCTACACTGCAATACTGTAAGTATCCTGGATAATATCTGTCATGTAGAACAGATACATGTTACATTACAATATTGTAAGTATCATGGAAAATTTCTGTCACGTAGAACAGATACATGTTACACTACAATATTGCAATCAGCCTGGACAATTTCTGTCACATGGAACAAATACATATTATAATATAATACTGTAAGTATCCTGGATAATTTCTGTCACATAGAACAGATACATGTTGCAATACAATACTGTAAGTATCCTGGACAATTCTGTTGCATAGAACAGATATGTGACACACTACAATATTGCAAGTATCATGGATAATTCCTGATACATAGAACAGATACATCTTATAATATGATACTGTAACTATCCTGGACAATTTCTGTCACTTTCAACAGATACTACAATACTGTAAATATCCTGGACAATTTCTGTAACATAGAACAGATACATGTTATGCTACAAAACTGGAAGTATTATGAATAATTTCCATCACAAGGAACAGTTACAAGTTGTACTATGATACTGTAAGTATCCTGGATAATTTCTCTCACATAGAACAGAAACATGTTACATTACAACATTGTAAGTATCGTGGACAATTTCTGTCACATAGAACAGATACATGTTACACTACAATGTTGCAGTTAGCCTGGACAATTTCTGTCACTTGGAACAGATACATATTATAGTATAATACTGTAATTATCCTGCACAATTTCTGTCACACAGAACAGATACACATTACATTACAACAACTGTAAGTAATGTGGACAATTTCTGTCACATAGAACAGGTACATGTTATACTACAATGCTGTAAGTATTCTGGACAATTTCTGGCACATAAAACAGATACATGTTATACTACAATGCTGTAAGTATCCTGGACAATTTCTGTCACATAGAACAGATACATGTTATACTACAATGCTGTAAGTATCCTAGAGAATTTCTGTCACATAGAATAGATACATGCTACACTACAATACTGTAAGTATCCTTGATAATTTCTGTCACACAGAACAGATACATATTACATTACAATATTGTAAGTATTGTGGACAATTTCTGTCACATAGAACAGATATATGTTACACTACAATATTGCAAGTATCCTGGACAATTTCTGTCACATAGAACAGATACCTGTTACACTACAATATTGCAATTAGCCTGGACAATTTCTGTCCCATAGAACAGATACATATTATAATACAATACTGTAAATATCCTATACAATTTCTGTCACTTTGAACGGATACATGTTACACTACAATACTGTAAGTATCCTTGACAATTTCTGTCACATAGAACAGATGCATGTAACAGAACAATCCACATGTGTAGGAAAAGCTGAATGCATAACAATGTTAAGCAGGATGGCCTCTACCAAAAATTTTTTTGATCCCTGTGGTAAAGTTCTGACTCCAGAGCAGGACCAAACTTTGTATATAATATTTGTGTAAAACATTTAGCAAAGATCTTCTGTAGCGTTATTGATATTGAATTGAAATTCAATAGATATATGTTATGAGCAGGTAGCCCTTTAGAAAAATTATAAATTTCACGATTACAGGGGTAGGGTCTATGGTATCAGGGTGGGGCCAAAATGGTCTTTGATTAAATACATATGTTAATGAGTTAACATTTTCAACTTCTTGATAACTTTCATTCCGTCTTTCAAATTGGGCATGAAGATATCTTTGGGACAAGGGGGACATAAATTAGAAATTTCTGAACTCCTGCACCCTCTGGGCCTTAGGGACAGAACAAAAATTGACCAATTTTCAGAAATAGTATTGTCTACAACTTGATATCTCAAAGAAAAAATAAATGAATATTGATGTAAAGCAAGAAGGCTTCTAATAAAATTGTGAATTTCATGATACCCTGGATAGAGGTTCTGACTCCAGGAGAGGTCCAAACTTGGTGGAGAGAGAGAAACATTTAATGCCATGGATACTAAATTGAAACTAAATAGATATTTAAAAGGAGTAAGTAGTCCTTTTCCAAATTTGTTAACTTCATGATCTTAGGGGGTAAGGATGTAGCCAAAATTATTATTATAGTGATTATTGTCTTTATCATTTGAAAGATTTCTTTACGTTTGCTGATACCATATCAAAACTAAATGCATATTAGGAAAAGGATGTACCAAAATTGTGAATTTTGCAACCCCAGGGTTTTGACTCTAGGATGTGTCCAAATTAACCATGTCATTTTTATGATACATATGTTATGTAAAGTCTTCCATTGTTATAGACACTTTCAAGAGCATTTTAAGGTTTAAGTACCCACCTTCTTTTATACTGTTGTTGAATATTACAATTTAGCATAAATATTCAGATAAGGAATATTTTCTAGATTTCACCGCTTTTGGGACTATTGATACTTTTAACTAATACTCAGGTGACTGATAATGCCTGTGGGCTTCTTGTTCTCATTCCTATTTTTACAGTGATGTATATTACTCCTTCAAATGACATCACTTCATTCACTTACATATAGATATGTTTCAATGTTTCTTTATGCACCATTTATAAACATGATAAATAAGAAACATTTCAGAAAGACAGCTATATACATAGCAATGAACATTCTTTGAGCATGTTTGAAAATGAATATTGATGATGTTGGTAAGTATATATGTTGATTTGCAAGTTTGAACAATTATCCCTTTATTTAATACCATGAATATTAATACACATTTAGGAATGAATGCTTAAATCATCGTTTTTTGGTTTTTTTTTAAATTCTTCTAAATTTGAACTGATTTTTCTTCATAGTTGACATTGATTCAGAGATTAGAGGAAAATATGGAGGAAGACTTGGTAGTTACAGGGGATGTTGAGGTTGATATAGCAGAAGAGGAAAGTCTAGCAGAACAGGAGGGTCTAACATCAATTGAATTGATGAGAGCAATAATTGATTTAATGTGGGCATCAATTCAGTTAATGCTCTCATCAATTGAATTGATACATGCATTAATTCAATTAATGAGAGCAATAATTGATTTAATGCATGCACCAATTCAGTTATTGCCGTCACAATTCAATTGATGAGAGCATCATTGTGGTGGAAATATTGTTTGCAAAAATTGATTTAGAGCTTGGTATAAATGATTTGTTGATCTCTTTAATTTGATTGAAGTCATCTTTACTTAATTTGCAATGCTTTTGTGTAAGGAATTAATGCACACATCAATTCTTTTAAAGAGAGCAACAATTCAATTAAAGTTATCATTAATTCAATTGTGTATATGTTGAATTGAAGATATCTCTAATCATATATTTGCTCTCTCTAAAAGGATCATTGCACCCATCAAATGAATTAATGATATCATTAGTTCAATTGAAGAGAGCACTAATTCAATTATTGCTCACATTAATTGAATTGATGCACACATTAATTGAATTATTGCTCTCTTTAGTTGAATTGTAGCATGCATCAATTCAATTGTTGATATCATCAATTCATTTGAAGAGAGCAACAATTCAATTATGGTGCCCATCAATTCAGCAGAATAATTATGCTATCATCAAATAAATCCAATTATTGTGCGCATCAAATGAATTGATGATATTTTCAAATAATTAAAGATGTCTTCAGTTATTTGAGTTCATGTTAATTTGGTGCTCCATAGAACAGGAAGGTGTAGCAGAAGGGGAAGAGGAAAGTGTAGATTTTTTTGAGATCTAGAGAGTAATTATTTTTGTTTGAAAAGTGATGCCAAAAGTTGCGGGGGTTTTTTTGCACATTGCATTGAAGCATGGCTAAGAGTTTGCTAAACCATTACTCTACATTAAACTATCACATTTATTTTCCATATAATGTTGATATATATCTGGTATTTTATATGTACAATACTAAAGAACAGCAAATTAACATAAACTCAAATTACTGGGTAAGTAACTAATGTCCTGAAGTAAATCAGTGGTAAAGAAATATATCTGTTTGGTTCTCAACTTCTTTGATTTAAAAGTGATCCCAGATCAAGAGAAACCTGTTAAGTATAACTAATGTCCTAAAGTAAATCAATGGTAAAGAAATTTACTTATTTGAATATCAAAATGACAGAACAGAGCATAATAAACAGTGATATAAGCAGGGGATTCCAGTAAGCAATGGCTACTGTATTCAATGTGCATCTTTGGGGAAAATATAAGGTTATTACTTGGTACAAAATATTAAACAAATACAATATTTCAATCTCTGTGTCTGCCCTACAATAAGTGCATTGTTTAGGCATGTTATTATTTTATTTAGGTCAGAAAATTTTTTTTTTGATGCAAGTCCAATAGGAAGATGTACCAATAAACTGAATGGGCATTTAACCACCTTAAATTGTGATTCATTACTTCCCCTCGCAATTTGTTTAATAAGTTTATTCACTTGAAATAATTATTCAAATAATTTAGATTGTAATTTGAACCCTGCAAGATTTGTGCCACATATATAAGACATCGTTTAAACGTTTAGGGATTTTGTAAACGTTTACAGCCCAAACACGAAACGTTACCGGTTACACGTGACAGCCTTAATGGTCATTAATGGGTCTTAAAATCCTGTGCGTATTTTATTTTATTAAATTATACAACACTTCGTTTAAACGGTAACATTTCGTTTACAATGCTTCGTTTAAACGTTTACAAAATTTTGTAAACGTGACAGCCTTAATCAAAAGCCGAGGAAAACGAAAATGTAGAACATATTGAAGACCCCATAAATAAGTTTGATCTTGGGAAAATCGTAAACGGTTCAGTCAAACTTAGCTTGATGTCACCAGCTGAAAAAAATGAACTACATAAAGAATCAACCCTTCCCGGACGCCATTGGCAAACTACAAACTGGTCGCACAGTGACTAAGAGTAATACAGAAAAGACAAAAACACTTTCGTTTCAGCTCATGGATGAAACAGTTTCCATGGCCAAGTTTCAGCAAACTTCTAAATGGCAGGGCTCTACATTAACTTTTTCCCTACTTGTCCATTCGGACAAGGGACAAAGATATTTAGTTGTCAGAACTTAAACTTCACTAGTCCGAAAAATTTTCTAAGAAGATCCAATAATACTGGCAATATTGAAAACTGTTTTACTTCAAATATAGTCAATTTTATGCTTGCTTGCTTGATTTTTTTTTACCTTTAACAAACACATAAAACAAAATTTTATCTAGACTTCCCGTCTTGAATCAATGACCGTGTTTACTCGATGATGATCTAGAGAATCCAAAGTTCATAATATCCATGTCTCATCGGTCGCGGTAGCTCAGTGGTTAGAGCGTTCGCTTCGTAACCGGGAGGTCGTGAGTTCCAGCCCCGCTCGTGTCATGGCCGCGTCAAACCGAAGACGAAAAATAGGTAGTGATTGCTCCTTCGCCAAACGCTCGGCATTAAGAAGTGAGAATCACGGGTCTTTCGGATTTGACCTTAAAAACGGAGGTCTAGTGTCACGGTAGGCGTTGGCACGTTAAAGAACCCTCACTGCTACGGCCCTGAGCGCTAAGCATATGTCTAAATTTGTGGTACTTCACCTACAACTGGTGACTTCTCAATATGACTGAAAAATTCTCGACGGGACGTAAATCAATTCTTACAAAATTGAAAGTAGTTCGCAATAAATGAATATCGATCACGATCGAATGTGACTCAATGATTGATATCGGGATCAAAGTTCTATTTTTCATGTATTGCTTCCGACTTTGAACTACTGATAAACTTTTCACCAATCGTTCTTTTTATCATTTGGAGACTTCTTTACATAAAAAAAGCACTTGTCCAATCGGGCAAGTGCCCAGCAATATTCACTTGTCCTATTTTTTCCCCCACCAGTACCGGACAAGCGTTAATGTCCAGCCCAGAATGGTGGTCTTTGCAAGTTTTGCGTCATGTTTCCTCAGCTGAATATTCAACATCAACATTCGTTCGTGACACAACCTTTCACCACTTACAAAAAGGCGCTTGGGAAGAAGTCACCCGTGTTGAAGAAACATAATTCAGAACATCGTAGGATTACCAAAGTTGAGTATCGAACATTGACATCATCAGAAATATCATCACCCCTTCTATACAGGTTAGTAAGCAAAATTAAGAAATTTGCGACCACAACATTCAAATCCTTGAATCAATTGTGGATGCAGTCATTCTCTGTGGGAAACAGAATATTCCCCTCCGAGGGCACAGAGACGACACCACAAGTGACGCCAGGAATAAAGGCAATTTTCTCGCAATACTACAACTCTTAGCAAAGTACGATAAACAGCTCTCCTCTCATATACAACTGGCGAAAAGAAATGCTTCATACACAAGCATAACGATTCAGAACGAGGTTATATAAGTATTACGGAATCACGTCATCAGCAAAGTTCTGGAAGGTTTACATGGGTGGGGTTTTTATTCCATTATAGCCGATGAAGTAACCGACAAATTCACAAACAAAGAAGTGCTTGTTTTGTGTCTTATGTTTCTGGATACCAGAGAGCACCCTGCCGTCACCAAGGAGGAATTCATTGACTTAGCAAATATAGGGAGGACCACTGGCGAAGCGATTGCAAATAAGGTCTTGGAGATTCTCCAAGAGATCTACGATGGTGCTTCAGCTATGGCGTCAGAGAAACTAGGATGCCAAGGACGAATAAAGTCCTTTACGCAGGACTGTTAAGGGCTCCTATAGAAATAGTATGCAATAAATATGCATTAACCCCCCCCCCCCCCCCCCCCCCCCCCAATTACGCAATGCTTTTGCTAAATTAACGATACTACAGATTTTTTCCTGAATATGCAATAAGGTCATTTAAGATCTCCGGTATGCAACAGCACATTACTATATGTATCATCACGTGTCTGTCACGTGATATTGGTATTTATATACACTTCATTTGGTCGAACAAAAAATGTGGTTTTGAAAGGGCATTTTCCACTTCTGGCTTCCAGTCTTTTGCTTGTATGAATACATTATTATATTCTGAATCTGAAAACCATTGCTATTTCGTTCGGTGAACTTTCACTATACGTAATAGTGACAAAAAGTATCGCATTTACATGCGTCCAGTGGCATCCCTTACATTTCGGTTCTGAATTCCAAAACATAAGGCGAATTGAATGATCTATCAATGCTTTTCACTTTTATTGAACCCTTCGTAAACTGTGTGTGAAGTATCAAATCAAGCTATTTAGACTATGCCCTCGTAGATTATGTGGATAAGGAAACGATAAAATTTTCCTTAACCTAATCCCCTTTTCAAACGCAGCAGCGATTCAGATCCTTAAAGGGCACATACAATTTTATCCACACGGAGCGCGTGATATTTAAATTGAGTTTCAAACAATATATCGCGATTTGCCTTTTCTATGCCACAACGTGCTACCTATTTGATGAGTAAATTACACTGCTTTTTTTTTTTTTTTTTTTTTTTTTTTTTTTAGATATTAGCTTGTCATTACTTGGGCGGATAAAACAGAAAACATGAGCGAACTTCTCAAATTAAGTCGTGGCTAATGCTTCCTCTTGTTGTACTGTCGTAGTGACAATATACATTTCAATCCAGCTGAATATTTTTTGTACCTGTTTCACCAAAGTATTCAATAAGTGATGGATACATGCCATCTTTCTTGTTTTCTTTTACCAATACAGTCAATTTACATCCAAACGGAAAATATATTGTGACACCCCCCTCCTTTCCCCAACCCATCATTTTCACTTTGAATCAACTGTGACTGGTACATAACAAAACAAGCTTGTCAAAGTTTCAGTTTTAATGAAATAAAAAGAGCATTTCAATGGCATGTATAAGAAACACATTTCTATATACATACACAGTAAAATCTCATTTTAATCTCTAAACCAAAATGTTCCAAGTAGAATTATTCCACGACTAACTGAAACAAAATTACAAGTGCATGACGTGATTAGGAAAAGCCAATAAATTGTTATAACAAATTGGCTGTCTTTACACACTGCAGGAGCCACGTGTTAAATCTAAGCATTGCATCAGCATGCCAATTACCAGCGGTAAGGAATATGATGGATATTCTCAATTCAGTATTCATTTTCTTTGATATATCCCCAAAAAGACAAGGGGTTTCTTGAAAGCGTCCTGGAGAGTGAAGGTTCGGAGTCTTTCCGAAAGAAACTTGTCGGGTTTGCAAGACCAGGTGGATAGAGCGCCATGTTTGCTTCGATGTCATCTACAATCTGTATGCATACGTAGCGAAGTGTCTCCAGTATATACTTAACCCAAGCCTTCACGAGAAGAGCGATAAAGATTGGTCTTGGGACAGACAAAGTAAAGTGACAGCACAGGGCTATGTTCAATGGCCATAAGCGCTGAACATAGGTCTAAATTATGCAGCCCTACACTGGTAATGGTGACGTCTCCATATGAGTAATAAATTCCCGAGCGGGATGTTAAACAGTACAATCAATCAATCAGTCAGGGGTTATTGACATCGATGACTGCTTTCTCTCCTCTGGTCACCTTTGTGTTTGCCAGATATATCCTAGATACTATCAAACCATTTACCGTGAAACGTCAGAAAAGGGGGATCGACGTTTCCACCGCAAACAAATTAATTATCGAACATGTGAAGAGAGTGAAGGAAATTCACAGGAGATTGATGCCGAATTCGAAACTTGCTTTGGTGATGCAAAGAAAATTGTAGAGGAACTAGATATTACTGTGTCGGTTCAAAGTACTTGCACCACGCAACAACACAGATCAAACATTCCTATGGACAACCCAAAGGAATATTATAAGGTAGCAGTGGCCATTCCCTTTCTAGACTATTTTCTACAGGAAATGGACTCTAGATTTCAAAAACAAGACCAAGTGGCATATTCGGCATGCTCTTTGTTGCCTGGAAATATTACCTGTCTTTCCGACGATGGATTGTCTAGACTGGCTTCAGAGCTACACTCTTGCCTTGTCTGTCAGTAAGGGGCTTGGAGAAGGAGTTGAAGGATTAGAAGCGACACGGTGGAAAACTTAGCAAGGAGACCTCCGACACTTTCTGCGATCTGCTAAGTCTCTTCAACTTTGTTGATGAGAATGTAAAGCCAAGTGTTAAAACGTAGCTTCACATTGGGTGTGTATTGCCAATAAGCAGAAAGATCAATTTCTGGACTTCGGCAATTAAAAAGCTATATGCGTAGCACAGTGCACATGGAGAGGCTAGCTGGGCTTGCACTTGCATCACTCTTTGGAAATCGACCCAAAGGAAATAGTGCAAACATTCATAAGGCAAGGAAACGGAAGACTGTTTCAGTCCAGTCTCTTCAGCTAAGTTTGACCATCAATCGTCCATCAATGCATTTGACACATGGATTACAGGTCAATTCATTGGGTATCTCAACTTCAGTCATTTCATCTCTCTGATTTATATTTGTTATAGGAATTACGAGATTGAATACTGTTAGTTATCTTCACTTGAGAAGTTTTTGAACTAATGGTTTGTTATTATATACTTGATCGTGCCTAGTTTGTGTTGCAGCGTATCACTGTGAGTCTTGTTTGTAACCAAACAAAAAATCCTGATAATTTTTTTTTAAATAAAAACAAACCAAAAACAAAAATTTAAAAAAATGGGGAAAAAATAATAAAAAAATAAAAAAGGTTCTATTATATGGAGGCCTTCTCGTGGCTTGAACTGGTAACGTTTTAATAAACGGCTAACGTCCTTGCACTATGATTTTATTTGTCTTAAATGCCCCACATATGCCTTTATATTCAGTGAACACATACATAAAACTACATCATTTTTGGGTGGAGATTTCGCATAGTCTACTATCTGTAAAAACGTGAAAATTGAGGAGGCTTCGCCCTGCAACCAGGTCCCAGATCTCCGGTCTTTTGCCCCCCCCCCCGGATGAAAAAAGCTTGATCTGCGCCTGTGCCTATACATTACCATTTGATTACCGTGTGTCTATACATTACCATGTGAATGCTTTGTGTTTATACGCTACCATGCGATTACTTTGTGTCTATATATTACCATGTAATTACCTTGTGTCTGTACCTTAGCATTTAGTTACTTTGTGTTTATACATTACCACGTGAATTCTTTGTGTCTATACAGTACTATGTGATTACTTTGCGTCTATACATTACCATATGAATACTTTATGTCTTATCATGTGATTACTTTGTGTCTATACATTTCCATGTGATTACCTTGTGTCTACACCTTACGATATGATTACTTTGTGTTTACACCTTACCATGTGATTACTTTGCGTCTATACATTACCATATGATTACTTTGTGTATATACATTACCATGTGATTACTTTGCGTCTATACATTACTATATGATTACTTTGTTTACACCTTACCATGTGATTACTTTGTGACTATACATTACCATATGATTACTTTGTGTATATACATTACCATGTGATTACTTTGTGACTATACATTACCATGTGATTACTTTGTGTTTATACAGTACCATGTGGATGGGAGCCTCCGTGGCCGAGTGGTTAAACCATTGCGCTCAAAATCACAAGTCCTTTCACCTCTAGTCGGCGCGGGTTCGAATCTCGAGAAAGTGAGAAAGTTTGCCAGTGTACTTTCGGAAGGTCGGTGATCTCTTCCCGGATTCTGGGTTCTCCCCTCCACCTACAAAAACTGGACGCCACCAGATAACTAAAAAATTGAGTGTGGCGGAAAACAAACAAACACCTTACCACGTGATTACTTTGTGTATATACATTATCATGGATAACTGGAAAATTGAATGTGGCGGAAAACAAACAAACGCCTTACCATGTGAATACTTTGTGTCTATATGTTACCATGCGTTTACCTTGTGTCTATACATTACCATGTGAATACTTTGTGTCTATATGTTACCATGTGAATACCTTGTGTCTATACATTACCATTTGAATACTTTGTGTCTATATGTTACCATGTGAATACCTTGTGTCTGTACATTACCATGTGAATACTTTGTGTCTATATGTTACCATTTGAATACCTTGTGTCTATACATTACCATGTGAATACTTTGTGTCTATATGTTACCATGTGAATACCTTGTGTCTATACATTACCATGTGAATACTTTGTGTCTATATGTTACCATGCGTTTACCTTGTGTCTATACATTACCATGTGAATACTTTGTGTCTATATGTTACCATGTGAATACCTTGTGTCTATACATTACCATGTGAATACTTTGTGTCTATATGTTACCATGTGAATACCTTGTGTCTGTACATTACCATGTGAATACTTTGTGTCTATATGTTACCATTTGAATACCTTGTGTCTATACATTACCATGTGAATACTTTGTGTCTATATGTTACCATGCGTTTACCTTGTGTCTATACATTACCATGTGAATACTTTGTGTCTATATGTTACCATGTGAATACCTTGTGTCTATACATTACCATGTGAATACTTTGTGTCTATATGTTACCATGCGTTTACCTTGTGTCTATACATTACCATGTGAATACTTTGTGTCTATACATTACCATGTGAATACCTTGTGTCTATACATTACCATGGGTCTATTTTATTAATTGATTGATTATTTATTGCTTTCCGCCACACTCAACAATTTTCAATTATCTGGTGGCGTCCAGTTTTTGTTGGTGGAGGAGAGAACCCAGATACAATGTACCTGGAAAGAGACCACCGACCTTCCGCAAGTAAACTGCAAACTTGCTAACATAACGCCGCGGCCGAGATTCGAAGACGCGAGGTGAGAGGCTTCGTGATTCTGAGCCCGATGCTCTAACCACTCGGCCACGGAGGCCCCTATGTTACCATGTAAATACTTTGTGTCCATACATTTCCATATGCTATTGTTGTTTGCTTTACGTCCCGTTGAGAATTTTTCACTTATGTTGAACCCCGTGGGGATCCGGGTTGTTAGAATAGATCCTCAGCACCCCTAGCAACTAAATGGGGCGGTCCTTTGGATGAGACCGAAAAAAACGAGGCCTCGTGTCACAGCAGGGATAAAGATCCCTCCCTGCTCAAAGGCCATCAGCGCCGAACATAGGCCTAAATTTTGCAGCCCTTCACCGGTAACGGAGTGAAAGATTCTCAAGCGGAACGTTAAACAATATATAATCAATCAATCAGTTATATTGAAACGCCACCAGCTGTAGGTGAAGTACTACAAATTTAAACCTATGCTTAGCGTTCAGGGCCATAGCCGTGAGAATTCTTTAGTGTACCAACGATTGCCGCGACACGGGACCACTGTTTTTAAGTTCATATCCGAGAGGCATACGATTCTCACTTTTAAATGCCGAGCGTTTGGAGAAGGAGCAATCATTACTTATGTTAACGTATAAGGTTTGACGCGGCCATTGCAAGATGCTGGCCTCGAACTCACGACCTCCCGGTTACGAAGCGAACGCTCTACCACTGATCTATACAGATTACATTACCATGTGCCCATACATTAACACGTGATTACTTTGTGTCTATATATTACCACGTGTCTATACATTATAATGTGATTACCATGGGAGGTAACCGACTATCAATTTGCACCATAAATACCTTCGATCTAATGAAATATATTTTCTTGTCAATAATTGTTTGTGAAGTCAAAGTCTTAATCTTACGAAAACCTTTAATTTTGGCTTCAAATGAATTTAGATAACCAGATAGCAATATGAATCCTAAATATTCGCCGATATCAACATGTTATGAAGATCTGCAAAGTATGACTTCAAGTCTGCTGATATGATGAATAATTGTTTGATGTATTGTGACGAGCATTTCACGATCGTTTCGTATATGGTTAAATTAATATATCTGATTTTTCCCTTTGGCTACCCCCAGCAAATAGAATTATCTCTCTTGGATTTATAAATAGATTACCAGTCGTACAAGATTGTCATACAGAATCTACTAAACCCAAAAGTATCAAAGTTTTTCATGACATATTACTACCTTGTAATTTCTATATAGTAAATAATGAATTATAATAGTTTGTAATCTAATAAACTAGAGATATATGACAAATCATCTGCTCAAAAGTGTAAACATTGCAAAAAACTGAGGCCGAGCTTGCATTTTTAAAAAGTGGATTCAACTTTTGTATTGATAATCATGAATTGTTTTAACCTTAGACTTATCCATGATTAATTGTTCAAAGAAATAAACATTATCTTAGATGAGACTTAACTAAGTTGATATTTACCTGCTTTTATTTAATTTTTTTTTTTTATTCATCTATAGGCCTAGTCTAGAGAAAAGAAACCGATGCGGAATATTCAAATTTTATATACCATAAAAATCATTGAATAATTCTGTTAATATTTCATTCAAACATACTGCTTCCAAACTGAATTCCTGGATTGGGTTAAAGCGTAGATATTATTATCCATCATTAGATCTAACACGTGGTGTTGAATCACTACGTGTGCATGCGTCGTTACGGCGCTACGTAACTTCAAATCTCTGTGACGTTATTTCCCCGTTCTATTGAATATGCCATGACCTTTTGTCATGGGCGCAACCATATGTGATATCAACAATATACTCTTTTGCCTGTATTTAATTTGCAACAATACCGAAACTTTTAAACGCTGCAATCGTTATGTTATATTACATTAATAACGGGATTATGACTAAAATGTTTTTATATAAGAACTGTATGCCGAGTTTGTCCCCGCCCTGGAGTAGGAACCTCTACTCAGAAGTCGAGACATTTGTTGATAGAGGTTATCCTGCTCGATATTAATTCTCGCAGTTATGTGGTTGTAGGAAAGATTTTTAAAAATCGGTTAATTTCTGGCAGTTTTCCAACCGTCTATAAGGCCCCGGGGATGCAGGAATCTTGAAATTCACATATTATTTTGTCCACAAGTTGAAAAGAATTTATTATTATTATTCTATATCTATGTAGACTTTATCTAATCAAAAATTGCCCTATTGCACTTTACATTTAAGACAATAAAACAAAGTACAATAAATGCGTAAAAAATGACATAATACTAAACTGAATTCAAAATAGAAACTAGAAGTAGATAAAAAAACATAATTCTTTTTATATAAATGAATATTAAAAACTTAGCTAACACATTAATAATAAGCAAGGCAGATGTGTTTTTAAATGTTTTTAAAAGCGTTCAAACTCTGGCAAAGACGGAGATTGTCAGGTAGAGAGTTCCAGAGAGTATCTCCTGCCACATCCAAACGCCTTTTCCCATATGTAGAGGTTCGCCATCTCGGTCTAGTCAATGTCAGTGAGTTTTCAGATCTAAGGGAACTTTGAGGTTGGTATACCATATCACCACTTCCAAGTATTGTGGTGCCATCTCATTGATTAACTTATATGTGTACAGCAGAATTTTGTACTGGGTTCGCTTGTCAACAGGAAGCCAGTGTAAGGAAATCAGCACCGAGGTTATGTGGTCACTTTTCTTAGTACGAGTGATGATTCGTGCCGCTGAGTGGGGATCCGGGTTGTTAGAATAGATCCTCAGTACCCCTTGCTTGTCGCAAGAGGCAACTAAATGGGGCGGTCCTTCGGGTGAGACCGCAAAAACCGAGGCCCCGTGATGTAGCTGGTGTGGCACGATAAAGATCCTCCCTGCTCAAAGGCCATAAGTGCCGAGCATAGGCCTAAATTTTGCAGCCCTTCACCAGCAATGGTAACGTCTCCATATGAGTGAAAAATTCTCGAGCGGGATGTTAAACAGTATATAATCAATCAATCGTGCCGCCATGTTTTGTATTCTCTACAGTTAAGCCAGGTCAGTTGTGTTGATGTCGAACAGAAGAGCATTGGCATAGTCAAGCCGTGATGTCACGAGGGCACATACTGAGGTCTTGCACGCATCTTCTGTAATAAGCGACTGTATTCGTCCGACATCACGTAGCTGATGATAGCAAGTACAGGATACGGATATTTACTTTTGCATGGACAAAGTTTTATCAAACCATACACCCAAGTTCTTCATAAATGGTACTTCACTGATAATGGTTTCGCTAAAGTTCAGATGGTACGATGATGAAGCAGTTACTAGATGTTTCGGTGAAAAGACAAGATTAAGTTTTAAGCATGTTAGCGGACATCCACGTTTTAATCTCATCCATGCAAGCCTCAAAGCGGCTAGTAGTGTTTTGCCAGGTCTGAAAACTAGATAGGCCTGAGTGTCATCTGCGTAAAGGTGATATAAAACGTTGTTACGCCCACAGGTTTCGCCAACTGGTTTCAAATAAATTGCGTAGAGCTGAGGTCCTAGGACAGATCCTTGTGGTACCCCACAATTTAGGTGGAAATCGTTGGAGAAAGTGGATCAAATGGCCACTTTTTGGGTCCTACCTGAAAGGTATGATTTAATCCAATCGAGGGCTGAGCCAGAAATACCAAATGCAAACTCAAGATGTCTTCTCAGGAAAGGATGGTCAATGACATCAAAAGCAGCGGAGAGATCTAGCATAATTAACGCAACACTGGAGCCAGCGTCTAATGCTGCTACAATGTCATGATGGACGCGCAGTAGAGCTGTTTCTGAAGAATGGCAGGCTCCGTATGCTGACAGTACTTGTCATGGAGATGATTCAATGGTAGTTACCAAGAAGTTAAATAAGTTCTAATAAGCAAGACCTGAGAAACTCAGATGACCTAAACTAAATATCATTGGGAGTCTGGAAGATTTTTGGTTGCTCCAAGGTGATTCGTTGTACCAATCTGATTAAATCAAAATCAGATCCTTTCATCCCCTTACGTAGATCCTACACGTGTAGCGATCTACCTAAACAGATTCTGGTATTTAATCATATTGTTTGTTGTTCATACATGTCATCTGGTTTGTTTGTTTGTTCTTTTCCGCCACACTCAACAATTTTTCAGTTATCTGGTGGCGTCCAGTTTTTATTGGTGGAGGAGAGAACCCAGATACAATGTACCAGGGAAGAGACCACCGACCTTCCGAAAGTAAACTGGCAAACTTTCTCGCATATATCGGCGCGAGCGAGATTCGAACCCGCGCCGACTAGAGGTGAAAGGCTTTGTGGTTTTGAGCACGATGCTCTTACCACTCGGCCACGGAGCCCCATGTCATCTGGAGTTTCACGAAACCATTCATGTCTTCCTTCACAGGAGTTGCCTAATAATTTCTACCCTATTCCTTCCTAGCTGCATAGGAATTAAGAAGTAATAACACACCACAAAAATTCGATATGGACGAAAAGTGTAGGATATGCACAATAGTATTTTGACTTACAAATTTACGTTTAGTTAAAAAAAATAAATAAAATGCAGTATTAGTAGAAACTACTCTGAAAATAAATTAAAACCCTTGCTGGACTCGAATTTGCGATCTACAGATCAGCAGTCGACATGTTAACTGACCGAGTTACCCTGCTTGGCAATTAATTATAAACTAAAACGGATTGTACAAATATTGCTGATATTTATTTTACAGAACGGTCAACCACTATGACGATGCAGTAGACCGTTAACAGAATAGATATATACAGTATTAAGCATTTTTGTGGTATTCTGTATCATTCACCACCTCATTTCAGTACTTAAAATTTATTTTCATGCATTCAAAATAATGGCAGATTTAACTTTTTATGGATTAAACACCCCCTGTTGACTGGTCACACTATAGCGAGTCCTCAATCTTCACCAGGTAAACACAATAATCCATAGACAAACATGTTAGACGCATTTCACCGAATGACTGGTTGTATTTCCTTACAATTATAATGACCATGGAATTTGCAAAATGCTGTTGAATATATACTAGGACATCAAATCGATGTATAAATGAAAATCAACATTGTTAATACACTGTAAATAAAACATTGTCAGTGTACAAATGTACCTTAATGCTGGGTTTAAAGGAGGGATATTATCCACTGTCATTGTACAAATGGACCTAAATGCTGAGTTTATAGGAAGGATATTATCCATTGTCAGTGTACAAATGGACCTTAATGCCGAGTTTAAAGGAGGGATATTATCCATTGTCAGTGTACAAATGGACCTTAATGCTGAGTTTATAGGAGGGATATTATCCAGTCAGTGTACAATGGACCTTAATGCTGAGTTTATAGGGATATTATCCATTGTCAGTGTACAATGGACCTTAATGTTGAGTTTATAGGAGGGGAACGATATTATCCCTTACAACTAAGATAAGGGGGTAAAATAAGGTGGCACAACAGAAGTCTTAATACTGATAATAATGTAGAACTGAATCACAAGGCCATTTAAATAATTAGCTGTAACTGTATTCTAGACTTTTACTTTACCAGTATGAAAGAAATACTGCAACTGTTCAAATGAGTGATGTGGACCAAAGGCCTTTTCTTTTGATATGTAGTGGCTGTCACTTATGAACAACAATGATTACATAAACAACCTGTTATCTGAAGGTTTCAACAACAATGATCAAAAGACACAACGAAAAAGCTTTTTTCCACATTTATTCACAAATGTGAAAAAACAACCTATATGTCCTTGCACATTCAAACCTTACTGGATTGTGAGGCGATAAAATAATTTTCAAGGCAATCGCGACTGCATAAAATTGTGTAGAAGCAATAATACTGCGACCTACTGTACAACACACAAATAATGTCAATATATATAGATTGTCCCCTATCTGGGAAGGACATCAATGTTTTTACAAATTAAAAATTAAAATGAAACCATTCAGTTTTGAGACAATCTCTACAAAGTAAAATAAAAGTAACTGAACTGAAAAAAACAAACAAACTTGGGGGGGGGGGGGGGGGGGGGGGGGGTTAGAAAGAGGCCCATGGGCCTTAATGGTCATCTGAGTATGCACATTTTTTGGTCTATAGAAATCATTGCATTACCCAAGTGCTTTTTATACTTCTCCATTTCTATACTTTGTTAGATGATAGATACATTTTACACAATTGATAATTTAAAATTCTTTAAGGTGAGTAAGTTCCATCCCATCACAGAGAAGTGCATATTTTTCTTTTGAGTTCTAAAAGGGCAAATTAATTTTTATAGTTTTCAAAGAGAACTCATTGCTCCTTATAGGTAATCATGCATCCAGCTTGCTTTCTTGATATTAAGAAAAGATTTTCTTAAACATATGATGAACTGTGCCCCATTGTAGGACCTGTATCCAATGGTCCTAAATATCACATTGCTTATTATGATAAAACAGTTTGTCTGGTTGATGTACAGCAGTAAAGAAGATTTTCTATTGAATTTTCAAGACATGATGTATATGATCAGTTTAGCCCCTTCCTGTTACCTGAACTCTGGGATCATTATTTTCATAATTTTGGTTGAACATTAAAAACACATTCTTGTGCTGCAAGCATTTTGCCTCCTTAATGTTCCGAGCAAAGAAGACTTTGTAAGATATAATGCACATATTATATGACAAATTTAGTCTCACCATAGGGTCTAAACCCTGAACTCAGGGGTCATAAATTTCATAGTTTTAATAGAGGGCTCATTATCATCTTGCAAACATTTTGCATCCTTGATACCTAAAAAGATTTTCTAAGATATAATGCCTTTTCATTATATTACCAACTTCGCCCCACCCTAAGGCTTGCAATCTGAACCGAGAGGTCATGAATTTTACAATTTGGTAAAGAGCTATTATAATTATGCTAATAGTTTGACTACTTGATTTCTTTTCCTTTTCTTTTCTTTATGAGTAAAGACAAAGATTTTTGAAGATCATATAAATCTCAGATACAAGAGAGGCAGGGCCCATGAAATTCACAATATTTGTTCCCTTTTACCCACAATGCTATATATCAGAACTAGTTCAGCTTTTTCAGAGAAGAAACTGAAAATGTTTAAAAGTTTACGACCGATGCATGACGAACAAAAACAGATTGCAAAAGATCATTTGAATGACCTTAAAAAAAAACATATAAACACACAGAACTTCTTTAATATGTAAAAAAAAAAAAAAAAAATCAAAAAAAAAATCAAAGGTGATATTCTTTTCTTTGGACAGGAATGTCATATTGTACTTCATTTTTTCCCCCTACAAGGAATGTTGGAATCCCTGATGAATAAAATAAGCATAATACAACGATGAATGGGACTAGATTGGTAAAACATAAATTATAAACAAATCATGACACAAATTTAAATATAAACTACTCCACCATCATTTTGCTAGAAATTATTTTAAAGAGGAAAGAATGTGTTTACCAGTTATTAGGAAGATGCTTAGCCTGGAATATCATGGCATGATTAAAAGGATTCGTCTGACTTTGAAGTAAATTCTCAAAACTAGTCTCACAAATGGAATGTGATGGGTAAATTTTGGCATCACTCTAATACTAGAACCCAAATTACAAATGCTTACAAAAATCTGACAAATTCCTTACTTTGTTCATCAAACATACTGATTTATAGTTTCCTTGGTTATCAAGATACGAAATCAACTGTGGCCTCTGTATTTCTAGAGATAACCCATGTTTTGAAATTCAATCATACAGTTAACAACATGTCTATGTTGTTCCAGCAACTATCAAAATAACGCTAATTAATAACATTTTTGACATGAAAAGTAACATAATGCATGTGTACCAATGTTTTACATACATATTTATCAATTTTAAGTAAACCTTATGAAAAAAAGATACAGGCATAAATAAGTAGTATGATGAGCATAGAATTATCACAGATCCATACAGAATAGAAAATAACAATAGAAATTCACAGTGAAATAAATATCTAGGTATGAAAAGTGAACCTTGAAATACCTGCAAGTATGTTGAGATACAACTCAAATTGTTTGGTTTTTGTTTTTTTCCCCCTCTGGCACATAAAGACTATAAATGGTGAAGTTACAAGGTAAATTGTAAAACAACACCAGTCATTTATATCAGCAAAAATACACAAACATTGCCATTACAGGCTAAAGCCAAAATAATTATTGCACAAAAAAAGACATAACTACATACATGTCCAATACCCGCAAAAAAATAAATATCACTGCCCTTTCATAGGTCATGTATTTCTGAAATCCATATTAGAAGTATCACATACAATATTGAAAATTAAAACATGAGACTCAAATTATCATCAAAATAAGTATATACACTGTGCTTGTGGATATAATACTTATCAGATCTACTACTGCAAATATACTGTACACAGAAACTTGTATTCAGATCTTTCTGAATTATTAATATTACTTTTGGGAAGCACTCATCTCAAGAACCAAGGAACACAAATGACTTTCAAATTATAGAGAAATAAATAACTTGCTGAGTCAGGTTCAAGAGCATTGTTTGCTTGACATTCAAATGGACAAACATATAACAAATTCAAAATATCAACAAAAATAAGGACAGAAAGGAGTGAGAATGAATTGAGGTATCACATAGAACAAGCAAGCCAATATATGCTATCCTGTGTCTTCTTCAATCCAGGCCACAATTTTGCCCTCCCATCCTGGAATGATGTCATCATCATTCATCACTTCCTCTTTAACTGTTCCAAACTCAGGATCTAAAGCTTTAAAGGAATAACGGAAGTTTCCAGACTTTTTATCATGGATTTGTTTGAAGTCTTTCAGAGTAATCTCCCCAAGTCTGAAAATAAGAAAACTTGTGATTTTACATACAATACTCCAAAATGCAGTCACATGTTTAAAATACTGAAGTCTAATATTAAACTGCTTATCTACATGTTAATATATTTGTAAAATTTCTTGGAAGCCCAATTTTTGTCTTCTGCAATGATCATTCAATGATGCAATTTTCTAAACATATGTATTTATTTATAAACCCTTTACATTTATTTAATGTAAAAGTAGTTTTTTTAACAACAGAATCATAGAATCAAGGCATTCCTATTTCCATAAATAACACAATGTCAGATGAGAAAGCTGATAAGAATTTCCATTTGAATGCTGATATCAAAGAAGGTTTTCACAGCAGAGCACACAGAAATGCCTGTCACCATGTATCCAAAGGTGCTAAACTGAGAACACGGCACAATGATTATATAGGGATCTGGCAAGGAAAAGTAGCATTCTACTTTTTTCAAGTCCAAAATCATATCCTACCTACCTACCACATACTTCAAACTGAACTCTCTTTTGAATTGCTAATGGTCCTGGCAAAGAAAGGTGTTAAATTCTACCTAAATATCAATCATGACTTTTGCTAAAAGAACCCATAATTTAAAGATAATACACACTGCAGTACAGTATAGTATTTACCGTGTTTACTTTTTACAATAATACCAGAAACGCTACATAATACGCCAGTCATAAGCTTATGTATGGTGTTTTTCTTATGGAGTTTATTTTCTGACACTGATTAACAAACATGACAGAAATGCCACAGGTGATATCAGCCATTATCAAACTGTAACATATTTTCTATTGCATTGTATGAATAAATGATGCTAGCTTAAAAATTGTGACAGGCAGTTAATAGACAAATCAATAGCTCTGTGTGCAAAATATTTCCTGAAAATCAACCTGAATTTTTTTTTCAAACATAAAAGAAAGCAAGAATATTTAAAAAACTTGTATGCATGTTTTCCCCCTCACTGAATTGAAAAGGATCACCTTTAAATTTAGGATGTCTATATTGAATGATAGTGAAAAATACATGCTACCTACTAGTCAGGTGCAACCACAATACTAAATTTGATTTCAAAGTTCTAAAAACAATAAGCAATATCTTTTATATCCAGAATAAATTGGTTTATGACCTTGTGAGATTTAGAATGAAAAGGAGTCAATAATACCATCACTTAACCAATGGGGGTCATCTACTCTTTAATGGATACCAGTGTTCCAACCTTGATATCTGTCACAGAAAGGGTTCACAAGAAATTGAGGAGACAATATTTTCTTATGTCCAGAATAGTTTGATCCCTGACTTCAAAATCAATATAGGTCATCTTTTTTTTTTTAGTGTACCAGTGCACCAAGTTTGATATCTGTTAAGCAAAGGGTTCTCAAGATATGGAGTGGACCTTCCAGAATAGTTTGTCCCTTGACCTCGTTACCTCAAAATCAATAGGGGACATCTACTTCTGGAGAGGACCAGTGTACCAAATTTGATGTCTGTTAAGCAAAAGGCTCTCCAGATACTGAGTGAACATAATCTTACTATGTCCACAGTAGACAGACCCTGGACACTTGACCTTGTGACCTCAAAATAAATAAGGGGCATCTACTCTTTAGAGGAAATCAGTATAACAAATTTAATTATTATTTATTAATTAATAATGTCTGTCAAGCAAAAGGTTCTTAAGATATTGAGGAGACAACACTTGGTTTACCGACTGACCAAATGAGAGGTGCAAACCATTATCAGGCCCCTTTTTTTTTCAAGGGAGGCATAACCTGCTGAAAATCAAAATCCTTGCAATATGCTAATCTTCAAGTTGTTTACAAAAGTCTTAACTTGAAAACTATCAAATGGATAAACCATGCACTCACCTCATAATAATTCCTCAAAACTGACTAAGTTCAAAATCTAATATTTTTTTAAAAAAAATTTAAGTAATTCATGAACTTCTTCAAAACCCATACAAACTTTCTGTAAAATAAGTATGTCCTCACTTGGAAACTATGAGATGAGTTAGATGAACAATCACACACTCTCCATATTATATTAAAATTCAAATAAAGTGACAAAGGTCAAATGGATCAAAATTGCAACATGATCTAGAGTAGCCCCAAAGATACACAGCAACTTTCACTATAATATGTGACAGAACAATGAAAATAGAAACAGAAACTCTGAACGGACAGATGTACAAACATCGCTGTACCATAATACATCCTGACTAAACAACGGTTGTGAAAAAAACTTTTCAAATACTGTAGCAATTTTGCTACTGTGAGGGTTTCTCCAATTTCAATACTAATTCATACCCTGGTAACGGAGCAAGTTCTGGAAGCATCTAGTTTGAACCTGTTATTGGTGTAGTGACCTTGGCTTGGTCAAACAAGAGGCCCACAAGCCTTTTGGTCACCTGAGTATTAGTAAGAAGTATCACTAGCCCCAAGGGCTATGAAATCTAGAAAAAAAAATCCTACTCTGCATATCTAAGCTAATTCTAATAATCATCAACAGCATAAAACAATATGTTTTCTTAAAACTTATGTGCCCTTGAAAGTGCCTATACTGATGAAAGACTTCACATAATATAATGCATGTAACTAACACAATATGACTATATGTAATTTGGACACTTCCTAGAGTCAAAACTCTGGGGATGCAAAATTCTAGATTTTGGTACATCCTTTTCAGCTTTTCCTTAATATGCATTTCGTTTTTATACCGTATCAGCAAACTTGGATAAGTTTTTCAAATGGTAAAGACAATAATCACTATCATAATTTTAGCCTCACCCTGGAACCAACACCTCTACTTAAGGACTACCAGCCATTTCTAACTACCTATTTACTTTTAATAGTACTAAAGAAGATGGTATTTAATGTTTCAAACAAATACTATGTACATGTACCAATTTTGCCCTGCTACGGAGTCAGAGAACCTCATGAAATTTACAATTTTGGTCATGACCTTCCTGCTCTACATCACTAAACATTTAGTTTTTTGTACAGATGTGCAGTTGTAAAGAAGATTTTTGAATACTGGCCCTGCTGGTGAGAAGCCCTGAGATTTACAACTTATGTCACCCTTGTCATAAAAATGTTTCATAAAGAAGAAGTTAAAAATGTTCATTTGTTAACACATTAAATCACTGATTTTCACCACACCCTGGAACCAAAATCCCTATCCTCGGCTTCATCAAATTTACAATTGGTAAAGGACTAAATATCTTTCTAATTATCTATTTACTTTCAATTTAGTATAAAGAGCATTAATGGAGATGTATTTTAAATATTTTACACATAAACGCTATATAGTTGATCATCATTATCTCGAACACCGATATCTCGAAAATATCATGGATATATTGAAGTGATTCAAAAGTCCCAACCACTTATTCTTTAAGTATTTTACCTTCGATGTCTTGACTCTTTTGATATCATAAAGTTTTTTCTCTGTCCCATCGAGTTTGAGATAGCGAGGTTTGACTGTATATACTAAGTTTGGCCCCGCCCTGGAGTCAGACCCTCTAACCAGGGGAACATGAAATTTACAAATTTGGTAAAAGCTTTCTTGGTCTACATCACTATGCATTTAGTTTTTCTTACAGATGTGCAATTGTAAAGAAGATTTCTGAATATTGGTCAATGCTTGTCAGTTTTTGCTCTGCCTCTAAGGCCCTGGGGTGTAGGAGTCCTGAAATTTATAAGTTATATTACCCATGTTATAAAGATGCTTCATACTAAATTTGAAAAGAATTGGAAGGGTATATATCAAGAAGTTAAAAATGTTCGTTTGTTAACACATGTAATCACTGACCATTTTCAACCCACTCCAACCCCTGAGATCATGAAATTTACAATTTTGGTAAAGGACTACCCAGCACTAAAGAAAATTTTATTTACTGTTTTACACAAAAACACTCTATACATGTATCCACCATGGAGTCAGAACCTCTACCCCAGGGATCGTAAAATTTACAATTTTGGTAGTGGCCTTCTTGTGCTCTACAGTGTACATTACTATGCATTTAATTTTTCTTACAGATCTGCAGTTGTTGAGAAGATTTTTGAAAATTGGTCAATTTTGGCAGTTTTTGCCCTGCCCCTTAGGATTTAGGGGTGTGAAATCATTTTATATATGTCTTTGATTTGAGTCACTGTTTTACAAAAAATACATGGGGAAAATAATCGTGCATATGCAACACAAAATTGTGAGAAACTCTGAGATAAAATGATGATACACAAGTATAAACATATGGATAATTGACACTATAGTTCCTGGTAAATTTAAAAAGAAACTATATATATTTTATGAAAAATACATAGTATATCTGTTGATCAACATCATGATATTCACTAAAACAAAATTTCAATCATTCTCAGGCATAGTATTCTAAAGTACATAATGATTAGTAATGTAGAAAATCATTCCTTTTCTTAAGATATCCTTCATAAACTATTATATGCATAAGTATGACAAGAATCTCTTTCATTCCTTCTGTGGAGATCAGCTGACAACATGGGAATAAAGGAATTTAAATTCTGAACTATGGTTAAAATGCTGCGATATGTTCAAAATACAGAAAAATAAATCTCAATCCAAAAAAGGTGTGGTGAAAATTGTGTGTAAAATTCTCCTCAATGAACTATTTACTCCCATACCATAATGTATTGGTCAGTGTTTTCATATAAACAAAGGAAACTATTTCAAAATTAAAACACAAGGTTGCAGGATGTATATTTTTTCAGTCAATTTGCTCATTATTGGCTAATACAACTTGGCAGCTAAACTGCTGATAAATTCTTCCTCTGAAGATAAAAACAGAGAAAATTTGAGTATTCAATGAATTTTCAACTTAAAAAACCCTCACATAATCCTAACGATTGTCCTCTTTGATCTCACAAAGTCACATCTCAATGCCCTGAGATTTTGAACACACATGGATTATCAATTTTCATCCTTGTCTATGATTCCCTAAACAATGCTGTGTGCCTTATTGATTAAAAATGAGTAAACCTTATGGATAATAAAAGCAGTATCTGACATAGCAAGGACAAGAAAATATATGTTAAGTCATTGTATTTGTTTTGATGTTATAATACAAATTAAGTGGTTTATCTAATCAAGACAGTTTTTCTGCATTTAGAAATAGTAAATGCTCATGTTGGGTTCCCAGTTTCACCTCCTTGACCCAGTGATGTGAAATATAATGAAAACTCCCCCCTCGTCTTTGCCCTGAGGTTAGTTTAGCATGCATGAACACAGTGAAAATCAACCATTCCACTATACTTACTATCACAGAAATATTGTATTCTTTTGTCTATGAAAATATGTAACTACTACATGTATATACCAGATAATATCAAATGACCATTATCAATTTGATCTGATTCTAGGCTTCTGAATGAATATCAAAACATCATTACCAAAAACAAACAAAAAGTGAAAAAGGTTGGGTTTTTTTAAAACATGTTGCAAATATTGTATATTACTAAAAGCTAATTCTAAAAAATCTAATCATTGTATTAAAAGTACCATCTTCATTTCACTACTTTTTCTATTGGTAGAGGCTATGTTAAGCACTCATATATAGGACCAAGGGTCCAACCTCAACCCCCTGAGCTTAGTACAAAAAAAATATATTTGCCTATTTTTAAGCACTTCCAAGGGAAAAATTTCTGAATCTTGCAATATTATATAGCTGTGATCACCCTAACCGTAGAACTATTAACATATCAACCAATTATATATAGATCTGTACAATTTAGTTAATATCTTACAATGACACACACCTTTTAGGGATTGTACACATGCAAGGATTGACAGTCTTGTCAGTGAAGTACAGCACTTTTGTGGAGTTTTGATTTTTACTAACACTTCCATTTGGTGGTCCATCTAACTGACTGACAGAAAAACCTACAAAATTTGAAAGAAATTTGAAATAATCAAATTATAAAAGAGATTTATAATCAATACTTAATGCAAGCATTTATCACACCTTTTAAACTCGTTTTTCTTTCCATCTTTTGCAAAATTCTTTGTATTTCTCATACTATATGAAAGCTTACCACTGAACACAGATTTCCTACCTGAATGCATATTGAATATTCCATACCGGAATGTTATAATGGTTGATGTGTGGACATAGTGAAGACTAGGTACAAATGTTGCATTAGAAAACAGTTAAAATTGTGTTATTGGTGTCATCTTTCTAACCTGGATATGGTGTAATAACAGTATATAGATCTTGGATCCATCACACATAACATAAGTCCACCCACTGTGATCCACCACCAGGGTATTATGTGATCACTGCAAACTAACTACACTCACTTGTACTACCTGGTATGGCTGTGATAGGTGATCGCCTCACATCACCCGTGGAGTCAAAATTGATTTTCCGTGATGAATTGCTGGTGTATGAATTCTGTAATTAACAAGATGTGTTTTTGAAACACCATTTTCCCCAAAAGCAACAAAGAAACAAAATGTCAACAGAAAGATCTTGTCACAAGAAATGTGCATATGACATGATATCACTCACTTTCCAGAAAAAAAATAATAATGGCAGTCTAATGATTTCTCCATTTAATATTCTATTTAAACTCAAATGACCGAAGAAAAAAAAATCACATTCCCTGTTAAGTTTGAACTACAGCATATTCAATTGTCTCATAAAAATATTTAGTCCCCTTGATGCTTTTACTTTAAACTCCACATGATGCAGAAATTTCTTCATTCAATTAGAAAAAAAATGACCTCAGTTGTTTTTATTTTGCTTTTTTTTCTGTGAGGGTGAGAAGTTGTATTTGAATAGACATTCTTGCACATAACATCACCGAAAAAAGACAAAATTAACTTGATAAAAACTTTCTCACATTTAATGCAAATAATTTTTTACAATTAAAATGAATTCAATTTATATCTATTTGTCTGAAACAAAACTTCACACACATTAACATTTTTAATTAACGAGTAAATATTGTAAAACATCACTTCTGACTGCAACTTTTTAATACAACTAAATTAGAAATTTTGTCATCATGTGGTTTAAAATTGTTCACAAGGGTGTTTTTAATTTTTTACAGTTATTTTTTGATAATGAAAAATTATTGTATGATTTAAAATAAAGTTTCTTGTTTATTTTTTCAATCTGACCAGTCAGACTAGTAAACTGACATTTTACCTGACCAGACCTATCATTTAGTAGACTTGGTCAGTCGGACATGCCTTAATGTCAAACCCTAATGCCCAGGTTAACTTTTCTTTCAAGCAGTCAAATTCCAAGATCAAGGTCACAAGATCATTAACTTTGATACCAAAAGGTCTTGTCACAAGGAGTGCACATCCAGTTGTAAATGTTAGGTGGAAAAAAACTTCCTGGCAAAAATTTCTGGATCTGTGCATGTAGTAGTAGCTGCATTCACTCTAATGATAACACCACCAACACATTAAGGTGCTCGTAAAAACAAGGAGTCACATGAGGAGTATTCACCCACAACATGGGTTACATACAATGTGGATTATTCATCCAAAACATGGGTTACATACAATGTAGATTATTCATCCAAAACATGGGTTACATACAATGTGGATTATTTATCCACAACATGGGTTACATACAATGTGGATTATTCATCCAAAACATGGGTTACATACATTACCTGATAAATGTTTTTTATTGAAATTCAGTCTATACCTGATAACTTCCATTACTTGATGCACTATTATTAAGCTGGTTTTTCTCCAGCAGGACCGAAACACTTTGTTCTAAGGTGTCCAGGGTATGAAGTTGTGAATCCCCTCCCTTGAAGCAGACTCGTAAACTATTCAAGGAGTCCTTCACAACTTGTAGGTCATCCACACTTCCCTGGAAAAACCAGCCATTACAATGTAAACCCAGTGACAAAGTTTCATAACAGAGATCATACTCAGCTCAAATTTTCCTCTCAAGTCTAATATTTCAGAGCACTCTGTATACACTTGATATTAAATGTTTCATTTTCAGAATTGTTTTTCCTTTTGAAATGATATATATGTATGTATTGTATTAATAATATTACAGGACCTCCCAACATCTGGGCACCTTGATATGTATGATAGTTTCAACTTCATAATGTTATTAGATACAGGTTATAATAGGGTGTACTTGTTTATTGCATTGCAAATATTGTCCACATACAAATGAAATAATGGAGTGCACAGTGGGTCCAAGCTAATGTCGAGTAATATAAATATTTTAATTGATTGTCGAATATCTAAAGAAGTAATTGATTTTTCAAATGAAATATGGTTACAATCTACAATGTACAGCCACACGTCAGTCATGATTTAAATTTTTACTTCTCTATATAGCTTTTAAATTTTTTTGTTTATAAAAACTCAATGTGAGGTCATAATTTGCATAATTAAGTGAAAAAATTATGAAAAATTAAACTGAATGTTCAATTTTCATAATTTTTTTCACTTGATTATGCAAATTAATTTGTTCAAATTTTCATTTCCTACAATGCTAAGCAAACTAATACACTGATCATTGAGAATAATTTATGATATCAAGATAAATTTTTAACCTCAAAATACTAAAATTTTTGTAATAACTTTGTGTAACAAAATTTAAACTTCACATGTGATATCAAATAACAACTACAGATAAAACTATTTATATCAAGAAACTACAGACAATTCTGCATTTTATGATATCATATTATCAAACAATAATGTAGCAGTAATTTTTAAATGAAATGCAGAGAAAAACTGAATGATGACCCACTTATGGCCAAGTACTGTAGATGAATTATATGCAAGCTACAGAACATAGTATAATTATTAACAGTGATTTTTTTTAAACTATTAAAAAAAATCAGCAGCATTTTCCCTCAAATTGGAAAAAGTCATTTATAGTAAATTATAATGAAAAATAAGTCTTGATGTTTTCATGAAATTCCTTAACCTTGACTCATGTCATGAATTTTTAACTCCTTATAGCCATTAATACATGTCTTATAGAGAGTATACCTCTCTTCAGTAAACTTGTGATTTTTACTGTCAGTGTTCTGGTGGGATGTGTCCTAATGTCAGCTCCTTTGCTGATCAATGGAGAAACAGGGGACAATGACAGGCCAAAAATTTCACAATATTAACAAAGAAACCAATTTCTCAGTGTGAATAGTACAGCAACGATCTATGCACAAAATTTTTGGTGGTCAAATTTTGACAAAATGTTTTATGTATTGCTGAAATGGTGATAAAATGTCATACTACTAACTGTGTTAATGAAATCCTACTTTGTGTAGCCACTGTTTGCTTAAGATACTGTTCAAAATGAAATTTGTACTTGGTGTCAATCCTGCTTGTTCAGGTTGCTGTGTTGATGAAATCATTATAGTAAAATGCATCACCCCTACTTGTTTAAGTTACTGTGTTGAAGGAATTGCACTATATATATCAGGTGTATCTATACTTCGCACATTGTCATTGTCTTTAGAAAACTGAGAAATCTTTAGATTGCAGCACTGCTTTTGACTTCTTGGTCTTCAGCCAACAAGGCTTTCACGAAAAAGAAACTGAATTTAGAAAGCTCTACTGTATCATCATTCAGTTTAATCTTCTGAACATAGTGATTTGCATTGTGGGACATATTTAAATTGAAGACATAAAACACTTGTGCAATAACAAATATTCTCACGATTATGTTGTTTTTAACAATGGTAGTTTACAATGAGTAAGGGTTTCACCATCTATTCATGTTTTGGTAACATTGTACATATAATTTTCTTGAATTCTAATCAGGAAAAATGTTTTCAATTAGAAAGAATTCACTGATTTTTGTGACGAGAAACTGCTGAATATCAGCACACAAAAAAAAAATCATTGATTAAATCATTTTTTTGAACACTGAAATTGGGTACCCTGTAATAAGAGTTACAAGCCTTTCTCAGTTGCAAGCCTTTCTCTATTACACATATTGAAGAAGTCCAGATATCCAAAAGGCCTTTGTATGACATATATCATTAAAGTTACCTGTGAAGAAACTGAGGAATCTCTGTCAGATGATGATAAAATCTTCCCTTCCAATTTTGCCATTCGTTTGTCTTGTACTGCCACTCTTGCCTTCAAGTTGGCCTGTGAAAAAAAAATTGGTGATATTTAAGGAGGTATAACACACCACAGAAAACTATAGGACATGTACCATAATATTTTGAATATTGTCCAAATCCACTTGGCAACAAAATTTAAAAGGACAAGGAATAATATGTCTGGTATAAATATTTGTGTTCTGAAAGGGATTCAAGTCATTTTACAATGTAGTGTGTTACTTTACATGTATAGATGATTTACGATAACTAGGAAGTTCAAGGGACCTTGATATAACTAAATGATTGAGAGTTTAAAGGCCGAGTCAAATCCAAAATTTAAAGGTCAAACCATTATGATTCAGATTTTATAGTTTGCATATTTACAATATCCTGGCACTGATTTGACACGCTGTCCTTCATATTTTTTGGTAACTACCTTGTGATTTCAACATGGAACTTTATCTTGCATATATAAAGAGAGTCTTTAATGATTATTTATTTATTTGTTCTTTCCTCATGTTAAAACAGATGTACATTTACAAGACAAACTTCTTGCACATAACAAAGTTTGACACAGGTCACAATCATCAAAACATTTCCAGTCACTTTACCCATAGCATACATTATAATAAATAACAATGTTTCCTTGGCATGTCCCTAAATTATATTCTTTTAAAAATTTACTGTCTCTTTGTCAAGTCCAAAAAAGTCTTAAATTTTATCTAATACCTGAATTCTATAATGAAGTGCTGGTGGGGGTTAAATTGACCAAGTAAACAATTAGCTCTCCACTCCACATGGAAACACAAGTCATCTGTATTAATTAATACAGTAGAGCTAACCCTAGACATTAACCTTTACTTTACAAAGTTTTGAAATGTGTGGTTATTGATCTAAATCTGTGATATATATCGTATTTCAAGTATCCTTTAGGTGAAATGCGCTGTTTAAAAGTTAGTGTCTGTGCAAAATTAGGATGCTTTATATCACAAAATTAACATTTCACTGGTTTGTTTATAAACATAAAAAGGCTCGAGTCTTTGTTTACATAACAAGGAGTTAAATCTAAACTATTGCTCTTATCCTTGTGTTGAGAAGATCCAAATATTGGTTGTCAATGTTAAATAAGTTATATTTTTATTGTTCAACATCAAAAGTAAAAGATGTGTTTCTCAAGAAACGTGAACCAGTTCCTTTAACTACAGATATCGCTAATTCAAGTTTCTCAGAGATATACACTAGGTGCATGATTAGCACAGACAGCCAGAGTCACTGGTCTTGGCAGTTATTGCCTAACTACTTATATAACTAATGACATATTTCTTGGAAATATACACTCAGTGCAGGTCTATGATCAGCATTTATCTGTGGCAATAGCTGCGGCCTTTCTTCAACATGTGGCTGATCTAAGGTTTCTTCCAAATTTGGGCCAAAAATGCACACTGACATAAGCTTAAGCAGCCAACCATCCGAAAATATGGTAAACTAAATTGTCCTCATCTTGTTAAGATTGAGCATCTACTTCTGTGATAAGTATAAGTCTTTGTGATACTAAATGTGGTCTAACATTCATACCCCATGTTCCCCTACAACCCTCAGTCTGTCATGTAACTCAGAGATTTGCAGTTTCAGTGCTCTGGTGATAGACTCCTTTTCCTGGATTTGCATCTGTAACTCATTCTGAAGTTGATCAATTCTCTGGTCCCTCCTGGCCATGTCTTTCTGTAAAACATTTTAAATTCAGTGTCAACTGCAAAACATTTCAAATCCATTTTCAGTTGTAACACATTTCAAATCCAATGGCAACATTGATTCAATAGACAGTTTCATTGGCATTAATTTACCATATAACAAGATTTTTTGGTGACCAGCAAATTAAGTGATTTTCTTCTAAATCTGGCAATTCATTATACCCACACTGTCAAAAGAAAGTTCAGGTATATTGTTGTTACCCTAGTCCTTCCCTCCATCTTTTGGAATATGATAGGTGGTGTTAGAATATGATAGGTGGTATCTTGACAATAGAATTTCCTAGAAGGGCTTCTTAAAATTTCAGATTGAGCCCCCCCCCCCCCCCCCCCCCCCCATAATGTTTTAAGAATATGGCCACAACTTCAGATTACCAAATTCAGCAATATATTTTCCAATTTCAAATCACTGAGACATAGAGTAATTAGAATAATTTCTAAGTTTTCCTCTTTGTGAAGTTGAGGTTTCTTCATTTAAAAGTTCTCTTGCCTAGTTAAATCCCTCTCCCTCAGAAAAATGTTTTCCCTTTAAGAAATGTAGTAACACACCAGAGAAATTTGATATGGATGAAAAGTGGAGGGTATGTACGACGGACACTTTTTAAGTTCGTAGAGTAAGCCTATAACTTTTTAACGTGATTATGAAGTTGCACGATTTTTTGCGTAATCATTCCTCTCTCGAACAGTATCACGGTATGCGGTGCATGAGGTCCACGTGCGCACTGCGCTGGGTATTTTCAACACGTGGTTTTATACACTATAGTAAAATATAGCATTCAATATGGATGGAAAAATCTCTCAACAGAGGGTATATATTGTAAGATTCGAGCACACCTCGGGTTTCCGTCAACGGATATTCATGCTGATTTGCAAAAGGTTTATGGGAATGGTGCTTTAAAATATGCTACAGTTTGCAAGTGGGTACGTCGTTTTAATGATGGTCGGGAGTCAATTGAAAATGACCCTCGAGTGGGTAGGCCGGTCTCCGTTTTGACGGAAAAGAACATAGCTGCTGTGAAAACGTTAATTGAGGAAGACGCACATTATACCGTGCAAGAGATAGAAGAATTAAGTGGCATTCATTCGTCAAGTGTTTTGAAGATCTTACGTGAATGACTTGGGCTACGTAAGTGTGCTGGTTGCCCCATTTGCTAACTGACGAGCAGAAACAAAGTCGGGTTAGACTTGCATCGCAAGTTATAAAAAATATGATAAATGTGACCCACGTCATTTGGAAGAGATAGTTACAGGTGATGAAACCTGGATCTAGCATTTTCAATCCGATTCTAAGGCTAAAAATAAGGTTTGGGTTTCATCTGAGGGCGACAGACCTGTCATTGCGTGCCATTGCAAAACATCAAATCGCATGTTGTATGCGATATTCTTTGATTCGAAAGGTCCAGTCCTTTAAATTCCAGTCCCAAAAGGTAGTTCTGTGACTGGAAAGTATTACAGAGAAAGTGTTCTTACTCAACTTGTTGAGTTCTATCAGAAACGCAGACCGTGCACTGGTGTCCGATGCATCAAATTACTCCATGATAACGCACCGGCCCATAAATCCGCTACGGTACAGGAATATCCGAAAGAATCTGGGCTCAATGTCTAAGATCATCCCCCATACAGCTCTGACCTGTCCCCCTGCGACTTTTGGTTGTTCCCAAGACTAAAGGAAATGCTGGCAGGGCACCGTTTTGAATCCCATTGTCATATAGGCAGTGCGGTCTACCAGTGTCTGCAACATATACCTAAAGAGGAGTACTGGGCGGCGTTCTGGAAATGGGTAGATCGGTGTAAAATGTGTGTTGAGGCAGACAGGGCATATTTCGAAGGTCTTGGATAAATAAAATTTTGATATTTCAAGTGGTTTTAAAAAGACCACCCTACTCTACGAATTTAAAAAGTGTCCCTCGTACAGTAATAATTTGAAATTGAAAACTTTAAAATTTGCTTTATTTAGTCAAAAAAATGCAGTTTTAATAGAAAACAATCTGAAAAAAACATTAAAACCCTTGCTGGACTCAAACCCACAATCTACAGATCAGCAGTTGACACGTTAAATGACTGAGCAATCCACCGAGGCAACTAAATTTAGAAAGGAATTCTGATATTGCTAATATTTATATTTTCATTCCTGTTTTAAAAGGAAGTCAGCCATTATGATAATGTAGTATATCTCCTTAACAAAAGAACTGAACACAACAGTTCTCACAATGAAAGCTATTTTTATTGTCAAATGAATTTGAGAATGGTTTTCCAACTTATGAGTGGATCAAGAGGAATAATGATTTAGTTCCCAAGCATTTGCCAAAGTTCTTTGTTTTTTCAAGTAACAATTTTTGGTGATTATGACATTTTATTAGCATCAATTATATAATTTTAACATTGTCAGAACCATTACTAATAATGACATAATTAGATGATTTCTAAAAAAACAACAACAAAAAACTGTTATACAGTAATACTGCCCATACATGAAATTGAAAGATTCTGAATATATTTCATTTGGTATTGATTTTTTTTTTTTTTTAAAATGGCAAATGCATAAAAGGCAATTAAGTACTCTTACTTTCAGATCTAATATGGTTTTGTCTTTTTCCTGTGCATTCTTTCTTAATTCAATCTGTAAAGAAAAGGAGAGAGTTGCATGCATGTTGTTTTTAGTCCCTAAAACAACAAATTCTAATTTCCTATTTTTCTATTTGTTCACTGTTCATTTTCTTCTCACAGTTTTTTTGTTCAACGCACACCAACTGCTCAAGTTCACACATCACAAAGCATTCATTGTTTGCTCTCCATATGTTCACTGTATGCTCACATACACATATGTATATGCATGCTTAAAAATTCAAATAACTTGCAAAAGTTTAGATGTATCATAGCCAAAATCTAATACCATGATGATGATGCCCCAATATTCTTGACTTATCATAATGCAAAGAAGTCTAAATATTGGAATACAGTGCACAATACCAAGCGTGCATTTTTGTTTCTACTTTAACATGTATCTGTACATGTGATGTTGTATACATATTGTACCAGTGATTGGGAAGGTCAAAATGGTCTATGGGACCATGGCCCCACAATTCAAATTTAATTTTCAATGGGCCATTTTCAGATTTAATGGGCAATTAATGTATTTTGATGGGACAACATTTTATTGCCTTTATAATCAAAACATTTTTTGTTTCTCACTGCTCTTGAAAACGTCTTTCCTTAGTCCCCCACTCTGTCTCAATGTTATTGCTTTTATCACCCTCAATCAATATCTGATGACAGTCTCTCACTGGTGTTATTTTCTCGGTTTGTTTTTTCACTCCCTGTCATTTCTACATCAAAGTGTTTGTTTCTGTCTATTTTTATCCTTTTCTAATGGGGCATTTCCCTGATATGCTGCAGTAAACATCTGCACATGGTATAATAGGAAAGAGTTTATTGGTTATCCACTTTGATTTGTACTGCTTCAACCAATCAGAACTGGTGTATGAAAATACATTGGAATTAAAAACAAAAGTACAAAAATAGTAAGTCGCTCTCCATTTTTTCTCCAGTTGTAGCCCTCTCCAAAAAAAAAAAAAAGCCCCAAAAAACAAAAAACAAAAAAACCCATAGGAGAAGGCTATATATATTATTGCAGCTAATGTATCATGTACTGGTACATTACAGATGTATCATGGATGGAAAGCAGAATATTTATGGGATTATATATAGAGGTTTTGAGCAAAGTGTTACAACAGTAAACTCTGAATATGTATATTTCAGAATTTCTAACCTTTTCTAATTCAGAATTCTGTTTGTCAAAATCCCTTCTTAATACTTCCTGCTTCAGCTGGCTGATTGTTTCATCCTGTTCTGTTAATCTTTGTTGTAACCCTCCCTGAAAATGAAATAATACATCATATTTCAAGCAAGATGTGATTGTGAAACACTATGCCCCTGGTGGCAACAAAGAAACGAAAGGTCTCTATGTATAAATATGAAAGTCCTACAGTCGGACAGACAGACAAAACACAAATATGCCTTTCAAATCTTTGATACAGACTCGAAAAGTCTCATATACATTGTAGTACACTTTATCAAGAATCAAATTGACTTTAAAATTGTGTATTTTCATTTTATTCTCAGAAATCCATTTTGGGCTTATCTATATGAACTGAATGCATTCTCTTTTGTCACTCACAGGCAATTCAGTTGTGTTTGATTACAAATGGTATCTATAAAGTGATAGAGAGAAGCTTAAACTGCTGCCAATTTCATTTGATCACAAACCTATTCCTAGTTTGCAGAGCTTAAGCAATTAATTTCTGGATTTCTTGGCCGTACCTTATTTCCTTGTAGTAGCATACACTCGTTCTTTGTTCGAGATAAATCTTCCCGCAAATCATTCTGTATCATTGTAGACTGCAGTATCTGGCTCTTTAATATTGCCTGAAAAGGAGTAGAGCAACTTTGCAGCCTTCAGAATATTGATGGCCCTTTAATATTAAAATCAGTATTACATCAAAAGGAAAATAAAATTACAGGATGAGTATTGGCCACTAAACAATATCTGATGCATCGCCTATAACATCATAATGTACCTTCATCATAAATGTATGACTGTACAATTAAAGTGCACTGATTAGTGTTTGTGATAATTGAATATTTTGTACACTACAGTATCTATCAAGTGCCTTGTATCATATTGTACTCTCAATTTTCTGCTTGTAAGAGAGAAATTGGTTTGATATAACTTTTCTTTGGGTAGTTCAGGACATCTCTCAATGGATACAGCATGCTGCTGTTTAAACCTGTCTGTTACTCACACCATCTCTATATGGATACAGCATGCTGTTTAAACCTGTTTGTTACTCACAACATCTCTATATGGATACAGCATGCTGTTTAAACCTGTTTGTTACTCACAACATCTCTATATGGATACAGCATGCTGTTTAAACCTGTCTGTTACTCACAATTTGTTCCTCTGGACTAGACCCTGCTATAACAGATTTATCTCCCTCATCACCATCAGGTGGTTCACCACACAACAGCTATCAAAAACAAAAAATATTACACTTCAATGCTACTATTTCAATCTAATACATCACTGATCATTTTGAGCTTTGTCAAAGAACTAAGTTCGTTTGATATCATATTTGATACACAGTATGACCACTTTCAATATTTTCACTAGAAACATCTATGTGTAAGCATTTCACATACAAAAAATCAAAATGGTGAATATATATATATATATATATATATATACAAAAAATCAAAATGGTGAATATATATATATATATATATATATATATAATATTATATATATATTATATGAGAGCATGTATTTTGTTTTATGTGTGTTGTTATATAAACATTAAGAATATTTTACTAATGAAAAAAAAAAAATACTTGCCAAGTACCACATTAAGTGATATTATCACATCAATATAATGGGATAATATAAATGATTGACTGAACAATGAAAGTACACTGATTAGTGTTTGTGATAATTGAATATTTTGTACACTACAGTATCTATAAGTGCCTTGTATCATGCTGTACTCTCAAATTCCTGCTAGTAAAGAGAGAAACTGTTTTGATTTAATACAACTTTTCTTTGGGTAGTTCAGGACATCTCTTTCCTTGGACTATGTATGTTCATAATACTGTCTTACTTTTGTGTCCCCATAACTAAGGGACAGTGAAGTGACAGGAGGAAGGACTACTCTGATAACAATTGCAATCAATGAATCAAAGGCCTAAATGGCGAGGGCTTCTATAGGCAATTCCTGCTGTCCAATCCAATTATGTTTTCAACATAATAAAATATTGTTTAAATTAAAGGCCTGAAGGGCCACAAAGGCATCGAGTGCAATATCATATACATTATAGGGTTCTCAATAAATTCAGAGGGCAGGTAAATTAGAGAAAGTAAGAGATGAAATGTTTGAGTGTCATAGGAGACAGTTCCTCGTGTTTAAGTACATAAATAAAGTTTTACAATCATTTATAAAATGTCAGCAATATGTGTTTATTTACATAAAAAGAAATAAAGAAGAGAGCTTGGGCTGAAGTTACTTATCCTAACAAGTTCATACATGTGCCCTCCTTTTGCTAGATAATATCCCCTCAAGACTAGTTACTTTACAAAGGCTATAATAAATAACTTGAAATTGCAGACAAAAAATGCTGAAAAGAATATAACTGCTTCAGAGTGAGGCTACTTGTTTATAGAAGTTACATCTTCTGTTCATGTATGATGTAACAATTATACGGTATTAACTCTCTGTTTTCAATAATGTCTAACAATTCAAAAGTTCAACATAATATGTAGAAAGGTTATTGGAATTCTGAACAAGATTCAGTTCCCAATGAATGCTACCTAGCCTGGGTTTCTTCGCAAAAAAACCTGTTATTTTCATCGTGATGCACACACTACTTTCATTTTGCTTAATTAAAACTCGGGATCGAGATTGCCGAAAAAAAAACCCAGAAATAGTATTTGTGTTTTTGGAATAGCAACATAACTGTGACCACTTTAGTTTTATCTGTTTCTACTGATCTGAAATAAGGATTCTTGGTGTAACTACAAAACTAGATATAAATGAAAACCAAATTTGAGCAGGTTATTTTGTAAGTACTTAATGATATCATACAACACAAATTTCTCGGGAAAAATCTGTTCCGTAGTAAAGCCATCCGCAAATAATGAACTTCTTTTACCAAATAATCATTATTTAACTATTGGACAAAGATAAATAATAAACAACATCAACAATGGAAATGATATTGTGCCTTTCAAATCTCAATTAAATTCAATGTTTCAAAGTCTTGAATCATAAAAAACATTCAAAACCAATAGGCATTATTTGATTTTGCCTATTGAGATGAAAGGCGGTGTAAAGGCAAAACTTTGTATGATCGCTAGAAGGCTCTCGAGCAAGCTCAACGCCTTAAAAATGCATGTGTATACTATTTCACATCTATTTATAACGAAATGTGTGTGCCTCTTCCATTGAGCATTAGGACAATAATATTTATAGATGTCATTTTCCAAATTTAACATCACAATGGTTTGATAGATTTTGAAATCAATATCTGAACTGGTACATGTATTCAAATAAAATATCGATAAATGAATATCATTTCAGTAGCCTGATTATCTTCTATTTGATATTAATGTGATTAGTTAATTTGTACACATGCACACAAAGAGTTTTTATACAGTTACAAGTAATCTGTATCAACACTAAGTTTTTGTAACAGTTGATCCATTAGTCCATTGGTTCAATTTTATTAACAGTTCAAGCTTATATTTCCACAAACATTCACTGCTATCATAAAACTGGGGAGAGGTCACAAACCAGCTAATATATTGAACTGTACTTGTAAGAATATCAGGAAAACTACACTGTCAAAAGAAAGTAGATCCCCCTGTTGTTAAATACCTGTAAATATCAATTGAAGAATCACCTTACATGCATGTGAGAATTAATCTATCATGTACTAAAACATGTTCTGTTATATTAAATTAAAAATACTAGTACATAGCCATTGCTTACTATTTTCCTGCATTTATACTCTTCTCTCATCCTGCCCACTATTCCCTTAGCATACAGTGACATATAGACAAAGCATCACTGAAGGACTGTACTCAAATAGTGATGTTTTTCAGTTTTGTTAGAATATGATGATACTGAAGTCTGTATTTTTTTTCTTTATTACAAAAGGAAGTCAAGTTAAAACCATATCTATGTATTTGTACATTTAACCAAATGCAGGCATATCAGTGCTTCCTTCACTAAAACAATTGTGTTATTAATATAAATAATTTATCAGAGTGAAACAAATTTGAACACAATTGTAAGAAAACAAAACAGAACCTATAGCTGCCATACCACTTTCATAGTTATTTAAAATTTTAAAAATGGATACCAGTGTACATATGTACATGTATGTAGTCATGAAATAAATCACTTGGTTTTCTATTCTAACTTTAAATGTATGGTAAACTTAAATATGTACTGCAGTAGCTTACCAAGTCTTGTAATTTGAGCAAATCATCTTTGGTAAGTTTCATGTCTTCATAAACATCTATATATTCAGAAAGTAAGTCATCAAAATGTGAGCGTTCAACATAGTTTGATCCAGAATCTTCCAACTCTGTCCCGCTATCCTTTGCTGTATAAAGAAGTAAAAAAAAAAAAAAAGCCAATGTAATAGACCATATTCACATGTTTTAACATTACAATATAAGTTTACCTATACTTAATGTGTGGACATTGATCTAATGAGTTTAAGAAAATGCAGCAGGGATATTTATCATAGTAATTCTTTAAAACAGAACTTAGAAATAATTAATGTTTTTGTAAAAATAAATCAAAACCTTTCTTTGGTATCAATGAAGAGCCATGGACACAAGGAATACACATGCCACTCTGAAGTAATAGACTATCTATCTGACTGACAGGATTTTAACGTCAACATGCTTTCATCAAAAGTGGACGACAATTAATATTATCAAGAAGAAAAGTTGGTATGGCTAAATATTTTCATTACAACTTAAAGAGATATCACTGGTAATAAGCATATTGGAATTCTGAAATCATTTTGCATAGTTACTAGTAATGCAAGAACATGTATGAATATATTGGCATGGCAAATTTTCTCATATAGTAATGATTCCACACATATTTATACAAAATCAGCTTCAAAATAGAGTGTCACCTTGATATATCGCCATTGCTGCATACTGCCATCGAAATGTGTAGAATGGATTTCCATACATGCCGAAAAAACCTGATATAACGCCAAATTCACCTATCACCATCCACTACCCATTTTCAGGTACAAATGTTCAAATTACTTAACAATTAACTTTGCCATAATTGTATGTGACTGGTCTGTGCAGTGATTCATAATGAATCTAAATTTAGCATATGCCAAAAAAAAAACCAAACAGGTAAGGATATGTAACTGCAATGATAGCTTGAATATAATCATTTAAATTTATCTCCAAACTTCTCCAAAAGAATTGCCCACAAGTACACAACAGAGAAAGAAAACTACTATCAGTTGCCATCAACCAGGCATTAGAAGCATGTAATTGGTCAGTCTGTTAAATTGTCACAAATCTTTAATTTAACTTGTGCCAGGAAAACAAGTATAGTTAATTGTGATAATAGCTTGAATATAATCATTTGACCAGTAGAATTGCCCAAACATAAACAATTGAGAAATGAAACTACTGTCAGCTGCAAATTCTGCCCCAGTTTGCTTCATACAAATCTCTATATATGATGAAGCTTCAACAGGGGAGTTTGCGATCAGCTGCTTTATATTCATTTGTGTACCATGTGACCTTTGTGTATATTGATAAGTTTAACATCATATCCCTGTATTCCAGAAAAGGTTGTAGCCACTACATGTGTTTGTCAACCACTCAATGTTTTAAATCATCGTAGAACCTACCATGACATAAATGAAATGGTTGTATATACATGAAAACTTACATGTTTTACAAATGCACAAGCATTTGTTTAAATAGTGATGAATGCCCCACTATTTAATGAAATTTTATGAACTAAAGCAAAACAATTTCATGCTTTTATATATCTTGTCATATGTGGACAACAATAAAAGGACAATAATTCATTAATTGATCAACCACTTCTTTTTTTAAAACTGATGAACTAAAATGGTCAAATTTTTCATGATATAACACAAAAAACAGGCAGGGACAAAAGTTGGCCATATTCTGAGGTGACACTGTACTTACAACCAAATTTGTTTGGTTGTTTGTTTTTTTTCTTTTTTCAGGAATCTACCTTTTTTTACCACACCTGATATGTGATCTGATGAATGACTTTTGGACAGTGATATGCCCCTTGCTGCGGGATGCTGGATCAAGGAACTAGGTACGAGAGCACTGGGAACAGGACTTTTGTCAGCACTGGCTCCATCTCCCTCATCCCTGCCCAGAAGAGATTTTCTTTGGTCCCCAAAACTTTGGTCTGAATCACTGAACTGGTCTGAACTACTGCCATGATAGGTTTTCCTGGATAAATAAATAAAAACTAAATTTTTCACATTGCACTTTGAAAACTGCCAGAAAAAACTTTGCTTACTTTCTTTTATTGGTTTTTCAATATAGTTTTAGTTTTTTATTTCATTCATTAACACAAACCGCCGATCAGTATAGTTGGTTGGTGGCCGGTTTCGTCTAAAGCTATTACCAGCCTTTGCAGCATTTCTACGGGCCTCAGTCAAAGCTGCAGATGCTCCCTGAAATTAATATATATAAATCAATATATATCCATCAAGCATCTGTGACACACATTAAGATAAACAAAATCTCAGCTGTTCCATGTCAATTTATGAGCATGTGACCTTTAATCAGTGTACAATTTTCTATTAATCCTAACTTCAAACTCAATTCACCCAATAACTAAGCTAAACACAAAGATTTAATGTTATTTCCCCTCTGACCTTTTAGATTATTCTAATAGACAAATAACAATAAAAATCAATAGTCTGAGCTCTTGTTCTTATTCTTTAACCTTTGATCTATTTACCTGAACGAGACCCGTCATTGCAGATCCTGATTGTCTTCTATGGTGAGTTGAATGTTTGACACACTGGGGTTTAAAATGAGCAGCCAAGGCTAAAATCAGTCGCATAATGCTTTTTAACTTGCCCTCCACAATGTCTAAAATAAAAATAAACACATCTAATATAATTCATATCCTTTTAGGATAGCCTTTGGGGAAACAAAAGTATAAACACTTTATTCATTTTGATGATTATTTCATTATTCTCTTAAATTTCAATTAAGCTCTTAAACTATATTTATTGCCCTTAACGTTTTCTACCCTTACCTTAATAAAGCAAAATTTTCAATTGTCAAATTTCTGATGCAGAATATTGGCTTTTGGAATGTATTTATTGATTTGAAATATATTTTCATTTTGGCATAATAATGAACACAATCAAATACTGCATGTGTATGTATTTCTGTTACAATTGTGCTAAATTTCTAATTATGCTAAAAAAAAAAAAAAAAGTAGACATATTGAATAACACATAGTTTTGCCTCATTAAATAAAGTTCTTATTGCATTCTGGAAATTTTCACCAGAATTGTAAAAATTTAAAAGTTTATTGAAAATAAATTTCCATAAAACTGAATCAAATGCCTTTACATAGTCAAGAAGGAGAATCAAGCCTGGAGTATTACTTTCATTAAAGTACTGTATGATATCATAAAGTAGCCTAGAATTTTCTCCTATAAACCTTCCTGCTAAAAATCCTTTTTGATTTTCATGAATTATTATATCAGAAAGAATAGACTTCATCTGATTTGCTAAAACAATAGATAGTAATTTATATGTTGTATTTAAAAGTAAAATTGATCGTCAGTTTTTAAGGTACTCTTGAGGTTTTTGTCCTTTGGGTAATATTGAAATAATTCCTTGTGTTTGTAATTTTGAAAGTTTACCAAAATCAAGACTACATTTAAAGGAGTTAAATACATAGGATCCTATATCCAAAGAATTCTGCAGTGAATCCATCCATTCCTGGTGATTTGTCATTTTTTAAATGATTTTAATGCTTTCATTATTTCATGTTTAGTTATTTCTAATTCCAACTGATTTTTCATAGTCTCCGATACTTTTTTCACATCACTGTTATTTATTAAGTCTTTAAGATTAGTATCATCCAGTTGATGATCTTTATTTTCATATAATGTCTTGTAAAATTTTTTAACCTCATCTAAAATTTTATCTTGTTTACTGACCTCTATTCCCTGCTCATTTACAAGTTTACAAATATTTTTGTTGATATAATTTCTTTTTTCAAGTGCAGTGAAATATTTAGTGGGTTTTCTCCTTCCTCTATCCATTTACAATGACTTCTTATAAGTAATCCTTTTAATTCATATTTCCTTATCAATTCTAATTCTGTTCACTTAATAAGTCTGAATATAGTTGTGAGGGACATGTGACGTACATTGCTTGTAATATTTTTATTTGTGTGATTAAGTCTTTTTTCTTGACTTTTCATTCTTTTGCTTTTAGAGAAGAATAATAAATGGTAAAGCTTCTCATTTTCATTAACAACACATCTAAGAATAAATCCTTGGGAATATTTAATTCAGTATCTGGCCCTGGAACACAAAGGGGAATTGTATATTCGGATACTGTATCATGAATAAGTTGTTTAATTTTTAATATATATTCCTTGTCTCTCAGCAAAGAACTATTAAATCTCCAAAATCCTCTTCCTTGTTGAAAATCATGTGTTATTCAAAATGGTATCTTTTCAGAATTCTTTAATATAGGTAGGAGATGCAGACAAGGTGATCCAATTTCTCCATATATTTTTCTCTTTTGTGCAGAGATAATGGGCATAATGATAAGAAATAGTGTATCAATTAAAGGAATTATTGTAAACGACTGAGAATATCAATTATTGCAGTATACAGATGATACAGTTTTACTTTTAAAGGAACCAAAGATTCACTTAAGTCAGCACTTCCACTTGTAGAGGAATATGATTAAAACCAAATTACGAAAAAACTAAATGTGTAAAAATAGGACCCCTATCAAATAAACCAAATGACGCTTTTAAAGGTTTTGAAAATCTTACTTGGTCTCAAGATCCACTTACAGTCTTAGGTATTACATATTGTGTAAATTTAGACAATAAAGATATGTATGATTTAAATTTTAAGCCAAAAATTAATGAAATGAATTCACTCATTAGTTCATGGTCTTGATTAAAACATTGATTCTTCCAAAGATCATACATCTGCTGATAGGTCTTCCAAATCCTCCCGGGGAAAAGTTAAAGGAAATTGAAACTTTTTTTAATGAGTTTATATGGAATTCAAAAATACCTAGAGTAGCTAAAAGGGATATTCCAAGGGAGGTATAAGAATGATATGTCTTGATTCTTTTTGTAAGTTTAAAAATAACATGGATTCGTAGATTTTTTAGTGATACTTGTCTGTCAAGTTGGAAGAATTTATTAATGAGTATTCTTCCAAATGTAGAAAATATGGTGATTTTTGGTATACAAATATTAAATCACTTGTCAACGATTTGTAAAAATCTATTTTGGAAGGATGTCTTTTCAGCATTCTTTGAGCTAAGGAAATATATTGATAGTCAACAATCTCTTTTAAGCCCTATATGGTTCAACAACTCTGCTTGTATTAATAACAAACATGTTTATTACAAGCAGTGGTTCGACAATGGTGTGCATCGAATGCCAGATTTTTTTAAATAATGACAGTACAATAATGAAGTATGAATATTTTTGCAAACGGTATAACATAAAACCGCCATTTACACAATTTTTAGGAATAGTAGAATGTATAAAAAAAATTACATTTGAATAACAACACAGAATATATAATGCAAAATATGCCATATTATCCAAAATTTTTACAGATAATTAAGAAACAAAAGCAAGGCTCAAGAGACTTTTATGACATTGTTATTTATCAAAAATGGAAAAAACTAAAATGGGAATTAAAATGGGAAAAAGAAACAGACTTAGAGGTAAATGATATATGGTGGAAAAAGCAAAATATTTTATTTTTCAAAATAACAAATGATGTTCATTTAAGATGGTTTCACTTTAGAATTGTACATCAAATCCTTGCAACTAATACATATTCACATAAAATTGAATTGCAGATTCAGAACTTTGTACATTTTGTGGACATAATGCAGAAACATTAAGTCATCTATTTTGGGAATGCATATATGCAAGTGAAATATGGGATAACATATTAGCATGGATAAAAGATGAATTTTATTTAGATATGTCACTAAACAAAATTGATGTTCTGCTTGGTAGATTTTACAAATATTACAACACTTTTAAAATAATAATATGTATTGTAAAAAGGCATATTATAGAAAAAGGTGCAAAAATTAATTACCATCCCTTACTGGACATAAGTGTGAAATATTATATTACTATCAATGTGAAAAATTCATTTATATGAAGAACTGTGAAATGGACAAGTTTAACAGTAGATGGGCGTGGCTCTCTCAAGTAAAAATAATGATACATTAGATTATTACCCCTATGACCTTTGATATTATAAAAAAATGAATTTGAATGACTATAGTAGACAATGATATCCATATACATGCAACAGGGTGAATGGTGTACGAAAGATGAATGTATCAACAACAAAAAAATAATAACCTCATGTCACATTAATGTACAGTATGTATGTTAAATTATCTTATAGATCCCAAGGCCTCCAACCTTGGTTATAAGGACACACATAAATGTATTGGGGTAATAAAAATATTGAAATGAAAAAAAAAAGTAGACATACAGTATATTACATACCTTTAGAGTTTGTATGGTGCATACGAATATGATTTGCAGCCATGTATTGTAACACTTTATCAACATTCTCTTTCATTTCTGCTGATGTTGAAGGACAGTAGTGTATTCCACTCAAATGTTCACCAGCTGAAATTAAGAATATTGAGAATCAAAGTTGGTCTACATAAAATAGAAAACTAGACATAACAGTATGACATGAATGTGCCCACTGACATATTTGAAAGTCCAAGGAGGTGAAAATAACATTGTGTGTAAATGAAACAAATATAGAATCTCAAACTGATGTTTTTGTTTTCTTAAAGCAATATAAGCTGCCAAAATTGCAATTTTTTATAGTGGCATTAAAAGAGGTTAAACGAACGTTGATATGATTGAAAAAAAGAACTGCATCGAATTTCCTCTCTTATGCATCGTTTACACACCTTTACGTGATGAAAAATATATTCCTCGACATTCCGTTTGACCCTAACAATGGCAGCTGATTAATCGTCGGCGACAATCCCGAAGATAACCGATGTTGACACGAATGATTCTGATGCTGATCGGGGTGGATCGGGTTGTATCCGGGTCATTAAAATATGGACGGCGAGGTGAGATAAAATTCTAGTTACCATCATTATTTTGGCATTGTTAACGATGTTATATGTTTTCAAGTTATGATAGTATGTTTTTTAGTTATGATAGTTTTAAGGGATCTCTCGAAACATTACGCAAAATTCCAAAGTCGGCTTTCTCCCTCGCTTCGAACCTTTCGTGTCAGACATCTTTCGTGCTTACCGGAAATATTGCGCTTGCGCATTTGATTTTGCCGAATGAGTTCAACTTTAGGTCATTGCATACGGAAATAATGTCGGGAAAATTAAGGTACGGGAAGACTTAATTTCAACTGTCGAACATTTTTGCATTTAATGCAAAAAATACAACATGTCAAAAGTTTAATCGATAAAATCAGGTATTAGAAGGTAGATGTTTACAAAATTTTCGATTAAATTTTAGGACCCCAAAATAACAATTTTGACAGCTTATATTGCTTTAAATCAGAGAACTAAATACAAAATTTTCATCTCCAATTCCATCACAGTTTTAATGTTTAGTATGCCCAATCAGATATTGTTTTCTACATAAAAGGGGCATGGATTTGACAGATATTTTTGTATCAGAAATGAATAAACTTTAACCATCAATAATTTTTATACAAGAGTTGCCCAAGTGATGCTTAATTTTTGTAACTTCCTTTTCTTGAAGAGTTCTGACATTTTATAGTTACAATATTCTGTACTACATTACTTTTAATGTCATGGAAGTGCAACATGGACTTTGTAATAAATTATCAAGATACTAATTACTAAAGGACATAAGTGACATTTCTGACATTTTCTCTAAAATTATTTTTCCATCTCCTTGTGAAGAGTTCTTGTGCAATTTCCAAAATAGGTTTAACTTTTATATTGTAGTCATATTAATATTTTGTATATTGGCCTGGGTAGCTCAGTGGTTAAATCACCTAACCAGTTACAAAGGTCCCGGGTTCAATACCCTATATATTCGCCTATAAGTTGATCTGCCTATAAGTCGGTTGTATTTTTTGAGGTTAATATGGAGGGATTTGCCACTGACCTGACTATAAGTCGGTACAATTTTTTGCAAGAATTGGTCAACAATTCTAAATCAAAGATAAGGTTTTACCTCATTTCAAATTCTATTTTGTGCAATGACACCATATTTTGTGTTTTTTTTAACAATTCAATTTCATATTGCTGAAATGCATTATTCAAACATGTTTAACAATTCAATAAACCTTCTCCACTTTGTCCATGTTTTAGTTTTAGAGTTATATCCCTTGTCTAACATATTTTGAACACCGATCTTGGGCGTTTTTTTCTACTGGTATCTTACACAGTTCATGTTCTTCATAACAATACCAATAAAAATAAAATATATTAAATTTAGAATTTTATTTCATGAATGAAAATAAAAAGCATCCATAGTTATTGTGTTGGAATCATATGCAGATCTTTGTCTCTTTCGCATGGTGATGTACAATATAACAGAATTTTAAAATACCTCACAGGTGGTATTTATGAGAGTTGGATAATTATGAGGTGCTCAACACCCAAGTCATAACTGCTCTTGTGTACTTTAACCTATCATTGCCACTTATGGCATTTTGATTAATCTTTCTTTTGTTTTTTAACAATTACCATCTCCAGCTTATCTCTGAGCATTGGGACCTGTGTTTTCTTAGTGGCATGTGCTTCAAGAAAATTGTGAAAATAGTGTACAATTTATTTTCCTTCAGTTGAATTTTAAGAGAGTCAATAATTCTGTTATAAATTTTTTCTTTATTATTCTTCTAAAAATATATTTGTCAGAACTTTCAATATTCAGATGGATTCGCAATTCCATCTTATTGATAACGATAGACTTAGTGACCGCCGTGTAAGTCACTTAAAGAATGTATAATATACTTAATTAGATCCAAAACATCACTTTTCGTCTTGTAAAAAAATACCAATCTTCTTAGAACTCGCCTATAAGTCGGACATAGAGTTTTGGACCAAAATTTGACTCCCAAAAAACCGACTTATAGGCGAGTATATACAGTACTTGACTGTTCCAAAGATTTTTCTGTCCTTCTTTCCTATAGTAATGTTATTATTATTATTATTATTATTATACTATTTTTATATAGCGCCTTATCTAATTATATAATTACTCTAAAGCGCTTAACATGTAAAACAAGGGCAATATAAAAACGAACATTATATAAATTGAAAGGTCACAAAAATAATAATCATCTAAAGTCGAAATGGGAGGTATTAGTAATATTTTTTATTTTTTTTATTTTTTGTATTATCATTTTTGTTAAAACAGAAAATAACTGGATACATTATAAATCAAAAGCAAGTTTAAAAAGATGTGTTTTTAGCTTTTGTTTAAAAACAGCAAGTGATTGTTCACAACGAAGGTTCAGCGGGAGGCAGTTCCACAGGGTGGCCGAGGACACATCGAACCTTCTATCACCATACACCCTGCTGTGAGTGCGTGGCTTTAGAAGGCACAATGAATCTCCAGACCGGAGTGTACGTTGTGGGCGGTATACCTGAACCAGTTCCTGGATGTATGCTGGGGCTTTTTGATGCAGTGCTTTGAAGGCGTACAAAAGGATTTTATAAGTTGTTTGATATGCCACAGGTAGCCAGTGAAGGGATATGAGAATCGGTGTAATATGCTCATATTTCCTTGAACGTGTCACTAGCCTGGCAGCGGTGTTTTGTCATTTATACAACTTACTATAATACATTAGAGCTGACATTTTCACGTGCAACAACCAGGCTTCTGGGCCACCAACATATAAAAATCTCAAACTCTGACTCAAACTCGTGTTTTTCACCTGAGCAGAGATTTTGCTAAAATACTGTGCCACCAAACTTTCTCAGAGTCCCCTCACACGAGTTGAGATACAAGTAAAAAACCTCAGTGTGTTTTCATTATTGCAAGGGGTCTTGCTTGAAATAAAATCCACTTTCACTTTGTTGTTTACATTATTTGAAATGCTTTAGAATGTACTTTACATGTTATTTTTTATCATTCATTGACCTCATATGAAAAAGTCGCCTGCAGTTTCACTATCCATCATGACATCAGACTACAAGATCACTCTGGGAATTGCAAATGGTGCAAATTAGAGCAATCATTTATTGATATATGCCCATGACAGGCTACATGTACCATGACTGATAGGGATTGAATTCTAGAGATCTTTTCTGTGGTGATTTGTGTTTCACAGAATGGCAAAAGTTAGATCCACTCCTGAATTTCCCATTAATCATGATGACACAGCTATCATTTATCGTGTACAGTTGTTTTTGACATACAATATATTTTAGTAATCTTTTTTCATCATTTATAGAGAAATTAAATGTAATGAGACTTTCAGTGACACTATTTATGTATTAGATTACAGTATGTGTAAATCTACAGTAGCATGCTACTGAACTTAGGCTCAAGATACACATTAATGTAAGGGTCATGGTACAATTTGAGTGTAGCAGATACCATTTTCTTTTGAAGTGGAATTTCTTTACCAGCTATCTTGTGAAATGCTGTCTTGACATGTGCTAATTCCTTGCATTGTTCAACATCTCGAGTGTTACCCATCATAATATAGAAAGACCCCATTGCAAAAACCAAGACTCGAAATGGGAGAGGTTGCTTAAAGGATTTATTCACAATTGTTGTGCACAGATTTGAAGAAAATCATGACCAAAAAAAATTAAAGAAGTATGTTGAAAATATCTCCATCACTCAACCCTTCCAAAGGACTGAACCTGTCAAGGATCCTCCTTCTTCTCACAATTGTTACAGATTATAATCTCTTCACTGGTGAATATCCAGCCGAGATGAATCTCAGCTGAAATATGTTAAATTCCTACGACACCTGTGTTGATGAAGTCATCTGGTAGCCCTTTTTTGTAAGTAAATACACTTCAGATTTTATTTGAGGTTGCTATTTACCAATCTCAGGATTTTCTGAGAAATTTCAAATATTTTTCTCAGCTGAGTTCAGAAACTATGGACTTTGGATTCTCTAGATTATGCGACACTGATTAAATGTTTGATGTTGGCAACTTAACGTGTGAACATTTATGTTCAGTTGTTGTTATTTTCTCTATCACTGATTCAAGACAGGATAGATAAAATTTTGTTTTATGTGTTTTGTTGTTTTTATCAATTAAATAAAATCAAAAATCAAGCAAGCAAGTATAAAATGGACTAGATTTTAAGTAATACAGATTTCAAGTTGACAATATTAGATCTTCTTTGAAAATTTTTTGGACAAGTGAAGTTGAAGTTCAGACAAGTGAATATCTTCATCCCTTGTCCGAGTAGACAAGTAGGGAAAAAAAGTTAATGTAGAGCCCTAAGAATATAATTATTATTGATATTTTAAAGTTTTCAATTACAGGAACATCCTGATTCATATCTAAACTAAATATATCTATTAAACAAATCAATGTCAAATTACCAAATATTCTAAACAAAATAAATCAATATATCAATGGTAATACATTTATCTTGCATAATGATTCAATACCTGAAACATGAACGTCTTTTAATTCAACTAATTTCATTCTTTCATCTTTTCCTACAATTATTCAAAATCATCTGAATTTCAAAAAAAAAAAATTTTTAAATTCAAAATAAGCAAGATCACAAAAGTTCTAGTTTATAAAATTTTCTGATCTATATTAACTGTGTTGACATTGATCTTATCGCCAGGCCAATTATCTATAAAAATAATGACTGCTCCCCACTGTCAACAAACAAGGTCATTCTGCCATTTAAACCTCTTGCTTTCATTGAACAATAAATAAGATCAATGTCAGGTAGACATACTACACCAGCTAAAATCCCCTAATCAGTTCCTGGGATACTACACATTGTACTGAGTGAAAAATTAAAAAAAAAAATATCAGCATTTACAATCACCAAATCACAGTAATCCCAAAAATCTGATTAATGTGGTAACCTAATCAGGAATTATTTTATGACCACTTCACTTCTGTCTGGCTAGTACTAATCCATGTGCATGGACAAGTAAAGATAATGAACAATGACCAATCTCAAAAATCCTTCACAGAATACAAAATTAAGAGAAAGGCAAACACAGACCCCTGGACATATAAGGTATTGGAGCATCCCCTGTTGACCGATCACACCCACCATTGAGCCCTATATCAGGTATATCCTGATCTGGTAAACAGAGCAATCCCTAGTCAAAATCAGCAGGCAAAGAAAAGCCTAACATTGGTATGAAACAAGACCAATGTATCATAACAATTATAAAAGACATTAATACTTTAAAAGACCATCCTATTTTTACCTTTAATTTGTGTCACTGGAATCTAAAGATTTAAATTTAATTTTGCTAACTTAATTCTAGTCCATTCAGCCTTCAGTTATTGTCAATCAAAAGCATGACAAGATGCTTTTCAACAATAACTTTATCAAGATAAAGTAGTGTATTGATCTCAACGAATGAGATGCTGAGATTTTTTTTATGCAAACCACAACAAAGGTTTTCAAAAATTGCAAGGTTTACCCTTAGAATGCATTTAAAGTTACAAATTTCTTTAAACAGTAAACAGATTCAAACTCACTACCCAGACATAAAAAGCTGAAATAACTGATGGAGTTATATGTATAGACAGTCAAATATATGGAGATAGACAATTTCAAAAACAATGTGGAGGTTAATTTTATTATGAAAGGCAGTACTTCACATAATGAGGGTGTCTTATACCACCTAATTACTAGCAAAAGCCATGTAATGGTCCAAATTTCTTTCAAAATATATGCATCAAAATGTATATGTATAAATAAATTGTATGCTGTAAAAACAACAGAAAGTAATTGGTATTTATAAATGGAATTCCTGTACAGTGTAAATTATCTACAAAAACTTAACACACAATTAAAGGCCTGAAGGGCCACAAAGGCATCGAGTGCAATATCATATACTCAATAAATTTTGAGGGCAGGTAAATTAGAGAAAGTAAGAGAAGAAATGTTTGAGTGCCACAGGAGACATTTCCTCATGTTTAAGTACATAAATAAAGCACTACAATCCTTTGTAAAATGTCAGCAATATGTGTTTATTTACATAAAAAGAAATAAAGAAGAGAGCTTGGGCTGAAGTTACTTATACTAACAAGTTCATACATGTGCCCTCCTCTTGTTAGATAATATCCCCTAAAGAATAGATACTTTACAAAGGCTATAATAAATAACTTGAAATTGCAGACAAAAAATGCTGAAAAGAATATAACTGCTTCAGAGTGAGACTACTTGTTTATAGAAGTTGTATCTTCTGTTCATGTATGATGTAACAATTATACGGTATTAACTCTCTGTTTTCAATAATGTCTAACAATTCAAAAGTTCAACATAACATGTAGAAAGGTTATTGGAATTCTGAACAATTCCCAATGAATCATACCTAGCCTGGGTTTCTTCGCAAAATAACATGTTATTTTTGTCGCGATACACACACTATTTCCGTTTGCTTAATTGAGAATCGCAATCAGGATTACTGAAAACAAAACTGAAAATAGTCTTTGCGTTTTTGGAATAAGAACCGAACCGTGACAATGTGCAATCCAATTTAGTATTTATCTGTTTCTGCTGATCTGAAATAAGGATTCTTGGTGAAACTATGAGACAATTGATTTAGATGAAAACTAAATTTGAGCAGGTTACTTTGTAAGTACTTAATGATATTGTGTGACACAAATTTTGCAGGAAAATCTGCTTTGTAGTAAATCCATCCGCGAATAATGAACGTTTCTTTCTTGCCAAACAATCGTTATTTAACTATTGAACAAAAATACAATTATAAACAACGACATCAAAAACGGAAATGGTATTGTGCCTTCAAATATCAATTAAATTCAATGTTTCAAAGTCTTGAATCATAAGAAACGTTCAATACCAATAGGCACTATTTGATTTTGCCCATTGAGATTGGAAAGGTGGTGTAGTGGCAAAATCTTTCATGATTGCTAGAAAGCTCTCGAGCAAGCTTGACGCCTTAAAAATTATTTAATACTGTAATAATCTATTCAAAAACCTCTGGTAGATTTTTTTTTAGTTTTGTGTAGTGATATAAAATCATTCTTTTCAATCGTTATGATATTCAAATATAATGCATTTCAGAAGATGTCACGTTTGTGCCTGATACCCATTACATGTATATTGATTACGATGCATGTAAATGCAAAGTAGATTGAAATGGACTTCAAACACTCCAGTTTTCATAGTCACCATCACTGAATCCTACCTACCCTTTTCATTTGTGACATTAAATGTTTCAACTGTAACAGATGACAGTCATAAACACTGTATATTTCCAATCTTGCCAGGTTATGTATGTTCCGTGGTTTTAATCCAGTAATCTTCTCACTGTCTGTGAAATGGGGTACTTAAAGCTTGATTGTTAGTGTGAATTTAGATAACATATGACCTATAGAATCATGTGCATTACATGCTAGTATGCACTTTGCTTGTACAAGAGACAGAAATTAACAAATTTGAATAGTGACACACAAACCTATGTGTACGTTTCTGGGGTTTTTCCCTTCCTTTTTCCATTTTCTTTTTTAATGCAAAACTTACATTGAGTGACCAATGAATTTATTTCATTAATCACTTCTTAGACTATGAAACACAGAAAGTAAAATTTGAAAAGAAAAAATGATGAATGATTATCAAACATCCACACAAGCCAAAGCTTCTCTCTCCTGTCACCCATGGCTCTCTGTGAGAAAATTTCTTCTTTTCTATTAATAAGTATGACACAATTCGGCCAATTGCTGAGCTTCTGAGCACAGCTTAGTCAGAGATTTGAACTGTTTATATAATGCAAGCATACTACTCTTGACCAATCAGAATGCTTGTCTGTCCATTACTTCAGTAAACTAACCAAAACAGAACCTGTATGCATATAGAATACTGAACAATTAACAAATAACCAAACAGACATATTTGTGTATTTGATGAAGAAACTGGGTTTTTTTTCACTTAAAGAACAGGCAGTGGGAAGTCTCTATGCTACCAGGCATTTACAATGACTAGACAGAATAAACCAAACACAATAACCAATGGGGTTTACATTATGTTTAAGAAATAAACAAAGGAATTGCTCCAATGTCATCAATTCTGTGACTTCTTGTTGAAGATAGTTTTGTTGCATAAAGCACAAGTTTTCATGGCCTCAGCCATTATTGCTGTTTACAAATTACACATGGCTGTGCTAGACTTGATTTTCCATTTTAGGCTAAGTATGAATTCTATTGGTCAATTAATTACGTCATTAAGACATGCATATTAATGAGAAATGAAATTTTCATGCAGAGAGCCATGAGTGCAGGGGGAGAGAAGCAGACATTTCTGCTGTGGCTTGTGATGATGGCTTCTCAAATTGACAGTATCAAATTCATCACTACAAGTTAAAATGAAGATATTAATAAAAAAAATCTCTCATATAATCAGTTCAAAGAGCAACAAGAGATTTGTAATTAAAACTCTAATGCAACTCCTTCATACATAGTACATACACATAACAGTTAAATGACCCCACCCTATATTTTGGCTTTTCCTGATTATCTCCCCATCCCCTTCATCTAAGGATACTCCTTGCAAAGTTTGGTTTAAGTTGGCCTGAGAGTTCTGGAGGAAAAGATGATTGATTGATTTTTTGTTTTCCGCCACATTCAACACTTTTTCAGTTATCTGGTGGCGTCCAGTTTTTATTGGTGGAGGAGAGAACCCAGATACAATGTACCCAGGAAGAGATCACCAACCTTCTGAAAGTAAACTGGCAAACTTTCTCACATATATTGGCGGGAGAAGATGAAATGTTATACCGCTAACAATGCTAATGATGCTGACAGATAACAGAAAAAATTTGAAAAAACAGAAAAAAACTTGAGCCTTTGGTTCAAGTGAACTAAAAACTCGAAAAGTACAATTGAATCTAAATAAGGAGGTGGTTGGACCAGTCATTATGTTTTACTTTCTACTTACAGACAATTTCAATCAGTTCTGCTATCGCTACTCCATCCCTCATATCATTCCTGAGGTCCTCGATCTGCCGAACACCTGCCTTCTTCTTTAACTGTGAGTTTACCCATGCTACATAAGCATGCAATTGGTTCTGTAAAGAAATTCAAAATAAATTTATAAGGTCATGGTCAAAATTTCAAATTTCTCCTCCCAAAATCAATGAGAAGAAGAAAAAAAACCTATTGGTACATTCAATTCAAAGTTTGAACCTCAGATTAATTATATAAAATACTGAAATTTTAAAAGACCAATTTTATTCTCATTGATATTAAAATGTTGGTATGACAATCTTACTAATATACAGACTGCCACAATAACACAGAATCATTCATTTTCATGGGGTCCTGGGTTGTAGAGAAATTAGCAGATTTGTGGGAAGCTGATTTTGTGATTGATGAGTTATTCTTATTTCTTGTCCATGGATGACAAGAATTCATGGGTATCAACTCAAAGTGAAAATTAATGTTTCAGTATCCTCCTTCTACAATCGCCACTTTGTTCTTATTAAGAATTTGATTTTTTGTGGTCCCAAGGCCAAGACTTAAACAAATATACATTCACACTACATGTATAGGAAGATGTGGTAATGCATTGTTGTTCCTTGAGAAGATAACTATTTTTATGTAGAATTCATACCGAGTTAGACACATACATGGCCCCATCCTTGTCCTAGAAACCATAATATTGGTTTGAAGTATTGTTTACTCTGTCCTTTCTGGCATCATGGTTTTAACAGGAGTTGAAATTGAGAAAACTGAACAAACTTCAATCAGGAAAACTTATTTATAAATGTTCATATCTATTACTAACCCATTTCCTGATCATGTTTTTATGTCCTTAAAATAATTCACTCACAAAGACAACATAATGATAAATAAATGTTTCTAATATATGACATGCAAGTGGAAAAGAAAGTAAAGATGCCATGCTCTTCATTCAGTTTCACTTTCAACTAAACATGCAACTTTATGACATTTGTAAGAGGCATATTATCACATAAGTTCTCTTAGATAGAGAATACATATTAGGATGGATTCTTGTCATCATTCAAATTGGAATATATAAACTTTGAATATTTTTGGCTTTGATATCTTTACCAATTGTAATGATAACCATTTCCTCGTATCTATTTTAAAGCAATATAAGCTGCCAAAATTGCAATTTTTTATAGTGGCATTAAAAGAGGTTAAATGAACGTTAATATGATTGAAAAAAAGAACTGCATCGAATTTCCTCTCTTATGCATCGTTTACACTCCTTTACGTGATGAAAAATATATTCCTCGACATTCCATTTGACCCTAACAACGGCAGCCGATTAATCGTCGGCGACAATCCCGAAGATAACCGATGTTAACACGAATGATTCTGATGCTGATCGGGTTGTATCCGGGTCATTAAAATATGGACGGCGAGATGAGATAAAATTCTAGTTACCATCATTATTTTGGCATTGTTAACGATGTTATATGTTTTTATATCTTTTTCGTCCCGAATCAGTCAAAGTCGGCTTTCTCCCTCGCTTCAAATCTTTCGTGTCAGACATCTTTCGTGCTTACCGGAAATATTGCGCTTGCACATTTGATTTTGCTGAATGAATTCAACTTTAGGTCATTGCATACGGAAATAATGTCGGAAAAATTAAGGTACGGGAAGACTTAATTTCAACTGTCGAACAATTTTTACATTTAATGCAAAAAATACAACATGTCAAAAGTTTAATCGATAAAATCAGGTATTAGAAGGTAGATGTTTACAAAATTTCGATTAAATTTTAGGGACCCCAAAATAACAATTTTGACAGCTTATATTGCTTTAACAGCTGAGAATTCTGACAGAAATGATAGTAAAATGTAAATATAATAAATAATTTGTTTTATTGAATACACAAGGGTATGAACTGCAATGCTCACACCAGCATACTTTTCATGTAGCCCTTACATAAAAAAAATGAAATTTATTTCATAAATATATCTGCCATATGTGCATGATTTCTTGTTATGAAAAATGTGGGTCATGAAGCCACTTAATTCTTTCCTACTTTATTAAATTTTGTAACATTTAATGCTAAGATGGGGTCTGAGGAACTTCGAGATATAGGGGACAATTATTTCAGTGGCATCAACAGCATAGCAAGATATCATTTTACTCCCTCATTTGAAAAAATTGAAAGTACTCATTTTTGACTCTTATAGAACAAAATCACAACCAGAAAATATTTTCAAAACTATATGAATATGTCATAAATGTCAAAAGACAGAATAAAGTATATTTCCACAATATTTTGAACTTCATTGCTATCCCTCTTAGGGCCATTGAAAATGCCCTACCCTTAATCTTTTCATTAAAAAAAAATTTGAAAAAATCATTTTCTATTTCTTATATGCTCTGATACCCCTACTTTACCTCATATAGTTAGGAAAAAGTCCAAAAAAATCTAAAGTAGTAGAAGTATGACAAAATGATGCAAAAATCTAAAATTATCAGAGGAAATTCAGTCTACCTTATATCTTATTGTCTGGGTAGAGTAGTGGTTAATGCACACACTTCTCACTGTTGTGACCCGAGTTCGATCCTAAGGATAATGCGAGAGGGCATTGTGGTTGCCCACTCTGTCACCTGGGTTTCCCCCAGGTACTCGTTTCCTCCCACATCAATAACCCCTTTGCACAATTTTGCATTAATTTTAAATTGTAGAATATATATTGTTAATCATCATAAATAAATAGTTTGAACTTCTCATCTTACTGAATATGCCAGTGTTTATCAGTTCTGCTTTGCAAAGATAGATATACATTAATATATTGTGTTTATACAACAAATTATGACAAAATATGTTATTCATTAGTGTATACAATGTATGCCTGCTCTGAATTTCAAGGACTTTTGGTATGGAGAAACTGTGACCTTGAACTAACCTTAGTACAAAAACCAAGATCTATGACATCACTTTTTTCTGTGTGTCAGAAGAATGTATACATTCTACAGCTGTTGCATACAAAATATAAACTCTCAATACATTCAATAAATATGCAAAGAGTCCATCCTTAAAGTACTTTTCCAAACTTCTTAGCCCAGTAACAAACTGGAATATATCAGTTATAAATCTCCAGTTTAACCCTCAAGTGTAATCTAGTTAAATCTCAAACAGCTCTTTGTCACTTTTTCATCAATTACTGCTGATACTAAAGAGATCTTTCCCCCATTTAACTTTACTTACAAATTTATTATTTAAGTTCAAACAAGTTTTCCTTATTTTCAATTCACAATAATTCAAATTCAAAAACTTCTATTGAGTGAAAAAAGTCCTATCTTGATGAATGATTAAGCTGAGGAATGGAACATTTTCAGATTTTGTTTGCCTTACCCAATAACAGTTTGACAATGCACAAAGCCCATTGTAAATAGCCTCACCACAAGTGGATTTAATTCTGACAGCTTGATATAGCTTGCTTAATATTCCCTTTGTAAAAGAAAATAAACAAACTGTCAATGATACCATTCACAGATACTACTCTTTGAATCATAAAAGTTTTGTTCATTGGCATTTAGTATTGTTGGTTTGTAAGGGAGGCAACTATATCACAGATAGAACAATAAACAAATAATGGTGTGAATTACCAGAGATCTACATACATGTTTAAAAAAAATCATAAATTTACAAAGGACATGTATATAATAAGGACCCTATGTACCCACACAGTGAACCATTTGATCAAAATGACATGTGACCTTCCTTGACTGGAAGTACTCTCCCTATTAAGATGTAATGAAAGCATATATTTTGATGCAGCTTCATAGCAGTGTACAGTAGAATGCATCGATCATATCGAAGTCATGTCTTTTACTACAAGTTGTTCAAAAATATACATACAAAGTAACAGTACAATTAAATACATCATGAAAACTTCAGAAAGTAATGGTGAAATTTACATAACAATCTTTACTTTAATATACAGGTGACTCTCAATAACTCAAAGTTCAAGGGGCCTTGATAAAACTTTGAAAGCTCTCGAGTTTGAATGTTGATGGAAATCTGGAAATTAAAGGTCCGACATTACGGTTCAGATTTTATAGCAAAAAAAGTGCATATACTTACAACATCCTGACATTCCTTTGACATGTTTGTCCTTCATATTGTTAGGTATATGTAATTGACTTAAATTTTTAACACGAAACTCTATAAAGAAAGAAGATTTTTAAAGTTTATGTATTTATTTGTTCTTTTCTCCTGTTACGATACATGTACATTTACAAATGTTTTGTCCATAACAAGGTTTCACAGTCACTAACTACATGGAGCACAATCCACTGCACAATCGTTAACAATTTTCAGTCACTTTATGCAAAGTATGGATTATAATAAATAAGGATGATCCTTGGCATGTCTCTAAATTATATTCTAAAAATTATCATCTCCTTGTTCATTCCAAACTAGTCTTTTAAGTTTGACAGGGTTGAATTGTAATGAAAACAAAGGGCAAAGGGGTGGGGAATTTAAATTGACCAATAAAACAATTAACTATCCACCCCACAAGGAAACACTGTCTTTGTGTCCCCTATATAAACACCTAATTAAGACAGTTGAGCTAGCCACAGGCATTAACCATTATTCAGGCAAGGTCCAAGCAGAAATCATTACCCACTTGAGTGATGATGGATAAATGCTACCATCACTTCCAGAGATCTTCAGTGATAAAACAATGAAATATGTGTTACGAGACACAATTTTCACTCTGAGAGATCAAGAATTTCGCAACATTAAATATTCAACAGTTTGAGAGTAAATTTGCTTAGTTATATGGAGAAAAAAATCAGGACTGTGATTTCACTTCAAGAGATCAATGTTCGAGCCATCTTGAGTCACCTGTATGTATGTGTATATGTATATATATATATATATATATATATATATATATATATATATATATATATATATATATATATCACAGTGTTGAATGTGATATTAAAGGGTTATTGAACTTAATTTGGTAAATATTGCCCAAGCTGGGTGTGAAAATTTTCTAACTTGTGACACTTTTTTTAATGTTTATCTAAATGCATTGATCAATGCTAGTAAAATGTTTCAAATTGTCAATAATATTTATTGGTCCTTAACTGTAAATCTGGGTAAAAATTTAAAAGAGTTAATTGATACTTAATACATAAAATATGGAAACCAGCTACCACAACTTACCAAAAGACAGCTGGTCCATATACTTTGTTTACAGCTAGAATACAAAAATGATAATTTGTATCTGAAATGTTTCAGTACATTTCTTATTATTTCATGAAAAATAGTCCAGGTATTGCATGCTAAAAATTCTCTAGAATTTAGGAATATCTATTGCTATGTGATAAAAGTTTTCTGTATTTTTTATATTAAAGGTAACAACTAACAGAGTACAATTACATGTATCCATGCAAAAAGTATGAGATATGTACATTGAACCAAGGTAGACATACAGTCAGAAACAGGAACAAAGGCCGGTTCTCTCAACTGGTGATCAGTTATATAACACATAGACTTACTTGCCACTCCTCCCATGATTTGGACCCCTCATCCTCAGGGGTTTTTGAGGGAGAACTAGACTCCGACATCTTGTAAAAATAAAGTCCAAATGTCTGTTATAATTATTGTATTTTGAGAAAACAGGGTACATGTACATACATGAATTGCACAAAAAATTTCTGTTTGCATCAACTTGATCAAAACACCTATTTGAAATTGGGCAAGCTGAATTCCTGACTTACTAAAAACTGGCAAATAATGATACTTTAACATCCCATAAAATCACATATCTAGCACATTAATGGTTTGTGTTGAAAATTAAATTTAAATGTCACTAGTCCTATATCACCACTCCTCATGAAATCTTTTGAAAATGAAACCCAAAATTGTCACTTGACATCAGATTTCTTGTCTGTCCTTAAATTTCACCGACATGAATTTAAAAGGTTAGCATTTTTCTTAAATGTACATGAACCTGATATTTAGTGCAATGAAAATACCATAAGTTGTCTGCTCTTAAAGCAACATAACTTTGAAAAAATTGTAAATATTTAACAAGGCAATATAAAGTTGAATTTACTTATTAAATCTTTAACATCACACATATTCTTTGGAATCTTATGTTGACGATAAAACTTACACACTAAATCATTAATGTAAACATACAATTGTTTTGGAATTTTAATTCATGTCTGATAACACATTTTAAAAGCTTCGACCAATAATAACAAGTTTCAAAGTTAAACCTACAACAACACAACAAAGAAGTGTAATGTTAAAAATGCAGTATTACCAACAAAACAACGGTTTCCTCCCATCCAGCTATTTCCTTCCAGGAAGAAACATCTTCAGAAAAAGACAAGTGCATGCTGTTTGCTTCACTGGACAATGCATGTATATAAAACCCACAGAAAACAACTGTATTTGTTTCACAATTAGGAGTCACTATGACTGACCAATAGAGACCTTTATACCAATGCAATCCAATTCTAAATCTGTTTTGACATGGTGATCTTAGCATTACTGAACAAGATTTCTGATCACACATCTAATGATTTTGCACATTTCTGTTATAGGTCATCATCATATACATATGATACAATGAACAAAAGGTATATCATTCTTGTCAGTTGATAACTATACACATCATTAATCAGCTGTTTAACTCTTGTGCTCAGCATACACATCATTAGACATTAAAGCATGCAGCTGACCAATTTCCAATCAGCCTGACATCACTTGTTTTAAACAATTCTATTGATCTCAATTAATTTAGATCAAATACCACACAATATACAAAACATGCCATCATATTTTCTAAATATGACAATTGCATCAAAAAACAAATTACAAAACAATACAAATGCAGTGCATTCATTACCAGATATGTATCCATGTCCTAAACATGTCCTTAATCCAATTTAGTACATCTTAACTCTACAGACCTCATGTCATAATGCTCATAACACATAACTCGGTAGTATGACATTGTTCTGAAGTACACTGCAAGTGATAACCAGATCCACTTAAGTATGTGTGAAATACGGAAGACCTGTTATTCCTAACCTACACCTCATTTAACTGATCCTAATAATAAACACTACCATATTTGCCCCCACTAAGTGCCCCCTTGAGGCATTTCAATTGTGGCTCAGAATTATATATCATCGTGTTAAAAAGGTTATCATACACCATTTTCATTTTTATACAAAAAAAACTAGGTGCATGTTCTACAAAACATATTTCAAGTAGTTGGACAAAAAAGACGCAGAGAAAATTTGTACTTAAAATTTGAAATAAAACATTCTAAGGAGACAAATGACAGTGAACATACAGACAGATATACCAATCTTCATTTGCAGGAGCTAGAGGTACTGATGGACAGACATAAAAAGTTATTTTTGGTAAACTTCTTAAAAATTGTTTGCCCTGGAGGTTTGCTATAACTGTGTTTCACTGTATAGAGATATAAGAGAAAAATATTATCCAAACATTTGCTGCAAGTTTACGAATTTTATATGCATAAAACGAAAATCATTACAAAACGTTGTGTAACCCTAAATGTGTTGTTCAACTAGGAAATTATGCGAATATTTATAGTGCTTTGAAATATGGAAGTAGAGTACAAACTATAAATAATGGGTACTCTACATAGATGTGCCTGTAGCTCAATATGTCATTGCACCAATCAAAAGGATTTGACTGCTTAAAATTTCCTCAGACCAGTAAAGTTCACAGTATATTTCATTATTTGGACTAATAAAAATCTTGAAATGTCTGATACCACAGAAATAGATTTCAAGAACTCTGCACCGTAAGGGGGTGGGGTGGGGGTGACAATCACTGATTTTGTCCATTACGTACCTCTACACTATGGCTGTGGAAAGGATATGGGGAAATGCTTCCTCGGTATACATATTCATAAACTTCAAGAGTAGCAAGAATTAAATGCTTCTTAATACTTACAATTTACTATTTTCATCACTACATTCAAACTTGGATGGCTCACTGTTTTTGCTCAAGTAAAATTTTACAAATATCTTTTGTTGTATTAAGTTCCAACATACTTATTCAAATGATATATTTGTGTTTCATTCTTCTGAAAGATATATGGTTTACAACCTCCACCCAATAATAATTTGCATATTCCTGTGTTCAGAACAAATTTCTTTAAAAACTCTCAGCATACAATTCTGACATGAATTACCCTTATTCATATAATAATTGCCCTCAATTTGTTTAGTTCTTATATTATCTTACATCCCCTTCTAGAATTTTTCACTTCAACTAAGAAATCACCAGCTGTAGATGAAGCATCACAAATTTAGACCTATGCATGGAACTCTGGGCCATATATAGCAATGAGGATTGTTTACTGTGCCAACATTAACAAAGGACCTTGGTTTCTGAAGTCCTGCGACCCTCATGCTGAATGCCAAAGGAGCAACGACTGCCAATTTTTAAGTCTTAGGTTTGATGCGGCCAAGCTATGAATGTGGTTTGAACCCACAACCTCCCAATCAAAAAGTGAATTAACTACTGAGCTACCAGAGCCCTCATTATCACACTAGGAAATTTACTGTGCACTTAAGGTATGCTTCTTTTGCTATTAGTAGATTGTGATGGATACAATTCCTCATATAATTATTGCTGTTCAATATCATTCTTTGTATATTGTGTTAAATTATTGTGCATTAAAATTGAAATTTGAGAAAAAGCCTTGGGGGGAAAATAATTATTCATTATTATTATCACCATACTTACTGAAAATAAATGCAGGACTGGGAAGGACCGTACATTGCACCATATGCAGATACTGCCTTAAAGTAGTGCAATATGATATTGGTACACTGCACCATGTGGAACATCCACAAATATTTCATAAGATATGCAAACACATCATCTTTAGTTCAAATGTTATATAAACATGTCAGCAATACATTAATAACTTTCCTCAATGGTATACACAGTACAAGGGAAGTGTTCACAGTGCTTAGTTTTAATTCAACATGCTGGACCCATCGGTATTCCTTACCAAACATCATAAAGAAGACCTGAGAAATATGATCAAAGCTTGCAGTCACTCTTACAAATCAGAGAGATGGGCAAACACGGACCCCTGGTCACACCATAAGTGGGATCAGGTGCCTAGGAGGAATAAGCATCCCGTGGACCGGTCACACCCGCCGTGAGCCCTATATTCCAATCAGGTAAACGGAGCGATCCATATTCAGAATCAGTGTGTCAAGAATGGCCTAACAATTGGTATGAAACACATCAGACAGCATTTGACTTAATGGTAAGTTGTACTGGGAAACTATATCGTTATAACGATCATAAAATTTGTGAAATGCTGACTTCAGACGAGACTGTACAAACTCCTGCAACATCAACTTCTTTGTTAGTAGCCTGCCTCAATTTAAAAACTGACCATATGCAAAACAAGCTCTTGCGTATCGAATCAGTTGGGAGATATAAACACCATATGCAGGTGATGATGGAATACTGCCACATAAGTAAGGGACGTTAACGATGGGGAAATTGAAATCATCCTGTTTGTCATAAAGTTGAATTGTTAGTTTGCTGCCGGCATCCATTTTCAGTAAAATATCTAAGTACGAAGCAGAAGTGGAAGACTCTGTGGTGTCTTTTATTTCAAGTTCACTGGAATATACTGAATTGACATATGAATGAAATGATCATTGTTAATAGACAAAACGTCATCAATATATCTGAATGTCAAATTGAAGGCCACAGTACTAGATTTTTTCTTCTCATGTAGAAGCTTTTGAATGAATTCTGCTTCATAAGAATATAAAAACAAGTCAGCTGAACAAAGGAGAACAATTCGTGCCCATGGGAATTCCAAAGGACTGTTGGAAAGACCTGATGGCCAAAGACTACAAAAATATTATCAATGAGGAACTCTAGCATCCATTTAATATCAACTTCAGAGTATTTGTGAGAAGAGTCAGAGTGATGTTTAACAAAATAATTTTTGGGATGACCAATCACTAAATATGAATATTTCCTTTTACCATTTTTGTGGACGACGCAACTGTCTATGATGTCAAAAAGTCTAGTCTTTAAGTTATCGTAAGGTATGGTCATGTAAAGTGATGTAAAATCATACATTTTAATGTTGCGAATTTGAGAAAAGTTTTGAGATTTCAAATTCACTAAAAGTTCTTTGCAATTTTTAAGAATCCACATTTGATTTACACCACTTCTGGCATATGTACTGGCACAGTACATTTGAAATTTCTCCTTCACAGTAGTTAATATTTTCGTAAAAAGCAAAGATAGGGGCTTGGTAGAACATTTACTGGATCCAGCAATGTCTCTTTGTTTGTAAGGGTTTTTGTGGAGTTTGGGGATCCAGTATAGGTATGATAACCCATATGCATCTGCTTCATAGACTGGGATATTAAATGTATTCAATACTGAAGCATGATTTTGAAGGATTTCATCTTTTGACAGGGCAGTAAGAGTGTATGTGCTGTTAATAAATGTGGAATTGATGCCCAGTTCATTTAGAATACAGTTGTAATAATGAGTCTTACAAACAAATACAATGTTGTTGTCAGCTTTGTCAGCTGGAAGCAAAACATATTCCTCACGTAACCTATCTAACTCTGTAGAACATTTATATAATATATATTTTGCATAGAACTTACTTTTAAACATGAATGATGAATAATTTTTTATCCCAAGAAAGAAAGCCTGAACATTTTGAACGAGAAAATTGTGAAAGACAAAGCACAACTTCTGATGATGGAGGCCGGCCATTTTTAATATATGTCAAAGAGAGAAAATTAATTGATTGTTTTTGTTTATAATAGTTTGATAAAATGTCCAAATTTTCTTGATAATAAAATATTCTTTGACAATTTCCCCCTTTCATTTTATGCAGGTAGTTAGGGTCATCCAAAACTGCCAAAATTGTCACTGTTGATTACGCTTCAAGTACTCTCATTAGCAGAGTAGTAAATTAAAAATTCCTATTTTAAATGGAAGCTATGAAAATCACGTTTCAATCAGTAGGTGGATATTTAGACGAATCCCATTATTATTTTCACATGCAAGGTATGAATAAAAACTGATCCGGAATTACCATAAACATAGTAGTTAGAAAATCAGTGTCATTAAGCATTAAGTTTTCTTCTTCTTTTTTTTTAATATTGAGGTACAAGTATCAGAATCATTGCAGACAACTCGAATGCATACCATTTCCAAATGTGTGTGTGTCTTGTTTTGTTACTTACACAGTCTACCATGAGATAATGATGTTATCAAACTCTTACTAATAACCAACAGGGTCAGGCTTCTTGAACATTTATAATAAATAATGAGTGACGTGATACGACTCAATTATGAATATTCGACTGACTTTTCCAATATTGGAGTAGATATTTGCTATAAAGTTAAATTGGACACAAGGAATTTTTTTGGTCACATACCTCCATTATTTCATCTGCACTTATCAATTCTTTCTGATCTGAAAAACCAATCTATATGAAAGTCTGCAAGTTGACATTCCCATGTTGATGTGCACGCATGAAAAGTTTGTTGATTTTTTTTATTCAATATGGCGGGTTGCCATAAATCTCAAATAAACCATTTTAAGGTATTTTGATTTTTCGTCTATAAAAAATCATAAAGTGAGTCCTTAAATGTTTATTGATATATTATTTTAAATCAATTTACATCATAAAACATTTTGTGATAGAGATTATTAACAAATTTACACGAATTGGAGAGTGAGATTCTACTTCCGGATGATTCTGAAAGTAGGGAGTCGTCATTAATTTTAGAGTGTCAGAAATGGGTGGCATAAAACATTGCATTGTTCCATGCTATTGTGAAATTAAAAAAGCCTTCATAAATAATATTGTTGGTGCTACTGTTTGAGCGAGCGCAGCTACATACATATTTTGCTATATTCACGCTATTTAATTTAAACAATACTTTATTCACAAATAAGTGAATGGGATTGGGCAACAGGCACAACCTATTTCAACCTAACAATGATATCGACAATATCTGTTTACCAAATACTAAGTACATATAAGACAGCAGAAATGGTATATTTCAACTTTCTCCCAGGGTTTTCTATATTAAATTATGAACAATTGAAGTCCTGTATTAGGTTCTTGCTGGATTAAGACCACATGCACATTATTTTACAAACATATACATGAGTGCTGTTGAAAGATTTATATACCATATTTATTATATTTCTGCTGCCTTCACTGTGACTTGCTTTTATGACTTAATGGTTTTGACTGCCTCTAGATCTACTTTCCTTATTTCTACTTACACACTTTCCAAGTCACTAATTATGTGATAAAAATGTCCTTTCAAGTCTATTTGCAAATTAACCTTTCAAGTTTGTAAAACTGTGTGAACAGCACTGCCTTTGGGCATAAAACCCATTTCAATATATAATGATAATTTTAAATAAATCATTAAATTGAACGGTATTGCACATACATGTGCAGATCCAGAATGAAAAGGCTAAGGTAACTAACAGTATTCAATCTCGCAATTCCTAGAGAAAATACAAATCAGAAAGATGGGCAAACATGGACCCCTGGTCATACCAGAGGTGGGATCAGGTGCCTAGGAGGAGTAAGCATCCCATCGACCAGTCACACCCACTATGAACCATTCATCCCAATCAGGTAAACGGAGCAATCCATAGTCAGAATCAGTGTGCCAAAAACAGCCTAACAATTGGTATGAAACACATCAGACAGCATTTGACCTAATGGAAAGTTGTGCTAGCAAACTAGATCGTTATAACAACCATAAGATTTGCAAAATGCTGACTTTAGACGAGACTGTACAAACACTTGTAACATCAACTTCTTTGTCAGTAGCCTGCCTCGATTTAAAAACTGATCATGCAGAACAAGCTCTTATTATTGAATCAGTTGGGAGATATAAACACCATATGCAGATGATGATGGAATATTACCACATAGATAAGGGAAGTTGTCGATGGAGAAATTGAAATCATCCTGTTTGTCAAAAAGTTGAGTTGTTAGTTTGCCGCAAGGGTCTATTCTCAGTAAAATATCTAAGTACGAAGCAGATGTGGAAGATTCTGTGGTGTCTTTTATTTCAAGTTCAGTGATATATTGAATGAACAAATGAATGAAAATGATCATTGTTAATAGATAAAACATTGTCGATAAATCTAAATGTTGAATTGAAGGCCACAACAAGAGTTTTTTTCTTCTCATGTAGAAGCTTTTGAATGAATTCTGCATCATAATAATAAAGATAATGATAATAATGATTGGTTTTTATATAGCACTTTTTCCAGCATATGCAGCTCAAAGCACTTCACAATACATTATTACCCTAGCAGACCTTATACCATTCCAGAGCTTTCTCAGTGCAAGCTACCGTTAAGGTGCTAGAGTACTAACATTCTAACAATATCTTACACTGCCTATAGCCAGGTACCCCTTTTACACTAGGGTGGAGTGAGGAAATTCGTGTAAAGTGCCTTTCCCAAGGACACAGCATCGGTCCTGCTGCGGCCAGGACTTGAACCCACAACCTTTCGGTTGAGAGACTAACAGTCTAACCCCTAGGCTACTAATGCCACAATATAAAAACAGGTCAGCTAACAAGGATGCACAATTCGTGCCCATGGGAATTCCAACAGACTGTTGGAAGACCTGATCACCAAAGACTACAAAGATATTGTCAATGAGGAACTCTAGCATCTTTTAATGTCAACTTCAGACTACTTGTGTGTGGAGTCAGAGTGGTATATAACAAAATAATATTGGGGATGACTTATCACTAGATATGAATATTTCCTTTTATCATTTTTGTGTTTCTCTGTTTACCCTCCCCCCTCCTGCAAACCTATCTAATTTAAACAAAAATAAATTCATTCCCCTTGTTTAAGAATGGGTTATGGAAAAGGACAAGCATGATCCAATTGCAATCCCAGAAGTCCCTTGTCAAACATGGCAGAGACCTTGCAAAGTCACACTTTGGATTAAGGGGTTTGTTTTATGCAATTAAAATAGAAAATCTTTGGGGTTTTATTCCTTGTCAGAAAAATAAGAACTGCTCAAATTTATTGACCAGTTTCAATTCCTTGGCATATCTGGTAATGCAAACCATGATGACCACCCCCTTCCCCATTCCCTTCTATGCTGGCTAGCTGTAAGCATTATTCAAAAGATGAATGGTTTATTTTTAGAAATCCCTTTTGCAATTGTAATAGATTACACTGGTATACATATATCTCCAGGTATTAATTTTCCTACTTCATATGTTTTACATTTTTTCATTTCAGTTGGATATAAAGTATTGTAATTTGTCTTGCACACAGAAACAATAATTATTTTTTAAATCAAAATTTTAGCAAACTTTTGAGTTACTGCTGGAAGACTGTTTTTCTCCGTAGTTTATTGAAACACACCTTTACATTGGGTGAACATATATTATGCACATGCACAAATGAATTTTCAATAGAAGTGTTGTATTGCATATAAACAAAAAAGGCAGCACCGGGAATTGTAGAGTTTTCTGATAAACAAATTCCAAATAACTTTGGGTATTCATGTAAGCCTACAAGCCTACAGACTCTTTTTCACAACAGCTGAATGCACCATAAAAACCAAAACTAAATAAGACATTCCTACTGTTGTGATGTAAACCTCGATTAAATGTGGGTTGGACCTAGTTATGATCAGGTGAGGTTGATAGGTCATATTTGGGACATGATGCGTTTGATTCATCCTCGAGTTAACCACAGAAGGCCAGTGTATAATCTAATTACATTCAAAGGATACACATTGTACAAAATGGATGTTTCCACCCACAAATAGCAACTTCTTGGGCTTTTCCAGCAAGTGGAAATCACAGACACTTGTTTTGTACATAAGTTGTGATGTTTGTATACTAATAATGACGTTAAGGTCAAGACACAGACACTTGTTTCTGTAAATAAGTTATGACTTATATACTAATAATAACATACATGTTAATGTTATTATTAGTATACAAACATCATAACTTATTTACAGAAACAAGTGTCTATGATTTAGGTATTCGATAACCTTTTTATATGAAATCAAAATGTGACTATAAAAAAAAATAATTATTTCAGAAACATGTATGCCCTCTTCCCCATGATGCATATTGAAAAGGGTTGTACACATGTATCATTGAATTGATACTAGTGACAAAACAATTCAAGATATTGAATGGACAATATCTTCCTAAATCCAGAGTGGATTGACCCATGACCTTTGACCATGTGACCTCAAAATCAATAGGGGCCATATCGTCTTTAAGATGTACCAGTATACCAAGTTCGGTGCCAATCAAGCAAATGATTGTCAAAATATTACCATGCCCAGTTTGGATCTTGACCTCTGACCATGTGACCCCAAAATCAGTGAAGGTTACTTATTCCTTAAGATGTAGTAATGTACCAAGTTTGATGCCTGTCAAGCAAAGGGTTCTCAAAATAGTGAGCAGACATTATCTTCCTGTCCAGAGTGGATTGATCTTTGACCATGTGACACCAAAATCAATAGCTGTCATCTACTCTTTAAGATGTACCAGTGTACCAAATTTGATGTCTGTCAAGAAAAGAATCTTAAGGTATTGAGCAGACTGTATTATCTTCCTATGTCCAGTTTGATCTTTAACCATGCGACCTAAATATTAAAAGGGATCATCTACTTCTAAGGATTCCACTGTGGGACGTGGGTGCCGGTCTTTCGGATGAGACCGTATAAACCGAGGTCCCGTGTCGCAGTAGGTGTGGCACGATAAAGATCCCTCCCTGCTCAAAGGCCCTGAGTGCCGAGCATAGGCCTAAATTTGCAGCCCTGTCACCGGTAATGGTGACAGCTGCCGGATAACTGAAAAATTGCTCAGGCGGCTATAAACAAACAAACAAACAAACAAAACAAACTTCTAAGGATTTACCAGTGTATCTAGTTTGGTGTCTGTCAAGGGAAGGGTTCTCAAGATATTGAGTGGACAGTATCTTCTTATGTCTAGACTGGATTGGCCCATGACTTTTAACTATGTGGCCCCAAAATCGATAGGGGTCATCTTCTCCTTAAGATGTACTAGGGTACCAAGTTTGATATCTGTCCAGCAACGGGTTCTCACTTCTCAAGATATTGAGCGAACAAGACTTGATTTACAGACAGACAGACCAACAAATGCAAAACAATATGCCTCTTTCAAATGGGGGAGGGGTTAAAAATATATTGTTTTTTTTATCATAAATATTTGCTAGAAACGATATAAGATCTCCCACAAACAGCACAACCACCTGACATCTGGATCCCCACTTCCTGATCCACCTCCTTTTTTCAATGTGTAAAATGCAAAACTAAGAAATATATCCTGAAAATTCGTACTTGGATACTATGTTGTATCTATTTTTAAATTTTCAGTGTAATTTAAGCGCTTTTGTCAAATTCTTAAGTCGATATAATATGGTGACAAACTCTTTTAAATAATCGGGGGGGGGGGGGGGGGGGGGGGGGGCTCAAGCTCCTTAAGTATGGATAGGTGTATCGATCTTATGTACATAAACCCAGTGAAAAAATAAATTTATCCAATATGTGGTTTCCCCGACGATCACCTTAGTTAGTTCCTTACTTTCTGTAATTGAGATAACCACTTGATAGATATTAATAGTTTAATACATTATTATATTAGTATCTCAAAAGTGGTCATCTCAAAATCTTACAGAAAGTAGAAATTGGCCATTTAAAGCGACTTGTAAAGGTGGTCAGCGGGGAAATTCACCAAATCAAAATAGACATAAATTTCAAGTAAGTCGCATTTTAGCAAATTTCTTCTATGTTTTTATTTTTTATTGGGTATGGTTTATAAATGCTATCTACACTGCAGGTTGGGACGGATTTTCGAGGCAAATGTGCTTCGATTTGCAGATTTCCAGTCAACGGTAGGTTGGGGTTGGAGTTGGGGGCTGATGAATCTCTGCATTTATATCCTTTTACGTGATTTCGACAAACTTTACTTACAGAACTGTTAGTTCTCGTAGGAAAAAATTGAGACATAACATTTCTCCCCAGAGATCTACAGCTACCCCCACACCACCCCACATATTACACCCTTCTTTCGCGTTATTTCGTCTATGATTCGCAATTAAATCATTTGCGCCTTCGCGTTATAGGCCTAGTGCCATTATTTTACGCCTTTTATGGTATTTTCTATTGTGAAATTATTTGAAATTGCCTCGATAGGCTTCTGTATATTAGCAACCTCTTTGGTCTTAAAGCAATATAAGCTGTCAAAATTGTTATTTTGGGGTCCTAAAATTTAATCGAAATTTTGTAACATCTACCATCTAATACCTGATTTTATCGATTAAACTTTTGACATGTTGTATTTTTTGCATTAAATGTAAAAATTGTTCCACAGTTGAAATTAAGTCTTCCCGTACCTTAATTTTTCCGACATTATTTCCGTATGCAATGACCTAAAGTTGAACTCATTCGGCAAAATCAAATGCGCAAGCGCAATATTTCCGGTAAGCACGAAAGATGTCTGGCACGAAAGGTTCGAAGCGAGTGAGAAAGCAGACTTTGACTGATTCGGGACGAAAAAGATATAAAAACATATAACATCGTTAACAATGCCAAAATAATGATGGTAACTAGAATTTTATCTCACCTCGCCGTCCATATTTTAATGACCCGGATACAACCCGATCCACCCCGATCAGCATCAGAATCATTCGTGTCAACATCGGTTATCTTCGGGATTGTCGCCGACGATTAATCAGCTGCCGTTGTTAGGGTCAAACGGAATGTCGAGGAATATATTTTTCATCACGTAAAGGTGTGTAAACGATGCATAAGAGAGGAAATTCGATGCAGTTCTTTTTTTCAATCATATCAACGTTCATTTAACCTCTTTTAATGCCACTATAAAAAATTTCAATTTTGGCAGCTTATATTCTTTAAAATAGTACAATGCGCAAACGTGAGGTCTTTCTTCCGAAGCAAAATGTGAACAGTTAACGTTTATTGATGCTAGAAATTTTCTAAAATGCGACTTACTTGAAATTTAAGTCTATTTTGATTTGGTGATGTAAGGGATTATCTTTTATCCACAGAATTCAAAGTTAGGTATTTTTATTATGAATACACATATATGTTTCAGTACGTGCATGACCAACGCAAACGAATTTCGTGTATCATGTATACTTAACAGGCGCTGTCTTTAACGGAAATTCGTAGTAAGTAACCCCCTCTCGGATTTCATATATTATCTGGAACTCTCGTTATATCCGTCACTTCCAATAACTCCCGCACGGTCAGCGTAACCTTGTGATCACCGGTGATCGAAAACACATGTGGAAGATTCACACGCTGTTACAACGTCATAAACCATAACGTAAACATCCGACAAATTTTATACCAGTTTCTAATAAACATTCAAAAAACTTTATGGCAGTTTCTGAGTAGACATAGTGCTTTCATATATTTATACTAACATATTATGTCAATTGTAAGTCTTTTTATATAGTATGATACATTTACAAATGTCGTTTAATTACAATGATTTCATTCAAATTAGTCATATAACATGTGTTATGAAATCCCTGTGTTTGTGTGCATGCACGTATAATAATTATTATGTGTAGCTAATTGAACACGAACCTCCTCCCTCACACACTTTCAAAAGTGTAGGGACAAGTATTTTTGTGTTGTCACACTTAGTTTATCGCTTTTTTAGCCTTAAAACGAGAACTTTTTAGAAGAAATTATAAGCATAATTTATTAATCCCTCGAAAATTGCTTGAAATGAAGCAATGGCTTCTTGCACAATCACGTTCCATCCTACAGTGTGTCAGGGATAGCGCGTTTCAAGAGACAATGTAAACACCAAATTAAAAATATTACTTTAGGTAAATTAAGAACTGAAAACTCAGAATGGTACATATATAGTTACAGAACCCCTCTCTCTCTCTCTCTCTCTCTCTCTCTCATGAATCACTCATACTTTTCTTTATATATATGCTCTGTAATACTATCATAATACAAAATATCGCGACTGTGTATCTGTTTATATTGTTTATTTAGATCAAAATCTTGAGTACATTTTTCATTGGCCATTGATTGCTCACATTCACCCTCAAGATCTCTTGATACTGGCAGTTCTATTGAATTATTGATAAAAGCTTAAGTCGCGATAAAATCGATACATCTAGTGTGAATATGAAATAATTATCGTTCAAATATGACTCAAGATTCCCACAAGCTGCATCAAAATATAAAGGCATCTGATCAATCTATGCAGTTGGATTTTATGTCCTATTCACGTTGTATCGGATTTGCTGCTAGCAGGTAGAGAATTTCCGACAGTGACTGCGTGCAATTAATGACGGTGTTTCGGGTGCAGGGTGTCTTGTCTAGTGGCGATCCAACGCAACCATTAATATTGATCGATAGATTGTAAAATTATGTCTCTTCATTGCCTTCAACACACACGTGCTATACGTAGTTTAGAAATGAGATATTTCTTATGTCTGAATTCCTAATGACCTTACAAATCCTTCACACACACACACACACACACACACACATATGAACAAATACACGGTATTTATCTATTAATTCTAGTAACTAAGTTTATACTTCATTTCAACCCAGATCAATTATCTTAAGGTGATAAAGTCAGAAGATTTGCATTCGGACCAAATAAATTATTTACCTTGACAAAATTGGCAAATTGTAGATTGATTAAAATAAAATATATTCAGTGTAGTGTTTACCTAGGTTAATTCTCTGTGGAGTAACTCGTTGTTTAAATATTTACCAAATTTCGTTTCATGGACTGGACATTTTAAACAATGCAGCGCATTTGTGTTTTTAGTTTGCTTTTTGGTTGGCCGTGTTATTTTAAATGGACCGTTCAATTTCCCCAATTCTCTTGAAAACAAACGAAATGCATATCTTCTTTCAGTGATCTCCTTTTTGTTTAATAACCGCAACAAAATTCTTTTCTCTTTATTCAAATTGCGTGAACAGATGAATAGAGTAAAGGAATTCATTGGAATGTAGAAAGCGTGGAACAAAATACATCAGTTCTGCTTTACATGCCCCACTCGTGTATTTTATTGTAAATAAAACTCGATGAATTAAATATCAATTCAAATCACATAACACAATGATATAATAAAAAGCCAATAAGATTTTCTATTACAATACCGGCATATTTAACACACCGTGCAGTAATCGGATTAATTAATATAAGTATTAAGTCACATTGAACAAAATTATTGATTCATGAATTTTCCCAAGATATCGCTGCCAAATTCTTCTCAAAGTCCATATTTTAATGCTTTGTCAACTTGTATACTAATCATAATGTATTGTTCTAGTATGAACCGATTTTCAACCGCAAGACATTGAAACTCGTGCGTTAAATATTCTTATTACTCACCTGCTTTTGATCATAGTTTGAGCTACATATTCCATTAGAATCAGATTCCGTATCCGTCAACGAAGGGGTGGACAGCAGGGGAGCGTTAGACGGCTCAGAACCTCCTCTACAATGAGCACCTGAGATTCTATTATTGTTATCCCTCGCCATGGGTGAATTGGACTTCAGAATCGATAATTCCACACCAACTTTCACACGTGGGGAAAGACGAGATTCCAGACTGGAGTTCGTAGATTTCGCACTTCCTTGGTTCATATTGTTAAAACTCCTATCTTTTCTTCGAAGTTCGGGATTATTTAAGTAAATGGGTGCTCCCCCTTGGTTCACGTTGTGGGACATGATGGACATGCTCTCTGCTGGAGATATCCACTAGTTTACTGTGATTACAATAATTCCTATTGAATGACCACCACATTAAATTCTCCAGATAAAATCTACTTCGCTGAACGTAAAATCCTCTTGAATCTGACTGAACTCCAGTAGCGGGTGTAACATGACAATTCTAATAATCCGTAAAATATACAAACATCGTTGATGTAATTGTCAACATAACTGGAAAGAAGTCATTCCGATAATAAACTGCTTGATTTAAAGTGACCACGAGGTATAAACACAAATATACTATTTAAACGTGTGCGTTGACTGACAGGTTGCAATAAAACAATCAGAGTGTACTGGTCAGTCTACCAACGGGCAAAAATCACTGACCTGGTGCCATAAACAAGAGTAGTCCCCTGGGCATATTACGATTTTCCCATTTCTTTTAAACAAATGAAAAGAAAGCCTGACACTTTCAATCACACGCTAAAACTATCGTCGTGGATCACTTCATTATGATTTTCTATTGACCTCAGCGGTCGATTTTGAAGGCTTGCACAAAGCTGCTATGCGCCAATGAGAATGCCGCATTTCAAATGGAACTTGTTAATCAATTTATCGTTAATAATTCATCCCCCACGCGTGTTTTGTTGTTGTTTTCAAAACAGCGCTTATAAGACGAACAATTCTATTCACCTGGTAAGTATTTTTTTTTTAAAGAAAAAATAAACACACCGTATTAACGAAGTTGTTGGTCGTTATTAACACAACACCAGATGTGCACAGATTACGAAAATCGTGTAATCAATTCACACATGTGACCAGAATAAATTGAATCTAAATAGCATGAAATAGACTTGACTTCCCGTTGTCTGGGGATATGAACAGCGGGTGACAGGTGAAGGGTTGTGGGGAGGGTGAAGTTTTATTGTTAGCCCCACTTCAAAGGTTTCCCTCAAGTTCATTTACTTGATATTGCTACTAGTACACTGGCGGCAAATGCATCAGTTATATATGCCATGTAAAAACCTTCAACAATTCTAACTGCATATATAGCATATTAATGCATCCCCCCTAAGCACCCAAGCATAAAATGTTAGTTGTCATTGTGATAGTTTTATGCTGCAACATAACACTATTTTATCAGATTGACAGAGGCCATTTTAATTTTATTTTTTTTTAAATCAGCGAACTAAATTCAAGACAGATATTTATCTCCTCCGTAGGAGTTTATATAAATTCAACTAACAGATACAGTAGTGCATGAAGTACAAATTGAGAGAGAGAGAGAGAGAGAGAGAGAGAGAGAGATTGAAACGAAACTGACTAATTTGTATATATTATATTGAAAATTTGTTAAGTGGTTTCACTTCAAGATTTAGAAATTAATTCAGGAATGTTCGATGCAATGTTTATTGTCTAACTAATTCGTACAAATTTTCTAACGATACTTAACATTCTGAGATATAGTGGAATTAAATCTATCGTTTACGTTTCTTTCTCTCCGACCACACCTGTGAAATGAAGACATCCTCGCAATTTCGAGATACACACATTGCAAAAAAGTAAGTTACGTTAGGTGTAGTTATTGGGACCTATAAAAGTTTATCGAATACTTTCTTTCGAATTGTGAAAATAATATGGCTTTGAGAGAGAGTTTTAGTAAAGACATGCCCTCACACCACTTGTCCTCACTAAGCTAATTTTTTGTATGTACAACTTTCATATGATATAGGTCACATTTATGAGGACGTAATTGTGAGGACAGGATGTTTGTCCTCATAGCACAAATTTTGTCCCCACAACCTTAGTTGAAAAATTGTCCTCACTTTACACCTTTTACTCCCTCCTCCTCTCTCTCTCTCTCTCTCTCTCTCTCTCTCCTTTACAAAAGATACATGTTCTTCGGTCAATGGAGTACTTATCAATTTCAACTGTAAGGTGGAGTTCTGAAGTATTGAATTTCATATTTAAAAAAAGAATGTTTCAAAATTATATATATATATATATATATATATATATATATATATATATATATATATATAATTCCCCCCAAACTTCTAGGGTTATTAACGTTATATAACATATCTATTTTAACAGCTGAAAATTCTGACAGAGATAAAAGTGAATGTAAATATAAGAAATAAATTTCATTTTTGAAAACACTTGATCTATATAACGCTTCACGCCAGCCTACTTTTCACGAAAAGGTGCAGGTAATTGGAATCTGTCTGGTCCGTTTAAGTTTTCCCGCCCAGTTACAAGGAATACAGGAAAATACAAGAATTTCACGTTTGAGCCGCGGTATGTTATAAAGCAAGTCAACTCAACTTCCTTGTCTTTCCACTTCAAAATATAGACAGTCATGATGATCAAATCAGTGGTGGGTTTTCAAATGTCTAAAGGGGATAGCGACTATAAAGCATATTGACTCTTTTTGACCTCAAATTATATATATATATATCTGTGTGTGTGTGTGTGTAAAACTAATATTTTTGTCCCTTTAAAATCGTTAAACACACATTCTAATCCATCTTTTGTGATTATTTCCCAAGATACCTAAACAGATTTTAGGGGGTGGGGGTCCCATTAAATTTGTGCCTGGTGTCCTATTTAATTTCTAATAATTATACGAAGTGTAACTTCGATCGACAGTTCATATCTTCTTGATCATACATATGTACCGGGGCATTAATTGTTAAAGTTTAAATTTTCTTGTTATATGGATCATTTGATTGAAAATTGACCAAAAATTGGCAGGCCACGTCTTTCAGCATTATATAGCATTGATCAGCTGCAGGCCACTAGAAAAAGATAGTTGAAAAACCCGCGCAAAAAAAATAAAAAAAAAAAATTGGCGGGTTAATGTTATGCTTGGACTGTGCAGAAATATATATCTCTATTATACCCCCCCCCCCCCCCCCCCCCCCCTTTCCCAAAAAAAATAAAAAAAGAGCAAGAGAAAGAAGTAATGTTATGATTATAATATACAGATATATATATTAGTCGCGGAATATGTGTATCGATGACCATTCCTATTTATATCCATTTGCTCAGAGTTGCTGAAGGTGGGTTGTTTCTGTATATCTAATAATAGATCCAAAAGCGCCACCTTTATGTGGAAATCAACATGGCGCGTTTACGATTTCCAGGTCGTCCTGGATGTAGATTTGACCGTTTGGGTGTGCACTATGGGGCTGATGAGGCCAGAAATGTATATGATCCTCTGACATTATTTGTGGCAAACATTCATCGTGGCTTGCGCATGTTTAGGGAACTTGTTGGAGATTCGGACGAGGTAATTCCCAACTTTTCCTGTGCGTCTACTCAAAATGGCCGCCATCGATCGTATTTTACGACGATGATTTTATTTTTCTGCCATTTTTACATTAAATTAAAAGTTTTATGTGTTTATATATGGATTCTGAAGAACACAAAACATTCCTTTATGGAAAAAATATGACCAGTACGTAAATTTTTAGTTCGATATAGTAAAAAACAACCGATTTTTTAATGTACTAGTCGCAGCCTGTTGCAATATTTCCTGTATATTTCATTTTGAATCGAATGTGCATATTTTTTTGGTTTATCAGTATTGACGTTATAATGATGTCTTAAGTGGAAGGGTTATATGAACACATTTGAAAGTTATCATCTGTTTGAATATTTTATACAAGAGCTATTTCCAATGAACCATGAACAGATGAATATTTTTGTTGAGCTACTAGTCTCGTCATGCATTGTATAACTTCTAAAATTGAAGCAATTACGTGTATATTTTTTCATAACACATTTGAATACCACAGATTACAGAACATTGGTCATAATGCATCATACACATTGAGGAAAATGGTCCTGGGATGAGGAAAATGGCCCTGGGATTGGGATTGCAAACATTGACATATTAAATTGTGAACATTTCATGACCTTTTACACTGCATGAATGCTTAAATGGATTTAGTAATAATTTTCTTCCATGTATTGTTTCATTTATTAATTGCACTTTTCACCCCCCCCCCCCCCCCCCCCCCCCAGTTATCATTTGTTCCTAATTCCTTTTATTTTTCTTTCTTTGTCTCAAACTTACAATCTCTCCTTTCTTCAGTCTTTTGGTTCAACTTTTTTTAAACTTTTGTCACATGTAAAGTATGCATTGGTGCTTCTTAAATTGTATCTAAGATGCTCAGGTGTGAAGAGCAATGGCAGATATAAAGATACAGATAACTAAATAGCCACAGAATGTTACATACCTCACAGGATTTGTTATTTTCCACAATTGCTTTAGGTGGAAACATTAAATGCTCAACAATCTCAGTATTACTTCTAGCATGGTTTATTTAATACAATATTTGCTCTGAATTTGAAAATTTTGTTGTAAAAATGTGCTATTATGTTAGTTCTGTGATTTAAATCTAAACATAATTAGTACTAAGTGTAAGATTTTATCAAAATAAAGAGCCCGGTGGGGATCCGGGTTGTTAGAATAGGTCCTCAGTACCCCTAGGTTGTCGTAAGAGGCGACTAAATGGGGCAGTCCTTCGGATGAGACCGCAGAAACTGAGGCCCAGTGTCACAGTAGGTGTGGCACGTTAAAGATCCCTCCCTGCTTGAAGGCCATAAGCGCTGAGCATAGACCTAATTTTTTCAGCTCTTCACCGGCAATGGTGACGTCTCCATATGAGTGAAAAATTCTCGAGCGGGACGTTAAACAATATATAATCAATCAATCAATCAAAATAAAGATTTTAGTTCTAATGAATATATAGAGGATATCTATGTTGCATGATTTGATATTTGCTCTATCTAACGAGGTGAAATGGTGTATTTATTCACAAGGCTTGCCGAGCGAATAAATCACCATTTCAACTCTTGGATATTGGAGGGGAAGAATAAGACTTACCGAGACTACATGGCCTGGCTCTGTTATGTTCATATTCAAATGTCTAGAATGACTCTAGTTATTATTTATATATTAATTCAATGAATAATTTTTAAAAGTTGAAAAAAATATTTTATGTTGTGTTTTTTTTTAATTTGTTTATCCTATTATTAAACAGGAAAACAAACTAGAGAATATTGAAGCGAGGATGATCTCAGTAGTAGTTCAGACTGCTACATACAACAGGCATTTTGATAAAGCTATGGTGTATCAAACTAGCAATATGCACCACGTGAATGAGATAAATAACATTATATAGAAATCAATTTTTGGTACAGGAAGACAATGTAATTTTGCTTATGCAGAGTCCCTGTATAGTTTTTCTAACTCAAAAGTAATTTCAAAAGTTTATAACATGTTTTTCTTCTTTCATTTAACAAAAATTTCTGACACCAAAATGACAGCTGATATTGCTTTAAGAAATAAATTTCATTTTTGAAAATACATGAGGTATGACAGGAGTTTATCAATGATTCTTTTACTTCCGGTAAAAGTTACCTTTCACCCTTGATAAAAAATGAGTATTTCCCCTTCCATAGATAAAAATTTTCCTTCAGTTGTAGAAACTACACAAATTTTAGCAAAAATTATTTTTATATATTCTTTTTATAAGATTTTAACAATTTTAAAATCATTTTAGCCTACCTGAACTGAAAGCTGAAATGAGCTATTCTGATTACCTTTTGTTTGATGTCTGTCTGTCTATTTGTCTGTAAACTATTCACATTTTCATCTTATTCTCCAGAACTACAAGCCCAATTTCAATCTAACTTGGTTCAAATCATCCATGGGCGAAGGGGATTCTAGGGGAGATAATCACGAAAATGCAAAAATAGGGTGGGGTCATTTAAAAATCTTCTTAAGAATCACTTTGCCAGAAAAGTTCAAATTTACATGGAAGCTTCTTGACATAGTGGAGAATCAATTTTGTTAAAATCATGGCCCTGGGAGTAAGGTGAGGCCACTGTAGGGATAAAAATTATGGCCCTGGGAGTAAGGTGAGGCCACTGTAGGGATAAAAATTTTACATGTGAATATATAGGGAAAATCTCAAAAACCACTGGGCCAGAAAGATGGAAATTTATATGAAAGCTTCTTGACATAGAGTAGATCCAAATTTGTACAATTTATGGTCTTTGGGGATAGGGTGAGTCCACAATAATGGATCCAAGTGTTGTATGCTGATATATAGAAAAAATCTTTAAAAATATCTCTTGAACTATTTAAGTTAGGAAATAGTAAGTTAGGAAAAATAACTGTAAGACCTTTCATGTGATGCAGTGGTGTGTGATCTTGACCTTGACCTGGAAGTTTTACCTACCTTTAATGAAAATCTGACCTATACCAGTCTTCAAAATAGCCCGGGGCCTGGTAAAATCGTGAGTGGGCATTTAGAAATTGCATAAGCAGAAGCCCACCGGACATGTTTAATCGCATCGGACATCGGTCCACCTGGATTAAATTACTTTCTTTGAAATACAAATAATGTGGTCCTATTTTCCATATATCTCCCCATTTTTAAATCATTTGACAGCACTACCATCAGAGTTCATTTTAAAAACACTCTGAAATATTGCGAACTTTTTCAATAAATCCGAATTTCCTCCAATTTTCTTTTTGATTAATACATGTTATGATGTAGATTCACATACTGTACCCACTTCCTAAATGAACATGAGAGTTATTAGGTAAGGATAGTAAGTTATTTCATACAGATAAACTATATCTTTAGTGCATTTTGTGTAGAAGTAATCTTTGAAGTGTGCACTTAGTTTGGGGAAATCTAATTACCAGAAATGGAAATATCATTATGGATGAAGCATTTGTCTTGTAAATTACATCTATCGTAACTGGAGAAAAGAACAAATGAATACATAAACTTTGAAAATGTTTTTATAAAGTTCAATGTTAAAAATTCAAGTCAATTACATATACCTAACAATATGAAGGACAGAGTGTCAAAAGAATGTCAGGATGTTGTAAATAAATATGCACTCCATTTGCTGTAAAATCTTAACCATAATGTCAGACCTTTAATTTCCGGATTTCCATCAACTTACAATCACTTGAACTTTTGATCTCTGTAAGTTTTATCAATCCCTTAAGGTTTGAGTTATCGAGAGTCACCTGTATTACAAGAAATGGAGATTATGTCATCATGCAGTTTTAAAATTGTTCACAAAGGTGTTGTTAATTTTTTACATTTGCTTTTTTAGTTCAAAATAAAATATCTTCTGGTTTGAAATAAATTTTCAACACAACCAGTCAGACTAGTAATCTGAAAATTTACCTTTACATTTAGAAAACTGGGTCGGTTGGATGTGCTTATGTGTCAAACCCTGTAGCAATTAATTTTTTAAATTACACAGCCCTGCTACTTTTAATAGAAATCTGACCTATTCAATATTTGTCCTGAACTATTTAAGGTAGAGCTTTCATATTTTGTATATAGATTTATTATGGCAGGGTCTTTTACATCATACCATGATCTTTGACCTTATGACCTTGTTATGTTAGTCATATTGGTGTTGAGCCATCTCTGTGTTATGTGAACTCATCTTCAGTTATGTTTTGATCCTTTGGGGCTAGGTTGGGACCACAATGGGAGTAAAGATTGATAAGAAAAATCTTTTGAAAATGGCAGGGCCAAGGTGACTTTGGTGAGCGATGTGGCCCATGGGCCTCTTGTTATATATTCCAACTCATCTTCTCTAATTTTTAAAATTTTACAATATAGATATTAATCAGTAATTAAACAATATGTATATCTGTTTTAAGATATAATAATATGAAGATGACCATGCCTCTGAAAGTTCATGAGTACATTTTCAGAAATTCCCCAAAAATATGGAATGAGTAGTATCAGCTAAAAGCTGGATAAAGCCCTACATGAACTGTGACACTTCACGCCAGCATGCTTCATGAAGTGCACAAGCGTTTCATGAAAAGTATGCGGCATGAAGTATTGCAGCTCACACCGTCATGCATTTTAAAGAATGAAAATTATTTCTTGCATTTACATTCTATTTTATTACTGACAGAATTCTCAGCCGTAAAAGAAAAAGTACTATATTTATCAAGATTCATATGTACATTCATAACTGCAGTGCATTATGAAGAAAAATGGCTATCATTACAATCTGTAAAGATATCAATGGCAAAAAACATTGGAAATGTAAATATTAATTAAAGTAACTATGTTTTTTCTACTTATTCCAATGAAAGCAAAAGATAAGACATAGAAAGAAAAATTAAAGTGACAGAATGTTTTTAGACTGGTGAAATTTATAAATTAACAGGATGATGAATTTGAAGGCTTTACAAAAGATGATGTTCTACAAGCAGAGAAAAAGTTACAAAGGATGGTTGGGACAGATGGTGAATTTGATATTGCCTCACCAGGTATGATTGTAAATTTTTATATGCCCTTCAAGGATGGGCTGTATTATGGTATGGCATTGTCCATCCTTCTGTCTCTCCAGACCTTGTAGGCAAAATCCAAAATGAACAGTAAGCTTCAGGATCTTTCAACTTGGTGCATTTGATCACCATGATGAGAGGAAGATATCAATTGTTTTTCAAGGTCAAAGGGTAAGGTGTTAGTATCAGTTAATAGGAAATCCTTGTAGGTAAGATACAGTGTGAACAATTGGGACAAGGACCATCAAACTTGGTAGATATACTCCTCATGCGAAGTGGAGGATGCCTTTTGTTCTTTAAGGTCTATGGTCAAGGTAGTAGTATCATTTAATAGGAAAACCTTGTAGGCAGGATACAGACCAAACCATTGGGGCTAGGACTGTCAAACTTGTTATTCATACGATGCAAAAGAAAGAATGTCACAGCTTGATGATGGCTGATACTTCATTGAGTAAAGTTATATAACTCATAACTTAAGAAAAATGCCCTATATCCTATATAAGCTTGTGATGGGGTGTACTCTTGTTTATATTTTTAAAATGAGGTTGATTGCTCCGAAGTTTTCATTTATCATTTATAAATATATCAATATGTGTTTGATTTGAAGTTTGAAATGTGAAACATAGAAAGAGAAACTGAGGCAGTGGATGGGGATGTTTGAAGTTTGAGCATGAGACATGGAGAAGAATTTCAAATCAGAAGCAGTTTTAGATTGTTGAGAAAAGCAACAGTACTAATATTCACCTGAATGATATGTATTTATTTAGTGTCCCCCAAATTGGGAACAAGATTGTCCAAAAGAAGAGAAAGTTTTGAGAATCTTCCATCGGCAGAATGCACACGTAATAGGAAGTCTACATTTGTCAGAAAGTCTTACAAAGAGATGATAAATCAGGGTAGGTGTGTGTGTGTGTGTGTATTTATTATATTAAATCTTCATTTCTTCAGTTGTAATGATCTTGGCAGCTAAGACTGGTTCAGTGGTCTAGGCCCAACAATCAACAAGGTACATACTGTAGTTATGTTGATGAGTGTGGGATTTGGAGGCCTCCAACAAAATTCAATGTGAAATTCATTGCCCTAGGGTCTTGTGTGGAAGTGAATTAAATCTGCTGAAGATCAAGCATATTAACTGAGGAATATTTATAGTCTTTACAAGTAAAGTTTAGGTTACTTTTGAATTTCCTATTTCCTAATCTTAAATCTTGTATAAATAAAACACTATACTGACCAAGATTTGTATCATTTATATAGCATAAAATGTGTATGTGATTTAGACTAAGTGAGCCCTGCAGCAGCATATGACATTTTGTTGAAGTGGACTCAAAGCCCCAGCAGACCCAATAGAGAAGTGCTTATTTCAGTGATCATGAGAGCAAGATTTCACACAGAAGTAGTGTTACAATCTGCAATGGTTGTACATAGAGTAACATGTAATAAAAAATCAAAGACCATCTTAGTACTTTTTAGCTCACCCTAGCTGAAAGCTCAATTGAACTTTTCTCATTACCTGTTGTCTGTAGGGGATCAAAGTATTACATGCAAATATATAGGGAAAATCTTTAAACATGGGCCAGGATGACTCAGGTGAATGATGTGGTGTGGCCCATGGGCCTCTTGTGAAGATCAACAATGTAAACAACAACCACTAAGCTTCATGAGTACCTGTGAAGCTCAGTGGTTGTTGCTTACATTGTAGACCTTTACTGATAAACTGCTAACTCCTGTGGTTGAGACCATGTGCATCATGATCATATCAGGATTGTTTTTCTTGATTTGTCGTTTGGCATTTTATTTAGTTCAGTATAAATCTAAAATTTATTGAACAATGTCGCCATGTTGAAACAAAGTAAAAATAGGTTCTCTGCATTTATTCTTATATACTTCCAGGAAAGAATATTGAGCCTGATTACAGAATGTGAACTTCGTATTATTTTCTGTGTCTTGATGACCCTATGGGTGATATTTTTGGGGGTAAAAAGTATTTTTTATGTGTAAATTACACAGAAATTAGCATTAACAGAAACAATGTGCATGATATATAAAGTTGTCTACTAAACTTGTGAAATTTTGGACTCCAGGGTAAAGGTTCTATTATTATTACATGAGCAAACAAGCATGAAGTTTTATGCTGAATATTCCAAGAGTATGAGTATTGAGCCATATGGTAAATTATCTAATGATGTGTTAAAAATGTTTGTATAGTAATTATTTTGAAATTTCATGCACATGAGTCATGAGCTTTGGAAAATGCATGCATGGTATTCAGTTGCTTGTAATGGTCCATGGGCCTATTGTTTTAAAAAAAAGATCAAGTTATGAAAACAAAATTCAAATTATCTTTCAAGGTCTTGCAACACCTTCCAAGTCGTATGTCATCAAAAAAGAAAAAAAGTCATCTACACAAATGGAGGTTAAGAATGAAGTGAAGATATGGAAGAAAGACCAAAAATTGAAAAACACATCTCCAGACAAACCATTTAAAAAATTTAAAATTAGACTTACTGCTGATGGCAAGGTGGGAAAAATTGTTCACAACAGGGGCAGACCCCCAAAATTTCAGTCATCAGATTCTAATGACTTGGATGAAACTTCAATGACTGATGAAAAAGAAGATGCTAGATTACCTGAGAAAGGAAAGAAGAAAGTAAAAGAAAGAGACAAATTTTCAGCAGTGGGAAAGGCTAAGCAATTGCTACAGAAAGCTAGGACTTGTAAGAAAGACAAAGTATCTCCAGAGCAGTCAACGAAGAAGAAAGTTCACGTAAAAAAACAGTTTGTATTGCCGGTGCAAAGTTCCAGGTCATCTCGTATGATCATTCCCAACAAGAGATTCATTGAAGAAGACAGTGAAAACTCAGCAGGAGTTGTTGCCAAGCGTCCTGTCATTAGAGTGGATGAGGGAGGAAAACCAATGGGACTAAATTTACTTGCAGAATCTGGTTTATTTGCCAATTCATCTCCCAAACTTCAGATTGAAACAGAAAAACTGCCATCATTACCAATGTCCAGTATATCTCCATCTGGAATTGTGAAGCCAAAGTTTGAAGCTTTGACAGGTAAAAGTTTTCAAAGTAAAAAATTTGTCTTGTATTTGGTACTAATTTTTCAACATTTGACTATCATTTAAAATTAGTTTATTACTCTTTTTTAACACTTTAACTCCTATCTTCTTGCATGCGCTGAATGTTGTAGATGAAAATCTTTTATACATGTTTTATAAAGGAATCGGTGGATTCCAGTCACCTTTGTACGATCAGCCACTGATCGTGGAAGGGAAGCGAGCCAGAAAGCCAAGCTTGAAGGTTCGAATGAAATTGTCTGATACTTCATATAAAAAGTTCAAGGAGAGGTCATTAGAGAAGAAGTTAGAAGCACACAAAATTATTGAACAGGAGAAAGTGAAACAAAAAGATCAAGATGATGTACCAGAAGGGAAAAAGTTGTTTTTATCTCCTTCCAAACTGAGTGCCACATTAACATCGAAGATACCTACATTACCAATTATGGCACCACCAAAGTTTGGAGTTGCACCGTTTACATCAGTGTCTGAACGAGAACGACTGGAGAAACTAGAACGAGAAGCCTTAGTGACACGCATGAGAGGACACAACATTTTGCGTAAAGCCAAATTTCAGCTAAATCGAGCAGCATTAAATAGATCAAAAGCTGATTTGGCGAGGACATTGAAAAAAGAATTAAAAATGGAAGCCAAATTACAGAAAATACAAGAGAGTCAGAAAAATAAATTAACACCCACTGCCTCAGGGGTTAGGGTGGATCAAGCTGTTGGGGGTATGTTTTGGGTGAAAGGTAAAATGGAGCACATATAGTGGAATGAATTTAATGCATAGCTTCATTTCTGAAGTCTTGATCATGAATGACAGGTCTTTTTAATTTGACATCTTACAGATGATAGCTCTCCAAATAAATATCACTGCAGCATATGTGAAAGAGGGATGACTGCTCCACGGCGAAGAAGTGGTGTCCTGACTTGTGAAAGCTGTCGGAGATTTTTCCAAATATACAATGACAGAATAGCACAGAACAAATCTGCTGTGTTGTGTAAAACTGGTATGTAATTTGCTTGCCGAATAATCATATTTATTGATGAAGTGATCAATTTTGCGTTTTGTTATATTTTTATACTTAAATTTTTTTCACTCACATGAGACAAGTGAGTTTTACTGATCATAAGCTCTGTTGTTGTAAACCTTATACTTTTACATTTTAGACTTTTTCTCAAGAACTACTAGGTCATTTTCTACCAAACTTGGCGCAAAACATTTTTGATTGAAGGGGAATCAAATATAATGAAAGATAAGGTTATGTCCCTTTGTAAGGGGAGATTAGGCTATCCTTAAAAAAATGTTTGTTTGGAATTGCCTCCTGGGGGGTTTCAGACCTAGGAGGGAGGGAGTGAAATTTTTTTTCTTCATCGTAGATGAGTGGGACATTAAACAATGTACAATCAACTATAATTGAAGTTGATTGTAAAATTGACAATAAAAATACTATAAAAGATGTATATATTTATTTTTCAGACTTTTTTCTGTTTATTTCTGGGGAAAAAAAACAAGTCAAAAGAAAGGTGATAAAAATGACTTGTTCAAAATATTATGATAAAACACTCAAAACTTTGACAAAGTTCCCTAATAATTCACTCACTATTGAGAAGATCTCTTTCCATGTATTTTAAATTTCAAAACTGTAAATTATGTTGCTGACTTTCACCACATTATCTGTGCAACATAGAAAGTAGTGGACAATTTACACATCGGTCTGACATTTTGGTGACTGCTGCTTGTCAACGACGACTGTATAAATGCTTTACAGATAGGAAGAAAAAAACGTTTTACTGATCTGACTGGTTAAATCATGTGGATGTCAAACCCGATGTTAAAAAGACAAGTAATTTGATGAGTGAAGAAAATTGCAAACTATGAAACAATAAAAAAAAAATACATAAATATTTTTGTCAATAACATTTTTTCAGCGGGAATAATTTAAATAAGGCGGGTGGTAATTCCAAACAAATAATAATTATATTTTGGCCCTAAAAGGATATGGAAAAATGGATAGGATGATTAAAAGGTTTATTTTTAGGATCCTTTGGACCAGAAAAACTTTTGACAGTGAAGATTTAATTTTATTCGAACCATGTTTCCAAGGGCCAGAGCAGGGTAATAGGGATTTAAAGTTTTATATAGGAATGTATGATGGCCCTGTTTATTCCCCATTACCACATGTACCACAGTACGATTACTCCAAAGTAGCAAACAATCAAATTCAATTTGTTTATAAATATGGTATCAACATTTTGTGAGGATGCAAATGATGAGAAATCTGTTTTCTGAATTTCACATAAAGAAGCAGTGGCCCATCAAAACAGTGAGACTTGAACTGGACAGGGAAAATGGACTTTAACTAGAGCCATGCAGGTGGGATTCAGATGATAGTAATCAGCCTTTTCAATGTTGTGTGCATTGACAGTTTTTCGGACATTTTTGGCTATCCCTACAGCTGTTGAATTTCAACAATGGGTTACAGATCAACCTTGAGTTTGGGCTTTCTTCACCTAATTTTTGAAAGAGTTATGGACCTTGAGCTTAGTAAATTTCAGGGATTTACAGTTTTCCAGACCTTTTTTTTTGTTATTCCAGGAGCCATGGAGCTATTTGAATTGAAAACTTATACATGAGCTTAAATATCAATCGTTAGGCCTACAGAGTAAATTTGAGTTTGGGCTCTCTTGAACTATTTTTGGCTGGGTTGCACAAAATGCATCTGGCATATAGTATGGTAAATGTTGGGTGGACATCCTCATATAGGGTACCTACTTTGTGTAATCAACTCCTCACTCACCTGTAACTCACATTCCACAAACTTTGTACAGTTGTTAAGGACATTCTGAAGATGTGACTTTTTGAATTTGCTCAGACTTTTTAAAAGAAAAATTACAAATAGTTAAACTTTGTTTTTTCTCTGCATAGTGTGGATAAATGGTACCTACTTTGTGTATTCACCACCTCTCACAGGTTTCCCAGTAGACATTCTTCAAAATTCAACATGGTAGCATATGAGTGATACTACTGTCTCCATCATAGATAACATTTTAAACAACCTGGTCATTTCTATTTAAAAGAGTTATGGACCTTGAACTTAGCAAATAATGCCACTAAATGGGACCCTTTTGTGATATGGTACCCAGTTTGGAATTACTTTCAGGAACAAAAGTATTCATCAAACATATCTGATGTTTTTGCCTTTGATATATTTTTACAAATTGTAATGATAGACTTTTCTTCAAGAAAGAGCTGCAGTTGTAAACAATACATGAATACTGAACTGCTTGGTAAATATAGGACATTGCTTTTAATGGCTGGGAAGTATGACAGAAAGCAAAATGTAAATATAAGAAATCAATTTCTTCGTTTTGGAAAATACATGAAGGTATGAGCCGCAACTCTTCATGTCAGCATTCTTTTCATAATGTGCCATCATGAAGTTTTGCAGTTCATGTATTTCAACCTATGATTTTTATTTCTTATTTGTAGACCTAATCATTTCTGTTGTAGAATGTATGTACATCATCTTAGTTTCATATGAAGAATGATATCAGATACATTTTATCTGTACCAGTTTCTGTATTTTTCTGTATTTAAAAAGTAAAGAATTATGATAGATGGAAAACAATGTTGCTTTTCAGTATTTGGCATATTCCTCACTCATCATAATAGAAATATATGCAGTATTTGATTGAAATGTGTGATTGAAATTGACATGGGTTCACACAAAAAGAATCAAATTTTGCAAACAGATTTTATTTTGTAAACATAAGCTGTTCTTTCAAGATATGGAACCAATTTCTAGTACTATGAAATACTATGAAATGTTGTACATGTATCTATCAAGAAATGGTGAAAACATTAACAGAATGTGTCCAGTGTAGGATTTATTTGTTTTTGTTTTTGTTTTATAGAAAATATTCTTCTTTTGATCCAAAGTGGTAGAGTGGTTTGTTAATTTGATATATAAACAGAATCATGAAGTGTAGATTTATGTTTTGTGTTTGAATACTACAGCTTCTAGGGTAGAGCCATATTGAAGGTTGTTGTTCAAAGTTTTATGTAATATACAGAAAAAATCTTTGCAAGAGCAACAGGGCTACATTTCATCAATAAATCATCATTATGCCCCATCACTGGGTAAAGTTTGGGGCCATAATACAATGGGAATAAAGGCTGATATAAATTGTTTAAAGATTCTTGTCAGCAATGAGGGTTTGCACTTTGGCAAAATAATATGCAAACATCTACAGATAGATTATATGAATTATGACAACCAAGAGCAAAGTAGATATACAAAGATTACCAGAGAGAATTGTATACAACATTTCCAATAGCAACATAATGATGGCTGAACTGTTGGTTGAAATAGTAATATTCAAGCATCTGGGACATGTAGAGAATATGCATGTAGTAGTTTTAAAAACAACATAACTTCTTGATGGTGGATCTGGAATTGAGAATATCTGAGAAATATTATTTTTTTCATGAATATTTATACCTATTGGTCCCCTACTGGCTTTGCTGGAGGGGACTATTAGTTTACCTTCTTTCTGTCTATCATCTGTCATTCCTCTTGAGGTTTTCCAGACTTTTCTTCAACTGAAATTTTATACATGGCTTTGCCTTAGATGGTTAAAGATCAAATTTGGGTTTCATTACACTTGACCTACTTTTGACTGAATTATCCTACTAGTTGGGGACTTTGTATTGCCTGCAATACACTCAGAATGCTTGTTCAAGTTAGGTCTTGGCTTATTGATGGATCACTAACTTAGAATCACATATTTGCATGAGCTAGGATATTTAGTTGAGTGCTGTGGCATATGAGCCTCTATTGTTTCCTGTAGGATCTTGCAGAATTTTTTATAAAGAGAGGCCATTATGCCAAGACTGTCGCTACAACAAATGTTTAAAACTCTTCAATTTGGAGGACCAGAGAACCAGTGATAGTACTGACCAAAATTTACAGTCTGGTGGCATCTCAAAGGAGATAAGTGTCACAAGTGAGATTCATATATCACATTTGCATTTGGTAAGGATGTAACTAAAACAAAAGATCTTTGGATTAAACAGTTTCAGAAAAGATGTGTGATTATCAAAGCCATCTAATGATACTTTGCCCATGAATTTGTAAATATGTACAAATAAAACTATTTTTAGTGCTTTAGAATTTACATGCATTGTTTGTATTTCAGTTCCACAAATTACAGTGTCTTCTGCTTCTCCAGTTGTATGTGTCCCTATGAGTTCTCCCATAGATTCTATGAAATCTCATCTGTCATTGTTATCACCAATGACAACCAGTTCTCCTCCAGCCAGTACAACAACTAGTAATCCAGACACAGATGACTCCCCCAAATCTGATGGAAGGGGTCCTAGAATCAAACATGTATGTCGAAAGGCAGCTGTGGTACTGGGAAAGCCTGTGGCCAAATTTCCCAAATCCCCTGAAATAACACTTAGTGCATTGCCCAGTGGTGAGAAAGTGAAGTTATGGAAGAAGGATCAGGAGGAAAAAAAAGGTGTTTGTTTTATGAATTCTCATACTCAAAAGTAGATTAATCTGAAATGGGTTTAACCCAACTTTATCATGTGAAAAGATGCAGCCTTTAGGTTCTGTGTCAGACCAGTCAGGGTTTGACACTTCAGTGATGGACCACAACCTTGCAACTCCAGGTGGACCTTCCAGATCTCAGATGGTCCCTCAAAAATATTTCTTTAGAAGAAAAAGACATCATTTTCTCCATTTTATTTATCATTGTGTCTAATAACATTCTGTACAATTTATATTTTCAAATACTAGTACTTGTGACAAAGTGGAGACCATATAATATTCATCTGATTTATAGCCAGCAGATACAAATTCCTGTTCTCTTCCCCGGTCAGAAATAAATGGGTAGTTAGATTAATAGGAAATTTTTTTCAATGGAAATTTGAAAGTGGGAAAGTTTTATGGAAATGTTAAAGTAGGAAAATTTATGTTTATAGAAGTTTCAAAAATGCATGATCAGTTATTTGTCAATTAAACAGCAACCTTTGGCTCAGATTAATTAAGGATCCTTGGCACCATATTACCCAGTCTTTTATGGCTGTACATCACAACATGTTGATTTAAAGTCCCTGTAATACCATCTTAGTATATCAATAAACTTATTCGTTACATTGTAGCTCAGTGAATAAAGCACCTGACTTCTGACACTCAGATTCAGTAGGCAATTGTGCTTACATGAATATTACATTAAATTTTTATCTAATGAAATTCTCTTGTGAAGTAAATCAAGATCTGACACATCTTTAAATATACATTGTCAATAATAGTGATAAAATAAATTTATCTAAATAAAATATCTTAATTGTGTCATAATGCGGTACTCTTTCCTTTGATCTTAAACATATTTTAAATCAGACAAAAAACCTTTGGCAGAATTCCAACATACAATAACTTCTAGGGGCAGAGCATAGCTGTATTATAACTTCCATGGAAATGTACTATAACTTCCATAGTATGAACATAGAAAAGTAATAATTTTGTAACATCTGTTATTGGTGAAAACATAAGAAATGTAACATATAAATAAATAAGCAGAACTTATGTATTTAATTCAGAGACATCGTCACAAGCCATGGCTGAAATGAACACTTTTCTCGGAGAGGAGTATACATTTCATCCATGGCTTGTGACGATGATTCAGAGGCAGATCTGGGATTTCCAAAAAGGGGGAGGGGTACATATAAGCCAAATTACTCAGCCATTTTGGATGCCAAATCTGGAATTTTCATCTATACATGCTAGTATAATGCGTTGTAAATTTGTGGCGGAAAAAGGGGAGGCCCCCCCTAATCTGCCTCTTCCCCCCTTAATCCGCCACTGCAATTGCCACACATCAGTATGAATGCTGAAAAAGAGTAGGCCATCAGGGAAACTCCAAAACTCACTACCAAACATATTTTAGTTAGTTAACCTCTGTAAAATGGCTGTAATATTGCCAATATTGCATAAAACCTCAATCAGCTGCAAAATGCACATATTGCATGTAGTTAAATCCCCAGTTTTTCTCCCATGGAGGAATTTTTTTTTTTTTATCAAGCTGTGCTGTCAAAAGAAGGTATAATGCGTCAAGATTTATGACTCTGAAGTGATGTTCTAGCATAAACTGCTACAGCATTTTTGAATGAAGTAACAAGATCACATGCATTAGGTGTGTTGAAATTTATTCCCACTTGTGTCCAAGGTAAGGACAACCTGTGGGTTTCGATACCTCGATCTGGAATGCAGAGAGAGAGATATTTTATTTTACTCGGCTGCTCTATATAAACAGTTGAGCCTATTACCCGTTGACAGATTCTGATGACAAACCAGTTAAATTGTGTTTAAAATAAGCAGAGTTAGCCAGACAGTGGCTGCATAAAATTCATCCGTACTTGGTGCTTTAGCGTCTGTAAAATACTCATGAGTCTCGTTCCCAAGCCGTCATCTGCACGTTTTCCCCATTATCCATTACCATGCATATTTGAGAAATCATAATGTTATCCAGATCATTTTACAGCTCTAAAAAGTCAATGTCATTAATCTCCATGTCGAATGCACTGATTTTCGTACCCACTTAACTTTTGACAGGCCCAAACTTATGGCGTCACATCATGTACAGTTTTTTTAAATGATGTTATAATATTCATGTCACAAGACATTTACAGATACTTTCTTTAGTTTGTATAGAGAGGAGTGACTGTCTTGTTGTGCAACTCGACTGCCACGTCTCTCCGTACTATAAATAATATAACTTGCAATGCAGTATACAATATTCCCAGTTCTGGTGATTAGACCTCCCAAACAAAGTGTACCGTTTTAAACATTTATTTCCACTCAAAATACACTGAAAATATATTTTGTCTATATGAAATAATTCATTATCCTTACCTGATAACTCTTAATTTTATTTTAGAAAGTAAATTTACATTATAACATGTATTAATCAAAAAAAGAGAAATGGAGGAAATTTGTATTTATTAAAATTGGTGATGTTTTGGGGATATTTTTAAAAAGGAATTATGATTGTAGTACTGCTAAATGATTTACATGGAGGAGATTTATGGACAATAGATCCTGAATAGGACCATATCATTTATATTTTTTGAAGAGAATAAACAATATAATTGCTTGCACTAGCAATTTCATGTGGACCACTGTACTAAGATTTCAGGTGGACGTCCTTACTTTTTGGTGGTGTCAAAACTTCTGCTTCACTGCTAGAGTTGATACCTGCCAGTTAACCAGACCAGGGATACTTCTACCAAAAATGTCTTGGTTTTGCAAGTGTCAAAACACTGGAATGTCATTATCAAAAGAAGATACCTTCAGAAGGTCAAAGATCAAGGTCATAATAAGATTGACATGATGAATTGAGTGATTTGCAAATAACAGACTTCATATTTGATTGATAAGTAAGTGTAGAATAATCAGAGGAAAGTATTTAAACATTTTAAGGTCAAGTGACTGAGAAAAAATTTAAGTTGGCCTGTATGATGTTAGTATTGTTCAACATCCATACTTTACGTTAAATGAAAGTATGTATAAATTCTAGGGCACTACATGTTGGTTGAAAGACAATTTCACATTTCATTCCTAGTGGGGCCTTTCGATTAGCAGAACCTCATTATTTCTAACATTAATTTCGGCATTTGGGAGGTAAATGAAATAGAGAATGAAACAATGTGTTTATGAAACACCGGCATTTGGAACAGTACATATGACACCAGTTTTATTTTTTTCAATCAGAATTATCAGATGATGAAATGCCATTAGAGGACATCATACAACAATCAGAGGTCAACATTCAGTCAGTCAAGAGGTCACCAGTTCGTTCACCCTTGAGAGTTCACCGGGGTCGTTATGGAAAACGGAAGATCCGCTGCAAGAAATGTGAGGGCTGTACCTCGGAAGATTGTGGTGTTTGCAATTATTGTCTGTATGTAAATTTTAGTCACCCTCTTCCATTGTTAATGGGCAGAAGGGCACTTGGGTTTTCAGAGCTGCATTTGGCCTTTTAAGGACTTCCGACCATTTCAAATTTTCTGTATACAGTTAGTGTGCTAGTATCTAGATTCTATCATAAACTAATTTGCTCTTATATTAATCTGCTTTCATCTTATCAGAAATATATCGGGTTTAAAATATCCTTCATAGGCAAAATGCAGTTGAATTTTAAAGTTATTGTTAAAGGTTATGAATATTTAACTTTCACATATATACAAACTTATGTAATGTGGATTAATCTGGGAGATGGTGACATACCCCAAAGTTGTAGTTTTTTTTTTCTTTTACATTCTTTAAAGCAAACACACAATATTTCAAATAAATGAAGTGCTATTCTTTTGTTTAATGAAATTTTTCTTTGTGTGGTGATGTTTATTTGTCAAACATACTAAATGTTTCTCTGTTTTCATACAGTGATAAGCCGAAGTTTGGAGGGAGAGGAGTCATGAAGCAAGCGTGCATGTAAAACACTTTGAATTTTTGTTAACTTATTTCTTCTTTATAAAATGTATCTGAATATGATGTATAATGTAGTAGTATTTTTGTAAATTTTGAATTAGAAAAAAGAGTTTTGGTAAAGGGTACAAAAGAAATTATTAGAACTCATTTGTAATGATATATAATTATCACTGAATTAATCTTAAGGCTTGTCACTAAGAAAGGTGAATGTAAAAAAAAAATTTAAAACCATATGACATGAATAGAAATTTACTTGCCATGCTAATGATTAATTATTGCATAATATTACGAATTTATTGTATCTGTTTATCATTTGTTAATTTGTAAATTTGCATAGCACATATTTCCCCATATTTTTTAATTAATAGGAAGATTGAATGTGCATCCTTGAAGATCATGTAAAATGTGACAATGATCAAAATTTTTTTCCACAGAAAAAGGCGATGTAAATATCCTCGCTATAGCCGTTTGGCTCCTAGTACTTTATTAAGGGCCAGGGATTCAGACAATCAAAGTACAGGGTCATCAGCCAGTCCTTTTAAGGATGAATTTTCACCAAATCTTACTCAGCAAGGTTAGTTTTATATGTATTGGTACACTAGTAAGTTGTCAGGTCAATTCTGATCATAAGTCAAACCAAAAATAGACTGCTTGAGTATTTAATCAGAGGTGGATATTGCAGAAGAATTTAACTGTAAGATATGACAGCCAGAGTCTCAATTGTTTACTTTTTATTAGTGAGCTCCAATCATTTACTTAATATGCAAAAAAATCACTAGTTGATCAAACTATTAAGACCTCAGATTAATGATTCTGTATTGGAGGCACTATTTTGAGATGTCTGATTAATCAGTTACATGCGTAGCAGCCAAGTTTCAAGGAAATTAAATGTTCATTTTAAGTTGAATTGTTGCAATAATCAAATCTTAATCCAAAGATGGAATTTCCCTATCCCACATAAATAAATAATGAAAGATTATTTTTCTCACATTTTTGCAGTATGAAACAAAATACTGTTTAGACTTGTGCAGTATCTCAAAATTTTGAGAAGCAAAATTAAAGTCAATCTTTTGTTGATCAGTATTTATCGTAACTTACTCATAAAACTTGAAGTTTGTAGTGTGCCGTTATCTTGAGATATATGCTTGAATAGCTGTTTGTGAAGTTTGGAATAGCAGGTAGTTCTTCTATACTCACCTTGTAATTGTAACTGATGTGTAAATTTCTTTGAGACCTCACTGATTAAATATATATTGCTTTCCTGCATAATAGAGATAAAACATTAAATTTGTCAAAGTATGTAATTCTTGGGCAAAGAAACATTTCTATATGACAAGAAAAACAGTTATGGTAGCATTGGTCAGATGGCATGTTGTTTCAATGGCCTGGTGGTACACCTGACTAGTGACATATTCCAGGGTTTGGTTTCCAGTCCATTCACATAATTTTGAAATTTTGGTGCCAAACAAAAAGTAATGTATGAGATTTCAAGGAGTAAGAAATAATAGAATCCTTCATTAGAACAAGTGTGGGATAAGAAAATTCTTCCAAAGGAGACAAAATTTGCAGTCAACGACAAGGCCTAGACAGCAAAATAATATCAGAGATGGAATTTCCCTATCCCACATGAGTAAATAATGAAAGATTATTTTTCTCACATTTTACCTGCAGTTTAGTGCATAAATTCAGGAGGTTTGAGAAAAATTCAAAATTATCAAAATCCTCATTTGAACCTAATTAGACAGGCAGAAAGATAAGAGTTTACACTGTAAGTGTAAACTTAAAAAACAATATTTCACTTTACTGTGTAATGTAAATCATAGAAAATTTATGATGTCACAGTCACCGCTTGATGTTGCAGCAGTGCAAGACAGAAAAATCTCACATGGGTAAAGTCGATCTCACACTGGTGATAATGTGAGATAGAGGAAATATATGGTAGTTTTGGGTAAACAGCATTGAAATGGACTGTAAATAAAAAGCCTGGAGAAATTGTTATTAGTGCACCAGACTAGCAATGAAGGATTTTAGGTTTGATTCACTTTGAAGCCACATATTTCTAATCATTTCTCTTCCTTTTGCATAAGGTCAGTGATATTGATTGGTTATTGCTGTGTTTGCTCTTATTTCAAATAAGAGAAATTTCCCAGACTAAAAAGTTTTTTAACACCTTTTTTTTAAAGAACTTTTCATGGTTGATTTTATCAGAAATTTTATTGGTACTTTGGGTATATCAGGGGAAATGTGACATGTAGAGAGAGTTGCTAATTGCTAATTTACTTGCTAGAACTTTTAATGTAGTGTCAGAAGAGGGTAAACAAATATGCTTTTTAAAGGTAGCCCACTGATTTCACAATTCCATAGCTCTGTAAAGTTTTTTTGTTTTAAAATAAAATCTGGTTAGTGGTTTGGTATTTTTTTTTTAAAGAAGTAACAGAGTTACTTGCTCTTGCTCTACCAATTCCACCTATGGGAGTTAGCTCCCTTTAGTAATGGCAGCCTCCATAATGTTGTGGAGGGAAATTTTCGTTTTTAGGAAATGTTGACATTTTAGCCTTTCATTTGGACTAACACGAGGCGTTTTGGTGTCTTCTTCATACTTTGCTCGTTTACTTGTAATTTTATGTTGTGACAGTTTGTCATATTCAATGGAAAGTAAACCAGCAAGGAGATCAAGACGAGCTTCCAATGCCAAGCATGGTAACGGTGATCTATTCTAGTCTGTAGTTCAGCAGTGTTTTATGGAATTATTTTATACTATTGACAATTTTAATGGAATTTCTTTCCTGATAAAGAATAGTCATGTCTCTTTAAAAAATTCCCAGTGTCAAAAGACATTAAGTGTATTGTACAATCCATTAAGTGTATTGTACAATCCATTAAGTGTATTGTACAATCCAGAGGATTTTGAAAATTATTTATTTAGGTTTTGTTTCATACAAATTGTTTGTATTTTGATAGGTTTGAAATGCAATGTTAAAAGTAGCCTGTTTTATTCTACTTTCATTTTCCCTTAATTTTGTGCAAAGAGTAAGATATATATATATATACACACACACACACACACACACAGGGTTTTCAATAAGAAATAACTGAGCAGGTGAATTTCAATTTTGAGGTAGATCAAGTTGAGTGCCGTAGGCTGTGCATCACGTTAGAGGAAATTCGAGCCGGCGATTTGTTGATCGAGATGGCGACATTTCATTGGGAGCCGGTGCTTATTGAAATCCCTGTATATATGTGTCTGTGTGTGTGTGTATTATATATTTATATATATATATATGAATTAGGGTTTTTTTTTATTGTTTGTTTTACGTCCCATCGAGAATTTTTCACTCATATTGAGACGTCATCAGCTGTAGGTGAAGTACCACAAATTTAGACCTATGCTTAGCGCTCAGGGTCGTAGCAGTGAGGGTTCTTTAATGTGCCAACGCCCACCATGACACAGGACCTCCGTTTTTAAGGTCATATCTGAAAGACCCGTGATTTTCACTTCTAAATGCCAAGCATTTGGCGAAGGAGCAATCGCTACCTATTTTTCATCTTAGGTTTGACGCGGCCATGGTATGAGTGGGGTTCGAACTCACGACTCCTGGTTCCAACGCGAACGTTCTAACCACTGAGCTACTGCGACCGGTGAATTAGTTTTTGAAAAAATTGAAATTGATAGTATCACTTTAAAAAGCAGTAAATATGTATATTATTTGCAAAAAGTGAATATTTTGGTGATATAGTCATCAGAAGATTCTTAAATTTTACCTTTAAATTATGAATGAAAACACTTCAATATGCAAGCATATTATAGAATGGTGTATATAAATCCTGAATGTACATGAGTTCTTTTTTCTTTTGCACATGTAGGACCATATCGGGATACACAAAATGATGCAGGTATGGGAATATCTAATAGAACTTCGTCTCTTAGTGTTATCCAAAGAATGGCATTACAAGGAAATAGACTTCATAATGAAGTCAGATTCAATGCAGAAAAATCTTTGCCACCAAAGAGACCATTCTCTGAAGTCCTTACCCCAGAGGATGTCAGCAGGAGACTATGGCAAGAATTTGGATATGTGCCACAGCGCACTTTTCCCAAATTTCAAGTGTCCAATGAAGAAAGCACACAATCACTGAATTCCACACAGCCTAAGAGATTGATTACAAAGTTTAGGGTATGGATTTTTTTTTATTTGATGTCATGAATATGCAATAGGTGAAGTTTAGAGCTACTATTGACAGACTGGTCATTTATGTATTGGTATCAGAGTTGTATCAATACATTGTATATCAATATATACCTGGTATTTAAAGGAACTGAACATGAAAAAATATTTGCTGCATAGTAAACCAAGAAAGTCTCCTGAAACTAAAGTGTGGCCTGAAACTAGTTAGTTTGATTCTCTTACAAGATTTGATCAATTAAATGCTCTTTAAATGAACGGTTTATAGAGGTCATCCAATATTTCCCAGCATGCATCTGTGCTCTGACATAGATGAGTCACATTGATGTTGATGACTAGGTCATTGTTATAGCAGAAGAGGATTATGGGAGCATATAAGTGTAGCCGTGGTAAAGATGAAATAAATCTTTTTGGTGTCTCTGGATTCTCAAGTCAATTTATTGAATTATAATCTTAAACAAACACCTGAAATTAAAGTATAACAATGATACGATTTTACACATTGACAAGACAATGAGACAGACATTTAAACTAAACACATGAAATAGGTGCTTACTGGGACACAAGTTCTGAAGATAGTTACATACTTTGCTGTATACAATAATGGTCTGAGCTATCCGAGGGATCAGCAGAGAGTGTCCGATCAGTAAGAATTTGGCTGGAATGTGATGTGTGCGATCAGTAAGAATTTGGCTGGAATGTGATGTGTGTTAGAATAAGTCTCGCATATAATTATTGGTCAGGCTGTCCATGTCCATAGGCACATAATGCTCGCATACGACACAAATTCACTCACTTGGTGCAAGTGAGTTAATTAGTAATACATGTAATTAAATATAAAACCAATTAAATCTGGTTACATAACAAATGATTGATAAGGTTTCTAATAACAAAGCATCAAGAAAAAGAAAACACTCCCACAAAAAATCTCCAGCTAACTTCTGAACTTACTGAAACGATGTATATTTCAAGATTCAAAATCAATTAATTCTATTAGATTTAAAATATTTGGAGATAATTAAGGTGACTGTGTCGTATAAAAGTAATGCAATTTCGTCATGTAATTTATGCATTGATAATTACTGATGTACATGGACCACAGATCTATTTTTGTGATGCAATTTACAGTTATTTGTTTACACTGAGTCTGAGGTTTCATGAAATCCTTCATAATTACACTGTTCATTAGGAAATGCTTTTCGTTAATTTTAATCACTGCAAATGAGGGTAAAACTATTCTGATTTATTCCCTAAGAAGCTGACCTCTGAGATTTTAATACATGTTAATACAGAATGTATTCTAGGGCTCTTCATTCCTCTCTCATTAAAATCAACTGCTTTTGAAGAAGCGTCATTCTGAGTTTCTTCCTCTCTAAAACTCAGGTTCATACTGATATCGCACATTTGATTCACTTTCTGAGGATGACATTTAATTGACTGTTAGTAAGCATTAATGCTTTACAAAGTGCCAAAAAAAAGTGTTTTGTACTGATGTCATCAACAGAGATCGTTGCATATGTAAACAAATGTACACAGACAAGTTAACCTTATTCCATGTATGTGTAGTTTTAGACTGAATTCAAAATAGTTGTGATAGTCTGTCATCATCAAACTAAATACATGAAATATTTTTCAAAATAGATCTAGTATATATCTTATCATTTCACCCTTTTCATCAGCAAAAAACATGTAGGCCTAGCATGTTTCGGAGACTGCTATGACGTCACGAAGCTGTATAGGTAAATGATTGACTGTATATATTTCTGAAGTAGAATACAAATAAAGTTCTTGGTTCAATGGATGATGCAGGATGACCTTGGTCTCAAAAGAGATGGGAGGTATCAATCAGTATTTTGATTGATATTATAAATAATGAATTACACAGACGTATAATATATTTTGATATTGAATTTATGTTCCATTGGCAAAAACAAAAATGTTAACAATCCAGTAAATGTGGTAAAATAATGGAAATGATTCATCAGAAATATTTGTTCAAAATGGATACAGATACTCTGTGAAAATGATGATATCTGTACTCATGTGTATATTTGAATTCGTTATAACCATATTGTTGGGGATTCAGAAATGTTTTTTGATATCCATAAATTAGCAAATCTGTGTTTACTAAGTGAGTTCTTTTGTAATGTGTATGTGTGTTTTTGGTTCATTTTTTTTTAAGAAAGACCCTGTTCTGAAAACAAATCAAAATACTTTGTCAACCTTTTCAGGGACCTGATGGTAGATCTGACACCATGATTATGCACTCTGTGACATCAGCTAGAGGATGGTCGGCCCAAGGAATAGAACAGCACAGGATCAAAGCAGAGTATAGGGTACATTGTCAATCAAACAGAATATAGGGTACACTGTCAATCAAGCAGAGTATAGGATACACTATCAATCAAGCAGAGTATAGGTACATTGTCAATCAAGCAGATTATAGGGTACACTATCAATCAAGCAGAATATAGGGTACACAATCAATCAAGCCAAGTATATGGCACACTGTCAATCAAGCAGAGTATGGGGTACACAATCAATCAAGCAGAGAAAAGGGTACACTGTCAATCAAGCAGAGTATACAGCACACTCAATCAAACAGAGTATAGGGTACACAATCAATCAAGCAGAGTATATGGCACACTGTCAATCAAGCAGAGTATAGGTACATTGTCAATCAAGCAGATTATAGGGTACACTGTCAGTCAACTTGGGTTTACTTTCTCTTTCAAAAGGAACATACACTTTGAAATGTTAAAATAAGAATGTAAATATAACATTACAATAGAAATCATCTTCTGTGGACATTGTGCTTTTCTCCTCAAATAGAATTTCAGGGAGAGTAAAAAGATAAAAAGAATATGATTTCAATATTATTCTAGAGATGGAATGAATATTAAATACTGAAGATCACTCTCATTTTCTGATCATTTTGTGAGACCTATTTTCGTGAAGATACAATAGTGTATTTTTTCATGAAACCCAACTTTTATGAATCTTTATTTACTATGTCTTCTTTGTGTAAGAATTTATTCACATGAACTAATTTTCGTGAATGACAAGTCACACAAATTATGCCTAAATACTGTTTTTCACCATTAAACTGATTTACAGAAAGTGGATATGATATATATTAAATAACATGAACATACAAATGTGAATCATGGCTTGCAGAGCTTTCTTGAACCTTAATTAGAGAACTTTGGATGGTAATCTTTGTCGTAGGTGAGCATAAGAATAATGCTGTACACAGATTTGAATTTACTTGTGGTTAATTTCACATGAGTTCCGTGTTGCAGCTCTGCATACAGAAGGCAGATTTACTCAGATAACTAATGACTATGGTTTCAGTAATTTCAACTGCAGTTTATTTTTGTGGATTTTTCTCATTGTGAAAATAAGACTTCTGCCAAAATAAGTCTATATAAATAGCATAAATCATACATTGTGGTTTATCCATTCAGTAATGCAAAACTGCATAGAATCTGTAGTTATTATGATTAACATTTAGCAAGTTGCGCATTTTTGGCAATTGGCATGGTCTTGAATTAATGCTTCTGCTCTGTATGATAATCGATAGGCCATTTCATGTTTTAGCACAGCATACATGCCATACCAAAGGTACTGATATATGAATCTTGTTATGTAATACAATATTTTACAGATTTTAGAATAGCACTTTCTTTGACAGGAGACTTTTGAGTTGGCCAGTGTTTGGTACACAGGGGTCTCATTAACTGTTTCTAGCCCCATGTGTGTTCGCACCATCTGCTTTTTGTGCGGAAGTGCAGGAAAACATGAGGTAAGGACTTAAGGTTTTATAAGTTACGGTTCCATTGGATGGCTGATAATCTTCTCCACTTATATTGAAGTCATTTATATTGAACTATCTGTTATACTGAAGTAAAAATAAATTCACAGTAACATTATTTATATGATTCAACATTGGTTATTTTGAACTTTGAATATAATGAACAATTTAGGTTGGTCCCTTTGAATTCCAATACGTCTGGAGTATACTGTAATATAAAAACTCTGAAGATGCACTTATACTATTAAAGTATACAGTGAATACCATTACATAGTTTGTAGGACTGTGCATTGCACCAAAAGTGTTGATGCATTGTGATCATTCTTACCATTCGATTTGATACATCAATTGCAAATTCTGAATTTCAGTTTGGTTCAGAACTTGCATGCACCATAACAACAGATATGGTGTCTGAGTGATATGCAGAATGTGATTTTCATGCAGTTCAGAGTTTTAAAATCACTATTGTTGGAATTTAGCTTTTTCATTGCTTAGACTATTTGGTTAGTGTTGCAACCTTAAATATTTCATCATTTCTGATTTGATTGATTTGAACATATTTTATTGTTTTACTCTCTCTCTCTCTCTCTCTTCCCCCCCCCCCCCCCCCCCCCCCCCTACACACACACAAAGGGATTGGTAACAAGTTCTATCCTTTCCCTTATACGATGAATAATGTGTTGTTCGTGTACAAGTAAAGATTGTCATAGCAAATAAATACAAATAAACAATGATGATAGTAATAGTAAAAATAGCATAAAATGCATGTACATACGTATCATATAAATTGAATTAAATAGGGTAATTTGAATCATTCAGAGTTCCTAATGAATTTATGAACTGCCTTAAGTATCGAGACACCACTAACTACAAGTTAAGGTATGATGATAATAACCAGTATTTAAAAAAAAAAAAAGAAAGAAAAAAAAGATAAACGTTTTAAGATAAACGTGAATACAAAAATATCAGATAGATAAATTGGGTATACCCAATTACAATTGAAATCATTCAGAGTTCTTTATGAACTTGTGAACTGCATTAAATATTGTAAAATTAACATCATTTGAAAAAAGTTTGTTTCCCCTTAACAATAAATGAGTATCCACAACATTTAATAGCATCTAATTTACATGTAAGTAGTTCATCAAAAAGACAGTTTCTCGCTTGGGTGTATATCTTGCATTCAAAGAAGAAATGATGTGTATTTTCAATAAGACCACATAAAGAATTTGGAGAAGTGATAATATTTTTGCGTAAAGATCAATATTTAATATGCAAGAATGTCTTAATTTGGTATGAATAATATTGTGGTATTGTTGACCATACAAGTAGTATAAAGGAGGTTTTGATGGTAATTTTCTAATGTGTCTTTTAAATTTATCAATTGAAGTTAATCTCCTAACTTCCAAGCTCAAAACAATTCCATTTTCTGACAGTGTCGGGTATAAATAATTTTCTAAACACTTCAAGTCTACATCTTGGAATAGTATAATCGTTAGAATTGCAGGTACTATATGATGATGTGTTTCCACAGATTTCAGGGCAAATTCTTTTAAATACTGTGGAACTAAAATTATTGTGAATTTTAAGCATTGGTTAATTTGACAGTTTGTCTTCTACTAGAAAGGAGTTCCCACCCAGTTTCAAAGTATAATGATTCTAATGAAGCTAAAACCAGTCACTGTTCTGGCTGACATTAACTTTTTCTAGACATTGCAAATCAAAACCCATACATCCATCCCAGATTGCAGAAGAGTATTCTAAAATAGGCCTAACATATATGTACATTTTAGATAAAATATTTCTACCTACAGTATATTTTAACTTGATTAGCAAGCCAAGTTTCTTATATGCATTATTTACTATGCTATTAATGTAAAATGACCAACTAAAATCTTTGGAAAACGTTAGCCCTAGATGTTTGTGAACAGAAAACTTATTCAATCTGACATTGTTGAAACACTATATTTGTGGGATCAACAGAATTTTTCATGCTAAGAAACATCGCTTTTGTTTTTTAGCATTAAATTGTAGTAACCATTGTTTGGACCACTTGTCTAAGACTTTAAGATCATGATTAACATTTTGTTCCATCACATGAACACTATTCAACAAGCATTGAAGAGAATTATCATCTGCATATAGCCTTCATAATGACAACATATTTTCAGACACATCATTAACATAAATAAAAAAAAGCAAAGATCCAAGAACTGAGCCCAGGGGATTGCCAGTGGGTGTAAATTTGGTTGAAGAATAAATATTTCCGTACATTACTTTTTGTTCCCTGTTGCTTTAGTAGCTTGTGAACCATTCAAGTATATTGCCATGTAAACCATATCTTTGTAGTTTAAAAAGAAGGCCTATGTGCCAAACTGTTTCAAAGACTTTGGAGAGGTCGCAGGAAAACCATACAACACTATTCGTCAATATTTTTGACAATGCTATGATAAGTTTCTATCAATTGGTATACAGCAGAGTGACCAAGTTAAAAACCTGCTTGATATTGTAAAATAAATTATTTGGGGGGGGGGGGGGGAATTGTAAACATATTTAAAAATAACCCTTTTTTTAATTTTGCTGACACAACTCAAAAGTGAGACTGGTCTCTAATTGGACACAATAGATGGATCCTCCTTTTTAAACAATGGTAAAACATGATTTTGGAAAGCTTTTTTTGGATAGAGATCATTTAGATAATATTCACAGTGGTTTACTGTAAGTTTCAACATTTTATGGCTAATTGAATCAGGACCAATTGCTTTGTTGACTGAAGTATTAGAAATAACGTCTATAATATCTTGTTCTTTGATAACAATGTCATCAAGAGTTTTGTCACACAACAAATACTTGAAAGGTATTTAACACCTGTATCATCGACATTTGATAATATTACATTTCAATATATATTAGTTTTAAGATTAGGAGATATTTTATGTCCCTGTAATTGGAGATTCAGCAGCATATAGTTTTTAGTCAGTCTGTCTGTCTGTTTGAACATTGGCCATGAATTTTGAATGGTTAGTGCTTGGGATTTCACATGTGTATTCTTTGTGAAATAACTTTCTTTTGATATTAGAAAAATGAAGTTAAGGTCTGTAAAGACTGTCTGGATCCAGACTGCAAAAGTCCTGGACAAATAAGATGAAGTTACATTTTAAAAATTTGCTCCCAAAAGATATCGTCCCAAAGTTGAAGCATCCACATATCTGAAGGTCCACTGGCTGAACAAATATTTTGTAACAGGAATTTTTACTTCATATTGTATATTTGTAAATAGTGACTTGTGTTATCTTAAAACATTAAGGCATTTTCAATGATTACCATGAGATTTTTTTTGTAATGTTTATAAAAGTTTGAAACGTGTGTGTGTGTATACACACATTTTATTTAGGTTCCTATCACCTAACAACTTTATTTGTATTCTACAAAAATATAGGAAGAACCTTTGTTATAGGACTAAAGTAAAGTAGTTTAAAGTTGCTGAAAACTTGAAAATCACTCATTTCAGATGATATACTGCAATGTGTGTTGTGAACCATTCCATGAATTTTGTTTGGAGGAGGAAGAGAGGCCTCGTGAAATAAATCCAGACAACTGGTGCTGCAAGAGATGTCAATGCTGTAATGTTTGTGGCCGCCAGAACAATGTAAAGATAAAATCTGATCACTTCTTAGTCAGAGTTGTGTTATAATAGTACAATTATTTCGAAGCAGATTTATGGAACTGACAGTACATGTAATTCTATCTGAAAAATGTGACAGAATTTATGCTTGTAGTCTCTATGTTTTAATTCTCTTAATGATACAAATTTTAATTTGATTACAGCTTTTACAGTGTGATAAATGTCAGAACACGTATCATCCTGAGTGTTTAGGTCCAAATTATCCAACGAAACCTTCGAAGAAGAAAAATGTCTGGGTATGGTTTCTTTCAAAGAATATATTACGCATAAAAAATTTTAAATCATGGGCTATTAGTAGGATCTCTCACATGATCAAATCCTGTGAAGCCTAATGGACTACACAATAGATTTAATCATATACTTCATATCAATAGATTTAATCATATACTTCATAGCGCAGTGAAGTTTTTCAAATTTTTATGCACTAAGTACAGGGATATTTTTGTTCCCATCTTATTTTCACCTAAATACACTTCCATTTTAGATTCTCCCAAAGCCATTACTTGCTACTTTAGCCCTGTTGTAGGTATGCTTACTTAGGGAAAGGGCAGATTGGACCAAAATAGGGTGAACATTTTTTTATTAGTTGAATTACAGATCCTCTGACCTTAATTTTTTTACTTTTAGAAGAAAAATGAAAATTTCCATTCATGTCAAGTCTGCATTTTGGAACCATACAATTAAGTGAAAAGGTCAGCTTTTTCTTTCAAAAACCTTTTGGAAACATATCTGGTCCCCCCACCCCACCCCACCCCCACCACCAAATAAATAAGTCAACTCATTTAACAGGTATACAAGGAATGGATTGAAACTTTGAAGGATGATCATAAATTCTTGATATATAAATATCGATATTGATACTGGTATAAAATTAAATGGTATTTTACCATTAATTTTGAAACAACTCCTTGGTACAGTTTGATAAAGAGTACTGCTATCCAACCCCAATCAGAGTTCAAGAATTTGTTTCCTAGATGTGGTGAAAAATCTCTAAAATGTGAGCCATTGGCTTGAGCAAAACTTGATGAACAAAAAAATTCACCTTAGTATTTTGATTTATGGTTCAGATAAAATCATGAATTTTAACATTGTGTTTTGATGAAACAATACATTAAGAGGGGCTCTAGACTGCTAGGTGCACACATGTTTGCTTAAGAATCCTTTGCTGTTAATTGTTTGTTTATCTAGTAGTTGATGTTGCTCAATTTAGCCAATTGCTACATTTAACAACATCACTAATTATTTTTGGCTTATTCGGGTTTAGTGGTGCAACACACCTTGTAACTTTTGTGAGTGAAAATTAATTACTTACGTTATATGATTGGTTTATAAGCAGTTGATTTGTATCTGTTTTATTCTGAATTAATTGAAAAATGAGATACTGTAGTGTAATCATTGTGGCTATATCTCCAGATGACAAATATATAGGATACCAGTAAATGCACCCAAAATAAAAAGTAATTGAATTAAAAAAAAAAAAAAAAAGAATGCTTACAAAATTTACTTCATACATGTACCCTTTATGTAAGAAAAATAATAATTTCTATAGAGTTGTTAATTCATCGTATGTGATTTTTGCATATTAATGCAGGTGACTTGAGATGGTTCAAACTTTGATTTCTAGAAGTTATTGGTCTTTTGAGGTGAAGTCACAGTCCCAATTTTTTTTCTCTAAGTAACAATCTCTGAAAGTTCTCAATCTCTCCATAGAAAACTGGGTGCTGAAAGATGTTTCATTGTTTTTCACTCTTGATATTTCAAAGTGGTGGTAGTTTATAGACATATTTAAGCACATAATATAGATCTCTTGGAAAAAAACAAAGCAAGGATTCTTTTTCAGGACTTCGTACTTGGTGCGACTTTTATATTTAAATTGATCTTTACTTCAGATTTGTACAAAGTGTGTGAAGTGCAAGAGTTGTGGAGCTACAACACCAGGTGCAGGGTCCACAGCCACTTGGACATATGACTTTCAGCTTTGTTATGAATGTGGCCAGCTGATGGACAAAGGTGAAGCACCATTATATTTCTGTTGCCCAAACGAAGTTTGGGAACATATTATTTTTACTCTATTTCTTCATCTTATTAAGGTATTTCGTTTTCAACATACCCTATAGTGATTCTATGGTTTATTATCATTATTTTTCCCTTGTTTGTCGACAGGATTTCTCAGAAATGGTGCAATGAATTGTCATGAAAAAACAGAAAATTGGCCATACTTGCTGACCAGAATGGCCGATTTTCTGTTTTTTACAAGAGAATTTGTGGGTTTTCTCAGAAACAGTAGTAAACTTACACACCAAATTTTTGTGATTAGTAGACTTCGATAAGACATGTAACTGAGTTAACATGTCAGCCGTCACTTCAGTCATCACTGAAAGTGAACAAAAAGACTTCAAATTTATGCTTTTGAAACAAAACTTGCATGGTATAGTAGATCTCTTTTGGAGAGGTAGAAAATGTTAGGCCTACTGAAATTAAAACATCAACTTCCAGATTTTAGCTAAAACTTTGTAATGTTGGTCTTTTTCTTTTTTTTGGGGGGGGGGGGGGGGGGGGGTGTCTCTCAAGCATTTGTATCATGTTCCTTCTTATCTGATGTATTTTACTTCTGTTTATCTGATATATCAGCATTGGAATTTACAGTACTTATACAGCCTGTAGGTGCAGCCATTTAAATTGAATCTCTGTACTACCATACTATAGTGGAAATAGAGGCAAACCTTAATTTTCATTTATATTGTACTGGATCAGTGTCCAATAATTTTTATATTGTGACAAGTAATGCCTGAATCTCATTGACAAAATTGCCCTTGTTTTGACATTTCTATTTAGATCACACTACAAATTTTCCTTTAATGTTCGATTGTGCACAAACATTGGTTTCCAAAGTTTTTTTTTTAAGTATCCATATGATTGCATTTTAAAAACAATTCGGTCTTCAATTTTGAATATGAGTATATAGTTTAGATTTTGAATTGACACTTTGTAATTACAAATTACTAATTCACATTTAAATTATCAATTTTAAATTGATCATTATTAGCATATGGTAAATGTTGTATTTCTGTCTGTACATTTTCTCTCTGTAATGGAAAAGAAGGAAATGCAAATGACCAGACATTGGTATTGTCAATACATTTGGACATCCCTATTTATTATGTCATCATGATTACAGGAAATTACTGCCCTATTTGTCACAAGTGTTACACAGATGATGACTGGGATAGTAAGATGGTGCAGTGTGTGTCCTGTGAGAGCTGGGTCCATGCCAAGTGTGAAGGACTTTCAGGTATGTAAGTTTTAAGTCCATAATCTGAATGAAATTTCCCATCCTATGATAAAGGAAGTATTATTACATAGTAAGAAAGTGTTTTCTATTAAGTTTTCTAACTATTTTGTTAATTTTCTTATTTGCCAGGACATTCAGTAATTTTTCTTTGGAATGAAATATTACATCCACTTCCTTTGTTTTATAGACGATATGTACGAGCGTGTCTCTTTCCTCCCCGAAGATGTGCACTATGTCTGTAAAATCTGCTCTCCAAAAGGACTCAGACACTGGGAATTGGTTTTGAAAGACTCGTTTTTGGATGGTTTGAAATCTGTCTTTAACACTGTGACTCAGGCCAAGTGTGCTCAGCACCTGCTACACATTGATGAGAAGGTACACAAATTTACCTTTTTACACAGAAACAGTTACATGTAGCTGTGTTACAAGTTTGTTTAGCAAATGCTGAATAATGTACAATGTAACAGGGTTTTCTTAAGGGTCTGTAGGGGGCCAAAATAAGACCCCATTTCCAATGCTAAAAAACATGTATTGTTCCCAATTTTTAGTCCTCTACTAGCTTTGCCAAAGGGGACTATTAGTTTACCCTCAGTCTGTCTGTCCATCTGTCATTCCAAAGCAGTTTTCTGAATGAAGATATTCAACTAAATTTTATATATGACTTTCTCTTGAATAGTTACATATCAAGATTGAATTTTGCTATGCTTGAATGGATTATGCCCCTGGGTGAATTGCAAAAATCAGTTTTCTGAACTTTTTTCCGCATTCGATGAAGATATTCAATTGAAATTTGACATGTGGATTTGTCTTGGATAGTTACAGATCAGGTTTGAGTTTTATTACGGTTGACCTACTGTTGACTGACTTATTTTATTAGACTTTGTATTGTATGACACTCAGAATGTTTGTTGCTTTAAAATTCCAAAACAATGAAAACAAATCAAAGCAGGGTAGCCTTTTTGTTCATAAATCTCCTTCACAGGTCCACAGATTACAATTTTTGCTTCACAATTATTAAATAAACATAATTTTTTTGGCCTCTGCATATTTAAATGAATTAAGCTTTTGACCAATATGAAAGTCAGGATTCCAGTTATACCTTTATGCACTGTTTGGGGTTTTTTCCTTACTTCTTTGTATGAAACGGTTTTCCAAATTTCAAGCAAACATCGCCTATTTTTATGCCCCTGGAATTTAAGATTCAGGGATACAGTTTTTGGCTTGTGTGTCTCTGTAGTGCTGTTTTGGCAAAAACTTTAACCTTGGTCATATCCTTAAAATATCCATAAGAGGTAGGCCTTCCATATTGGGTGTGTGTATTTCTTGTGGCAAGATCTTTCCATTGATACCAAAATCTTTGACCTGGTGACTTTTAACATTTGTATGTGACCTACTTTTAGAAAAATTGAATAAAAGCCATATATTTCAAATTGTAAGAGTTACTTCTTTTATATTTGGCCTTTGCATTTCTTGTGAGAAGACCTTTCCAACAATACCAGATTTGCTAGCCCCTACGGTTTTGATGAAGAGGATTATTAGTTTATCCTCTGTCTCTCAGTAAACTTTCACATTTTTGACTTCTTCTGCAGAACCACAAGGCCAATTTCAACCAAACTTGGCAAAAAGCATCCTTGGGGGAAAGTGATTTGTTCAAACGAAGGACAATGCCTTTCTTAAGGGGAGACAATAGCAAAAACACACTGACAAAATTTGAACATTGTCCTTCTTCAGAACCACTGAGCCAATTTCAATAAAATTTGGTGGATATCATTCTTGGGTGAAGGAAATCCTAGATTCTTCAAGTGAAGGGCCATGCCCCCTTCAAAGGGGAGATAATCACAAAAATGCCAAAATAGAGTGGGGTCATTTAAAAATTTTCTCAAGAACCACTAAGCTAGAAAATTCAAATTTACATGACAGCTTTCTGACATAGTGTAGATTCAAGTTTGTTAAAATCATGGGCCCCCAAGGGTAGGATGGTTCCACATTAGAGGATCAAAGTTTTACATGCAAATATATAGGCAAATTTTTTTGATATGGGCCAAAATGATTCGGGTGAGCAATGTGGCCCATAGGCCTTGTGCTTGAAAAACACAAACATTCTAAAAGGGTCAGTTGTGGAAGCCAGTTTTTGTCTTTATGAATTTGACTTCATGTTGTTCACAGAAAGCAAAAGAACTGGAAGAAAAACTTAATGAGCAGAAATATGGAGATGTATTGAAAACAACCATGGAGTTGGAGAAGAGTCTTGAAAACTTTGTGACTTCTCTGGAGAAAGTTCTTAAAAGTAAAAGCAAAGCAGTTGGAATTGATCAACATTCTGAAGAGAAGAATACAAGGAAAGGAACAAGTGTAGTTGATCTGGTGGATGGAAGTGAAAACAGTGAGAAAAAGAAATCTCAAGATGTTGATAAGAATGACAGTTTAATTATGTTTGAAGGTGATGAGGACTTGGATGAAACAAAATCAGTTGTAAATGAGGAGCATCAATCTGATGTTGAAATGACAGAGGTATTAAATGATGGGGATACAATCTCAATAGCTGATGGAGAGACGCTCTCTGCAGTAACTACACCTGGTGTTTCAGGGATTGTCACTCCTGCTTCTAGTGCTGGATCTCCAAAAGTACACTCGCAGGAGCCAGGGGCTGTGTCTCCACTTCTGACCGAAATCTCCGAAGACCTGTCACAGAGGTTGGGAGATGTTGAGGCAGCTCCAGAAGTGGAGAATATTTCTAAAACACCTATGCTTCTTGCTGAGGAAAAAGATGAAGTAGATGGTTCCAAGAGAGAGGTGTCGGTCGAAATCACGGGTAATGTAGACAGTCAAATGAATAAACAGTTAGAGGTTTCATCTTTGACTGATACAAGGAAGGAAAGAGAGGAATCTCAATCATATGTCTGTGATACTGACAGTACTGTTACCTGTCCGAAATTATCAACAGAAGATGACAACATTAACTTACTGGACAAAGAAATTAAACAGGAACAAATTGAGGGAAGCTTACTAGCAACACCTACTAATGTGCAACATACAATAAATAAATCTAATGAAGTGGTAGACTTGACTGTGGAGAAAAGCGTGTCTTTTCTGCTCTCTACTCCAACGAAAGGTTTGATTACACCCCAGAAGTCTCTATCATTACAACTGACAGACAATCGATTCCTACCAGGATTCATCAGGGCATTTCCAAAAGACTTCAATGCAGTGAAAATTAAGCTGATCAATGAAGAATACTCCTCAGTGGTATGTATGCTATGTTGTGTGACTAGCTCATTTTGACAAAAAGACCTATATGTACCAACTATTCAGAACATTTCAACTGCATGGGTTGAATAATTGATGGGTATGTACTTATGTTAAGATGGCTTCTTTTCACCTTTTGGTTTTGTGCATATATTCTTTTTATTCTCCAGATCCTATATCAAAAAATATTCTACAAGGGTATATACCAGGAATGATCCCCACTACACTGTACAGGGTGTGAATATAATTATAGATATTCATCTACAGAATATGCTTAGATTTTCACAACTTTTATACATTGGATTAGGAAGAGGAAGACCCTTATAGCAACCCATTTTGATTTTCAGATTTATTGGCTTTATCATCTTGGAGTTATGTGACCTAGAATTTTTAATATTAAAGATAATAACACCTTCCATGGCATGCAATGATTTGAGATTACTTGAGAGGGTTTTCTTCGAATTTAAAAATAATGCTTGGATTTATGTATTTATCATTCTATGTGCTCTTTCTATGGCATGCAGTAACTACAGTTTCCTTGGGAAGATTTTCATAATATTTGGATTAGGCAGTGGAAGATTGCTTTCGATTTTCAGATTTATCATGGGGCTCTATCTAACTTCTCAGTTTTATATTTTTATGTATGTTCATTGGTTATTCTTGAATATATAATTTGATTACTGTCATGATATGAAAGTTACATAATCAATATAAAAATAAATTCAGATCTATCATTTGTGATTACAGAGTGAATTTAGTGAAGACATGGCTCACATCATCAACCTAGCATTAAATGACCCAGATGAGGTTAAACTTGTGAGGAAAAAAGCCACTAACTCTGTGCGCTCTATGTTTGTAAAGGTAGGACTTAGCTGAAGAATCTGAACTTTGTATCTCATGCATATACATATGTAATCAAATCCTTCATTCCTTAGCAGATTAAAGTAAAACTCAGTTCTATTTTTATTTTCAGCAAATGGAGAAATGTTTCCCATGGTTCAATGTTAGAATTTGTCAAATCTGGGATAAAAATCAAAATTTCCCATCGTAAGTAAATTTCATAGCAAAAATTAAAGGTGATGTATCGAATGCCAAAATAGTATAAAGTGTATAAAATATTAAAAATGTATAAAAAATGTTATGCAATATAATCTACTTTCACATGTAGTATATATTTTTTATCCAGTCATATTTGATCTTGAAGTGCTGAACATTTGTAATGGATTTAAATGTTTCTTCTTGTTGCATTCATCTTTAAAGCTTTGTGTATCAGTAATTCATTGTTTAATCACTTGTTCACAGTAAAATGTTACCAGATGCAGTGTTACCTCCCTTTGAGGACCACACATATGCCCAGTGGTTAGAGAGGGAAGAACTTCACAAGTCTCCACAGCCATCACCATTCAAAAGAGTAGGGAATACCCCCATCAAGAAAATAGTACGACTTCGTAAGTATTGGAAATGCCTGGAAAGTTTTGATTTCAGAATGCAAATCTGTAGCTACCAAGTTAGTCTCTTTGTAAGTCATGTAGATTGTCTTTTGGATTTATATTTTTTCTTTTTAATGAATATATGTTCTTAAGTTACAATGCCTCATTGTCTGTGGTAAGTTATAATGCCTCATTACATCTGTTTTAATTTACATTGCCTCCTTATGTATGGTACGTTCTAATGCCTCATTGTCTGTGGTAAGTTACAATGCCTCATTGTCTGTGGGAAGTTACAATGCCTCATAGTCTGTGGTAAGTTACAATGCCTCATTGTCTGTGGTAAGTTACAATGCCTCATTGTCTGTGGTAAGTTACAATGCCTCATTGTCTGTGGTAAGTTACAATGCCTCATTGTCTGTGGTAAGTTACAATGCCTCATTGTCTGTGGTAAGTTACAATGCCTCATTGTCTGTGGTAAGTTACAATGCCTCATTGTCTGTGGTAAGTTACAATGCCTCATTGTCTGTGGTAAGTTACAATGCCTCATTGTCTGTGGTAAGTTACAATGCCTCATAGTCTGTGGTAAGTTACAATGCCTTATTGTCTGTGGTAAGTTACAATGCCTCATTGTCTGTGGTAAGTTATAATGCCTCATTGTCTGTGGTAAGTTGCAATGCCTCATTGTCTGTGGTGCAAATGTTATCAGTCTTCAGAAACTCATAATTTATATATATGTTTAAAAACATATTTTACTTGGAATTCAAGATACATATTTATTAAAGCTTGTAGACCTAAAAAAATGTATATGTAGGAATTTGTACCAGTATATTAGACCTAGTAATCTATGGCCAGGATTATTGGTGAATACCATTCCACACATAGATGTACGTTACATGACTTGCGCCAGAACTTAAGTAAATATGCATCCAGAGCTGTAAAATTTTATAGTTAGATTTTTTAATTATGCATTCTTGTTATCAGATATGTGAATTAATTTTTTAGCTGTTGATGAAGATGCAGAAAAAGTCTTGTCTTGCGATATAGAGGATTCCGGTGAAGATATCAGACGGTGTATTCTTTGCTGGCACTATGGAGATTCTGATCCAAATGTAAGATCAAGAACAATTTACAAGATTATTTCCATGGAAATTTGCAATGTATATTTCCATAAAAATTCGTAATTCTTTGATTCCAATCAATTTGAAATGAATGGATTGCACTTTAGATATTGAACATTTTGTGCAAGTTGACTTTTTATTAATTTTTTGTGTGACAGGAAGCAGGTCGTCTGCTGTACGTCGGTCAGGATGACTGGGTACATGTGAACTGTGCCTTGTGGTCAGCAGAGGTGTACGAAGAAGAGCATGATGGGACCCTTCAGAATGTTCAAACTGCCTTGTCTAGAGGAAGAGTCATGGTAAGTGTTGCAATTTGAAAAAGGAATTTTGATAATTGTGTTCATATTCTGTACGTTTTCAGGTTTGTTTTTTTTTTAACATGTTTACTTTGTCAGCTGTATGTTGTAGCATAATTCATTATTCGTTTTACTCAGCGGTGTGACTGTTGCCAGCGGGCTGGAGCTACAGTAGGCTGTTGTACCAGAGGCTGCCCTGCCAACTACCACTTCATGTGTGCCCGACAAGAACACTGCCTGTTTCAGGAAGACAAAAAAGTCTTTTGTCCCCAACACAGAGAGAAGGTAGATGGAGAGGTATGTATACATGAATCGTGTGAATTAGTGAAAACTGTTAAGATAACTCCACCTACATGTCACATCATAGGTTTTTGCAAAATCTTCAACTGATCAAACTTTATACATGTATATCTATTGTAGGAATTTTATTCAATGGGTACATTATCAATTACATGTATGTATGTATAAAATAAATGTTGTCAAGGTTAATAACTCCTATGGTGGTATTTTCTCAATTGTATGTCTTATGCAATGATTTCCCTGATTATTTACATGTATATTCCTACATGTATAGTAGCAGGTTTTTGAAACTGTTGAAGTTTTGTCATTTTAACCAGTTATTATTTTCATTATTCTGTTTAACAAAAATGTGTGGATTTTCTGATGCTGACATATTTTTCTCTTTATACATGTGTGACATCTTGAAAAATGTGGCAACATGTACATTTTCTTTGATTATTAATTGAATAAAACTGTATTATTTGGAAATAAATACAGTTTTTCTACTTTGAACACATGATGTGCGAGTATGAAGTCAGAGTTGCCTTGAATACTTTTATCTGTACTTTTGAATAGGAATTGCTTGTTATGACCAAGAATTTTCTAGAACTGATATGATACTGAGCAATGTTGTTAGTGTGTAACAGGCAGTACATCATTGTCTTTTGACATTGTATGTCTATAATAAAATGCTAGTGATAGATAATAGATGTGAAAAGGCAATGTCAGATTTATTGTGATTATCGTGTTAAATTGCAGAAACACAGTGTGACGGTTATGGAATATTTAAGAAAGGAATCTATTTTTGTAAAAAAAATATCTCAGAATTCAAATGTGCCATTTACCATAAGTCTGCAGTTTCATGTAGTTAATGGGCATTGTTTGTTGAAGTTGGTAGCTAAAGAGAAGTTCGCAGTCAACAGAAGAGTATGTGTATCCATGGAAGATCTCAAATTCAACAAAAAGACCTGGTCTAAAGGCCTTGATCCATCCACTATTAGTGTTATTATTGGTATGTATTCACTTGATCCATGCTGTTTTAAAGAAACAAAGTGGCAATCTTTTTAGGTCACCAGAGTTTTGGTCGGTGTCCATCATCATGTTTCATCCATTAACAATTGAACATTTTTAACTCCCTTTCCAATTCTTTTCAAATTTGGTATGAAGTGTCTTTGGGACAAGGGGGACATAAATTGTAAATTTCAGGACTCCTGCACTCACAAGGTCTAAGGGGCAGTGCAAAAGCTGTCAAAAATTGACCAATTTTCAAAAATCTTCTCAAAATATTTGACACTTTGATACTGATGTTCAGTGGGGGGGGGGGGGGGGGGGGGGGGGGGGAGTGGTGAATGGTGGTATGCAAAATTTAATGGGAGTTAAAGTTCCTCACAGTTGGTAGCTTTAGTCACATCATAAAGAAAACCAGTCAACAGAAACAATTCCACATCTTTTTCACCTCTAATTTATGGGGAAAAAAACTTTAATTGCACACCCCTGAATGAAAACAAGTAATTTTATTATGTCAGGGGTGCTTCTGGTTGAAATATGCAACAATAAAGGACTAAAGCCAAAATTGCATGATTTGGCCCTGTCAATCCTTGAAAATTAAAACTGATATTTATGAAATGAAACTTAGGCCAAACTTTGATTTAGAAGTATACTATTAATTTCCATATCAAGTTTTATGCAAGAAACAGCACAAGCGTAATTATATGCATTGAAATCAGATATGGTATGGCAGAAATACCTATTTTTAATAGAAAATCTTAACTTTATTCAATGAATTTTTATGGGTGCCACACTTGAACCATGATGAAATATTATATACTGTTAAATCTTATCTTAGAAATATTACATATTAGTTTTGTGTTGGTTCACAAGTGGCACCATATTTTATTTGATAAACTTTTATATTTGATACTTGCCTTATAGCTTTCTGGATTACCATTTTAAGAGGTGGAATTGGGCATGAAATTTAATATTATTGTGTTTAGAATTAAACAGCAATTTATTCAAAGTTAATACTGATTGTCACATCTGATTCTAGTTCTGATGAATGAAAATAGGGAATTCACATAAACCATATCAATATATCATGGGTATCTTAAAAGATTTTAAAGCAGTGAAATTTTGAGACTTTGCTTTGGTAATTTATTCTAGTGTTAGATGGATTCAGCATTTACTACACTTTAGACTTCCTAAGTAAACATCTGCACTAATGAGCACTTTCCAAAAATTTTAGTTCTTTGGTAGGAATGACGTTACCTATCAGGCTGATGAAATAGTCAATCAGCTCTCCAAAAGAAATAACGAAATAGTCAGCTCTTCAAAAGAAATGAAGTTTACTTAAAGGGGATTGCTCCTATTTAAAATATATTGTAAACTATACTATATTCTAACTAAGATATAGTTAAATTGATAACATTTTTTTTTAATGGTAACAAGCTGTGTACGGGAGACAACTCTTTCAAGCTTCATATTGGGGTGCCCTGTGGAGAATTTTTAATCAAAATTTCTAATACTGTTACTACTAGATTTTCAAGGATAAGTTCCTAGTACGGAATGGTGTTATTAGAAATGAAAAGCAATATAAATAGTTAAATTATATATACATATTCTTAAAAATAAAATGATAAGCAGTAAAAATACATATGTATCTATATAGATTGATTTAAAATGTGAATAGATGGATAGATAAATGATAAACATGAATAAATATAAAAACAGATGTGTATAGGTACAAACACAAGAGAGAGAAAAAGATACACAAGAAATCAACACATGCATACATTAATAAACAAATTTACAGATACTGTAGATAAAATTAATATCAAATAATTAAATAAATTTATACATCAATACACAAAAAGATAAATAGTGTGAATGAATAAAAAATGTAAGGATGGAAAAAAAAAATGAAGAGCTAATGGATGGATTAGCAAATTGTTAATGAACACAAATAAATTGTAAAGAAGATTAAACATGAATAAATAGATCCCCTATAAATAATAAAGTAGAATTTAAAAGGATGAATAAGTAACAGTAATAAGTAAATATCTATAAATGAATTGAAAGTCATGGGGATTCAAAATGAGTACATGAATAAAAGCCCCCACCCCCTTTCCTTTTTTTATCATTATAATCAAGTCCAGGGTTTTAACTTCAAAGACAATGACTATGGACAGATCTAGGATTTAAGTGTAGGGTAGGGCAAGGAAAAATTGAGAGACAATGGGTCAAGGGACTGTGTAAGGCCCACAGTAGGTTTGGGGCAAAACACTAGTGAGAGCCATGTTTAACTGTATTTTGATAATGACATCTGGCATAAAAGTAATAGTATTGTTCATACTACTCTAATTTTGTAATGCACAACACCTTTTTAAACTCCATCCGACCATGTTTGATGATACTGCTGGTTCTTTGTGTCTAACAGACTTCGGTGATGTCCATATTTTTTTCTTTTTTACCAAGACATAATATGATATATAATTATGAAATAATCAATTGATACATTTCTCAATTTGACATCAAATAAAGCATTAATTGATTATGGGCAGACATAATTATGTGTTTATCATAATATGTACCTAGATTCGATTTCTTCTTGCTAGAAATAAATTGATGCCAACACCAGTCTTGAAGTTCATGAAAACTTTTCCATACTGGCTAATTGCTATATGTACCCCAATGTTGTGATGGATTATTTTTAGCTTGTAAATTCGTCAAGAGATTTAAAACAGAGACATTATAATTATTGATTTTTCCAGGATCTTGTACTGTAGAAGAATTAGGAAGACTGACACCAAATTCTGATACCAAAGATCTACTTTTGCCATTTGAATTCAGGTATAAAGGAAAATTTAATTTTTTGGAAAATGTCTTTTAGCAGTTGTGTACATATAAAAAATTATTTACATTTACAACATTTTGCAGTTGTACTCGAGTATTTTGGAGCACACAAGATATGAGAAAGCGATGTGTTTACACCTGTCGGATTGTGGAAGTGAAGCCAGACAGTCCCAAAAGTGCATCCATGGTGATCAAGGACACCACCATTATACATGATGAAACTCATCCAGACTTCGTGCCTCTGTCTCAAATTAACATCCCAGGAATTAATCTTTTCCCTCAGACCAGGTCAAGGACAGAAAGTCTAGAGATAAATCACCACAGTAGTGAATCGGGGCTCTCTAAAAATTTTGATACCTCAGGTAACTGTGAAATACTTAGTAGCACTCTGAATTCTAGTCAGAGTGTTAGGCCATTTGATATTGACAATGAATCTTTGAGTTCATCATGGCCAGTGGTGAAGAGGAGGAAGAAAAGTGATGCAAGTGTTAATCTTAATGTTCTTTCACCAAATACTCTGAAACTTCTAAATTTGAAGGATCCTGAAAAATTCCAGCAGTCTGCTAAACCATGCAAAGGAAACAAAGAGGACTTTGGAACTCTGATCAAAATTGCAGATCGATTAAATTTAGCTGCTGGAGGAAAGAGTGACAAGACTTTGAATTTTCCTCAAAGGGAGCGTTCAAAGTCTGCAGACTATCTGTTATCCCCACCACCTGTTCAGTTCTCTCCATCCTTTAGATCCGAAGGATATCAGAGTGCTGGGAACTCAAGATCCAACTCCAGAGCAAATTCAGAGGAGAGAACATTCACTCCTATACCTACTATGTCCTTGCATAAACAATTGATCATGAACAAGGAAGTGACCTCAGCAAAACTACTCATTGATAATAACTGTAATTCTCAGGTAACAGATTTTAATGAAGCAGATGTTTCAATGGAAAGTGCAGAGGACGAACTTTCACAAGGTCAAGATGGTAGTCTGGAGCCTATTAATGAAGAAATTCCTGAAGGGGATCTTACCAATGAAACCTACATTGTTTTACCAGATGGCTGTTCTGAACTCTCAAATGAAGATCTACAGATGATAGCAGAGGCTATAGAGAAAAGTCGATCTGAACAAGGCACTGATGGAAGCATCATGTCTGTAGAGTCTACAGAGAAACCTGGTGATGAAGTCGGAAAGAAAGAATCGGATATGTGTACATTAATATCAACTGAAACAGATATGTCCTTCAAAGAATCACAGGAAAATTTGTTTTGCACAGACAATCATGAGAAAGTAGTGAGTGATACCCCTGAGAGTTTACTTATTGATAGGACATCAGAAAGACAGCAAATGAAGAAAGACTTAACCATGGATAATGAAGTATCAATGTCTTTGACTCAGGGAGATCAAACTGAAGATCAGAATGTAAATAATATTTCTGTGTCATCCTTAAATGATGGTCATAATTCCATGTCTTTAGTGCAAACTTCAGTCTTACCATTCACTGTAAGGGAAGAAATTGACTGTGGAAAAGTGGAATTTGGGAGTCAATCACAGGATGTTTGTGAACAATTAGACTTCTCCAAGGATCCTCAGCCTCTACAGAGTCTTCTGTCTGAGGTTCACAAAGACCTGTCCACAAAATGTGAAGTCAATGAACAATCATTATTTAGTGATGAGTCAGTTTTCATTGATAAAAAAAAGATTGATTTTCATGAGGAAGAAGATCCAGATGCCAGTTGTGTAAAAAGTAACATTGATGTCAGTGAAACATTCAGTGAGAAAATGGATTCTGAAATGGTAAGGATGTTTACTTTGTAAGAGAGTTGAGAAAGCATGCATTTGTTCATATCCTTATCCATATTAAGAGTATTTAAGAAAATGTTAATATTGAAATCGTATGAAAATTTTAGGCTGTAGTATCATCCAATGATTCAAGCATTGTGCCAGCTTCCAAAAACAACGGTGAAATTACTCAAGGTAAAATTACTAAGTTTCCCTTTTTATCTACAGTGTGATGTAAAGCACTTATACAAATATTCAATATTTAGTTGAGTTGCTTCATTCAATAAATATTTTTGTTGATTTGATATTAATGTGAGTTTATTTGAGTGTATGCATGCATGTTCTATACACTGTAACACAATTCTCATTTAACTGCTTTATTGCTTTCAGATACCAAGGTAGAAGCTAACAAAATGGAAACTCTGAAATCTGTTGAATCAGCAGTAGATGCTAAAACACCATTAACAGGTTCACATGCAGATCACATGGCACAACAAAGTTCCAGTATTAGTGTGTTATCAGTTGGAGATACTGTGGCAAGGAAAGAAGATAGAACTCCAGTATATGGTCGTGAAGGCCATCTGATTGGGTACAGAAAGTCTAATAAGTCCACCTTTGAACATCTAGAACGCAGAAGACTATACCTTGTTAATCAAAAACCTACTTTTGAGGAAGTTTTGAATGAGGTCCAAAGACAGTGTCAGGCTGAGAATGAAATTTCATCTGGCTCCAAATTTGAGGAAATAGACTGTGCTAGTAAATCTCAACAGCCTGCATCTGCAAATAAAGATACTGATTATCCAAGTGCTGGAAGTGGTAGACAAAAAGAAAATTTAAATACTGAAAATATTCTAGAGACAATGGAACATAAGAAAAAATGCATTTCAAATAGTAAATCTGGTGAGAGAAATGAGTTCGATACAATGTCTGTAAGAGAAGAAATGCCAAAAGTTGGCACATCATGCACATCTGAAAGTCAAGTAAGGCAGTTGTCAGAAGGATTAATTAATGAAAGACAGGACACAGAGAAGAATGAAACAGAGATTCATGAAGAAAATTTGAATGAAAAAACAGAATCAACTGATGTACTGAAAAGTGGGAAACAAAACACTTTAAAGAGACAGTCATCTGAAAGTGACAAAGATAGAAGTGTCTTTTCAGCATTGGAATCTTCATTGAATTCTAGTATAGGACAAGAGCAATCAGTTACTGACGTAACATCTGAACAAGAAAACCATATTCCTGATGCAAGGACTGAAAAAGAAAAGAATGATCTCTTCAAAGGGTTAGGATTGGCTCGAACTCCAGAGGCAAAGAAGACCAAAGCAGAGGTAAAGAAGACTCCCATCAAAAGTTACCCATTGCGACGCAGGAGTGCACAAAGTGGGACAGTTACAGATGAGAAGAGAAGTGATTTACCTTTACATGATCAAATTGCACAGAAAATTAAAGCTGAAAGTTTAGCTAAGAGTAGTCCAGGGGACAAAGGTCCATTTAAATGTCCTGTATGTAAAAGACTTTATCGCACTGAGGAGAGTTTTGATACTCATGTGAAAACCTGTGACTTTGAGGTTAGTACTAGTGATGAGGAGGAGAGTGAGAATGAAGGAGGGACAAGGAAATATTCCATGAGGCAGACAACGGTCATTAAAAAGGTTGTAATGGAGATTGAGCAAAAGGAAAGGGAATCAGAAAGTGCTGCAAGGAAAGAAAGGTTCTGTGGAGGAAAATCATTTTACAAAAAACCCAACATAGTTATGAGCAAATTGTCACCTTGGAAGTTTGAGGAGAGAATTTCGAAGCTGTCTCCAAGAAAACGAGGTAGACCCACAAAAATGGAAAAAGAAGAAAATTTGGAATTGAAGGGCCAGAAACGCTTGCTATCTTCAGATGATGAGATAGGTGAAAATAAAAATGAGAGAAAGAGACGACCTTCAAGAAATTCCACAGGAAGTGTCGCAACATTAGTCAAACACAGCAAGAGTCCAGTGTCTGCAGTGTTAGAGGAAGATGTAACAATCAAGAAAGATGATGCATCAACAAAAAGAGGAAGAGGCAGACCCAAAAAGTTATTGGCTCTTCCCAGTGAGGAGGAGAAACCGAGTGAAGAGAATGTTTCAGACAGAATTGTGTCTCCAAAGAGAGGAAGAGGAAGACCAAGAAAAGATTGTATAATAGCTGATAAAAAAATAAAGGATGAGGTTGTATCTGATGAATCAAACAGTAAAGAAGTTTCTACGCTTGAAAATTCTCCAGCACTTACAAAAGGAAGAGGAAGGCGTAAAAGAGATTCTGTTGATCCTGAAGATAATGATTTAGCAGAACTTTCTGCAGGGGATGCAAGTCAAACACGGAATACAAGATGGTCATCAGGGAATCGGGTTTGCAACAACAATGAAACTGTCCCTCCAAAAATTCAGAAACGTGGTCAAGGTAGAGCTCCAAGCAAGAGTTTTGCAGGTGGATCTCCAAAGACATTGGGTAAAAAATTCTCAGAAAAGAGAATGGAACCAGGTATATCAAGAAAAGATTCAGTACAACATATTCAGAACAACAGAAGGCCAGTTCGTAAGAAAAAGAGAGTCAATCTGGAGTATCCAGGATTGCGTTCACTTGCTCCCAAAAGAAACATCATTTTATCTAAAAAATTGCACTCCCTTAAAGACAGCAGAATCAAAACACAGAAGTTAAAACAAGCATTATTTGTGCAAAAACAAAACTTGGTAAAAACTGGTGATGGAAATGGAATAAAAAGAGGAAGGGGTCGGCCACCAAAACATGTGGCAGAGCTGAAAAACAAAACTGAAAATGTACATTCTAAAGAAAAGAAAAGTGAAAGAATGAAAAATGATAATCAATTTGTTGCAGAACTAAAGAGAAAACCTGTATATTTACCTCCTAAGGAAAAGAGAAATGAAAGATTGAAAAGTGATCAACTAATTGAAGATCAGGAGAAGAGTGAAGTTTTAAGAAATGAAAATGTAGACTTTGATAAAAATAAGGATATTAAAGCAACAGATTTGGAAGAAAACATGAAAGTGGAAGTAAATGCTGAAAATTCAGATGAAACTAAAGTGAAGGGAAATGGAGATCAGATTAATGACTCAATTGAAAAGTCACAAAGCAAAAGGAGGAATAAAACTGAAATTAAGAATACAATTCTTAATGTGATTCAGCAATCAAATACCTCATCCCTACTAAAATATCCAATCCAGAAAGTCGAACCTAATTCAGAATCCGAAGCCATTACTATAATTGATGAGGAGGAAAATGATGTGATCTTCTGTGAAAAGACTGGAGATTTTAAGTCCATACGTAACAAAAATCAGTGTGCTAGAAGCTGTGAAACTCAGTGTGATTTTGACTGTGATCTATCACCACCTGCAAAGAGTGACATCATTGATGTGACAAAATCAAGTAGTTCTCAAATTGAAAGTCCTTCAAAAGCTACTACTGTTAGTGAAAGTAGTTCTCAGTTTTCAAACCCTAATCCTTCAGTTCCATTTTCAAGCAAAGTGGAAAAAGATGCTGAGACACCAAACAAGGGTGTACCGGTCACAATTACTGAATCCACAACAGAATTACTGATTAATGAGCCAAAGGCTAATACATCAACAGAGACCTTTGTAGATGAAATTATGAATAACCCAGTAATACAGCAACTAACACCCGTCCAACTTTTAGAACTCCAAAACAAAGTCACTGAAGAAAAAGTGGATATTTCTTCAACAGCAAAAGTAGATACAGATGCCACAATCAAAAGTATAAAAGAATTCTTACGAAAGAAAATAGAGGAAGGCACCAACAAGACAATATATGTGACAGACACTGGGAATGAAAAAGGTCAAGACCAGGGTTCATCAGAAAAGAAGAGTTCTACCGAGCCTCTCTCTGTGATGAAAATAAATCTGCCTTCAAGTGTAACTCCTCAAGACATACAGAAAATCATTGAAGCTCACAAGAGAGCCACAGGAAGCCTAGGGAAATCAGAAAGCAGCATAGGCATCACACCCATTTCTAGATCATCACCTTTACAGTCTTTGATGAGCCAGTCCACAACACCCGTGTTAAGTTCCACATCAACTTTCCCACAGTTCTGTCAAGCACAACTCAAACAAAGTAATCCAACACTTCAATCTGACTTGGTTTCTCCCTCTCAAAACCCTCTAACACCACAAAACTTTAGGATGTCATCTCAATTAACTGCTACAAATGCTCTTCTTGCAGCAGCAAATGCTTTGTCATCATCTCCAAATCCTATGGTCCCTTTACCATCCCCTGTGATGCAGTCCCCAAATGCCATTATGCCATCTCCAAACACAGTCATATCACAATCTCCACAGAATCTACCAGCTCTGAATACTTTACTCAATTCTCATCCATCTGCTATCCAACAAACAGTTATGCCATCTCAGAGTGCCATTTTACCAGTAAGGCAGCAATTTCCTATGATGTCTCCAGGTGCCATATTTCCTTCACAACAAACTCCTTTAGTCTCTGGTGGTATCCAAGAACCAGTGTATTCTGTCAGCAACAGCACCCCCAGATACCAAGCCATATCTCCAGCCATCATGACTGTACCAGAGCCCCAGAAAACATACCTCTTGCCTCCAAACCAGAACTTGATAACAGTGCCTCAAAGTCAGAATATTTTACCTGTTGCACAAAATCCAAACATTTCTCCACAGATAGACAATTATATGCTGTCACTAATCAATAATTCTGCACTCCGTGTCAGCCAAGGTTTACTGAATACAGATGTTCCTCAAGTGATGAACAGTGCACAGTATGTGCAGAGTGTTCCACAAGTGCAAAGCATTTCTTCACTTCAGAATGTTCCACAAGTTATTCAAAGCATGGGTCTTCAGACTGATACTCAACATCAGTATTTACAAAATCAATCACTGACTCAAACTCAAGGACCTGCTATCAAAACTTTACCAATCAGAGATCAGACACAGTCATTTATTAATCAAAATACTTCTTTGGTTGCAAGTAATGCAATGCCATTTCCTACTCTTCCTCCTGCAAACCCAACAATTGTACGAGTGTTTGTAGATGGAAAACCTATTGCAATGACTACAGATGCATCTGTTCTAAATGATCCCACTGCATTTTTAGCAAAATTAGACCCAACAGCTCTTCAGAAAGGGAGGTACAATATGTCAGTTACTTCTCATCGAGTCACCTCAACAACAACCCTTACAGTAACTACCAAGGGAAATAACACCACTTACAGGGCCCATTGTTCTCCAACAACAGCAAATAAGGTGTTGAGTGCTCTCCTCAAGAATCGTTCAAATGTGGAAAGTGAAACGATGCTAACTACCTCCTTGCTAACAAAGAGTCCTAGAGGCAGACCAGCAAAATCTGCAGCAGCATCCCAGAAAAAGACTATCTTCAGAAAACTCACAAAAGTGCCTGCTTCCATGAACACAGCCACTTCATCAAATGTAACTGTGTCTTCTAGTGTGCCTGTTTCTGCCTCTTCAATGGCTATTAAGGCAGCCCCACACACCCGACTTTCACCAGCCATGACACAAAACAGAAGCCTTTTGCCAGCATCAGTAGGTAAACCACAAGCAGAGAACTTACAAACTCCAGAGAAGTCTGTTACTTTGGACAAACTTATTGGTGCTTCAGAGACTATTGATAAACCCTACATTGTGCGTAAACCAGATGGGACAGTAGTGAAAAGGGTAATCAAATCTGTATCGAAGTACGAACAGGAGAAGAATTTTGCCATCCAACCGAAAGTCATGAAGGCTATAATGAAGAAGCTTGGAGGGGACAAGCCTGTTCCAATTCTTGGGAAGCATTACGAGATGTTGTCTGTTCGGGTGAAGAGCAAGGCAGCTGTCAAAGTTAAAGAGAAGAGAAAACAGCATAGAAAGAGTCCTCAGAAAGTCAGACTAGGACTTCCACAAACCTCAGGTAATATTCATTCAAATATATATATATATAGTTTACACTCACAAAATTTATTTGTTGTATGGCCAAAGCTTAAAATCAAAATTTTTTTGAAATTTGCATTTCTGTTTGACCCTTTTTCTTACTTTTATCATTTTGTGATGCTGCTGGGAACTGGCATCATGTTAGTTTGCTCAAGTACAACATAAAATTTTGATATTAAGATAAAAAATTTCTTAAGCCAGTTGGAGGGGTGGTGGTGAAAAATCGGAAATTGACAAGTTTGTAAGTACATTATTGTGTAATAAAATACCTGCAATTGATTCTTATTCGGTAGGATGACATTTTACATTTGAATTATGTGAATGACTAACAATACTGTGCTTTCATCATTATTTGTGGGCATCATTTTTGTGGATTAGCAAATTCCATTGTTTCAAGGAAGTGTAAATTTTTGTAAAATGGTCATCTCCAAAAAATAAAAATTCCCTGTATTCCACAATAGAATTATCATAATGTATTTGCAATATTGCATAAAATAAATGGCAGAGAATTCCGAATGTTTACTCCAATCCTGATCATAAAGAAAACAAAACTCAAATAATATACTTCAAAATATTTATTCATAGTTTTTCTCTTGAATTTTAACATGATAATAAGAAAATATTTAGTGAAAAATGAAATACAATGGTGTATTATCAATGCATTAAGCTTGTAGTAAAAAAAACCACTGTTGAGATAAATGGAATTTAGTATCCAATTACCCATGATATAAAAGCTTAAACCACTAGCCCAATTAAAATTGTAAAAGAAATTAAGTTCTTAGGTGTCATTTTTTATAATAAACTCTCTAACTTTCATTCTGCACATAGCAATGCTCAAAAAGAAATGTACAAAAGCCCTTGATGTAATAAAGATTGTTTTGCAAACACAAAATGGGGAACAGATAAGAATACTCTTCTACATCTGTATCGCAGTCTATCCAGTCTAAACTACACTGTGGCTGTATAGTATATGGAGCAGCAAGAGCACCCTTGATGCAATCCACCATCAAGGACCTTGACTGTGCACAGGAGCTTTTCGAACCTCTCTTGTAGATAGTTTGTATGTTGAGGCAAATGAACCAAACAAAAATGATCTGAAATAAAACAGTTGATATTTATACAGATGGTTCAAAAGACCAAAATAAAGTTTGCTGCTGCTGCAGTAATCAATAACATCATTTTCTCGGCACATCTTCCCAAATGAAGCAACAATTTATACTGCTGAAGCAACTGAACAATGAATCAGAGAAGGGCTCAAAAAGTCAGTAAATCTGGTCTTGATGATAAATGACAAATTACATTAAATGACAAATTAGACTACTTCTAGCCATTCCATTGCTAAATTGTGTACCTTATTACCACCCCAACTTCTCTGCCCAGGGAAGTCGGATCGAGTTTTGTCTAAGGGTGTTGATTTCCCTTCACATACATGGAATCCTGCAGAGCTTGTAACTATATTCCAAGCACTTTGCCAGTATACAGGTTCTGAAAAACTCAACAAACCACAATATACCCAGAATCTCAATACTGCGCAGCCCTATTGATAGGTGTATTTGAGTAAAAATAATTAAAGACAATAGTTTTTCTTTCGGAAAAGTGAAAGTTTGAGTTTACTTTCCCAAAGGGCAATTGAGATGTAAAGTTAATGTCTATCCCTAGTAATGGAGACAATTTAAACGTATCATTGATGATGTTTGCAATTATTCAGCAAACATTTGCATACATCAGAACAGGTTTCTTTATTAAAATCAAAATGGAAAGACTTAACTTTAGTGAATACTTCATATCTGATTGACACCAAAATCCACATAAATGGGTACTCAATGAATAATGATGTAACCACAATAGCTGCATTTTATCTGTCAATTGTAAAGCTCTGATGCCCATTTGTGAACTATAAACCTGTGATTATTTTGTTTCAGAGATCAAAGCTAAAAAAAATTTGATCAAGGTTGTGTATCAAGAACTATTGAGATAAAAATGAGTTAATTGAAATGTCTTTTTTATAAGAGTAAATTCAGGACAAACTTCATATCAATTACTGTAAACCAACTTTCATACACATTGAAAAAATTACAAGAATTGTAAGCAACTTTTGAGTTACACACCAGTCATTCAGTTTTTAGCAGGGTTGCACATTGTGCATTTGGCTTATAGTATAATAATAATAATAATAATAATCATTTTATATAGCGCCCTATTCGATCAAAATAATCGCTCTAAAGCGCTGTACATCATAAATATCATAAGACAGGTTACATAAATACTAATTTTTAAAAGACAGGTTACATAGTACTAGAAGTAAATGATTTATTTTTTTTTGATTTTTTTTTTAAATTAAGTAAAAGTGAAAATGATTAAAATTGAGACATTTAATAATAAGCGAGTCTAAAAAGATATGTTTTTAATTGCGTTTTAAAACTGTTCAAAGTCTGACACCGACGAAGGTTATCAGGCAATGCATTCCATAGTGTCGCAGCTGCCACGTCTAACCGCCTTTTCCCATATGTGGAAGTTCGACATCTAGGTGTCATCAGTGTCAGGGAATTTTCCGATCTTAAAGAACGTTGAGGTTTATAAACGGTAATCACCTCTTCCAGGTATTGTGGCACCATCTTGTAAACCACCTTGTACGAGTACACAAGAATCTTGTACTTGATACGACTGTCTATGGGAAGCCAGTGTAGGGAAGTCAGCACTGGGGTAATGTGGTCATTTTTCTTAGTTCGCGTGATAATTCTTACCGCCATGTTTTGCACTCTCTGCAGTTTTGCCAGGTCAGATGCGTTAATGCCGAACAGAAGAGCATTGGCATAGTCGAGCCTAGATGTCACAAGGGCACAGACTAAGGTCTTACACGCATCTTCTGTAATGAGTGACCGTATTCGTCCGATATTACGAAGCTGGTGATAGCATGCACGGGATAAAGATGATATTTGTTTTTGCATACATAAAGATTTATCAAACCAAACACCCAAGTTCTTCACAAACGGTGTTTCACGGATGATGGTGTCACCAAAGTTAAGATGGTATGATGATGAGTCATGGTGAATTCCAGGCAAGCATCCTCATATAGGGTACCTACTTTGTGTAATCAACTCCTCAATGATCTTTAGCCTCACATTCCCCAAACTTTGCACAGTTGTTATAGACACACTGAAGATGTGCATGTGACTTTTTTGAAAATTTACATGTAGTTGAACTTAAACATTTTTTCACCATCTTTTGAATACACAATTCCTACTTCCTGTAATTGACTCCTCTCACACCTTTTGGCTGACATTCTCCAAACTTTGTACAGCTATTGAAGATGTGCATGTGACTTTTTGGAAGTGCTCAGACATTTTTCGAAAAATTTACATGTAGTTGAACTTTGTCATTTTTTCAGCATCTTTTGAATAGATGGTACCTACTTTATGTATTCAACACCTCTCACAGGTTTCCCAATAGACATTCCTCAAAATTCAACATGGTAGCAAATGAATGATGCTGATGTCTTCATCATAGATAACATATTTAAAGCAACCCAGCCATTTCTATTCTTGAATCAATATTTTTATCCCCTGATATATGAAAATGCTTAGAATTACAAGTCATGTCTTATGTTTGTAAGTTTATAAAATCATAGTACAAAATGCACTTCATATGAAAATGAAGGATCTCAATCTATAATGACAATGTGGGTGGAAATTTTTGACATCACATATTGTCCTGCCTAAAACTATAGTACTAAAAATATTAATAAACTAGATACACCATTGGAATTTCAGTTATCATTCAACAAAAGCACAAAAAAGAAAATATGATAGGTTAAAAGAATTGTGCTGAATTTTTGAAGTTTATGCTCGATTACGAGTTTTGGGACAATCCTTTGAAAAATAACAAAACATATTACACTAAGATTACCATTTTGGATGTAGATATGATATACTCAGTTCAAAATAAACAAATCTTTAAAATGAATGTGTGAAATTATTTTCCAAAATCTTGCTTAACCTTATATACTGGCATTGCTAAGCAATTAGAAAGATCTGTCCATGCCAGAAAACTGATTTGGACTTGCGCTTTAAATTCCTGGAATGGCATGACCTAGTGTAAATTGCATATTACTTGTGATACTTTATATCCATAAGATAATGACTGTATTTTTTGGCAAGGCATATTTTTTGTAAATTATTAAAATGTTGCTGTTAAAAAGCTACAAGAGGTAACTTCCAATCACTACTAATCAGTAATTATCACCTGGATAGATATGAAATTATTGCTCAGTTTGTTCTCTGGACTCAGCTTGTGATTTATAGTATATAGGTTTGCTTAGTATTATTTTGGACTCATTTCTTTGTGCTGTGGGAAATCTTGTGTTCAAAACAAATATAACTCACTTTTAATTTAATAACATTTAAAGAGTAGCCATCTTTTAGATGGACTACCAGTGACACAAAGGAATTCGAAATGCTATAGATGTATTAATATTGTGTCGGATTAAATTTTATGATTTTTGTGTCTAGGAGGAAAAAACAAAATTAAATCCAGCACGCATTTTTTATCTCGGAAAATATTTTAATGTCACAAATGTCTGTCACTGTTATTCCTCATCAATTTATAGGTCATAATTCACCAGTACCATATTGCATTCCTTGTGAGTAGATGAACGTGCTCTTTTTTGTGTATAGTTAATCGACTCATTACAAAAACACACAGGTGCCAATGAAAAAGTTCTATATAATTAAGAATAATTAATCGAAACATTGCAGCTCATTTGATATAATAAGAGTTAATTTTAACATAGTAAGTGTGGATAGATCTGCAGATTTCAGCTAGCTACTCATGCAGACAGTGCATTTAATATGCTGCTGAAATCAAACTCATCTATATTTCACATATGATGTAATTTCTAAGACATCTGTAGATCTACCAGTAAGTTATGTCAGTATCCAGGTGTATTTGGGTGTTCTGATGTGCCCTATAAACATCAAGCGGGATGGTGACATGAGCCTTGTTTCTCTCAGTACATCCAATTTTTTTAGGAATTTTATTGATTAATGAAATACAATATCAACGTTTCAAATGTATATTTTAATAACTTGAATAAAACAAATTAATGACCCAAGCTTACACTGATCGCTGAGTAAGGATTGGTTTGTGAATAGGTGATAACAACGGCAGGCTTTGTTGACAAAATGGTTTATAAATGATGTGCATCGTAACAGTATTTAAGCAAGTTAGTATTGCAGGTATACTTGTTAAGAATTATATGTGATTTTTATATGATCGCAAACAACAATAATTATCCATACAAAATTGTGTTCACTACAGAAACAACGAAAAAAATTTCCCAATGAACTTAATTCCGTCTACATTAAAGTGAATAATATACAATAGCTACTCGTGATGACATTTTGTGTAAATTGTTTGGACCCCAGATTTTGAATGATTTTAAAACTTGCATGGGGAATTAATAGAATATGACTACTTGATAACAGAAATAAATTGTTGCAGACTAGTTTTCCACCATTCATGAATGAATGAAATGTGACATATAGTAGATGGTTTACAATATGTTGAAGGAGACTGAGGTTCGGAAGGTCAAGGTTTGGATAGTTACTTTTACTAGCTTTCTCCTGTCACCTGAAGAGTTTTACTCGACCTTGAGGCGACGCAGAAGTAAACTGCAAATAAAAATCGTAATTACATTAGATACTGATGAAAGTGATTTACTTGTGCACAGGGACGTTGAGCCACCCTATTATACACCCCCACAAGGAACTAATGACCCTCCCTCAGCCAGCTATGGAGGAGGAGGTGGAGGAAACCCCTCTCAGTCAGTTCCAACAGGAGCAGCGAGAGAAGCAGTTAGGCAGGTACAAAAAGGATGGACCCAAATTCCAGTTCCAAATCACCAGTGATGATGGATTTTCTTGTAAAGGAGACTCAATGTCAGGTATATGGTACAAGTTTGTTTAAACTTTAGGACAATTTTAGTTTAATCATGCCCATGGCATGGAAGATTGGGCAGGAGGCATATTATTATACCCCATGCAATGAGTTGCAGAGGGTATAATTGTTTTTGAACTGTCAGTTCATCATTCCTAAATGTTTCAAAATGAAAATAAAAATAGACTTCAATGAGTAGACTGTGTAATTATTTCTCCTACAACAAAGTTGTCTTTAGGTGGATGGATTTCTAGGCCTAAGTATTTTCATTTTGCACCTAGAGTCGCCATACTTCACACAGACTTGATGGAATACGGATGAAGAATATATGTATATATATATATATGTGTGTATATATTATATATATATATATATATATATATATATATAGAACAGATTCCATCCAACTAGGGCAGTTCTAGCTGAAATTATTTGTATTCATTGGAAATCTGTTCTCTCTTCTCCAGAAGTTTGGCAGCAGGTTATAGAGAAAGTTCAAGATGTACGATCCTCAGCCAGAATGAAGAACCTGTCATTTACAAGTAAGCGGGGATTCCTGTTGTTTGGGAACTCTTGTCAGTAAATCACACTAGTTATGTATTGAACAGATCGTAATGTCCCTGATGGATTTCATTCATTTTGACATAATAAAATTGATTATTAGATGAATTCCACAATAGTTTTAAAAAATGTTAAAATTTCTGTACATTTTTTGATAGATTTGGATCCTGCAAGGTTGTTTGGAGTTAGTTACAATCCAGTTGTCTATCTGTTAGAGCAGTTGTTTGGGGCACAGAACTGTCGCCATTACAATTTCAGATACCATCAGTATGACATAGCCGATTTAGAAGAGGTAAAGAACAAAAAGATGTGAAATTGTTTCTGTTCACTGGTTTTCTTTATGGTTTATCTGAGGCTATCATCATGACCAGGTTTGTCATCAACTTTAACAATTAGAAATGAACCAAAGTATGATCAAATTGACAAAACACTGCAAATGTCTGTTCTACCATACAACCAATACTTACAGAATGTTGAATTTGAGTAACAAGACATGCACGCATAAAGTCTGGAAGCAAGGCAGACACGTGCATAGAAGTTTCAGAAGACAACTAGACAAATACTATGGTTGATGATTAAATAAGCCAAGACAATATGTTTTGATTTTGTAAATATCTTCTCCAAATTCAGAATCAAAAATAAAAGCCAGTGTGTATAAAAGTTTTACTTCAGGGTGCAGAATCAAGTCTCTAAAAACTCCCCGTATAATTATGTAATGTATATTTCACTAGTAATCTTCTGTATTTCCTACATTTAGCAGAAAAATTGTTGGCATTATTCTTATAAATGACAACAACCCACTACACACAAATTTGGGAGGGGGGAGGTTATACTGGAATCAGTTTGTCCATCCATCTGTAAATTTTTTTATTCAGAGGATATCTTAACCACCAATGAACAGATTTAATTAAAACTTTGTGTATATCTTACAGAATAATGAAGTTGTGCACCTGCCTACTTATTTGATAAATTGAAATTTTTTAACATTCAAGGATGTTTTATGAAAAAATTTTGAGAGGGAGTGTCCAGAATGTATCTTAAACATCAATAACCAGATTTGATTCCAACTTTGTATGTATATTATGTGTGTGAAAAAGTTATACACCTGGTGGGTTGTTGTTTTTTGGTTTTTTTTGTTAAGGCCTTACTAAGATTCTTTAACCTTGAAAGAGGTTACATAGGGAAATTTTAGGGTTTGTGTACAGCTGAAATTTGAATCCATTCCCAATGCTGAAAAACAGGTGTTTTTCCCAAAGGATGATGAGAAGATTGCAAATCAAAAGTTGTTATGAAGTCATCTCTTTGCTTTATTGCATTTAAGCTCAGGAATGGTATTATATAAATCTGTCTCTGTTGCCATAAACTATATAGTTAGATAAGAGGATATTAAAAAGAAGTGTATATTTTTATATTTCAAAAATAAAAGTGGAACCTTAAATGAGGAATTTATGTCTACTGACAAGTGATCAGGTGGAAAATTAACAAGAGTCTGCATCTGAGATGAACACCATCATGACAGTAACAAAAGTCTTTCAGTGGAAACAATTCCCAAGGGTTTTACTTCAATTTCTGAAAATGATTGATTGATTGTATATTGTTTAACGTCCCTCTTGAGAATCTTTAACTCATATGGAGATGTCACCATTGCCGGTGAAGGGCTACAAAATTTAGGCCTATGCTCGACGCTTATGGCCTTTTAGCAGGGAGGAATCTTTATCATACTACACCTGCTGTGACACAGGACCTCGGTTTGTGCAGCCTCATCCGAAGGACTACCCCCATTTAGTTGCCTCTTATAACAAGCAAGTGGTACTGAGGACTTATTCTAACCTAGATCCTCATGGGGCTTCTGAAAATGATAAAGAAAACAAAATATTAGATATGTTAATGATTTAAGTTCAGATGTGGTAAAAATCATTGTCTTCATCCACCACATGCGCTGGAGACCGAAGCTATAATATCCTTTGGTAAAATCCAACTCTGACTATGCCTGGGTCATGGCTTTATTGGAACATTTCCATCTTTCAGGAAATCAAACTTAAATCAGTAGATAGATCAATTTGTTTTTGTTTTATAATTGTGCTTTCCCAATTTCAACCAAATATTGCTATGGATTTTTTTTTCCATGTGAATGGCCGCGGCCCTCAAAATCAAAGATTAAAAACACTTACATTGTACAGGTGTTGTTTCAATTTTATCGACTTAGTCACATTGTAATTATCTGTTCTCTCACAAGTTTAGGAAAAAGTAGAATGGAATCATCAGTCCATTTTGTGTAAACAATTTTTAAGAGACTAGTAACTAGGGCATGGATTTCCATTAAAATTTGTAGACTTAATATTACACCTTTATAGTGATAAATATTGAGGTCAAAGGAATTAAGTGTATCATGTAACTTTTATTCAGATGAAAGGCTGAATAGAAAATAGCATTTCAATGTGATGTGATAAAATTTACTCTCCTATAAAAGAATTGTAAATTATCAACTATGTATGATAATTATACGAATATGTCTATCATATAGAACAAAGAATAAAAATGGAGAAGCATAAAAAACACACAGGTAACAATGATTTCTGAAGACCAAAAACTTTGCTTACTTGGGTGACCATTAGGGCCCATGGGCCTTTTGTTTAAATGCTATGCATACATCCTCATTAACATATTTAGTATTGCATTTGCTCGGAAATCTTTAAAAATTTCCAAGAAGATAAAATTGACCACAATTTGTCAAAGCAGAATTTGGTAATAGAAAATTATTATAATAGTTTTGAATTATAAACTATAGTGACCTCTGACTATAGAAATTATTCATTAAAAAATCTAACAAATATATGTATCACAAATGTTAGATTGAACTAAATTTAAAACAAAACAGGAAATTTTTACCATGTGCAGTGTTTTGTCTGATAAACAATGGAGCATTACAACAAAATATATAAATTATGCATCTTAAAACTTTGCAGGAACCAGCAGAAAACCCTTCAGGGTGTATCAGATCAGAGCCTTACGAGTCTCGGAAACCATTTGACATCTTTAGCTTTCTTATGTCTCAGTATCGACACATGCCTGGTACTAATGACAGCAAGAGTGATGTTGAGATGGTTCACAAATCTGCCAGGTATTTTAAAATAGCTCGTTAGCTCACCTGAACTAGAACTTTGACTTTTCCTAGGAAGAATTTCTGTAGTCTAGCTGTTTGTATGTCGACTGTTGAACTTTGAACCACTGGGGCAATTTTGACCAAACTGGTCTCAAAGCATCTTGGGTAACTGGAGTGTGTACAAATGATGGTCCATACCTCTTTTAAAGGAAGATAAATAAGAAAAAGTGCAGATGGAATTTTTTAAAATATTTTATTCAAGAACCATTGAACCAGAAAAGGCAAAACTTGCATAAACACTTCCTTATACATACATAATGAAGGGTTCAAATTTATTCAAACCGTTAGTCCTGAGATGGAGGTGGGGCCACTATAGGGAGAGGGATTCAGGATTGCATGCAAGTAGGAAAATTCCTTAACAATTTTCTTCTCAAGAACCACAAGGGAAAACAATATGCATCGTTATGTAGTGTAGATTGAAGTTTGTTCATACCAGAACAGGGCCACAATAGGGGGTTTACATAGGAATATAAAATAAGATCTTCTCAAGAGCCATGAAGTTACAGTTTGTCAAATTGATATGGAAGCATCCTTTATGTAGTGTAATGCAAGTCAGTTCACACCTACATGTAGTTTGTTCACAGCATAACCATGTCTTTACAAGGGAAGGGGTGCATAATTGTGATGAGAAGATGGAGTAACTCAGGTTTGTGTCTGATCTGCTTGTTTTTGTATAGTCACCATATTTCAGTTCGGTGAATATATTGCGAGTTGATTTCATGGTTGAACAGTTGTGGTTCTGTATAGCTGATTTTGTGGTTGAGCAAATGTGGTTCTATATAGTTTGATATTGTGGTGGAACAATTGTGGTTCTGTACAGTTGACTTTGTGGTTGAACATTTGTGGTTCTGTGTAGTTCACCTTTACTTTTACCTGTCAGTGCAGGATTTGAATTTGAAAACAACAAAATCAGCTTCTTTTTCTTTTTTTTTTTGCAATGCAGCACAGCTACATTAGATGTATTGTTATGCATTTTATCTCCATCTAGAGCATTTGTAAACTTTGTACCAAAAATTCTTTAATTTTTAGACCTCAAATTATTCACTTTAATTATTTCAAAATTTTGTATCTTGATTTATGCAGACGAGCCACCAGCATGGATCTTCCTATGGCCATGAGGTTCAGAAAGCTAAAGGAACATGCCAGAGAAGCTGTCGGAGTTTACAGGTGCTTATCTCTCATTCTTGTACACAGTACATATGCTGAACAGCAAAACAAGGGAAGGGTGTATTTGTACCTAATTAGATGGTGATAAACATGCTATTCCATGAATTTATAAGAAACTTTATGTGTGTAGCCTTTGGTACTCTTATAAATTAAGCAGTTTGTTTTATAAAGCCAGTTGCATAGCAAGCTCTAAAGATTAGGAAAAAGGAAATTCAAGTCTACAAAGTACATTTTTTTTTTTTTTAAATCTCCCTTAATCCTGTTTATTCTTTTATCTTGTGAAGTCTCAACTTGTTGATTTGAGATTATGAACTTGCATAGATTATCACAATTTTAACTCAGTTGTGTGGTACCATACATATTGCAGTATGCCACATTAGATTAGGCCTAATGTAAAATGGAATGTAATACAGTGGAAGTCAGTTAATACAGTGTTTAATTTTCCAAGCTATTTCATCGTATTAAGCAGGACATTGTAATAACAACTTCATTCAAAAGCAAGATATACTAATATAATGTGTTTGTTTTCTTTTATAGAGTTGCATATTCGTTTAGGTTGATGTACTAGATCAGGGTTTTTCCTGGCTTTTTTATTTTTTTTTTTTTAAACATTATTTTGGTATCCTATACAACAATGAAATTGGTCACATTGATGTTGAATATTTTCTCCAATTTTTTACTCAATGCACAAAGTGCAGTTCATAATGTCCATGTTCCTGCTCATGCCCATACCATGCAGTACAGTAAGGGGATGGAGGGTGTAATTTGGAGCACTTTCAATTTGGGGAGCTGGGGAGACATTTGTTTTGAATCAATACACTGCAGGTTGAAAGTTTATTCACACATGGCTTCTTAATATTATATTGACTGTGCTACTTAGGGCAAGTGCAGGTATGCACATATATGCATAAGAAAATGCAGAAACTTTTCCAAGGGGATTGGGGAAGTGGGGAGTCACCACCTGTAATTTTTCTTAATCTATTCTCTGGAATAACAATTAGTATTTTACAACTGAAAGTGCATAAGAATAGGCAAATATATTTCTATCTAGCACCAAAGGTCATCCCCCCTCTCCCCACCCTGCCCTCTACATGTATGCCTAACATAGCATTACTGCTAATGCTTATCTATTATGAATGATTGGTTAGCATGCATTTAATGAAAATTTCAGATCTTCCATACATGGCAGAGGGCTGTTCTGCAAGAGAAATATAGATGAGGGTGAAATGGTGATAGAATACTCAGGGGAGGTCATTAGAGCTTCCTTGACAGACAAGAGGGAGAAGTACTATGAAGGAAAGGTAAGAGTGATTAAAATATACTGACACACAAAAGACTCAAGCTCTTTTAGAAAGGTCTGACAAAAAGTAGGCAGAATCTCTGGTGGATTTGGGCGTTTTTGACCACACATGTTTTGTTAGTGAGAGATCCATTGCACTTTGTGCTACATGACATTGGGTATTGTCTTGTTGAAGAATTGAGTTGTTTTGGCAAACAAACAGCATGATGAGGTTGTAGAACAGTGTATGTGTACTGTTGCGCAGTCAAATGCCTTCAATGATAATCAAGGGGGTCTTGCAGCCATTATAGATCTCACCCAACACCACATTACTACCACGAAACCAGTCACATTCCACCATAAATTATCAGTATAATGTTTACCACGATATCGAAAACATGCCAATGCCCATTCTGCGTTGTAGCCTTCAGTCAGCCAATTCAAGTCAAAGTCAATCAGCAGTTGTACCAGTGAGTCTAAGGTGTGTATAGAGACAAGGCACTGTGCTTCTGTGGACATTCAGAGCTCCTGTCGCAGCATTTAGGGTATTTCCAACCAACAGTAAATGCACTGCTCTGTTGCATGCATGGTTATGAGGTAGCCTAGGCACAATGGGAGATGGTTCAAAATTAGCAAGAAGTACTTGCAAAATGTAAGTTGATTTAAAAACTTGCAAGTTAAAATAGTGGACACTTGAAAATCTTGGCGAGTGGTGATTTACAAACCACAATCATCTCATAACTGTTTTTTACAGTAATGCATCATTTGTTATTTTTAAACTTCCACTCAGAATCACACAAATAGTTACATGAACAACTGATTTCAACAACCATTTCTATCCATCCTTTTCTTTTCTAATTTGTTAGAAATTCAGAATCAAATAAATGCTTTAAAGGTTACACATTGAATTATGATCACAAACATAAACATAAGTAAGAAATTGGAAGTCTTTGAACGTAGACTTGCAGTAAACAGGTGGTGGATTAGTGGAATGAGGCTTAAAGACTCAACATTACACCGTAAGGCCCACATCAGTGACTTGCCCAAACAATTTCTGTTGGCCCACATTAGTGACTTATCCAAACAATGTCTGTTGGCCCAATACTAGGCACAGTAGTCATGGGGAAAATCATTGCTTTAAATAAATTATGAAAAAAGAGCACCGATTCATTCTTTAATTGTAGGGTGTAGGTTTTCATTTTAGACTGAATTTTATATCTGTGGGCTAGAATTAGTCTTTGGTTTAAAAAAAAGTTAATTTCAGCTCTTATGAGAATCTAATTTCAATATCAGACTATTCTTCTAGATACCTGAAGAATAAGAAATAGATCTGAGACATAATTGAAATTCTGTTACATGCACATGCTATTCATGGTATTTATTGATGTCTTATGGTCAGGAAATTGCATGGGAATATGTATGATATTGTGTAATTCAAAATTGCTAACAATAAACTTTTAATATAAAAAATTATTGATGCTATTTAGGGTTGTGTTTCTTTTGAGTGTCATTATATAATGAACTTGAACTATTAAGAAAGAACTGAATTTTCATGTGGAAATCGACAATTTTGCATAATTTCATTTTCATACATGTAGAATTTACGATTGACCTATAAATCTGATCATAAAATGTGTGATATCACAGCGTTATAGTTAAATATACCTTGTGTTCTTTCAACTTCAGGGAATTGGCTGCTACATGTTCAGGATAGATGATTATGATGTCATAGATGCCACATTGCATGGAAGTGCAGCTCGATTCATAAACCACTCTTGTGAGGTAAATGAAAGTGAATTGATGCTTTTATCAATCATAAGATGTACTAAGGTAATTTAGGTAAAATTTATCTTAGATATTCAGAACAGGAAATTTTCTACATTTCACAGCTCTTGGGGCTAGTGATACTTTTATCTAATACTCAAGTGACCTATAAGGCTGTTAGCTTCTTGTATTACTATTTAATATTATATATCCTTTCCCATATTGCACCCTGTATCTGCCCAAGACACCAGTTGTTGGGCTGATATTAGTGTCTCGGGGCTGATTCAGGCTGTGATATGGAAAAAGGTATGTATTATTCTCTATGTATTGACTAAAAAATTGTCCATGATTGTTTTATTATATGATCAAAGTAATTTAATTACTCAAAAGTTGTCTTCATTTTATGTGGAACTTTCAACAATAGTTGATGACAACATGATTGGTGATGACTTGATTTTTAACTATTTCCCTGGAAATTTTCATTGTAATTGATAATAACATTTGATAAATTGATTATTGTCAAATGTGGAAAAGTTGATGCAAAATATTGAAATACTGGGAGATTCGAAATTGGGAGAAAGTTCTCGTTTTCTACTTTGTGGAATATCAGATAATTGAAGAGCTCAAAATTATTCAGTCATTATATGTATGTATATCTGAGAGGCCCAAGTTTGATTGCAGTGCCGCATTAATCATAAAAAGATGTTTAACATAAGTAGTGACTCCTCCTTCACCAAGTGTCCAGTATTAGACGTGAAAGTCTCTCGGATACGACCTTCAAAAGGAGGTCCCATGTTACAGCAGGCATTGGCACAATAAAGAATCTTTCACTCCTATGGCTGTGAGTGCCATGTATCTAGGTCAACATTTGTAGTACTTCACTTAAAGCTGGTACTGTCTCTGCAGGAGTGAAAATATTTCAAATGGGGTATAATACAATAAACAAATAAATAAACAATTGTTTTCTATTTCAGCCAAATTGCTATTCCAAAGTTATCAATGTCGATGGCAAGAAACATATTGTCATATTTGCAATGACATCGTAAGTATATTTCAACTTTACTATCTATCCATGATACTTTTTAAATGTTTTTTCTTTAAAAAAAAAAGATTAGAATTATTGACAATTTGTTCACACTTCATAATATTATTTACACATACAATACGGGGCCTCCAGGGCCAAGTGGTTAGAGCATTGCGCTTAAAATCACAAGGCCTCTCAACTCTAGTTGGCGTGGGTTCGATTCTCACTTGCGCCAATATATGTGAGAAAGTTTGCCAGTTTACTTTCGGAAGGTCTGTGGTCTCTCTCCGGGTACATTATATCTGGGTTCTCTCCTCCACCTACAAAAAAATTGACTCCACCAGATAACTGAAAAATTGTTGAGTGTGGCGAAAAACAATCAATCTATCAATCAACATATACAATACTAATGTTTTCTCAATACTAAAGTTGTTATCCTTTCAACTATACATAAAAATCTGTTACAAACTATAAACAGAAGGAAAAACTGTCAAGTTTGTGTTATAGGGATATTAAAACAAAGGAAACATTCAGTAATTTCTGCATAATTGACTTTGCCAACATTTATTCCTTAGATAAAATTCATTGCCTTAATTCACCTTCTAAGCATTCAGTGTTGTATTAATTTATTAATACTCTTTCTTTCCACAATCAGGATTAAGCGAGGTGAAGAACTGACCTATGACTACAAATTTCCAATTGAAGAGGTGAAAATTCCTTGTACATGTGGTGCTAAAAAGTGCCGCAAGTATCTCAACTAACAGCTGTGATATTAACTTTAAACAATTCCTAGTGACAAAATCCTTTTGTATACAGTGATGGAAGGAATGTTTCCAGTTTGCAACTACCGGTGATGTGAGAATTCCAACTGTGTGTTTTGTCACACATGCACACAAATCTAATGTTAACTTTGGCTAGAGAGCGTGAAGTGAAATCCTACATACACCAAATTTGGACTTTTCTTGAGAGTGACCTTTATAACTGGACTTGCAATCAATGTGTACAGCAGTACATGTATTGAATGTATTTTTATTTTATCATGCTATGAAATTTGTGACTAAATGTTATACACATTTTGTGTCTCGGATGAATTTTTTTTATGCACAGACTTTGTTTCTCCGGGACTTTTACACCTTCCAAAATGAATTTTTTTGGCTCTGGTGTGTATTAACATTTACTACTTTGTATTGAACATATGTGATATGTTTTATATACCTTGTTTTGAACGATTACTGTAAATAGATTTGACATTACGAAATAACCAAGTCCAAAATGCATTATTTGGTTCATTTTTCCACATTATTTATTGTTTTTCATTTCTGGTTTATAATAATGCAATACCAGATGTGTTCAGATAATGATGAATAAACAACATCACTGTTATTTTTTTTTGTACTAAATGTTTTGTAAATATATGTATATACGTGTAATGTAGGTGTATTTTATCTTATTTTCTGCTTTGTTCGATAACTGTAATTGTAAATATTTTGTTGTGTGAAGAAGAGTTTTGGATGAGCAGTAATAATATTTGAAAAATGAAATGGCAGAATAAATTATTGCACAAATGTTTTCTTCTTGTGATTTTCCAAAATTAGGGAAAGGATTCCTTTTATCCGAAGCACTTCAAAAATCTTTAAGCCATACTTGATGTGACAAGTGTACAAGTATATCCAATTCTTAAAACAGATTTCTGGAATGTTTGTGCTGTTTCACTAGGAGTTATCATTTAATGAGGAATGCACACCAGAGAAATTTGATGTGCATGAAGAATTGAGGATATGTACAACAATATTTTGAAATAGAAAACTTTCAAAGAGCCAGGGGCAGTAAGCACTCATATATGCCCAACATATCTTTCATATTTCAAACAAACTAAATTCATATGAATTTTTATAACATTGAAATACAAGTTTTTAACTTCCTATAAATAATCAAATTCATTTTAATTTTGCATTGGTAACCAAGATATCGTAGATTGAATCCGCCATATTTTCCCGGAATCCGTAATTTTCCGTCAAAATGTCACTTTCATTACGAATTTTATGTATGTCCGCACCAAAACCACGGAATAAGATTTTAACAAAAAGACAGTGGTCTATGGATAAATCTTTCATTAAAATTTCTTACCGTGGTTTTCACGCGCCCACCACAAAAACCTTAAAAATTAACGGTTTTTTTTTAACGCGAATTTCCAGTTCGGTTTTTTATGTTATACACAACCAGGAAGTTGGAAGCTCATCGCCGCAAATAAAAATTTGTAATTGCGGTGTTTGGGGGTAATTTCGGTGATTTTATTAACCCGGATCTGGAGCAGACGTCATTTTGTAAACAATAATATAGCCGAGATCGACCTGGTTCATGTCAGCAAGTGAGAAAACATGTGATTCAAATCCCCAAGACAAAGAAACTGGTAAGTTAACATCTAATAGATGTGGGATGATAGGCAAATTACAGAACACACGATTTTTCATGAAACAACTAATAAGATGTTGACAGTGCGACATCACGATTTCACGCACATGTAGGCTTATGATGATTCTATTTGTTCAAGACGCACAGTGCAGTAGCTAGTATTTATGTATTGCATATTAGCTATACCGTAAAACACCTTAGATAACATTGAAAAAAATGATATTTATTAAGATAGGCTTGGTAACAAAATGAACTTTGCTTTGCAAGGCCGGGCTTTAGCTTGGTCTAGAAATTGCGATAGGCATTATCCAGTGTCCCACTCTGCATAAGTTTTCATATTAATGTGCATATGTCCATCGCCGATCTCACATCAAAGTGAATATATGACCAAAAATGTACAGATGCAATACAAATTACAGGCAATGATACCCCAAGATGATTTTGACAGCTGGTGTGATACTTTTAAATGACCTTGCCCTTTCATTGTATGGGTGTGCGGTGAATTCGACCCCAACACAATTCCTGTACAAATTAAAATCAAATATTGTTTATAAATTTTCTTCAATGAAAGCAATATTAGCTCTTCAATTAAAATTGTTTTTTTTGCAACTGCATTTGCAATTCCTCATACGTCTTAGGGATTTCAAATTAATGTGTATTACAGTGTATAAAGCAACGATAAAAATATAGTAATGTATATGAAAATGGGAATGTTATTCCCAATATTTTAAGGAGTTATGACCTTGAACTTGAACTTACATTTGGTTTTGTGTGTATGTGTGTATTTTAGCTCACCTAAGCTGAAAGCTCAAGTGAACTATTCTGATCGCCCGTTGTCCGTCTGTTATAATGTTTGTCTGTAAGGCGATTCAAAATTAATTTTCCGTTTAACGTCACCTTCAAAATTCAAAACCTATGAGGGAGGGAGGAGATCGAAAATTAAACAAACAAAAGTTTTAAACAAATGATGTGTATTTATTGAAAATTATCTATTCTGTGAAATAAACATCAATTTGTCGGATTTTATATTCAAATTCAAGTAAATTGAAATCACTCAATTATCCCATATAATTCAGCAGCATATTGTTTCAAAGTGTGTGATGATAGGTTTGGAGCTTTGTGGCTAAGATTTATGATTGGTAGGGTTATTATGAGGTTTATGAGCATCCTCCCCGATTTGTAGATTTAAAAAAAATGAACGACTTCTTTAAGTTGAGTGGGGCCACAGTAGTGAAAATCATTTTTACATGCGTTTTATATAAGAATCTTTAAAGATCTTCTTCTCAAGAACCACAAGGCCAGAAAAATTCAATTTTACATGGAAGCTTCCAGATATTATGCAGATTCAAGTTTGTTAAAACCATATGGCCCCTGGTGGTCGGGTGGATCCACAATAGGGGAATTCATTTTTTCACGTGTTTGTATAGGAAAATTCTTCTATCGGTCTACCGTAAAATTTTCAGACTGATATTATACCTTGATCTGAATCAGTTGTGTATCTTTTGTATTATGTTGTGGTATTAGTTCATGTAGTTTGTACTGTAGTGTAAATCTAAGACAGATTTTCATTTTTTTTTAAGAATATGCCTAGAGGTGGGCCAAAAGCATACCCATGTGTCTCTTGTGGTAAAAGAACAAAACCAGACCAAAGGCGATTCATATTGGGTTCTGCCTATGACAGTTACAGACAGTATCTAGGTCTTACCACCTGCCAGGCGACAGATGTAACATGTACCAACTGTTCCTCTAAGTTTTATAAATCCACCCATGCTTGCAAATCTGTTAAGAAAACTACGAGTTGTGTTTCGGATTCATCCTATAACAATGATCCAGAGTATGAACCAGCAGTAAAGGCAAGGAAGACAGTGAATATTAAAAGTCCAAAAGTGATTCCCCTTCCTATACAGTCTTCAGGAAAGAGCCATTCCAGTTGTGTGATATGTAAGAAGAGAGATTCAAAGCTGTTCTCATTGTCTACAGAATGCAGACACAGAATATTTATTGCAACAGGTCGCCTGCTACTGTCTGGGGCAAGGTGCTGCCACACACATGTGACATCAGATGCCTTCCTAAGAGAAGATGCAATCAAGTGTCTGGGGGCTGCTTCGAGTGACTGTCAAACATTTTTCAACAAAAGTGACATATATTCACTTTTATCATCCATCAGGTCTTTTGCTCTCAGAAATGAAAAATGCAGACTAGACTTTGATACCAGCAAAGGACTCACAGATTCAGAGTATATGACTTTAACTGGGATTTCAAAGGAACATTTTGATGATGTTATAACCCATTGTGGATGGAGCAACTTTAAGGGCCAATACCTGTCAGTCATTATATAACTGTTCCAAACAACAATTTGTGATTTCATCTGTTGTCTTGACCCATATGTGCCATAGTTTCATATGCCTAATTTTGTTTACTTTCTTGGACAGCACTTCCCAATATCTTGATTCTGGGGATCAAAGTATGAAAAATATTTTAGAATAAGATTTCTTAGTACAACTACTGTATATTTTCATGATATTTACATATGAACTGTAATTTCATTCCTTCTCCTCTAGATGGAGCACTTGCCCATATTTTGAAATATATGGCGAAGTGTGTGGCATACTTTATGCAGAAGAGCCCCATTTTTCTGCAATTTGTACTCCCATTATTGTCATGTTCATTTGTTTACATCCATAATTGTGGGATATACCTTTGCTATTGTAGTTAAGAAAAATTGTTACTTGAAATCTAATAAGTGTGACATATATACATGTATATATTGCTTTTTGTGATTTTGTTTGGCATTTGTAATACATATACATGCAAATGCTAATTTCAACACAATTTGACTCGGTGCTCTGTAAGTGATAAAGTGCATTAAAACAATGCATAGTAGACTCAATGGGATATTTCGAAAAGGAGAAAATAAAGTATAGACATAAGGAGGAAGATGTAAATTATTTATGTGCAACATAAATTAATAAAACTTGTTTCCAGCCTTTTGTCCCAAAATGAAGGATTCATACATATTTCAATAATCAGCATTTTTTTTTTGCCTCAAAATGAGGACTTTGCACATATTTACAATGTAGTTTCATTTTCAATTTTGTGTAGGTGGATACTAGATTATGGAATTATTTGTATTGGCATATTTTGCTTAATGTACATGTGAGAATTATTAATTATTTTCAGAAATATGAGATTTTTGTATAAAATTGGTCATTTTACCCCTAAATAAGGAATTCGGACACATTGATGGTACAACAATTTTTTTGGTGTAAGTATGTACATGTATGATGAATTCCAAAACAAGGATTTGTTTGTTTTGTTACTTCTTGTTTAATACAACAAATATCAATGGTTTCCAGAAATGTGGGATATTTGTTTAAAAATTAGTCATTTTGCCCCCAAATGAAGAATTTTTACATAATTAACAGTTCAATTTTATTTTCCATTTTCTTTTTTTGTTGTGTGTTGGTTTTAAACTATGGAATTGCTTGTATCACCAGATCTCGATAAATGTAAAAGTTGTTTTAAGAAACCGGTAATTTTTGTGTAAAAATTGGTCAAATTGTCCCAAAATGAGGAATTCGGACCTGCTTATAGTGCATTTCCTTTATCAAAGTAATTTAGTATGATGAATTCTTAAGTATGGAAATTATTATTGTGAGATTTCTTGTTTCATTTTATAGTTATTAATTATCTGTAGAAATCTGTGATTTTTGTATAAAATGTTTTCATTTTGCCCCAAAATAAGGAATTTGGACATATTAATGTTTTAAAATATTTTTCGTGCAATTCTGATGATGAATTTTAATACATGGAATTCTTTGTTTTGTTACTTCTTGTTTAATATATCAAATATAAATTGTTTCCTGAAATCTGGAATTTTAGTGTAAATATTGGTCATTTTGCCCCAAAATGAAGAATTTGTACATAATTAACTATTCAATTTTATTTTTAATTTAATTTTGTGTTGTAGGTTCTAAACTATGGAATTGTTTATATCACCAGATCTCGATAAATGTAAATGTTATCAATTCTTTCCAGAAATCAGCGATTTTTGGGTAAAAAATGGTCATTTTCCCCCAAAATCAGGAATTCAGACATAATTAATAGATCAATTTTATTTTTAGTTTAATTTTGTGTGGTGGGTTCTAAACTATGGAATTGTTTATATCACCAGATCTCGATAAATGTAAATGTTATCAATTCTTTCCAGAAATCAGCGATTTTTGGGTAAAAAATGGCCATTTTCCCCCAAAATCAGGAATTCAGACATAATTAATAGATCAATTTTATTTTTAGTTTAATTTTGTGTGGTGGGTTCTAAACTATGGAATTGTTTATATCACCAGATCTCGATAAATGTAAATGTTATCAATTCTTTCCAGAAATCGGTGATTTTGGGTAAAAAATGGCCATTTTCCCCCAAAATCAGGAATTCAGACATAGTTAATAGATCAATTTTATTTTTAATTTAATTTTGTGTGGTGGGTTCTAAACTGTGGAATTGCTTATATCACCAGATCTCGATAAATGTAAAAGTTATTAATTGTTTCCAGAAATCGGTGATTTTTGGGTAAAAAATGGTCATTTTTCCCCAAAATAAGGAATTTGGACATACTTACAGTGTAATTTCTTTTTCAGTCTGATTTAGTATGATGAATTCTTAAATAAGGAAATATTTGTTTTGTTATTTCTTGTTTCACTTTATAGTTATTAATTATTTCCAGAAATCTCTGATTTTTTTCGCAAAAATCGGTCGTTTTACCCCAAAAATTGGGAATTTAGGCCCACCAATTATTACCAATTGTTTATTTTGTAATTTTGTATGATGAATTTTAAAATTTTGATCTGTTTGTATTTTCATTTCTTGTTTATTAAAAAAGTTATTAATTGTTTCCAGAAATCTGTGATTTTTTGTTGTTTTTCCAATATTTTACCCCAAAATTCACAAAATATTAAATGATCAACCTAATAATGGCTGAAATTGGTGATACAAATTCCAGTTAATCAGAATAACAGTAAATTATGATGTTTTGACATTGGGCATATTTTGGCCCTTAGTGCCCCTTGTTCTTTACTTTATTGCAGTTTTACTGGAAAGTAATCTGGAGAAAAAAACCTTAAAACCCTTGCTAGACTCGACCCCACGATCTACAGTTCAGCAGTTGACATGCTAACCTACTGAGCTGCACAGTTAGGCATTGTACTTTGAAATGAATAAACAAATATCGGTGATTTTAATATTTTCATTGATGGTTTTAAAGGAAGTCGGCCATTATGACGATGGAGAGTATCCTTGATGAAAGAGTGCCTATTGAAAGGGATATTGTTTAATGAGCACATAAAAACTTGGAGAGAAAATGTGGTGCTTGCACACAGTAGATGTTGGGTTTGGGTGGAAACAAGATGACGAAAGCTGAGATGAATTCTTAACTATACTATATATTATTTCTCTCAGCTCTGTTTTACTCGACCTGTTTATACTCCAAATGTCATTGTTAGACCTAAGTGATTTGCTAGTGCATCACCAGAGACTCTTATAACAGACCAGAGATGTGCACTTTCTGAAAATATTCCCTTCATAATTATCCAGAAAATGATAAATTCTATTTGTATTTTCAGAGTAAATGTGTTGCAACTTTTATAACCAAGCATGTCTTGTGCATCACCTGTATTTATACATCTGCATTTTGAGTAAAGTGAATGAAAATAATATAAATTTTATGCTCTTTTTTAAAAGGGCCTTGAATTGAAAATGCAGAAACCCTATGGAAATCACATTATCTGTCTGTCCAACATCACTATCACGAAAGCCAATTGGTTGGGGTGTTTGCTTTGCAACCGAGAGGTCCCAGTTCAATTTTCAGTCATAACGCTACACCAAACCTAAAATGTGCTAGTAACTGTTCCTTCAAGTACCCAGCATTAGAAGGGAAAGTCACAAGTTTCTCTGATATGACCATAAAACCGGAGGTCTCGTGTCACAGTACACGTTGGCACAACGAAGAATCCTCACTGCTGCAACTCTGAGCACCATGTAATGGTCAAACTTTGTGACACTTCACGAAAACCCAAAGAAGTTAAATTACATGTGTGAAACAGCAAGTGGATGTGAATGATATTGTGAACAGTGGTGTGGCTAGAATATAAATATTACACAACCTGATTTGCATGGCATTTTGTAGACAAATACTTGATTTTATGTATTTTAATAAATCTATGCACAACTTGTCAAAGAAAGACAGTAGGACTATGAAATTTTCAGGAATTCTTGCCAGTTTCCTTCCCTTTAATTTTCATACAAATATGGTAGAAATAATTCAAAATATTGGTTTCCATGGCAACAGATTTTTGAAATATTACCTAAAAAGTCTGTTTTCCAGAAATATCATGTCTTATAGACTTGCAATGTGTCTGAATAAATTATCATGCAAAACTGATTCATTTTGAGGCATCATTCTTTGTATAAAATATTTCTGATATCTATTTTTTTTTCCATAAATTAAGGGATACATCTATAAATCTTGTACTTTGCTTCAAAGTGTTCTGTCTTTTCTTCCATTCTAAATGTTGCTAAAAATATCATAATCAATCATTTCAAGTATTTAAAGAATACATTGTCATTATAAAATGTTAAATTTGATCTGTAAAATAATTAAATATTTACTTGCATAGTCTGATATACATGCTATACTTATTTTTAGTAAGATCCAGTATGTCCGAAATAAACATTGCATATAATTGTCTACTTACTAGTATCATCGACTGTTGGTTAACTATGAAGCTTGAATTACATCAGTAGTTCACAACAAACATAAACTTCAAAAAATTAATGAAAAATAATGTAACTGAAACATTTTAAAAAAAAAATCTAATACATGTACAATTGCAAATATGTAATACACTGATCTTTGTACAACAAAACGTCAACTATCTATGTACAAATGACAAAGAATTGTGTCTGTGGAAACTTTCAAAGCATCCATCTCGACACAGATGAATATCACAGCTACCACAGCCATACACAGTCTCCCTCCTTCTATGATGTTGTTTGGTACACCAGCGACATCTGCCCTTGGTCCTGTTTAATCTCATGATTCTGTGAGAATTGTCTGGCTGAGGAACATTGAAGTGTCTTGTTCTCCTTGGCCAGTTCTATTCTGAAATCGAGGAGAGTTTACCTCTTCTTCCTCGGTCTTACTGGGGACTCCTTGAAAAGGATGAATGCATCTGTAATGCAGAATTTATAACAAAGAAAAGGATGTACTTCCACCACTTTTTGGCTGGTCTTCCTACTGGTGTTTTAGCTCTCAGCTGGTTGTTGTGGTCAACTCCACCCATGAAGTGATGATAATTCTCCACTGGTGGAGGACAGGAGATCTCAATTCGCTGGCCATCTCTTGTTCTCCTGTGTGTCGTTCCATCACCAGTAGGATTAGAGTTGGTGGAAATCAGGTGAACCTGAAAAGACATTAATTATTAGAGCTCCAATTATTTTTGTGTGTGAATTCAAACTTTTGTTACAATTGTTGAGTGTAAAGAAAATGGTAAACTGGTCTACTCAGTGTTGATATAGGTGTGTAATTCTAACAACCAAATAAAATTCCATAATTTTTATTCAATTTACATACTTGTTTTTATCTTGCCATACAGTTGCCACTAGATTATCATGTTGTAGGGACAAAGATTCTCCTCTAACAAATCCGATATATCTGATGTTCCTACTGAACTGGGAGAGCTAAAATCCAAACTTTTAATACTTAAAACATCGTTATCCTGAGTGGAAAACCCGAAAAAAGACGAAATCTGGGAAGTGTCAGTGTTAAAATCCATGGCTGGAGCGTCGTCCATAACTACGAAGCTTCCAAGTGCAGTAAAGTTATCAAGTGTATTGTGTGTAAAAATGAGCCTTATAACAAATTTCAACGTATGCACGGAACAATTTTGAATTAGAAAATTGCGTATTTCCTCCATTTGTTTTCTAATTGTAACTGAATTACACAATTGCGCAAAAATATTTCGGTACTATTTTGCTGAACGGAGTGGGCGTGGCTTTCATCAATATATAGTATATTTTCTTTAATTTCACTGTAGAAAAGTCATACTAGTATAGAAATGATTGAAAACAACAAATGATTTATGTTTATTGGGAAACATACTTTATTTCAAAGAAAATATTCAGATATCGTTTCAAAACCGATAGGTCATTTTAGTTTTCTTGCGATCCGAGCCTTTCTGAAGACATGCGCACTGTGAATACGGCGGGTGTAAATAATGCATTGTCAATATGGCGATCTCTACGACGAAATCGCGTTTTACACAAATTAGCCGCGGTACAGATGTTTATTTGAGGTATACTTTAATAAACACTAACAGTATATACCATTTAGAAGTCGATGTTCGATTCGCAATTAAAACTTAACGAAATCATCAACTTTTTGGGGAATACACAACATGAAGATGAAACACGACCACTTTCAGTTTTCCCTTGTCATCTTTAACAGATTGAATATTTGTAACTCAACAAATTTTCTTCATAATTTCCATTGACAGTATATTTTCAATTATATGTCTTTGTATTTCTTACATGCATTTGCTAATGTGAAGTGAAATTCGATGGCAGTTTTGAAAATGCCGGCAACGAAATAAAAATGGCAATTTCCATTTCGTGTTGACTTTTCCCTTCAATGTGTATTGGTAATTATAAAATAAGTAATGTCTTAAACTTTTTGTAACTCGATATATAGAAAGGAAACGATATTTTAAATTATGGGTTTACTTTGAATCTTGTTGACAGTTGTTAATTTTTTTGTAGTAAGTGGTCAAAATAGAAAAGTCTTTAAGGCGTCGAAAGGCGTCTCCATGCAAATCACGGTAGGCGTCGAAAGGCGTCATTATGAAGGAAAGGGTACGCACAATGACAAATCCAGAATGGGCTGGGGGCCGTTTTGCGGCCCCCAGTGGGTCCAGGGCAAGACCCTGGTGGGACGAAGCCCCCGGAAGACCATAGGTTTTGAGGATTTTTTGGTTACATTTATGAGTTGTCCTAGCTATAAAAGTGAAAAATTAACAATAATTTTTTGTTGTTGTCCGGGCGTTTTGTCGTCAAGGCAGCTACGCCACTGGTGAATAGTTTTCAACATAAAGCTTTCTTACTTTATACAAAGTTAATTGACCATTGAAAGAAGACGCTTATAGATTTCTGGGTCAAAGGTCAAGGTTACAACGGATTAATTTGTTTTCAAAAGCTGGGCCCCCACCAGGGCTTTGCTCTGGACCCATTGGGAACCTTAAGACGACCCCAACCTATTCTGGATTTATCACTGTGCGTACACTTCACTTAAAGGCTAGCTACGCCACTGATTGGGACACTTTTACTACATGGTCGCCACAAAATGTCACACATTACTGACTGAGCCTTGGGATACTTTACTACATGGTCACCACAAAGTGTTGCACATTACATGAAGTGTCTCATTGCTGGACTATAGTTCTGAATCATTGTTGACCACTGATGACCATTGTACAGAGACTGTCCATTAGTTACTAGCTGAACAATGACTAACCACTGGTCATGACCTGACCACTGTCTGACTACTTTGCAAGAAATGACCATTGGTCTTTACCTTTCTGGTATCAATCTCCAAAGACATGACTAATTGGGGCTGTGACATTTTAAAGGTTAACTGAACATGCACTGGTCATAAGCTGATCAGTGGTCTCTAGCTGAAAAGTGACTAACCACTATAGTCACTAGTTAGTCACTGACTGACCACTGGTCACTAACTGACTACAAAACTACAACGCACGAGGATAAAGTCACCCATGTGCAGGCACATGGAAGAATTACTGGGAAACTTAGACCGTGGGAATGGAAGGGAATATGCACGTGGGCTGTTTTACGCGGAAACTTCATTGTGCTTTGGTTGTAGTAGTTGTCTAGCAATTGAGACCTCTGTGATTAAATCTTGGTGTCATTCGGGCGAAGGTCAGTGTCTCAAGGTCAGTAATGGTTTGTATGTCTATTTTGCTCATTTTATCACGCAAAATAACCTCCTGACATCCAAACATATAACGATAAGAAATACCTACTAACAACGGATGTCAAGATGGAGATGAACGCGCAAATTTCAAGTTAGAATCTTGAATTAATGGAGGGGAAAAAACTTTAAATGTGACACATTGCAAAAGGCGGCTTTTGACCTCTCTCTCTGTGTGTGTGTGTGTGTGTGTGTGTTGTATTGCCGTTTTCTTGTCTGTTTACATGTTTTTACAGTACACGACATGAGTTTTATGCGTATTCCACGCAACGCGAAGCAGTGGCAAATTTTCGTCCAAAACTCGGTGGACTTTCACATTTGTCGGCACCTTCAAAGTCCCCTTTGTCTGTGCACGCTACACTTTTAATTCCACGGCGCATCTCCGTGGGTGTCACCTTGTAGCTATGTGGATGTCACCGTGTACCTCCATGTAATAAAATAAAACAGAAAAAAAATTAATAAAATATATATAGAATATTTTGCGAAATGATCATCTACCTAGGGTTACCAAGTGTGCTGATCCTCCACACGTCGTATCATAAATTGTCACAAACCGACACTTCGTATCCGGAATAGTCCTTTTCAATATTATTTACATGTGTTTATTGAAATAAAAGTACATTGTTTTAATTCAGTTCACCACAACATTATGTTGGGAAGTAAGATCGCTCTAAAAAGACCGATATTATGTCAGTGGGTGTGTCGGCAAGTGCATGATGTCGTATTAACAATTAATATTTTCATATTTTAACTTGACTCTTATGATATCCCAAGGACAACCTCGATTTAAAGTGTCATAACATAACTAATATCTGTATGGTCATAGGGTAATTTTAAAGGAATATGATGTTCTATCATGGCGTGCAATCAGGAGTGGATGCAAGGGAAAGAGGAGTATTAATTGATTGTGTGTTGTTTTCTGCCACACTCAACAATTTTTCTGTTACCAGGTGGCTTCCAGTTTTTCATTGGTGGAAGAGAGAACCCAGATACAATGTACACGGGAAGAGACCATGCACCGACCTTCCGAAAGTAAACTGGCAAACTTTCTTACATATATCAGCGCGAGCGAGAATCGAACTACAGGTGAGAGGTCTTTTGATTTGGAGCGCAATGCTCTAACCACTCGGCCACGGGGGCCCCCAGGAAGGAGGAGTAAACCAATCCTCAGAGGCAATGGGTCCGAAGAGTACGCCGTTATGTCTCCAGTGTGTCATGACCCGTGGTGGGGGCATGGGGTGAAGCCCCTGGTGTTATAAAGTAGACCTCCCCCCTCTTAGTAGCCCCCCCCCCCCCCCCCTGAAAAATCTTCACGTCTGGCCATTTAGTATTACTTAGGAGAATTTAGGATATGGAGGATCTTGAGGGGTAGACCTATTTACATTTACGACTTGTGTTGAAATTCCACGGGTGCTTGTGGACAGGACTTCCAGTTTGCCCTACTTATTTTTACATGTTCAATTCCTTCGGTATTTCGGGTGTATTTTTAATAAAACATGTAAATTCAAAGTGTTTACATTTCAATGGAATTCACGAATTTCGCATAGAAACCGTTTTTAAAAATGTCATATTACCGATCATAATAGATGAACAGTAACTCAATAAGAAGCAATTTATCTTGACTCTGGAATTCACTTGGATTATGTGTATTCACTGTCTATAGAAGTAAGCATGGTACATGTGATAAGGATAGAGAGAGACAAAAAAATCAAAGAATTTTAACCAGTCGGTATTTCTATGCATTAAAATCATTGTTACATATTGGTATTTATGAAGACATTTATGTACATAGAAAGGGAAATATGGTCCATGACTTCAATATTACAACTCATACACTTATCAAATATATTACCATGTCGTCCCTCTAAGTATCCTACACTAAATACATGCGCGAAATCTTCTCGCCAATGTTCGGTGGTATATTTAGGACATTAAATACTTTCTCTCTTAAAAATTTGGAAAATGTATGTCATGTCTGCAATAATTATCTTGTGCATACGCGACCTGTTATATCATGCTCTCATGTATATCATGCGCTCAACAACAACAAAAATCTGGATAGACTAATAAAAGTTTGAGGCCACGGTTGTCCATGACAATCTAAACCAACAAAAAAAGAAACAAACACAAAACAGAAACTTTTTTCGGGTTTGGACTATTGAACACTTCTGAAGCACCAGTCTATTTCCTGCATATGCATAATCTTTTTTAAAAACAAGTTACAAGGGATCCGTGTTACTTTGTAGGGTATTATTTCATTTACCATGAATTTTAAACCCTGAAAACCCTGAAAGAAAAGGTCCGCCAGTCCCCCCCCCCCCCCCTAATTTCTCATGACGTCAGTTAATGGGAACTATGGAAATTAACATGGAATACCATGTGTATTCCATTTCCAATTAGGCAGTTTTATGGAATGAGAGCACCAATCCCACGGATGCGTAACCCGGACGCAGTTTACCCCAGGTTGAGCGGAGGTATAAATGTGTAGGTGTGGCGTGATTGGCTAATATCAAGAGTGAAATTATTTGAAATTGAGAGAAATAATATAGAAGTTTAAATTAATTGTCGGGATGAAAAATTATGGGACAAAATCGAGAAATGACCGAGGAATTTACCATGGTAGGGGTGTGTTTGAAAAGAAGGGTGTAATTTACTGCAGATTGCTATGTGTTGTAAAAAAAAAAAAAAAAAAAAAAAAAAAAGTATAAATATGACCTATAAAAGCAACAGGACCCTATATATTTTTTGTCGTTTTTTAGTAGCACTTGGAATAAACTTTTAAATCTTGGCGGTCATTTATCTAAAATTAATTTCGTTAATTAGTGAGAGGACAAAATGTTAGTACTGAGGTCTATGGGAAATGAATCGGTACTCTTTTCCCTTATATGTGATTAAACGTGATTATCTATGTATAGCGGCAAAGCTATAACGTTTTCATTGTTGTTAACCTCGCATAAAACTGACAGTGATTCCTTAAGCAAATACCGTCTGTATACATGCTTAACGGGCTTTTAAAGTAAGAGGTCAATTTTCTTTTTTTTTTATTGATTCTTGAATATTTCAGAAGGCATTTGGAATTTTTGGACGAAATTCTATGCAAGTCAAAAGCTACAGAATACAGTATAAAATACCCTTTTCTACTTATTTTTTTTTTTATTATTGCTGAAGTCGGTTACCCTGTTATACGAGTTCCGTAACTGACCTTTATCATACATATGAATGGTACTCCGACGTTCGAAGAACATGCGAATCACTATTAAAAGCTGCCTTGTGAACAACTTCACGTGTATGGTGTTTCAATAAATTACATAGCGTCACACGATAGACTGAGTTTTAAACCAGCAGGGGGTAACATCGGAGTTATCTTAAAGATGTAAAACTATTTGGCAAATAATTCCAGATGACAATTGATTTAATTTATCAATGAATGAATTTACTTCTACAATGCAATATTTCAACCGTTCAGTTCAAATTTCATATAGTGCTGATGTGGAGTTGATTGACAGCTTTAGATAAGAATTTTAAAAAACCCCATATAAATCAAGAAAATTCAATGTATGTAATGGTGCAAGCAATGTTGTGGTGTTATTGTGACAAGTGTGACATGCCTGTACCTAATTTTCTACATTAATTAACGCCCTTGTGTGTTACGTCTTGTACACATTTTTTTTTTTTTAATGTCAGTCACTCTTCGTGAGTAAAACCACAACTTAGTGATCACAAAGCCTAATAGGTACTATTTATACAAAGTACAACATTCACATACTGAATCTGTTACTGTCTGTTTCATCCCATAGTATAGATTATGTACAGCTTACAATGATATAATCACGTATGGAGACACTGGCACAATGACAAGGTACATTACATTACTTCCAAGACATAAGTATACTTTAAATGTTGATATGTCAATTGCACTAAAGAAACTATATTTTATTTTATACAGTTTGCTCTTCAGACAAGAAGATGATTACGTATTGGACCCCTGTTCCTGTCACGAACGAGAACAACTCCAAATGACTTTTAAAAATTGATTTTTTTTTTACATCTATAATGACAAACTTTTGAAACTAAAAAAAAAGTCATATGCTCAGTATAATTTATACAAACATAAACAACCTGTAATACTGTTACCATGTGAGCGAACAATAACAATCACAGATTTGCAAGGGGGGGAAATTGGCAACACTGTCTGAAAGTTAAATCAGCCCACTGGGGCCAGTGTATCATCGTCATTTTCATACATAGTGAAGGCGTAATGGGAGCGTGTGCAGACGTTAGGTTCCATTAGACGATTTACTATCTCCCTCACTTCGCTGCGTGACCTACTCCATGTATCACCCGGACCCTCCTCTTCATACTTATATTTGGCGAAATCTCTCTGGTAATGGGTGCATGCCCTTGGCGTTAGTTTGTAAGGATTTGGTTGTGTTAGACGATTCACCATTTCGTTAACGTAATCCGACGGCAACGGTTCGCGAAACGCCGGAGCGCGCGGCAATTTCGCGCCATATTTCTCATCGTATGCGAATAGTCGTCTGCGTTCCCTCCTAGGTCCAACTCTTTCAGACACTTCGAAAGAAAGTGATTTCGGATTGTAAATTCTTGTACGTCGATTTTGGAATTTTGTCTCCTTCGTTGAATACAAATGTTTAATATTTTTGTCGTTAAGACCAGTCCAAGTCACACAGAACGCCATAGTTTATCCACAATCTGATTTCTCCTTCACGAGCAAGAAATTTACAGCAAGATATTCACACTTCGAGTGTCACCCCACTTATACATACCGAACAGTAATTCTAACTTAAGAACGCAAATCCAGTCTTAAGTATTTTCAAATTAAAATTTCCTTTTCAATACTGATGAGTCCAAAACTAACATATTCCTACTTCAGTCTTGTTACGCATAAACTTCTTTGTGTGGGTATCCATTTATTCTTAAGGTAAATATCCAACAGGTACGATAATGCACCGTATACACTTTCGTTGCCGTTATGTTCTTCTCTGTTCGTCTTTATTATCACACCAAATTTAAAAGTTCCATTCCACCATATTTTAAATTGACTCCTAACACGACGTGGTTGGCAAGCTTTTAAATTAGTGTATCGAAAATTAAAGCACACAAGGTTTCTTTATTGTGTTAAGATATTTTGGTCTGGAGAAATAGGGAATTTATTTGTTCATGTTATTTAAGAAGATATTTAAAAGAAAAAGAACTTTTCAAATCAATGTTTACACAGCAACTCCGACATGTAATTAAAGATTTTATACGTTTACTTCACCAGACGTGCAGAGATTCATTATTGTTCATAACATGGTTATTGGCAACACTTTCCCTACAAAGAAGCTCCGATGGTCCATTCCAAAGTGTTCATACTGGTAAAATCGATTACCTGACCATGTGTCAACATATCTCAGACAGAGTTTTAATAGCGTTGGTAGGAAGGTGTACGATTATAGATCTTTCTTATGAGTAGCCACAAAATGTATAAAGTACAGCTGTAATTTCACTCGAGGGTTGCTAAAGGCGGTAAAACTCGAGGCTTTTACCGCTCTTTGCATCCCCAAGGGTGAAATTACCTTAATATTCCATTACTACTCGTTTAAGAGTATCTATATATATAATTATTGCACACCCCTCTTAAGGCGATACCACTCCTGATTGCGCGCCATGATAGCACACCAGATTCCAATTACTTATGACCACATAGATTGATTATAATGTGACACTTCAAATAGGATAAATTTTGCAGCCCTTCACCGGCAATGGTGACGCCTCCATATGAGTGAAAAATTCTCGGACGGGACGTTAAACAACATATAATCAATCAATCAAACTGAGGTTGTCCTAGAGTCAAGTTAAAATAAAGTATGATTAAAATCAAACCTTCTTTAGCTCTTTTTTTTATTTTGATTGTCACTCACGCGACAATAAAAATAATATGAAAAAAATCTGTTGAACGTTTAATTGATTTTAATCACACAGGTTGAAATATGAAAATATTAATTATTAACACAACCTCATGCACTGACCAAAAAGCCATATCCACTGATATAAAAGTCGGTCTTTTTGAAGTTTCTAATCTCCGGACATTATGTTGTGGTAAACTGAATTAAAACAAAGCATAAAATTAAAAATAAAACATAAAGCATGAAAGGCATAGTGCTTGTATTTCAATAAACACGTGTAATTTATAACGGAAAGGACTATCCGGATACTCAGTTAAAGAGGTGAAGCCTCACTGTAAAGGGGGAAGACTGGCTATATAAAGACACACTCACACCTCACCCCGGAAGTCTGGCTATATAGCGGGACCTCCCCAGAAGAAGGTTCACTATATAGCCAGTCTTCTGGGGGAAGTCTCACTATATAACAGCGGTTAGGACGCGAAATAGCCGTTCGGAACGTAAATCATACGACACGGGACGTTAAACCAACCAACACCAACCACAAAAGTAAAATGGACAGCATTCATTTTTATGATGTATCCGTTTTATGCAGTATATTTAAAACTATTGATACTTCAGATAAAACTGTTGATGTTGAAGTTTTGTAAGTAAATGTTTAAAGATATATAAAACAACAAAATTACCTTTTTAGGTCATCTGATGTGCGTCCTCCCTGCGTTAACACCTTTTCTTGATATCTACTCTTCCGACTCTTCAAATTTGATATGAAGCATCTTTGGGACAAGGGGGGCATAAAAATTTAATAAATTGTAAATCCCAGGACTTCTGCAACCCCGAGGCCTTAGGGTAGAGACAAAAACTGCCAAATGTTAAAAAATCTTCTCTACCACGTACATTTTACGAAAAACTAACTAAAACAGTCATGCAGAGCAGGAAGGACTCTTCCAAATTATAAATCTCATGTTCCCCGGCCGGGTAGATGTTCTGACTCCAGGGCGGGGCCAAACTAGGCTTATAGTGTTTATGTGTAAACATTTAAATGACATCTTTTTTTAATGCTATTGATACTATATGGATAGTAAATTTATGTAGAAGGAGCAGGTAACCCTTTACGAGAATGAAAATTCCGTGGTAACAGGGATAGTGGTTTTGATTACAAGATGGGCCAGAATTATTGTGATTATTGTCTTATCATTTGAAAGACTTTTTTTTTTTTTTTAAATTTTGCTGGTATTGTATAAAAACTAAATGTATATTTAGGAAAAGCAGAAAGGATGTAACAAAATTGTGAATTTTCGGGGCCTTTGTGTTCTAAGAACTTTTTTTATTTTATTGTAATTTAGCTTATATTAGATATTGGGTGGGGGGGGGGGGGGTAATACGTTTATTTCGTAATACTCAGGTGACCGATAAGGCCTACGGTTCTCTTATTAAAATCGTTTATATATGCTTTACTGAATCGAGGCAACAACTTTTTACATCGTATAAATACAGTTTACTAAATCGTAAAAGCAATCTTCATGAATTGTAGAAAGGACATTTTGAATTGTAGAAACGACTTTAAAAATTGTTCTACGATTTACTAGATCTTAGTAACGATAAATGTTTCGAACACTTCCATTTAAATTTTTTTGATGCGCGCATTAATTCATTTAATGAGAACAATAATTGATTTGATGCGCGCTTCAATTCATTTGATAAGAGAACCAATTGCTCGCAAAAATTAATTTAGAGCTCGGTATAGATGATTTGATGATCTCTTTAATTCATCTGAAGATATCTTTAATTAATTTACAATGCTTTAGTATAAGGAATTAATGCGCGCATCATTTTTTTTTAAAGAGAGCAAAAATTCAGTTAAAGAGATCATAAATTCATTTGTGGATATGTTGAATTATATAGTTGCTCTTTTTAAATTAATTAAATATTGCACTCTTCAAATGAATTAATGATATCATTCAATTGAAAAGAAACATTCTGAAGAATTTTTTGTGATTTTCTAGTTATAATCCTTGATTTTACCACCTTTTTGGCACATACATCACCAATATCGTAGATCCAATGCCTTTAAAGCAACACAATCTGTAATATTGAAGGTATGAGCCAATTAACAATTATCGGTATAACAAATATAATCCTTTAAATCTGAAGAAAAAATAAATTCAGCAAAATAAACAAGGGAAAACCGCCATGGCGTTGTGTACAAAGGAACGAAGATAGCCGAATATAATCGGATTGCTGAGATCGAGGTCATACATAGTCGCGTTTTACCAGACGATCGGCTGTCTCCGTAAATTTCTTCAAGTCGGAAATCTACGGAAACAGTTGAACGTCTAGTTGATCGACTGATTGATTAAATATTGTTTAACGTCCCATTCGAGAATCTTTCACTCATATGGAGACGTCGCCATTGCCAGTGAAGGGCTGCAAATTTAGGCCTATGCTCGGCGCATATGGCCTTTGAGCAGGGAGGGATCTTTTACGTGCCACACCTGCTGCGACACAGGATCTCGGTTTTTACGGTTTCATCCGAAGGACCGCCCCATTTAGTCACCTCTTAAGACAAGCAAGGGGTACTGAGGATATTCTAACAACCCGGATCCCCACGGGGGAGCGTCTAGTTGAACGAGACTTGGTATTGCAAAGATGGTTGGTTGGTTAATTGCTTGTTTTACGTACCGTGGATAATTTTTCACTCATTGAGACGTTACCAGTTTAAGTGAAGTGCCACAAATTTAGACCTATGCTTAGTGCTCGGGGCCGTAGCAGCAGGGTTCTTTAACGTACCAACACCTACCATGACACGAGGCCTCCGTTTTAAAGGTCATATCCGAAAGACCGATGATTCTCACCTTTAAATGCCGAGCGTTTGACGAAGGAGCAATCACTACCTATGTTAACGTCTTAGATGTAATTGGTAAACGTCGGAAATAATCCAGAACATTGCGGTTTTTTTTAAATGCAGAAAATAGTCTAATTACCCCCCCCCCCCCCCCCCCATTTATACTCGCAAGGAGAATGGGATGGTTTTATTCATACTGCTGAAAATGGATTGACTAATAGTGGGGTGCACCACTTAAATCGACTGATTTATTATTGTCCTTACATCTTAACTAACCAAGGGTTTGCGATCCGCTCCGCGTCTCTACAATCCTTGGCTGTGTTAACAAGTTTTAGAGAGGAGTTGCGGATCGTAAACCCTTGGCTAGTGAAGATGTCATTACTTGCTAAAAAGAGTCTAGCTTTAATATATGTACACGTTGTAACTCTGAACTTGACATTTGTCAAAAGTGAAGTTAAAAAATGTTCAATTGTTAACACACATATTCAGTCACTATGACCATTTTGCCCCCTCCCCCCCCCCCCCCCCCCCCAAATAAAAATTAATTTAAAATTTTGGTAAGGAGGTACCTTCTGAATATCTTTCAGTTTAGATCTTTCGTATAGCAGTTTTACACTTAAACGCTACGTACCTGGTTTAGCACCCGCCTCTGTCCCGAGGATCTTCGTTTAGACCCTTCCTGTTTATGCATGTAGTTTTTCTTACAGATGTGGTTGTAGAGAAGAATTTGGAAAATTGGTCTTTTTTTTATTTTTTTTTATTGCCACTACCCTAAGGTGCAGGAGTCCCGAAATCTCCACTTGGAAGAGGTATGTCTCTGACATAGTTTCTGTACCAATACTTTGACCTGTAAATCTTCTAACGTTGTCTACCCAACTGAGTGTAATCTATGTGAATTAATTCATGTTGGGGAAACTAAGGGGTCACTTGAATCCCCTTCACCCAAGAATGATTAGTTCCAAGTTTGAATAAAATTGGCCCTGTGGTTCTGGAGACGATTTTTAAAGATTTTCCGCCTATATTTTCACATATAAAGCTTTGATCCCCTATTGTGCCCCCCTCCCCCCAAGGGCCATGATTTTAACAAACTTTAATCTGCACGGTGTCAGGAAGCTTCCATGTAAATTGGAACTTTTCTGTCCTAGTGGTTCTTAAGATTTTTTAATGACCTCACCCTATTTTTGTGATCATCTCCCCTTTGAAGGGGGCATTGCCCATCATTTGAACAAGCTTGAATCCCCTTCATCCAAGGATGATTTGTACCAAGTTTGATTGAAATTGGACCATTAGTTCTGGAAAAGATTTTCAAAAATTTTCAGGATATTTCTGCTATTATCTCTTCTTTAAGAAAGGTGCAGTCCTTCATTTGAACATACTTGAATCCCCTCCTCCTAGGATGGTTTTTGCCAAGTTTAGTTGAATTTGGCCCAGTGGTTCTGGAAAAGTTGAAAATGTGAGAAGTTTACAGACTGACGGGCTATCAGAAAAGTCCACTTGAGATAAAAATGGAGAAAGGAAATACCTTTATCTAGTGATCAGTCATTCAAAATATTACTTATGTTAAATGCACCATTACTCCGAGGTTGATATTAAAAGATGCTAGCTAGAGTTCTTCATTTACATTATCTTCGTAGTCTTTGGTGATCAAGTCTTCCAACAGTCTGTTGAAATTCCCATAGGCACGAATTGTGCTTCTTTGTTAGCTAACCTGTTTTCATATTCTTACGAGGCAAAATTTTTCCAAAAAAGTTTCTACAAGGAGAAAAAAATCTCTTGTTGTGGTCTTCAACTCAACAATTAGATACATTGACATTTTATTTATCAATAGTAATCATTTTCATTCATATGTCGATTCAGTATATATCCCATTGAACGTGAAATAAAGGACATCAAAGAGTCTTCCACATCTGATTTGATCTTTGATATTTTATTGACATGAAATGATGACGATACCATAGATGTTACCGGCAAACTAACAACTCAACTTTATATGACAAACGGGACTTCAGCCTCTCCATAGTCAACTTCTATATTTATACAACAATATTCCATTATCATCTGCATGTGTTGTTCATGTTTCTCAACTGATCAAATACCCGAGAGCTGTTCTGTGTATGACTAGTTTTTAAGTCGTGTTTGGCTACTGACAAACAAGTTGATGCAACAGGCGTTTCAAGTCTTGTTTAAATTCAGCATGTCACGAATTCTATGGTCGATTATACCACTCGTTTTCCTAAACAACCAATCAAATGCTAGTCAACGCATTTCATACTAACTGTTGGTTGTTCTTCACATATTTAGACTACGGAGTTCAAGGCACCTGATCCCACCTCTGAATTTTGTATTCCTTATAAGGATTACAAGATTGATCAGTTTGTTATCTTCATCATTTCATTTGAATTCCCTTTACCAAATTATGCTTCGTGGCAAGTTTGATATTAGCCAAATGGTTCAGTACAAGTCGAAAATGCGAAAAGTTAACTGAAAGGATAACTTTTAGCTGCATGGTCTGTGGTTTCGACAAATTTTGTCCGATTTGTGAAACAGTCAACTGGTCGCTTGCATGCAATTTACAAGGATGCCTGTCACTCGACCATCTATAATGTACATGAAGAGAAAGTAATGTTCCATTTCAGATGCCAACGAGGGGCCTCCGTGGCCGAGTGGTTAAAGCATCGGACTCAAAATCACAAAGCCTCTCCCCTCTGTCGCGTTCGAATCTGGCCACGGCGTTATGTGGGCAAGTTTGCCAGTTCACTTGCGGAAGGTCGGCAGTTTCTTCCCAGGTACATTGTATCTGGGTTCTCTCCTCCACCAACAAAAACTGGACGCCACCAGATAACTGAAAAATTGTTGAGTGTGGCGGAAAGCAATAATCAATCAATCAGATGTCAACGAACATGGAAACTAAGGTAAGAACACCAATGTGTTCAAATCTGCAAACTTGGAATTTACTCCGTCAATAGCCATGTTATCTCTTTCTTTACATCACAATACAGGAATTCCCAAACTCATATTATACACAGATAGGGTATTTGACAAAGAATCTTTCATAATTTTCTTTTGACTGCTAACATTTCAGGTACTAATATATAATTGACGAAAATTTGATAACCTTACCAATTCATCTGCAATAAGATATTTCATGCTTTGGAAGAACATTCATTCTGAAAGCATTGCACAGTACGTTCCCAACCAGTGACCCCATAAATTGACAGGTGTACATGGAATATTCGAGAATGCGTATTTGATTTTGAACATAAACATTGGCAACAAGTCACCATTTTACCAGTATTGAATTAGTTTCGTTTCATACATTTGACGTATGTAGTTCTTATCAGAAATGAAATAGTCTTATTCAGAACTCGACAGCTTTCAACTTCAATTCATAAACATGTTGCATATATCCAAATGTCAGATAACAAATTTGGGTTTCATAACTATAATCATAAAAACAACCAAGAAAATTTGATACTCCATCATCATTCGATGTACTGTCTAGTTTTGATGCAGTTCAAAAGCATCACACACAAAAAAAAAGGGGGGGGGGGATGGAAATGACCGTGCCTACAGAACATAATACACCAATATAACATTCACCTAGATCTGCACTTCAATTATCAAGAACCTTAGAAACCTGTTTGCAATACTATAAACAATTTGAATACCAACTATTTCAATTGTACTGCTGAAAATTCAGTAATGCTGACTGATCGGATTTCACTCACCATCTATAGCAAAAATACTCGAGTGTATCACAGATTTTATCATTGATGTTCTCCTTTAGTAATTAATGAGCCTGAAATGTTAAAACAATGAAGTGATTATTTACACAATCAGCGATTGAGTTTCGTTGACTGCCCCTATTTGTGTTCCCATGGGGATCCAGGCTAGAATAGGTCCTCGGTGCCCTCTTGTGTGTCGTAAAAGATCCATTAAATGGTGTGGTCATTCAGATGAGACAGAAAAAACTGATGCTCCGTGACACAATAGATTCCTCCATGCTAAAAGGCTGTAAAGCGTCAAGCATAGTCCTAAATTTTGCAGCCCTTCACCGGCAATGGTGACGTCTCCATACGAGTGAAAAATTCTCAAGCGTGACGTTAAACAACATACAATCAATCAACTATTTAAATGTCCAACTTTTACTGCCTTTCCACTGGAACACAATCCCAATGAGCATAATAATGTAATAATACAAAAACTAATTTCTTTCACACCTTATGAAATCCTAACTTGATCTATTGTCTACCCTTCTAAAACTACGTGCAAGATTCAAATGAATCTCTTTAAGCACAATGGAAAAAAGTTGAGAAAACCAATGGGGCAGACTGAAAGAGATGGACAGATGGAAAAGAAACCTTTAGTTCCCTTCAGTTTTACAAACAGTAGGTGTCTAAAAATAATGGGTCATAGAGCTTTTATAGCACTCACTGCATCAATAAATTACTAGGATAATGAGTGTATTTTATAAACTAGTAGGTCAATGACAGTATTTTTATGATTATTGTGCAGGAAAAAAATTCAGATAAGCTTATCTGTTCTGCAAATGCTGCTTTGACTGATTGATCACATTTTATTTCCACAGACATACTGTGGAGCAGTTCATTGTTCATCCATACCACATCTATTTCTCATTTTGTGAACAGTAATAACCAGAAAACAAAGTGTTTTTTTTTTTGTTTTTTTTTTTTTTTTACTTGAACAGCTTCACATTTACAGTCTACTTCTTCTTGGCTACACCAACAGTTCTTCCTCTTCTTCCTGTGGTCTTCGTGTGCTGTCCTCTTACTCTCAGACTGAAAACAGTAAACTTATCAGGTAACACGATATTCATCAGTACAAGTCATGAAGCATGTAAATGTGTACATTACTAAAGTTTTAAAGGCAAACTAATGCTTTACAGCACAATGAAAATACAGGTATGAGGGCTGTTCAATATGTAATGTGTATTGTGCTACAGTACGATAATGCTCTGCACAATTTCATGGATGATGATACACTTGAATAGCTCTACTCAATACATTTCCAATGGTATAAACACGAGCCTTCAGGTCCACATAGTTCTAAACTTATAGTTATTTCTATAGAGCCAGTCGTTGACCACTGTTGTAAAAATGGTTGACAAACGGGTTGAGAATATTGAAGAAATCACAAAAAATGCAATCATTCGGTAATGCATTATTGAATGGAGGAAGTTATGGGTCTGATAAGGTACTGTGTATCTCTGAGACAGTTCTCAAGTGGAGAAGGAAATTTCTGACTGGCAGAGTCCATCAAATATGCAACAAAATCTGGCCCACCTGTGACCGTAACAGGCAAGGCAAATGTCTCAAAAGTGAGGGAAATATGAATTATCTATCGATGATTATTGTCCACATAATAAGCACAACATTGACTACAAAATCATGAATCTGTTTTACTATTTTCTCATAAGTGGGATACAATTAAATATCACACCTGTGCACAATTCACAATAATCAATATTGTATGCCATCTGCCTAGACTTGTGCCACTTAAATATTTAACAGATATGAAATGAGAATCTTTGTAATATGATCTACACTCCCCCTTTAGGGACTTACCCCCAGTAGTGTCGGAGACCTCTATGTGCTCTTATCTTCTTTAGTCGCTCCAGATCCTCACGAAGTTTGTTGTCTAGTGTGTTAGACATAACTTGACCATATTTACCATCCTTGACATCCTTCTGCCTGTTAAGGAACCAATCAGGAATCTTGTACTGGCGAGGATTCTGCATAATTGTGATGACTTTGTCGATCTGCAGATAAAGATGTACTAAATATTACAAACAACCATTCAGCATTGCCATATTGCCTGACTTCCTTTTGAACCATAAATGGAATAATAAACACTAGTAGCATATTTCTTGTTTTTCTAAATTTCATTGTTTAGCCAGTTAGCTCAGTGGGTCAACGTGAATTACTGATCCGTAGATGATGAGTGTGAATCTTGCTGGTCCCCCCCCCCCCCCCCCCCCTTGATTATTTTCTACTAAAACCTCTCATTTCTTTTATACTACATAAAGCAAATTTTAAAGTTTTTGATTTCAAAATATCATTGTACATTTGTACATATTCTTAATTTTCCATTCCATGAATACACTGTAATGTCTCTGAATTCTAACTGATATAGTAAAGCTATTTGCATATTATAACAAAGCTTTTTACAATGCATCCTTCACAATTTTCTCCAACCTTTTAAAATATGCAAAACAGACATAGTAGGACAGATCATCATTTTGACAAAAGTCAGGACTTTAAACAATTGTTTAACAACTTTAAACAAAGGCGAAAATTTTTATTTGAACACAATTGACGCATGTCTATCTTGAGGATTAACCACAATCTATGTCAAAATAAACATGAATATTTTCAGTTTGGAAATACTTTTCACTACTAGTAGTAATTTTATCATTCCTAAGTGGTGATTACACAAAACCATATTTACATGCATCATGTGTACATATACCAGAGATCAAAACCAAAGTGTGATTACATCCATCACTGTCTGCTTGCTGTCTTTTGCACAGTATTATACATATCATAGAGAGTTTTTATTAGTAGTATTAAATGTGAAACAAATTACTAAATAATAATTATGGACCCTAAAGCCCTTTACATGCAAAAATACTAAACAAGAATATCAAAAATAAACACAAGTTTATATACGTTGCTTTTCTTAAGCCACAAGTTGTAAAACTCTACTCAAGGTAGTATTGGCATTCATCAAGCTGTAATATTGTGTGAATAAAAAGTTCAACAATCTTAACCCCCATCGATTTGGTCTGTTTCCTGCTTACAAGGTTTTCCTACTAAGTGAAACTACGACCTTGGCCTTTTGACCATCAAGAACAAAAGGTGTCCTCCACTTGGCACGAGGAGTATGTGTACCAAATTTGACTGTCCTAGCCCCAATAGTTCAGTCTGTAACCTGCCTACAAAATTTTCCTATTGACTGATACTATGACTTTAAGCTTTGATCTTTTGAAACAATAAGCATCTTCCTTTCATCAAGGTGACCATTTGCATGAAGTTTGATGGTCCTAGCCCCAATAGTTTGGTCTGTATCCTGCCTACAATGTTTTCCTATTAACAGATACTATGACCTTGCCCTTTGACCTCTGAAAAACAATAGACATCTTCTTTCAAATGTTCCAAGGTGTAAGATCCTGAAGTTACTGTTCATTTTGCATACAAGTTCCAGACAGATGGATGACACCTTAGCATAAAATGACACATCTTTGACAGGTGTATAAAAAGGACGAAATAATATCAAACTAGGTTAACATAGTAACTAAGAGTAGGAAAAACTATATAAGGTATGTTTAAGAAAAAAAATATTTTTTTTTTTATAAAAATAACTATGCATAATATACAATGAATTACAAATACAAAAACAAATTTTTTCTCTCCTTTGTAATTTGGTCATATTAACAGTCAATGAAAGTTAGAAGTTTGGGAGTCACTATCCCAATTCATACTCCATAATGTAATAAATATGCCTTTAACTGATCTATTTCTTTTGTTACTCTCTCTTTTAACCAATTAACTGAATTGAACCAATCTATTTATTGAATATAACCAATCTTTAATTCATTTAGGGAGGTGTTCAATAATTTGAAGAATGGTCTTAATTTGAAAATTTGAAAGGACAGATTAATAATTTGAAAGGAAAAAAATAAATCACAACAAAACCCAATGTAACTAATTAATAATACAACTAATTTTTACCTTTATTCAATTAAGGCTTCAAAACTCCAATGTCCGCTTTTTACTTCCAAAATTCACAATAATTACCTTATATGCACCCATGCATGCATGATGTTTATTGGACTTGATTTGTTCACTTATTTCAGGGGCGGTGATGGATAGTTGGCATATTTGGAAACTGAATTGTGTTAAGAGGTAGTGGGTGGTGGTAGTAAAAACTTGTTGCTCAATATACACACCCATTAAATCTAAAACAACCCCAAATGAAGTTTAATATTTTAATTGTTAGTTACAAACCTCCTCTTCAGACAGTTCTCCAGCTCTCTTTGTTATATCTACATCAGCTTTTTTGCAGACGACATGAGCATATCTTCTACCAATACCCTGCAAAATATAACACGATGAAACTCAATGATAATTTATTACACCCATCTGAAAGAATGCAGTGTAGACAGGCAAAATGTTTTAAGGACAAAATGTAACAAAATCAATTGTTATATTTTGTGTTGAGATCAATGCAAAAAGTAATAATGCAAAATGTAATAAAGGTAAATAATCTGTATCTATTGTATTTTAAATGAATATTATGTACATGATGCACACATTAAAACCCAAATAAAATATTAACCTTTTCACTGACAGTTCCTGGTAGACTGGGATCACATTATGCAACTCCGTCATGACTTTTTAAATCTTAAGTTTATAAAGATATGAATTTGTTAGAACTATTCTATGTATAATTTGGAACTGTAATTAATGAAGTTTTGATTCCTGTGCAACTTTAAATAGGAGTTCAAAACAATTTTGCTCCATTCGCTTGAAGTGAAATGATATCCAGTTTAATGTTGAAGTATTCATGTCTTTCTTTCTATTAATGAGAACATTATACATATCTTTACAGCCCTTCACATTGATGTAGAATATTCTCATAGAAGTAGGTATAATTTCATATCATTTCTTTTCTATCCAAAAGACTGTCTATCACTGCTTGTTTCAAACTGTGATTATTTTTTTTTAAATCTATTTAACTATCTCTCTTTTCTTCAGGTCTTTTTTTTCTCCTTTGAATGTGTGTGTGTGTAATATGTATCATATATTATCTTGTATAAAATCTGACGTAAAATGTGACAGTTGAAATAAACATGGCAATTAAAAAAAAAAAGAAAGTAAACTTCTTTTGTGATTGATAATGAGTGCTAAAAATCCAAACCCCATTAGATGAGGAAAAGTTACTCTACCAGCATGAACAGACAATTTCCACATAAACAAAGGACATAAATATTTCTTGATACAGGTACCTTGATAGCAGTCATAGCAAACATCACTTTTCTTCGTCCATCAATATTTGTGTTGAGGATACGAAGAATGTGCTGAAACTTCTCTGGCAGTATCAAAGCCTTTAAAAGAATAAAACATGCTTTAAGTTTGGACATTTGACACTTGATTTCTCTCACTATTTTTGTAAACTGCATGCATAATATCATTTTGCAAATAATGAATGAAACTACTGGATTAAATTGCATTTCCAATGTTAACAGCTTTATAAACACTATGTATATTAAAGATTGATTGCATTTTCTCTCTATACTTCTAGCTAAAACTAGAATCATAAATAGTTTTGTGAAAAATTACTATTTATGCTTAACACACACACATATATATATTAGTATCACCAAACTAAACCGACAGGATGTTGAATGCATTGGTTTTCAACAAAGACTATACTATCTTTTTTATTCCATGAAAAAAATGACAATGCCGTGAGCAAAATTTCCTTTTCTGTACTTATAGATAATAGGTCTATACTAATACAGTCTTCAAAATTAACCACTAGCCCGATGACTGTGGCTAGTAAAATCGGGATCGGGCAACCAAAAATGTACGTCACACATGCCCAGTGGGCCAGTAAACATCCAATACACCAATTAGCGTGGTTCGGGTTTTAAAAATGATTCCCTTCTTAAAATACAAAGAAGGTGCTATTCCTGGTAAGAAAGCCGTCAAATGACTTTCCTTGTTGGAAGAGAAGCTAGGAACAAAGAAAAAGTATGAGATAGACCCAAACGTGCAACTGAAAGTGATGCTGTGAAATGTTTGAAACAACTGCACAAAGCAGATTATGATTGCTTACTCAATAAGTTTAGAAATGCTCATGCTATAGTCAAGCACCACAAGAGCCTTGTCGACTTCAAATTTCTGTGCATGCTTGATAAAGCTAAAGGACTTGATGTCGGGAACAATGACAAAACTGCCTCAATGTTTGCACTAAGCAGGCATATTCATTTATTGCAAACAACATTGTAGACTTTCAGTGATCACAACAATTTATAGGATTAATATTTGGATGAAGAAGAATTGAGTTCAGATTCAGATGACATAGAAATGACAGAATTGGAAGAGAACTTGAACATTTGTAACGGATTATTAAATAAAACTATATACAGTATGTTAATCTTGCTTATTTTTGTTGAATTATAACACATAGTATTCGGGCTTGTATTTTTTTCTTTGGGCTAGTGCTTATACCACTCTCACTTGCCCTGTGGGCCAGTGGCAAAAAATGTCAAGCTCGAAGACTGCTAATAGCAAGTAGAACCCGCTGAAAAATTCGTAAAATCCTTTAGCGCTTGCTCTAACAACAGAATAGTCAACATATTACATATTAAATGAACTTATCTAACCCTGACTTCTGAAATGTCTGTAGTAAGAGTTGAAATTAGTTTATCGCTGTTCATACGAAACAACATTGGCTCTTCAATCCAATGTTTTCGTGACAAGAATAAGAGCTATCATGTCCAAATAAACATGAAATACATAATAATACATCTAACAGATGAATAGTGGCTATAAAACATTTATTTTGTAGGTAAGTAGTGCCAGATGATGGACGATTTCATCACTTAAGTAAAGTATAGAACTAACCATGTTAATAATTCAGCGGAAAAGGACAAAGCTATGTACGTTACAGAACCATAAAAATACTTCCGGAATACAGTATAATCATACTTTACAGCTGAAAAAAAATGCGGAGTTTGAAGTTCATTAAACTTTCAATTATACGTATATTATTATATGGAACATACTTTTACAGTTTATATTAAAAGGAAAAAAATTTAAATCGAATTTCCCCCCCGGGATTTATGTTTATTATCGGCTTCGTTTACTTCGTTCCTTTCCTTGTAATGCTTCCTGTTCTATGGACCATTCAACACGTGCGAGAATCTTCCAATTGGATTATTCATATGATGTGTCCACAATTGTGGCTGAATTGACTTTTTAAATTTTTTTTGAAAGGGTATGATATTAATTAAGTCAATTACAGTGTTACACGTTTGAATAGTAGTAAATATATTATTGGTAATCTTGGTACACATTTATCACACATGTTCTCCTCAGAGAAGTAAACAGGGATCCTAGATCCTGGATGTAGGCTATACTTATTCACTTAGAGAGCATACCGTATAACGAATATTTTTTGTGATTTGAATTTTGCGATTTGATCCAAAAATGGTAACAAATTATATTCTGTGTTTCCAATTTCTGCAGTTACATTATAACTATACGTACCTGTCTATGCACTAGCTGCTGAACTGTAGCGTCATGGTTTTATATTTTAATCTTGACCATAACGCTACAGTTCCTGTAATGTAAATATGGTGCAATTTACAGCTCAAGATCTTCAGAACCACTGGACCAATTTCAATCAAATTTGGTACAAATCATCCTTGGGATCTTTGAAAATTTTTTGGACAAGGGAAGTTGAAGTTTGGATAAGTAAATATCTTTATCCCTTGTCCAAGTGGACAAGTAGGAAAAAAGTCAATGTAGAGCCCTGGCATTACCCTCTTCAAGAAGGAGATAATCACAAAAATGCAAAAATAAGGAGGGGTCTTTTAAAAATCTTCTCAAGAACCACTGCGCCAGAAAGGTTCAAATTTACATGGATGCTTCCTGACATAGTGCAAATTCAAGTTTGTTAAAATTATAGCCCCTAGGAGTAGAATGGGGCCACATTAGGGGATCATTGTTTTACATGTGAATATATAGGAAAAATCTTCTTAAGAACCACTGGGCCAGAAAAGTTTAAATTTACATGAAAGCTTCCTGACATGGTGCAGATTCAAGTTTATTAAAATAATAGCTGCCAGAGGTAGGGTGGGGCCACAATAGGGGATCAGTGTTTCACATGCAAATAATTAGGGATAATGTTTTAAAAATTTTCTTCTTAAAAAACCACTGGGACAGAAAAGTTAAAATTTAGACGAAAGCTTCCTGACATAGAGTAGGATATTATATATGGATTGATATCCTTTTTCAAGTTTGCAAATAGGAAGAAGCAATCTAATTAAAATTAGATCCTTTGATCTGCTCACATGTATGTTACACAAGGCCTTGTGTAGAGATATACACGAGTGGATCAAAGGATCTAATTTTAATTAGATTGAGGAAGAAGTCACTGGGAGCTAGGTCAGGTGAATAGGAAGGATGTAGTATTAATTCATACCCATTTAGCTCTACAGTCTCCATTGCAACTTTGCAAGTGTGGACTCTTGAATTGTCCTGATGCAGCAAAACACCTTTAGAGAATTTACCTCGTCGTTTTTCATGGATAGCAGTTCTCAGCTGGTCTAACAAGTTTGCATAGTACATTGCAGTTATTGTATTTCTACTGGGTAAAAATAATAAAACATTTTGCATCCTAAAATACTGTGACTATCACCTTGCCAGCAGTACTTCTTTGGCCTCTGGAACCATGACCCTATCCACTGACGACTCTGAACTTTATTTGCTGGCTCATAATAATGAACCCAAGTCTTATCTATAGTCACCAAACACAAAAGAAAATCATCTTTGACCTAATATGCTTCAACCAGGCACTGTATACTGATGCTCTGGTTGCCATTTGCCCATTGCTAAGGGATTTGGGGACCCAGTGGGCTGTTAGCTTCCACATACCTAAATGATCATGTAAGATTGTTGAAACACTACCATGTGAAATGTCTAATGCCTGTGCTATTTCTTCCACTTGAATTCGTCTATCAGAGTATGCCAGATCCCAAACTTTCTTCGTCAGTGGCATCCAGTGGGCGTCCAGACCTGACTTCATCTTCTAAATATGTTCTACTGCATTTGAATTCCCCTACCCAGAATTTAACCGGAGCATAAGATGGTGCAGAAGATGCATAAACATCAGCTACCTCACTGTCTATTTCCTTTGCCTGTTTTATCTTTTAAATACAAGTACTGAATTTATATGAAAAAGATGCTTTTGCATCACTCGCCATCTTTGACATTCAATATCTTATTGAAGAATGACTCAGTATGTGTGCAATTTTGTACCCAGGTATAAAACATGTATTGAAACAAAGCATGAAAATCATGACCATCTGTCAATTGGAAATGGGATAGGCTGGTTACTAGTTGACTCACCTTCGTATATGTAGTTAGAGCTAATTTTAGTGACTTAATAATTCCAAGAAAAATAACTATCACCTACAATTTGGAATAAATTGTTAGTGATATTCAATTTTAGAGATCTCAACACCCTTGCTAATAATGCAAAAATGATATCCTTGCTAAGAATTCTGCTTATATGGTATGCTTTTGCAAGACTAATTCTATATATTGTATTTAGATTAAAGGATGAAATCAAAGAAGAAAGAAAATGCAAATGATAGAGAGAACAGCAATACCACAGAGAACACAGGACCAGATGCTGACTTTGATTTCTTTAGGAGGGTCCTTGACACCATTCCACCAGCATCCTTTTTCTCCGAGGATGCAAAAGAAAAATTACTTCAGGAGAATAATGAAAGTGAATCGGAATTGGATGAAACAGATGGTAGTGTATATAAAACATGTAGATCATGTCAGTGAAATTTTTAGTGATGTGAGATTTAATGGTAATTGATGGACCTTTGTTTACAGTCAAATGTTTCATATGAACTCAAATAGAGTGAATTCACAGTGATATACAAAGTTTTTCTGAAGTCTTTACAACAATCATAATATTTCATTTGTTTGAAAAATAACAATAAAAAAAAAAAAAGAAAGAAAACAACAAAACCAGACATAGAGATTTTTACTTATTTTCTTTTTGCATGAAATTATCTAGCTTTTTCTTTCATTGCTTATCTGAAATACCACTTTTTTTGCATAAAAGAATTGTGTATAGATGAGAGAAATACACAGATAAAGTTGTGATTTGATGACATCCAGTGATAACTTGGATCTGAACTCTGTTGTAATGATTTCTTTACATTATATATCAAATTCATTATAGATATATAGCGAATTTCATTTGAAATTAAATGCCAAGGGGCCCATAAAAGGTTTACTATACTCATATTCTGTATTCTAGTTCAATTAAGTGTACTCATGTAGTGCCTATGTAAATTTCAATGTAAGCAGATTTCTAACACATCAAAAGAGTGCATGAGTAAATTTATTTGTATGACATGAAAATACACACACACACACACAATACACACACGTTTGTGTGTGTATGGTGTAAAATGGGGACGGGCGTTGGAGGTGATCTAATTGGTGACTTCCATATTTTTAATTCTATGCTACAGCAGAGTTCAGAAATGCCCTTTCAAACAGTTTCTTATCACCAATTTTAGTAGAATATATTGATTTTCTTGATTTTAAGTTATGCACTTTTTACAATGCAAACAGAGAGATGATTTACACTCATTAATATTTACACATTTTTAGTTAATAATCTTGTCCAAACGGGGGTGGGTGGGGGGACACAATATAATTGCTCTAAAAAATGAAAATGTTAATCATTGTAAATGTATTCTATGCTACAGTAGAGTCCAAAAATGCATTTCCAAATAGTTTCTTATCATCAATTTCAGTAGAATATATTGATTGATCTATTCTTAAATAATGCACATTTTACATTGCAAACGGTGACATATTAATTCATTAATAGTCACACATTTTTGTGACTCATCTTGTCCAAATGGGGACACAATACAATTGCTTTAAAAATGAAAATGGTGATCCTTGTAAATGTCCAAGCATAAATGTTTTAATCAACCCTGCACAAAAAATAATTCACGAGGAAATTGAAAATTATTTAATATGCTTTTAAAGCTCGTTTTCTATTTCTAACACCAAGCGTTTAAATTACATTCTTTTCGTTCAGTACTACCAAAAAAAATTGGGGTGGGGGAGCATTCAATATATCTTTATTGATATTGATAATGTTTGTCGATAAACCCCCCCCCCCCCCCCCCCCCCCCCTCCCTCAATTTTATGTGCCTGCATCTGAGCAGTTTTGCACCCTTTTTCTTAGGCAGGTAAATAAAAATCAACTATACCAACTTTGAAATTTTTCTTTATTATACATTTAAAAGATGCTTATAGCAATTTCATTGTCTTGTTGAGACAAGAAAAATAAATAATATTTCTTGTAGCACGTATAAGAAAGATTTCTCCCCTGAAAATGTGATTTTGGACTTAGTCATTTTAAAATGAGGCAATAAATTTGTTTTTCAGGGTCTAAAAATTTTATTGTTCTACCTGGAGGTTTGTTCATGGTGTCATTTTATTTGTTTCATTGAGAGACAAATTTTGGTATAATAATACCTTACAATAAGTAAAAATAGTCAAAAAGCATTTATTATTATTACTCAGTGAAAAAATGTCAAAGTTCACATAGTGACAGATTCTTGGGAATGGAAGTTTTATTTTGGAAGGACAGACAAACAGACAGATGGACAACCTGATTCCAGTATACCCCAACAACTTCGTTGCTGGAGGTATAATTACACTATTTAAGTTAAAAATTACATAATTAGAATTGTTATGTCAACAACTTAAAAATGAATTCAGTGATATGTTGTGTCTTTAAAATCATGTGATATGATTTTTCACTATACAAACAGGGACACATGTTTATTGAGGATGGGAAAAAGTCCACACTCACACAGGTGATTTATCTTACCAAACTGGGGACTTTTTGTCATCAGGTTCAATGTTCATTTTTTTTTTTACCTCTGCTGGTAATTTTAGGATGCTGATCTCAAATTTAGCATTTGTAGGACGTCCCTGGTTGGAAGGTGTGTAAAAACACATTGAAGTGTCCCTGTTTGACACCATACATGTTTGTACGCACACACACACACACACTTATTCAATATATTGGGCAAAACAGGCAACTCTCTTTTAGATTGTATGTACTGTCAGGTATTTTGCTGATATCAGTCTCATTACAAACCAGAGGTTATTATTTCCATTTCACAAATCCATGACAAAACCGATGATGCAATATCAAGAGCTGCAAATCAACACAAACCTGTGTCATCCAGCACTATACATCCCAATTCATCAACAATGAAGAATGTGTCATCCAGCACTATACATCCGAATTCATCATGTCACAGTCTGCTTTGATGATCGAACTTCCATCAGGATTACAAAATAGAACATTTGAAATTCATGGAATTGATGGATTACTTGATTCATAATATAAATGTTTATTTTATGTCATACAAAACTTAGGAGACAATGTGAACTAATTATATACATTTTGTATAAAATAACATTATTAAGCAGATTAACAATGTGAACTGTTATGGGTAAGAATACCCTTGTGACCAGCAAAAATCAATCACAAAAACAATTCATAGATTCACACAATTTATTTACAATTATTGAAAGAAAAAATATATGAATAACAACTTATAAACTTACAATAGGTGTACAATATTAGTGACCATTGCTGGTTTAATGTAAAGCCAAATTTCCAAGCAAAATGTAAACTGTCACAAATCAGCTGTTAGATCTAATGTTCAAAATCTAAGTAATCCCAGCCCTTAATCGAGTGCTTAATTAAGAGTGCTTATATCACAAAATTCACAATGTATTATACTAATGATTGATTGATTATGTATTGTTTAACGTCCCACTTGAGAATCCCTGACTCACATGGAGACGTCAACACTGCCGGTGAAGGACTGCAAAATTTAAGCATATGCTCGGCGCTTCTGTCCTTTGAGCAGGGAGGGATCTTTAACATGCCACACCCGCTGTGACACGGGACCTCGGGTTTTGCGGTCTTATTCGAAGGACCGCCCCATTTAGTCGCCTTTTACTACAAGCTAGGGGTGCTGAGGATCTATTCTAATCCGAATTCTCACGGGGTGTGTATTTATACTAAAAATGAAGTTTCCAGAGCTTTCATGAATATAACATGGTTATATAATCTACAACAAAACAACTGTTAAATCATTTTTATACTGAAGTAAGAAGCACTAAATGTCTAAAAAATTATCTAGGTCACGGTGTCAATCAAGAACAAATGTATTACACAACAATACAAACATTCCACATTTTACAACTTTTATGGCAACACCAGCTGCATATTTTACCTCAGTTGAGAATATTTAATAGAAATTTCATTATTAGATTAGAGCCTTCGTTGTAATCCACACCCACTTTAAGCATGGATATTTCTGCATGCTTTTGATATTACAAATATTTATACTTTTACATATAAAAACTTCCAGTGCATGGGCACATTTTTGATATATGCATGCTCATTGCAGGGATGATACACATTCAACTTTCATGTTCCATTTATCTGTTGTTTCAGGAGATTACATGAGAAAAAGGAAAAAAGAACAAAAAAATAAAGGTGTTAAGAAACAGAAATTAAATCCTCTTCAAAGTAAAACTGTGTCTCAGATACAGTTTGAAACAAAGCCATCTGAAGATGAGGAGCCATGTAAGTACTTATGTTTTGTTAACTGTCCAGAGTTTATTGTGAATGACTGTTGCAAACCCATTTTAAGTAATGTATTGTTTGAGTCATATCACTTATTAGTTCGAGTAACCTCTAAAATTTCATACGGATGATTCCATTCACTCTTCAGTTATGATAATAGTATATTATATATAGTATAGGAATACCTCCACTGGAAACCTTCATGTATGTAGCCAGTTCCATAGGTCTACTTTAGGCATTGATATTGTCCAGAAGTTAGAGGAAATTTTTTGAAATGCATAATAATAAAATGGGATTTTATTCTTTTTTTGTTTTTGTTACGTCCCATGGAGATTTTTTTTACTAATATTGAGATGTCACCAGCTGTAGGTGAACTACCACAAATTTTATGCTTGGTGCTCAGGGCCGTAGCAGTGAGGGTTCTTTAACGTGCCAATGCCTGTCATGACTTAGGACCTCCATTTTTAAGGTCATATCGGAAAGACCCATGACTCTCACTTCTAAATGCCAAGTGCTTGGCGAAGGAGCAATCACTACCTATTTTTATGTCTTAGGTTTGATGCAGCCATGGCACGAGCAGGGCTCGAACTGAAGACCTCCTGGTTTCAAAGTGAACGCTTTAACCACCGAGCTTTTTAAAATGGGATTTTAAAAAAATTAAATAAACAAGATATCATTTACCATTTCAATAGCTTTTTGCATAAACTGTACATGTGTGGTAACTTAGGTTTATATTGATGGAATATCAAGAAATATGCTCACCTGAAGTTGTTACGCTGTAAAGTGGATTGAGCTTGTGAGGTCCTGTTCTGCACAACTACTATGGGAAAGAGTGCTGACATGAAACATTGCAGTTTATACCTTCATCTATTTTCAAAAATGAAGTTATTGTCTTATGTTTACATTCTACTTTCATTTCTGTGGGAATTTCTGTTCACAGCTGCAATACTTTCATGAGGAAATGGCTATAATGAGAGTTTGTAAAGATATTAAAGGCAAAAACATTGGAAATGTAAATACTTGATGATATTCAATCAATTACCCTTTTATGACCCCTTTGAAAAAGGGGTATATTGTTTTGCACCTGTCTGTTAGTAGGGGTATAGAGCAAGTCTTGTGTGCTCATTATCTTGAGAACCCTTTCCTTGACAGACATCAAACTTAGTACACTGGTACATTTTAAGAATCAGATGACCCCCAGTGATTTTGATGTCACATGATCAAAGGTGAAGGGTCAATCCACTCTGGACATTGGAAGAAACTGCTCTTTAACTTGAGAACCCTATGCTTGACAGTCATCAAACTTAGTACATCGTAAGGAGTATATGAGCCCTGTTAATTTTGGGTTCACATGATCAAAGATCAAGGGTCAATCCACTCTGGACATAGGAATATATTACCTGCTCATTATCTTGAGAACCCTATGCTTGACAGTCATCAAACTTAGTACACATGTACATCATAAGGAGTATGTAACCCCTGTTAATTGTGGGTTCACATGGTCAAAGGTCAAACTGGATATAGTAATATATTGTCTTCTATATTTAAGAATCATTTGCTTGACTGACACCAAATTTGGTACACTGGTAATCCTAAGAAGTAGATGACCTCTATTGATTCTGGACATAGGAAGATATTGTCTACTCAATATCATGGATTGTTTTGGAAATACTGTCAGTTAAATGATACATGGGTATAACCCTTTTCATTTTTGCACTATTGAGTGGGGGGGCATGTTTCTGAAACATTTTTTTTTTCTTGTTATGACATATTTTTCAAATTCCATGCACATCTAATTATAAAGTGCACATTTCCCATGGTGCCACCATTTCATGTATTACCTTGTTTCCTTGTTGCCACTGTTTGATACAAAGATTCATTCAAAGTTGAAAAATCTATTTTAACCAATGAAAATTATAATGTACATTTTCATTAAACAGTAAAATTGGTGTTTTAAAGGGATAAAACACTTAGTAATATTAATCAGAGATTATGGAATAGTATGAAGGCCAAATGATGATGTAGATGGAAGACAAAGAAATGTCTTTGCAAAATATGTGTGCAGCAAGTATTGATTCTTTAAATAGACACATGTTTCCTTTGGTGGCTTGGAGCAAATAAATCATGTGACGAAAAGATGATGATTATAATATATGTAATAATTGTTTACAATAGATAGCAAAATAAAAGAGAAACAAAAACACAAAGGGAAAAGCAGCAAGAAATCAGATAGAGGGGAGGGGACTCCAGACATCAGTCAGGCAGCAAAGTTAGATGGTCTCCGACAAAAGCTGCTGGATATGCAAAAGCTTAGCAGTAAGTAGACTTCTTTGTTTTAATATGTACAAATACATTTTCATTGATATGAAAAATTTAAAATAGACAGTTCAATAACAAGGATGAACTGGTTCAGCACTTTAAAACAGTGTAATAGAAAATTAAAGAAAAATTCATGGATCTAGCACCATCCCTCTTTTTCATACAATCAGGGTCTAGTGTAATTAGAAATACAATGTTGATTATCATCAGAGGAATGGAAGTGAAATATATAATGTTGATAATCATCTTTTCAGAGGAACGTAAGTTAGCATCCACAGAATTGTAAAGTTGATAATAATCTTTCCAGACATCCACAGAATTGTAATGTTGAGATAATCTTTTCAGACATCCACAGAATTACATTGTTGATGATAATCTTTTCAGAGTAACATCCACAGAATTTTAATGTTGATAATAATCTTTTCAGAGGAACGAAAGTTAACATCCATAGAACTACAGGAACAGAAAAGGCTTAGAAGAAAACAGAGCAAATTAAAAAGTCAGGTCCGACGAAAGAAGAATAAAAACCCAGAATTAAAATCTTGTGGTCCATTGAATGGTGATGCTGTGGCTGGTTACAGATCACCAGAACGCCCTTCTGTGGTGGACAAGGGTGGCAAACTAGTGTTTAGCAAATTTGACTTCACAAAGAATGATGAGAAAGAAAAACCCAAAAATTCTCTCCATGGAAAAGATTTTAAAAGACTCTTAGAAAATATTGAAAGGCGGAAAACAAAGATAGAAAATTTGAAAGAAAAAGATGTTGAAAAAGCAAAGAAACTGGAACAAAAGAATGCTTGGCAAAGTGTTATGCTACGTGCAGAGGGGGAAAAAGTCAAAGATGACCCTGTTTTGTTAAAGAAGGCTCTGAAAAAGAAAGAGAAAATAAAAGAAAAAAAGAAAGCAAAATGGGTAGAGAGACAGGACACCTTGAGTAAAAAGATGGAGAAGAGACAAGAGAAAAGACAGAAAAATATCCAGGACCGAAAACAGGCCAAAAAGGATAAGAAAATGAAATTGGCCAAAAAGAAAGGCAGAATGATTCCAGGGTTTTAGTATTGTAACAGTACATTCACTGCTTTTTCTCTTGTGTTTATTTTTATATAGTGGTTGCATTGTCTGGTGTTTTTGTGTCCATTCATCTGGATGGAGTCACACTTTCATATATATCATCAGACATTTTTTAAATATTATCATAATGGGATGAAATATGAAACCTAGTGGATTTCAAGGTCACATTGCCAAGGCCAAGGCAGATGAAAATGTGAATGATCACTCTAGTTCTTAAATTTGATGCCTCTAAAATTGCCAAACAGTCTAGTTTTGTTTACTTGTTTCCAAACTAAAAGTACATTTTAATTAACAATTTATATAAGAAAAGTATTTTTAGGACTAGGGTTTAACTAATTTACAATGTACTAGTTTTTTTTAGGTCATCTGAGTCACTCAGGTGACTTATTGCCCTTGGTCTCTGTCCATGGTCTTGCATTGTCTGTTAACAATTTTACATTCTTCTTGAAAACTACAAGGCCAATTGTTATCATTTTTGGTGTGAAGGTTCTTTAGAATAAGAGGCTGCATAGGTAGGGTCATAACTGCAAAAAAAAAAAAAAAAAAAGAAAGAAGAAAACAAAATTTCCAAAATCATCTTTACTCCCACACATGTGGGAGAAAAAACCAAATGCATGGTTATGATTCCCATGAAGCCCTTTACCAAAAATTGGTCAAGGCTTCAGTCTTTAGGGTGGGGCCAATATGACCACATAGTAAAATATATTAAATCTTAAAAAATTTTCTACTCTCAAACATGTGTGAGGAAATCTAAATGCATGGTTATGAAATCCATGATGCTCTCTACCTAAATTATGAAGATCATGACCCCAGGGTTAGGGATTTAAGCCCTTGGGTGGAGCCAAAATGACTCTCTAGTGAAAATGTATTAAATCTTAGAAAAATCATCTCTACTCTCAGACATGTTTGAAAAAAACTAAATGTATGGTTATGATGTACATGAAGCTCTCTACTTCATGACTTCTAGGTCAGGGATACAGGCCCTAGGATGGGGCCAATATATTGTCTTAAATCTTATAAAGTCTTCTTTTCTCCAACATGTGTATGAGAAAAACTAAATGCATAGTTATGATGTCCATGTTGTGAAAATCATAATGGTTTAGGCCTTAGGATGGGGCCAGTATGGCCATATACAGTTAAAATGCATTAAATCTTAGAATAAATATTTTCTTTACTTGCACACTATTTGGAAGATGCTTATGATGCCCATGAAGCCTTAATCTACATGTACTAAAATTGTGAAATGCATTGCCTCTGGCTGGGTCAGGGGTTCAGACTTCGGGTCGGGCCAATATGGCTATATAGTGTAAATGTATTAAATCTTAGAAAATATATTTCTCTACTACCTCCGCAGCAGAAATCTCCTTTTAAATTATTAATTAAACAATTAGTTTTTGTGCATAATGATTATGACAATATCCATGGCTTTAATAGTTAGGTAAGTTGAAACTTGAAAGGGGGGGGGGGGGGAGCTTGGTTATATTATAGTAAACATGTGTTCTATTAAAAAAAAATACTTGAGTTTACTATGCATAGTAGGTTTGTAGCAATATTTAGAAAAATGATAAAGCTGTCTACTTTTAATTGGATATTGCATGTCCCTTGTGGCAGGGTACTGAATTCCAAGGGCAAGGGGAAGTCAAAATGGTCATATAGTATATAATGCTTAAGAAATCTTCTTTTGTTCTTCTAATGTTCAATGAAAGATGAATACACATTTAGAGGAGTGGATACAGCTGTCTACCAAAATTGCAGATATAATTCATCAGTGGAGAGGGGGGTGGGGTGGGGTGAATAAGTGCTGATTTAATTTAAATGCTTCAGACTTCATCTTTTCTTCTGTTGTAATTGAATGGGAATTGTATACATATTTAGAAAGATCTTAAAGCTGTGCACAAAAGTCTGCAGATTCTAGAATGAGGCTTAAATGCAAATATGAGACTCGACCCAGACAGTTCTGTGAATGGGCTGTGGTACTCTGGTGACTGTTTAGGCCTGTGGGCGTCTTGTTGCTAAATGTCTCCAGTTTTGTGATGTGTACATGAATTTATGGAGTTTATTTTCTTAGCAAAGACATGGTAAGCAAAACAACCTTGTTGTTTCATCTTTTGTACATGTAATATTGTACACATTTCCAGATTGTGTGTGTACACATGCTAAATCATGTGCTGTTTATAATCAAAGGTTTTAATACTTTGATAAGTATGTCAGTATACACATCTGTAGACTGATTCTTAAAAGTACACAGATAAAATTGTGTAGTGCAAATTAAATTACATTGAATGTGTTATGATTATATATTTCAATAAAAAAAGAGAAATCTCACAAGTTTGTTTTTTTTTATCAATTTCTAGATTACTTTGCTCATGTTGTGGTGGCACCATCTTCTGGTACAGTTCTTTTTAAGAATTGCAGCTGATGTACACAGAAATGATGAGGGTTCTTTTGGAAATCTGCAACACTGAAAATTTTATAGATCTACTCCTAAATGAAATGCTACTTGTAAAATGTGTTATCTCCCTGTATATTAGTGGCTTTATGTGAAAATTAGATATAGTAATATTAAACAATGTTTAATATTTTTATTACCAACGCAAGTTTATGCATGACGCATGATTTGATGACATGAAAAGTTCCACGTGGAATTCTAAAATTAGTATTACACAATATTCCGGAAGTTATACGCTGGATATAATTCGAGGAAGAAATTCAGAACCTACATGGAAGCACAAATTCATTACATCACGCTAAACTAGCTGTATCTTGATGTAAATATTGACAGATATTAAAAAAAAGGATTATCTGCACATTTGGACTTAAACAACAACAACAAAAAAATACGTCTTGGTTTTTAAATTAGTCACGACATGAGGATGAAAACGAAGAGGGAGTGAACATTTGTGGATTCGATATCATCAATATTGACTTTTTAAAAGGTAGGAAAAAATGCACTGTATACTGTTAGTTTTGTGTTGGTTTCCACCAGAGAGCAGCTCTGCTTCTACACTAAAAGACGGATTTTGATATTTTTTTGACAAAGAAATCTCACAGCGGTTCCCTGTGAGTCCGAATTTCGTCTGTCGAAGCAAATCAGCTGACCAGCTATTTCTCTGAGGTGAGTGATCGCCTTAGACTTGTTGAAGATTATATCACTTATGAAGGAGATTGTAAAGTAAAACAAATGATTTGAGGGTTAAAACTATCTACAATGTAAGACATAAATTAGTATTGATGAGATGACGCTGAAACATCTGCTTTGAATGACTGATGGAGTCACACATTACAGTGTCCGGAGAGCTGACTATTTGTAATTATTGTAGCTGTATCTGGGCTGAACATTATGCAGCATGATGCCTTATATAAATGTAATAGTCAGATATGACATATATTGGGTCATAAATAAGTAAATTAATGTGAAGATTAAAAAAAAATTGCAGGAGTGCAACTATTCAGATGCTTGGTGTATAGTGTAAGAGGTAAGCCTACAATACCTGCATTCCTACTAACAGTGGGTTACTCCTGTAGCTCAACATCTGAGCATTGGACTTTAGTCTTGTTATCCTTAGTTGATGTGGGTTGCTAGTTCAATTATAACCCATCTCCAGTCCTGAACTGTTCTATGTGGCCATGGAACAATGTACACACTTTCTGATATTAGTCTGGGTGGATCTGTAACAGAGTCAAGTACATGATACCACATGTAGATATGACTCTTTTTATTACAATATAGTGAAACTTCTAGATCATTGTTTCCTGTAAGAATTTTGTACAGCTCTGTGATGAACCTCATAATAACTGAGATTGGATATTCCAGGCATTTTTCATCCGACTCGTAGCTGTAAGTAGCATACTTGCATTCTTTGTCAAATGCAGATGTTTTGTGATAAATGTTAACTAGATAATCTATATAGCAGATAATTGTTTGGTTGTACATAGATCCATAACCTTAAATGAATCATTTGGACATCCTCAAAGTCCGGCTATTATTATGCAGACCAGCTTATGCAGTTCTTGAATCTTGCATGTGGGCCTAAGTGAAATCATTGTACAATAATACAATATTATTATAGTAATATCATTTTGGAGATACATGTAGGGGTGCATTTTTTCTTCGTCAGTTTTTGGTATGCCTTGTTCTTATTAACATTAGTGAATATTAACCAAAAAGATGTCATAATTATTCTAAAAAGATAAAAATTAAGTTTGAATTTGGGAATTGAACCATCTTAATCTTAGAAATCATTTTGATGGTGAAATTTGGTTCCTTTGACTTGAGGAGATCAAGTAATTATACAATGACTGTACATATTTGGGGCAGAAAAGTACCATATTTTGAAATGACAATAACCATTAACAGCTTGCTTGTGAAAAAAAAAGTCAAATCTTGAGTTCTTAAAACAAAATGCAGGGAATTGGGTTATTTAATTCAATTGCCATTCCTCTTGACCTTCAATGCTTGCATGTACTGCTTATAGGCATTTAGCTAACTAGGTATACATTCATTCTAAATTTGAAGAAGGACGTTGCAATGTATCAGGCCATATTAAATAAAAATAAGCAGAAAATTTATGTAAAGACTTTGTAATTGGTGTCTGAATGATTTGATGTAACATGCATTGATATATAATAGTATGTAATTGCTTTGATTGATTTGATTTTTTTATTGTATATAATATATGCAAAAGGATTGGAAACAAGTTATTAAAACTTACTAGCTCCTCTCATTATGTAATTGTGTATTTTGAAAAAAAAATCTGTCTTGGTCAACTGAGTTACATGTAGCAGTTACAGAAAGGCAAGTGAAATTGAGTAACATACCATCAATAAATATTCCCTTCCTTAAATAAATAAACAATGACTTCCATATAAAATCTGTATGGTAGAATTACAGCTGGTTATATTTAAGAAAATTTCTCTGAGAATACACACAAGCATAAATGCAGTGCAATATTTAATTGATCTTATTACATTAGGCATGCAGAAGATGAGTTCACTACTGTTTAGACACTCGTACAGATATTGAATCAAATTAGCATTCCTCTCAAATGTACAGAATGACTTGACCTTTGTGGTTTGCAATAGCTTCCACTGATAAAGTCAAGTTGTCATTTTTGCCAAGAATGAACTCTTTGTGGTGCTAGCTAGTAATATACTTCATTGATTACAAGGATTGATACATTTCTGCAGTGAGTTGGAGGCTGAGATTTTTGGTTTGGTATTGATTATACAGTACATTGCATTTGGTTTTGTGGTCGATTGGTTGATATTTGGATTTTGGAATACAATGTGAATGTGGAATAAAACCACTGAAGTAATATACATAGTCTTCTTAAAAAAATATTATTCTTTATTTTTTTTCACACAATCTGTACGATGTAATAACATTTAAGTATTCCATGATAATGAATATATAAAGGTCATGTTTTTATAGAGAGAAGGGGGATAAAACATTTAAAGTAATGGCATTTTTTTCTGTGATCTGTGTTGTGAGGACAAAAGTGCAATGTGAAAGGATTGGAATTTAGTGGGGACAAGAGTATTGGGAACATGGTTCCTATTCTGACATTCTCTTTTTTCTCACAGTTGTGGGTGGAGGATGTAAAAAGCTTGTGAACACACCTCTCCTATATGGCTTATTGGATAGACTTGGATAACTTGAAAATTATCATTTAATGATGTTCACATTGTTCTAACCAGGGATATAATATTTTCCTATAATTTACAGTGGATCAAAGAGGATCAAGTGTTTTATAGATTTTTTTTCGTGTGTAAGACAAGGGTATGTTCACTTTCCTACTGGTATTTCAGCACAGCGTCATTATCTTTGTATCATATACAATAATGACATTGGTCACATCGATGTTGAATATTTTCTCCAATTTTTTACTCAATGCACAAAGTGCAGTTCATAATGTCCATGTTCCTGCTCATGCCCATACCATGCAGTACAGTAAGGGGATGGAGGGTGGAGCACTTTCAATTTGGGGAGCTGGGGAGACATTTGTTTTTAACAAAACAAATTATATATTTTTTCATTGAAATCTTTTGAAATTTATCTTCATTACATATGGAGATTTGTAATATTTTGGTATGGTCAAATTACTCAAAAGTATATGCATGTATGTGCACTAAGTTTTGATAGGATGATATTTATACTTCTATTACAAATTTGTTTCTTACTGAAATGGTGTGAAAGTTGTGATATAGGTATATATAGAAATGCTGTAATGGCATTGTTAAAACCACTGCTTTGAAAGACATACTGTCTATAACATAACAGATATTTTCTGCGGGTGGAAATTTTTGTGATTCAATTGCTAAAAGGTAACAAATTATATTCATTTCCAATTTCAGCAGGTACATTATACCTATCTATACTTATGTGCATCAATATATTATTTTGTGATTTAAATTTTTGTGGATTTTTCCTATCTGCAATAAGTGGACAACCACAGAAAATACCTGTTATATGGGTTTTCACTGAGATGCTTGACAGATTGGTGTGGTGGAAGTTACTGACCAGAAAGTGCATACACATTGAGTTGATTTTGATTGGATAATGCTTGAACTTGTATAGCTCTCTAATAAATGCAGGAAATAAAGTGAAATTTTTACTGTATGTAATGTGTATTGACTGATTTAATGGAACTTACAAAAACAAATGGCACAACATTTGATTGGGGGGTGTTTGGGGAACATCTGTAATGGTCACTGTTACACTTAGCACTAGTTGATTTTCATTTCTTGTCCCACTAGGCATTTGTTATCATATTTTAAAACAATGGTCTGCAGCAGCAGTCAATAAACACAATGTACAGTCAAGTATGTATTAAGGCAATATTGAAAAAAAAATCCCCAAAACAGACATGAGCATAAAGAGATGAGGATTATCATTGTAATGGAATGTTTAAAATGACTTGATGGACGCTGGCTTGTCCAGTACTTGTACATCACACTGGGAGAGAAATGTGATACACCACCTGGACATTCCTTAGTCCTTTTTAGTGAGGAATCAATGCAATGCCAGGATCTGTGAAATCTAAGACAACTGTAGTATGTAGCTTCTCATATGGTTATTGTTTTTCTCTCACAGGCTGCATAGAAATGGGTAAAAGAAGAATGTATATATCCCTTCCATTTCTTGAAAACAAAATCAAGATATGTGTATTCTTGCTATGAGCTGTTTTGGTAAATACTGTAGGAAAAAAGGAAAAGTTTTGTGCTGGCAAAATTTGATGTGGCATGCCCAATATATTGTGACATGTAATCAATACCCATGAAGAGCTTTTTTAATGCTCTCTTTGACTCCACTGTTCACTGTAATCAATATAAATTTGATGCTTTGTGTAACTACAGCAGTGTAAATTGAAGTGTAGTGTCAGCATGGTATACTTACAATGGACTGACATCAAAGAGCCATATTCAACAACAGTTTCTCTCCTTGTAGTTTGCAGATGGCGATGAAAGCTGGAAAATGTCCAACGGATGAATTGTCCACTACAAATTTTGCTGTTATCTCCCTTCGGGACATTGATGACCAACAATGCAGGTACATGTTTTTCTATAACATATTTCATCCTTGTATGTACAAATTATATGCACACAGTGTGTTTGTGTGTTCAGAATGTATGATATGTGGAAAAGAATTTGTAACTTTATAGGATATTCATAATTTGTTAACAAATATAGTGTATAATATAAACAAAGGGTGATTTCCTTGATTTGTGAAAGGAGTCCACTAAAATAAATACACTGCTGTGTGTACAGGTACATAGTATGTATTTCAAACAACATACACATTTATATATACCTAAGAACACTCCATTGCAAAAATAGGAAGGAGGGGTATATACATATAATAAATACCTTACAATAAATGATTTATTTGCAGACATATAGAGATTTACACAACTCCACACATGAAGTATGTATTTTCTGTGAAGAACTCGGATCGTATGCAACCCGGATATGTGGGGTTCAACTTAATGCAAGTAAGCATTCTGGGATTTATAATGGTTTCTGATTTTTTTCCCAATATTTTATCTATTTCTGTTATTGAGCATTGATAAAAGTTAACATGCGTACAGTGTATTAATATGTTTTGATATGAAATAAATATCAGGCATATAGGTCCCCAATGTAAAGTTGGGGATCGATATCGATGAATGCGCAAAAAATGATTTTGGACAAATTTCTATTTATTGGCTAATTTTAAAAATTAGAAAGATGCCCCCCCTCCTGAATTCCTATGGACCTGCATTATGGTACATTATAATGACATAGAAAGCATATTTTCATTGAGTATGCTGTATAGGCCTAATTGTTGTCATTCCTCAGAGTTCATTTGTCTGAGTAATATTGAAGCTGATTTGATTGTAAATTGTAATATACTGATGTTGTTATGTCATACGTGTACTACACACTAGTACAGTTACATCCATGTCCATAGGAAACAACTTGAAATTAAGGATCCATTGAAAAGTGGGGGACAAACTACTTTTTGACAAACTTTCACTGATTTTTTTTACAAGATTCAAAATTAAAAATCATCTGTAAAGGATGGATTGTAACCTCTATGCAGATTACACAGTGGTTGTGATGTACTGGTAGCTGGATTTTTTTTTCTTCAGAGAAGATGGGCAAACATCTCTTTGAATCAAGACTTAACAGTGAAGGCTTTCAAATTCAATTCCAAGACAGACACCATAGGGACCATTGTGTTAGAGGTGGACTTTCTTCAAAAGAAAAAGTATGGTTGTACTTTCACTCATTCCTTAAATCACTCTCTTATTTGAAGGCCCAGGCTATGTTGTGGTATATGTATCATAAATTGTGGATAATTTTAGTATATAGCAGTGTATGTACATATTTGTATTTTTGTATTTTTTCAGCGCTAATTCAGATCCACATGACACAGACAAAATGGCAGCTGAATTCCTTATGCAGTTCAACAATATGGCTTTCACAGAAGGTCAAAGTCTGGCTTTCCAGTTTGCCGACAAAAAATTACTGGTCGTTACAGTCAAAGAGATAGAAGGTATTAAAAATTAACTGTTGCTAACATTGGATATTTATTGAGAAAATGACTTAACATATTTGATAACATAATTGCATTTTGTAAAAGATGTTCCCCACCTACCACCCCTCTCATGTATATTTATGGATCATATAGTGAAATGCATTCTTCTAAAATCTATTTGTTCAAAACTCTTGGACATGAAACATCCAAACTGAGGACATATCAATAGGAAGAGATATCTACCAAAATTGTGAAATCAGAGGCTCCTAGCTGAGTTAGGGGATTTAGAACTTGGATGAGGCATTCTTGCATGATTTGTTATCAAAAGTGATCATTATTCTTATTAGGGAGTGCTTTATTTTTCTTCAATTTGTATGGGAATGATATACAATGTATAGAAAAGTCAGATGTAGTATTTAATTATTCAGTGTATATGTTTTGCATGTACATAGGGATTTGATTCATGGTGCACAGCAGTGGTTAGGATGCTTACTAAGCAACAGAGATGCTTATTAAGCAACAGAGATGCCCTGTGTCAATTCTCAACCAGGCACCATGTCAAAAACCTAAGATATATAACATATGACTTAAAGGTTGTGACTGTTCCTTTGCCAAACACCCAGTATTAAAGTCACAGGTATTAAGGATGTGACCTTAGAAATGGTGGTCCTGTGCCATGATAGGCATTTGACACGGTAAAGAACCCTTGCTGCTATGACCCTAAGCGCCATGCATAGGTTAAAATTTGTGGCATTTCACTTAGGGTTGGTGATGTCTCTACATGAGTGAAAAATTCTCAAATACAAAACAACATACAAACAAACAAAACATTATTTTAAAAGTTTATCATATGTAAAACATGTTAGTCTTAGAATATATTGTTGATTATATGAATAAAAGATTTCATTTGATTTCTGTTTAGTTTTTGTGCAGTTGAAAAAGGTTAGCCCAGATAAATGTTAAGATCACTCTAATGCAAGAAGGTCTTCAAATCTCAGTCAGTGGGATCTCAAGATCATTTCAGCTCATGAATTTTCATTGTAAACAACCGTCCAACTACTATTCTGGCATAGTGCTATTCATACACTTTAAGAACCTTATTTCTGTGCCAGAGTGATGAGATAACAGATATATAGAGGTAAACTAGAAGGAAGCATGATAATAAATGATAATATTTTGTATAAAAACTTTTACAGTGATTAACTTTACCAAAATGAAGGATGGTGGTGCTGGGACTGAAAAGAGAGTAAGTTCTTACACGATGACTTGATTATATGCTGTGGATACACATTTTATATGAGAAATTAGGGGGGGGGGTATATTCTACAAATCAGTTTGCATTGCTGAATTCTATTTCTGTAATAATTTGTTAATATTTTACTTTTCAGTCACATTTGGGTTTGTTAACTCCCAATACTGCAGTGGTGTTTGAGAAAGTAGATAACTCCGCAATCAATTTAACTGGAAAGTCTAAAAGGTGAGGATACCAGGCAAATGATGTGATTGTTAAGAATCACACAATTTCTAGAATATCATAGAACTTTCCAGTATTTGTGTGAAAATACATGTTTTAAATAAGAACATGTAAAATAAAATTGTATTGTCTATTGTAGTAAGCAGGCCTTTACATCCATCATTAACCCAGACTGGGACTTCAATAAAATGGGGATAGGAGGTTTGGACAATGAATTCTCAGCAATATTCAGGAGGGCTTTTGCCTCTCGTGTGTTCCCACCAGAAGTTATAGAACAGTTAGGTAGGCTGTCATTTTTGTTGATATGAATGTGTATTACATTAAAGTTGTAAGAACTTGCTAAAATAAGAATAAAACTGGATTTCAATCTCTTGGTCCTTGAATGTTCAATTTTAAATCACACAAAATTAACTGGCAATATCAGGAAGGGACATAATTTTGATTCCCTCAGTTCAGGATTAAGTGTCTTCAATTACTGATTTTAAAACTGATCTTGATTACTGATATAAGTAGTAAACAATTAATATTCATTTCAGGAATGAAGCATGTTAAGGGTATCCTTCTGTTTGGTCCTCCAGGAACAGGGAAAACTCTGATGGCCAGGTATGAACAAAAAAATTAAGTGAAACTTAGTTTTATCTGGAATATAAGATAGTACGATGATGAAGAAATGATCTGATATGAAGAAATGATCTGATATTTTTTATTCTCAAACAAGATATACATATATGGACACTGTAGAGTAGAACATTGTCATATGAAAATATGCTTTTGGGCCACACTGTCATTGGTTAGTGTTTATAGAATGCAGTTACAATTCATTATCTTTCTACCTTGTATCTATTATTTTGACTTTTTAAGTATGTTTATTTTTATCTTATTACCTTGTATTTATGTACTGACTTCTTAACTGTTAATTTTTTTTCTAACTTAACAGACAAATAGGAAAAATGCTCAATGCCAGGGAACCTAAGATAATAAATGGACCACAGATTCTAGATAAATATGTTGGAGAGTCAGAGAAAAACATAAGAATGCTTTTTGCTGAAGCAGAAGAGGAAGAACAAAGGGTATGGAAGCTTAACCTTTCCTCTCTTTACCTTTCAAATTTGAGCAGTTTACTACATCATGATGATTATTTGCTCTACATGCTTGTAGTAGGTTCACTGCATTCATTGAACATTGTTTTTGTGGTTGCACAAGTAATCAGTCGAACACTCTCTATTTAAAAGGAAGTAGCAAAGATTAGTTGTCCACAAATTTATGTACTCACTAAATTGCCCATGAAAATTAATAGAAGTCAATGCATTTGGTTTAAAATGTTAAATGCATAAAGTGATTAAATTTTCTTTTTCAGTGTGGCCTTCACAGTGGACTACATATCATTATTTTTGATGAGATTGATGCCATTTGCAAGTCTAGAGGATCTGTGGTGTGTTGCCTTGTTATATGAAAAAAAATTCTCAGAAGTCAAATTAGTATCATTTTAAATTCCAACATGTTTGATTGCATTTGTTTTATCCTATTTTGAAACAGGCTGGAAACACAGGGGTCCATGATACGGTAGTGAATCAGTTGTTGTCAAAGATTGATGGTGTAAATCAGCTGAACAACATCCTTGTTATAGGTATAACAGCATACACTAAAAAATGATCGAAGAAAGAGACAGTGACTGTGATGAAGAAATGAATTATCATCAGTCAAAGTACAATTAGAGATGTCTGTTTCTTTTAAATAAGAATTTGAGCAAATATTTAGTGTTCTTGTGATTAGTTGGCTTAAGTTCATGAAATTTTGTAGGAATGACCAACAGAAAAGACATGATTGATGAAGCCTTACTGAGGCCAGGGAGATTAGAAGTACAAATGGAAATTGGTTTGTAATTGTAGGCATATTATTTTAAGAAATGTTGGAATTTGCTAGAGGCAATAGTGGAACTTCAGAAGACAAAGCATTATTGATGTTTTATGTAGCAGTTTTATGTAAGAAATTCTGTATTCAACAGGTTTACCAGATGAAAAAGGTAGGGTCCAAATACTAAACATTCACACAACAACAATGAAAGAGAATGGAAAATTGTCTCCGGATGTAGATATAGAAGAACTGGCTGCGCTCACTAAAAATTTCAGTGGTGCTGAAATTGAAGGGTTAGTGAAGGCAGCTCAGTCGACAGCCATGAACAGACTAATTAAAGCAACAAACACGGTGGAAGTGGATCCAGATGCCGTGGAGAAATTGCTAATCACAAGGAAAGACTTCATGCATGCTCTAGAACATGACTGCTCTCCTGTAAGTGATGGCTTATACATTGTATAGTAATACAACCATTTTTTCCATTAGAATTACTTTGTAATATTCATGTACTATATTGCAAAGTGCAATACAGTCATTTTACAATGATGTATTACCCTCTACAAAATATGAGTGTTGAACTGTAGTTCAGAATTTAAATCCACATGTTTCAGGCATTTGGCAGCAGTAAAGAGGAGTTTGAGAAGTATATTGGTAATGGGATCATTACCTGGGGAGATCCTGTTCAGAGAGTGTTAGAGGATGGAGACCTTCTAATATCACAGACCAAAACTAGCACAACCACACCTCTGGTGACAGTCCTTGTTGAAGGTTAGTACTGTAAATTCCTTATTCTATGTGAGTACTTTATTCCACAGTCTGACTGTTTTTGTTAAAATTCCAAAAATGTAAAATTGTCGGGTCAGAGTTTCTAAGACTTATATCACAACATCCATTTTGTTGGTAATGGCCAGAACCAAAATCCGAGTGACAAATTCCCAACATTTACTTCAATTAACTTTCCTTATTTTTAAATATTAACCAATCTATATCAATCTGCTGTTCAGGTTTTCCAAGAGTGGACATGATTATTAAAACATGAAAGAAGCATGGCAACCCCATCAATAAAGACAGGGGTTTTTTTTTTCACTCGGGAAAAATTTGTTACTGACTGCTACTTTACCTTTCCAGAAAACGTAAATAAGAATATAGTATTTCCCTATAACACACACTTCTATATGAAAAAAGGAAGACATATGGAGAATATTTCAAAGAACTCCAAGCTAAAAGTGCCAGAATTGTTATTGACAATGGAAACATTGTATCTGCGTGGTATTTTTCCACCAAACATCAAAATGAAATTATTGTTTGAGACTCTTTGTTGTGAAGTCACTTCACACTGGGAAGGTTGGAAAAGCAGTTGACAAATTCTCCTGGAAATCAGATGAGGTGAAAAAAAGCTCCATGTTTGTTACCAGTAGAGTAAATTGATTGTGTGAGGCTTGTATTCTCACAGGCATAAGGTCATAAATTTTGTGCTATATAAGATAAAGACTTTATATTTAGTCAAATGAAAGAACAAGGTCATAGCTTTGTATCAAGTGAAGACTGACCATATATTTTGTAAGTAGTATTTTTTAGTCAAAGCTTGGCCATAACTTTTAAACTATACATAGTATATTAAACTCTATAAAATATAGACTTCATATCTAGTGAGAGAAAAGTTAAGGTGTAGATTTTATTGAGTCATATAATGGTGGTCAATATCAAGGCAATGTAGACTGTACAAGATGGGCCAATCTTGTTTACCATAAGCATTACAATTTGGAAATTTTAAATTCATCTAACACTTTCAATATTTCTCAACAGAGTTAATCTGAGGTGAACTGTTATTTCAATTATGATTCAGTATTTTAATAAACTATGTGTGAGAGTCCTTAAAGATTAGAATTACATGAGATATTTTTGACTTAATCTTTTTCTCCTGTTACGGTCTCCGGGCCTTTCATATGGCTCGAAGGGCTCCAAAACAGTTTTCCAAGATATACAAGTAGATACATATGTAGTTCAATTTTATGTATTTTAGGTCCACCTCATAGCGGAAAAACATCTCTGGCAGCACAGATAGCCAAAAATTCTGACTTCCCATTCATCAAAGTTATCAGCCCAGAGAACATGATTGGTTTCACAGAACCTGCCAAGTGTCAGACCATCAAGAAGGTAACTGTGCCAATGTTTATGAGATCCCATTTAACATGGATTTATTGGATTAGCAGTTCGTTACCATACTAGTACACAGGAAAATATTCGTCTCCATTTTATTTTTGCCCTTTTTACCTTTTTTGTCAGTGAATGAGTTTAAGACTAGGCAAAACTGTGTTCTTACTTATCTCTCTTTTAACACACCTATGTCTGAGTGAATTTAAAAGGGACAAAACCGACTGCATGTGTAAAAAGGCAAAAGTAATACAGGGCGAAAATAAGCCTGTGTACAGCAATTTCCCATTTTGTTTGGATCAGGAGTGTGCTAGTGAATGATACATTAAGTGAAAAAAAAAAAGCCAAATATTTCTATTAAAATGAACAGTTGTGGATGTTACACCAGCATGAATGGCCTCTAATCATAACCTCAGCTTTTCACTAATACACGCAGCAGTCTCGTGCTAACAAGCTTAACCTCCTAATAGGTCTGTAGTTCACAAATGGAGGATGAAATCTCCTGCTACAGCATATTTCTACCTCTAGATTTCCTTCCTCATTAATTTCTCGAATTTAGTCATCAGTTTTAATGTTTACATTGGGTAATCAACCAGAAAAGGGTATAGTATTCACAAATATGCAAAGTTTCCGTTTCTTAAATGCATACTTTTTAGTCTCTCATAATTTTTTATCATTGTCATACCCTTGCTTACAAATTCAAAATGTTGACAGTAAATATTTTTAATGGAGAAAAGAAATGAGTTCTGAACTTTTGACCTTTGTACTTTAATGTTGGACCTGCTGGCCTGAATGATTTTTCAGATATGCTGAGGCATTTTTCCTATCAATATTCAGTAAAATTTTGAAGGCAAACATGCATTTTTAGTGGTAAGTGTTATATTGGAATTTGAAAAATGATTAAGTTTTATGCAGTTACTTTGTTTATCTTTTTACCTTTTTAGGGGAGGAGGGAGGGGAGAGATAGATAAGGCCAAGAAAGGCTATTGCAGGAAATCTTCCTCTAAATAAAAAATGAAAATGAGAAAGAAAGAGTTTCCTTCTTGTAGCTTTTTTTAAGTTAACACATATGTCAGTCTAATTCAAATTAGATTTTAGATCCATTCACATTTAATTTTAAGTAGATTGCACATACACATAACATAGAAGATCGCATTAGTTTGTATTCTCGGTGAAATGCTGTTTTCAGTATTGTATTTAATGTTTACCAGTTATTTCAAGGATTTTCTATAAAATATTGTACAGAATGTTCAATTAGATATCATGTCCATATGTCATTCTTTGATGTCACAACCATCTCCAACTACAGTACATTAGGCAATCAAATTGCAGAGCCGTTAATTGCTCCATTATTTCTTGGATTTATCTATTTATAGATGTTTGATGATGCATACAAGTCTCCTCTTAGCTGTATTATTGTTGATGACATTGAAAGGTTATTAGGTATGTACAGATATATAATTATATCAGCAACTAACTTCATGTTGATCTTTTTGACATACAGGTCACTAGTACTGCTAACCATGCATGCTTTATAATTTTCAGATTATGTTCCTATTGGTCCTCGATTCTCTAATCTAGTCCTTCAGGCTCTGTTGGTATTACTAAAGAAAACACCACCTAAGGTAGATAAATGTTAGTCCAGCATCACTGCAGTAGTTTAATGTTAGTCCAGCATCACTGCAGTAGTTTAAAACCATATATTGTACTTGTTTTGACCTTTTCTTTGAAATTTTCAAAATATTGACTGAAATAATTTCCCAACAAAACATGTGACACATTTTTTAAAATGACAATTAACCTACCAACATTAGTGCTATGCAACAATGCATACTTTAATTTGCAGAACAAAGTCCTAAAATTTCTTCTTCTTTAAGGGTCGCAAACTCCTGGTAATAGGAACTACCAGTAGAAAAGATGTTCTTCAGGAAATGGACATGGCTCAGATATTTGGTACAATTATTCATGCATCTAATATATCTACTAGTGAACATTTAATGGCAGTCCTGGAAAATGTGGATGCTTTTAACAGCAATGAACTGGAAATACTAAGAAGAAAAACTGCAGGCAAAAGGTGTGTTCTATACAATGTCAAATCTAGGAGTTTGTAGAGTTAGGTACTTTCAAGCAAGCACAAAGACATAGTATTCCATGTGTGAAATTAATGGTAGACCCATAGATAAAAGCTATAGAAAATGTTTCTGGTCTACAGTGAGTTCAATATTTCTATACAGTGAATGCACTGTCAAGTTTGTGAAACGTTTTATGCAATACTTTTCATGCATGTAAAAATCATAGTTAAATTGACTGGGGGGCAAATGTCCATGTATGTCCTTATTATCACATGATGATAACTCAGTATGTAATTTTTCAATGAATTATAGTACAGTAAATTTCATACACTGGGTATTGCTTCAAAGTTGCATAGAGTGAACTTTGCAGCTCACAAGTGAGCTTTTCTGATCACAATTTGTCTATCAGTAAACTTTTAACATCGTCAACTTCTTCTCCAGAACTGCTTCAATCAAATTTGCTATAAAGTATCATTGGGTGAAGGGAATTCAAGTTTGTTCAAATTAAGAGCCATTCCCTCTTCAAAGAGAAGATAATCAAGAAAAGGAAATATAGAATGGGGTTTTAAAATTCATTTCAAGAAATGTTGAAATTTGCATGAAAGCTTCCTGACATAATGTAGGTTCAAGTTTGCTCAAGTCATAGTTCCCCTGGGTAGGGTGAATCCACCATAGGTGATCAAAGTTTTATGGGGATATATTGGAAAAAACTTTAAAATTCTTCTCAAGAACCACTGGACCAGTAGTTGAAATTTGCATGAAAACTTCCTGACATAATGTAGATTAAAGATTATTTAAATCATGGCATCCAGGGTAGAGTGAGGCCACAATAGGGGATCAAAATTTTTACATATGAGTATATAAGACAAATCTTGGGTAAAAAGTCCAACATAGTAACACCTTTGCATCCCAAAATACTGTGGCCATCATCTTGCCAGCAGATGGTTGCATCTTGAACATCTTTGGCCTCGGGGACCCCAGCCCTACCCACTAACGACTCTGAGCTTTATTCTCTGGCTCACTGTAATGAACCCAAGTCTCATCTACAGTCACCAGATTCATCTTTTGATTCATCTTTTGACCTAATATGCTTCAACAAGGCACTGCATGCTGATGATCACGCTAAAGGATTTGAGGACCCAACGGACTGTTAGCTTCTGCATACCTAAACAATCATGTAAAATTGTTGAAATGCTATCATGTGAAATGCCTAATGCCTGCATTATTTCTTCCACCTGAATTGCCTATCATAGTATACCAGATCCCTAAATTTGTTACACATTTTTTCGTTGGTGGCATCAGTGGGCGTCCAGATCTGGCTTCATCTTCAAAATAATTGTACCGCATTTGAATTCCCCTACCCAGAATTTAACCTGACCATAAGATGGTGCAGAAGACCCATAAACATTGGCTAACTCGCTGGTATTTCCTTGCTTGTTATACCTTTTGATTACAAGTTCCGAATTACAGCACGGTACACAACTTTAGATGAAATACATGCCTTTGTATCACTAGCCATGTTTGACATTCAATATCGTATTAAAGAATGATTCAATATGTGTGCAACTTTGTACCTAAGTATAAAACATGTATTGAAACAAGGCATGAAAGTCATGACTGTCTCACTCAATCAGAAATGGGATAGGCTGGTTACTTATTGATTTCACCATTTTTTCACAGGATATTCTGGTAAATGCTTATTTATAAGGTTTTAATTTGAAGTGCTTGCATGTTCAAATATGTTCTTTTTATTTTTGCAGGTTGTGGATTGGAATCAGGAAATTATTGGTTCTCATAGAAATGTCAAGACAGGTAAACATGGTCTTAGTATTTCAAATGATTCAGTTTCAAATAACACTCAGAAAGTACTTTTATTGGTTCTTAATATATATTTACCTGCTGAATACATACAGGTCATTTAGAGTTGATCTGTAAAGACATGTACATTTTTTAAAGCATCTATGAAAAAGTAAAGATAGCACTACTGAAAAATGACAGGTGATTACTTTAAATTTTTGCAAATGTTTAACAATATTTATATATTCATTTTATTAATAAAGATGATACTTTGCAGATCAGCGAGTCACACAGAATCCCTAAATTTTTGTGTGTTTTGGAAGAAGAAGGTGGACTAGAAATGTAGAGACATCTTGTTAAAATTAGTAATCATTTGTGAATGTTTAGAATAAACTACAGTCACAGTGCTGTGTCTATAGGATGTGATATGTTCAGTGAATGTTATATTTAGTTATTTATTATGTTTAAGTGTTAGTTAAGAATGTTTTAAAATATTTTATACTTGTAATTGTATGCCAAGTTGTAGTGTTTACACTAGAGGAGGCAGTCACTTACAGCTGTACAGGACAATGTAAAGTATTGCTGAACTTAGTTCTTGTTGCTGAGTAGTAATTTGCCTGTGCAAGTGGATTATATGTACAATGTCTAGTAGACACTGAGTAATGAATATTAGATGTTGTGATCTTAAGAAGTACAAAATTTTCTTTGTAGAATGATGAAACAAACTGGGTTATATCAGTCATTTAAAGAATTGTTTCACTGGAGAATTTGTGTCATAGGTATTAATATATAGAAAAATAGCATTTGCTAGACAGTAAGTCAGTTTCATTTGCTAAAACTGCAATAGAAATCAGTTTTTTGTCACAGAACTGCAATGCAACAACAAGACATGTACATGTATGAAAATGTTATAGAGATGCAGTCATAGTTTTGAGCTGTATATATTGTAAAGAATAATGCAGCTGTGATTGCTTTGTGATGTAAGAAGCAAGTCTCAACTGTTAAAGGTGTTCACATGTTGAGGTGATATGATACAACTTTAAAAGTTCATGTGAGATCGACATGTACATCTCCCCAATTCCAAATGGTGTGAAATAAAGTTGATACTTATATGTGATAATTGACAACATAGTAAAGAGAAGTGGTTCTGAAGTTCCAGGTCTCTTATGATTTTTCATGTAACCTTGACACAAAGGCACAGCTTGAGTCTGGAAATGTTCCAGACCTTATTAATATGACCATGATTCAACAAAATGATGAACATTTAGACGACGGACATCATAATGAATTCAGAGTCATTCCAAACATAATAGAATTCAGAGTCATTCCAAACATAATAAGTGTAATGATAATTGGAACATTTTTAGTGTATATAATGTCTTATATAAAATACATTATTCTACAGTGATGAAAATTATATAGATTACCAAATAAAAGGACAGTAATATTTATGACATAGTTAGAATGGTTGAAGTGTTGTATTCTTATAAGGCAGGATTTATTCAAAAGCTTCTACATGAGAAGAAAAATCTCTTGCTGTGGCCTTGAACTCGGCATGTAGATATATCAACATTTTATCTGTCAATGATTATTTTCATTCATTGTCAATTTGATATATCCCAGTAAACTTGAAATAAAAGACACCACAAAGTCATCCTCATCTGCATTAGATATTTTACTGAACATAGATGTTAATGGCAAACTAACAACTCAACTTTATGACAAGTGGGATGATTTCAGCTTCTCTATCGTCAACTTCACATATTTATGTAGCAATATTCCATTATCACCTGCATATGGTGTTTATAATTATCAACAAATTCAACAAACAAGAACTTGTTCTGCATATGATCAGTTTTTAAATCAAGGCAGGCTACTGAAAAACAAGGTGATGTTACTTGGTTTCAAAAGTCTCGTTTAAAGTCGTCATTCAGTAAATTCTATGGTTGTTTTAACGATCTAATTAACGATCAAATGCTGTTTGCGTGTTTTATACCAATTGCTAGGCTGTTCTTTACTCACTGATTTTGACTACAAATTACTCTTTTTACCTGATCATGATAAAGGGCTTAATCCAGGTGTGACTGGTCAACAAGATGTGTACTCCAAAGCATTGATCCCACCTCTGGTGTATCAAGGAGTCTGTGTTTGCCCAGCTCTTTATTTTGTAGTCTTTTTAGAAGTTGTGAGATTGATCACTGTTCATTAACTTTACCTTTTTATATTAAAAAGGTATAAGAATTTTTTGTAAAAGTAATTTGTGAAGAAACTTAGGAAAATGAATTACTTGTGTATTATAAATAAAGAAACTATGAGGGTGAGTCAATAAGTATCCAGCCTATCCCATTTCCGATTGACTGAGAAGGTCACAATTTTTATGCCTTGTTTCAATACGTTTCATACCTGGGCATAAAATTGCACACTTATCGATTCATTATTTAATAAGATATTGAATGTCAAACATGGCTTGTGATGTAATGGCATACTTTTCATCTAAAGTTGAGTACTGTGCTGTAATTTGAAAGGTAAAACAAGCAAGGAAATGCACAGTGAGTTGGCTGATGTTTATGGGTCTTCTACAACATCTTATGCTCAGGTTAAATTCTGGGTAGGGGAATTCAAATGTGGTAGAATGTCTTTAAAAGATGAAGCCAGGTCTGGTCACCCACTGGATGCCACAGACAAAAAAAAAACTGTGTAACAAATTTAGGGATCTGGTATACTCTGATAGGCGAATTCAGGTGGAAGAAATGGTGCAGGCATTAGGCATTTCACATGACAGCATTTCAACAATTTTACAAATCCCTTAGCGATGAGCAAATGGCAACCAGATCATCAGTATGCAGCACTTTGTTGAAGTATATTAGGTCAAAAGATGAATTTCTTTTATGTCTGGTGACTGTAGATGAGACTTGTGTTCATTATTTTAAGCCAGAGAATAAAGCTCAGATTCATCATTGGGTAAGGCCGGAGTCCCTGAGGCCAAAGATGTTCAAGTTGCAACCATCTGCTGGCAAGATGATGGCCACAGTATTTTGGGATGCAAAGGTGTTACTATGTTGGACTTTTTACCCAAGAGAAGTACAATAACTGGAGTGTACTGTGCAAACTTGCTAAACCAGCTGAGAACTGCCATCCATGAAAAATGCTGAGATCAACTCTCTAAAGGTGTTTTGCTGCAACACGACAACACAAGGGTCCACACTTGCAAAAGTTGCAATGAATGCTGTAGAGCGAAACAGGAATGAATTAAAACCACATCCTGCCTATTCACCTGACCAAGCTCTTAGTGACTTCTTCCTATTCCCAAACTTGAAAAAGGATATCTGTGGATGTCATTTCCGGTCTGACAAAGTCATGATGGCAGTTTAGGAGTGGGTCAATGGAAGGACCCTGACTTTTTTGGTTCTGAGCTTATGGCACTTGAACACCATTGGTCTAAGTGCATCACACTAGAGGGCAATTACATCGAAAAAGAAGAGATGGATCTCAACCGGAAATAAATTGGGCTGGTTACTTATTGACTCATCCTCGTAAGATAAACATAAATATCTTGTGAACATTTTGAGGATGAGCACAGTTAAGATAAATAAATATTTGATAGTGAGTTACACAATAAAACAAAGTTGCACATTGAGCACTAAATGAAAAAGATGTGCATTAAGATCCCATACATAAAGTTTGTAGTGATTTTGGAATATTGGAAAGTCTGATAGAGTAAATTGTCCCAGAGTGTTCGAAAGTCTAGTATTGTAGATTGTTCCAGAGTGTTGGAAAAGTCTGGCAATGTAGACTATTTTGGAGTGTTGGAAAGTCTGGTATTGTAGATTGTCCAAAGTGGTGAAAAGTCTGGTATTGTAGGTTATTTCAGAGTGTTGGAAAGTCTGTTAGTGTAGATTGTTCCAGAATGTTGGAAAGTCTGGTATTGCAGATTATTTCAGAATGTTGGAAAATCTGGTATTGCAGATTATTTCAGAGTGTTGGAAGTCTGTTATTGTAGGTTATTTCAGAGTGTTGGAAAGTCTGTTAGTGTAGATTGTTCCAGAGTGTTGGAAAGTCTGGTATTGTAGATTATTTCAGAGTGTTGGAGAATGTGGTAGTGATGCTGCAGCATGGTCAAAACAAGTACATCTGTGTGCACAGAATGTTTTATGAGCAGCAATGACTTCACTGAACGTAAAAACCTTGATGGTGAAAAGATTGGCATCAGTTCTTTTAGGTACCATGGTGATATATCCTGCCTTGTTTAGTAAATATAGAGGAGGATCTTGTAGTATGCACATTATGTCACTATTTAACTGGTAGCCAATGAAGCGATATTTGAATTACTTCAGAAATATGTTTGTGGGTCTTCGTTTAAGTAACATGGCTGGTAAATGAACAGCTTTGACACATTTTCATTGTCCTGCTGTCCTTTGAACTTCTTCCTTAGATTTCACAACTTCTTGGGCCTTTGCAACAAGCTCAGAAAAACCCATGTACTGAGGTTTTAGAAACCCAAGTTTGTCATTAGTTTGTTTCAATCCACATTCATATTTTAGCTCACCTAAGCTTAAAGTTCAATTGAGTTTTTCTGATGAAAGTAATAAAGGTGTCCTTGTCTCTCTGTTGTTGGTAAATTTTTCATATTTTTGACTTATCAAGAAACACTTGGCCTAATTCAAGCAGATTTACCACAAAGCATCCTTGGGTAAAGCATAATTCCTTGGCCTGTTCAAATTATCCCCCCTCTCCCAAAGAGGGGGGATAAAAATGTGAAATTGGGGTGGTGTGCTTGAAAACCTTATCTAGGACCTGTGAGCCAGAAAAGTTGAAACTTGAAAGCATCCTTATATAATGAAGATTCAAGTTTATTCAATCTGTGAGTCGAAAGGCCACAGTAAGGCTAAAGGGTTAATTTTTTACAGGCATATACATGAAAATTCTTAGATTCTTCTTCAAGTTGTAATGAATAGAGAATCATTGTTTCTATTATACACATACAAAATCTATTTATCTTCAGTTTACCATTATGATTGACCAAAATATTATAGTCTGTAGTATTCAAAGTAGTACTGGCATAATTTGCATTTGGGATGTACTTCCTAAACATATTAAGCTGCTTCTTTACAAATGTTTCCTATGTATTGCTATGTAAAACTATTAATCCCTAGATGTGCTTCTTTCTTAACTCCAGATCAGGTTTGAATTGTGATTTACATTGTGTAAGGATTTATGCAAATAATAAATTGCTGAATTGTAGATTTTAAAGATTTTTACCATGTGAAAATTAAACCCAAGTTGTGACCCCACTCTGACACAGAGGGCGTGGTTTGAGTTTGCTGCCACTGTACATGAGGATACTTGCAGTTACTGTGACACATTGTAGCTTGTGGTTCTTGAGGGAGAAAAGAGTTTACAGATTTTTTTATATGCATGTATACAGTATGATGCAGTATGCCTGTACATCTGTTAGCACTTTGTGTCTCCAACAGAAACAGTGCTTATAGGGCAAGTATCATCAAACGGTGCACATGTTGTCATTGATTAGAAGTGTATTGTTTTTTCAAAGTGAAGGTAAAATTTACTTGGATAATATTATAGGCACAAAGAAGATAAAAACTTGATAGTTTGTTTGTTTTACGTGCTGTTGAGAATTTTTCACTCATACTGAAACGTCACCAGCTGTAAGTGAAGTACCATAATTTTAGACCTATGCTTAGCGCTCAGGGCCGTAATAGTGAGGGTTCTTCAATGTCTGACGCGACACGAGACCTCCGTTTTTAAGGTCATATCCGAAAGACCCGTGACTATCACTTGTAAATGCCAAGCGTTTGGCGAAGGAGCAATCACTACCGATGTTTACGTATTGGGTTTGACTTTGGCCTTTGGCACGAGCGGGACTCGAACTCACGACCTCCCGGTTACGAAGCGAGCCCTCTACCAATGAGCTATCTTGACTGGTTAGAAAGTTGATACACATATCCAACAATCATAGACTTGCAGAAACTTGATATATATATTCAACCATCATAGAGTTGCTGTATAATGGTATGGTGCAACTGCTGTTCTTGAGAAGATTTGAAAGTATTTTTTCCTCTACATCCCTCATTTAAATATTTTATCCCCTACATTTTTATCTTGATCCCACCCTAGTCTTGGGGTGCATTATTGTAAATTGGTTGAAATGACCAATTGATTCTGAAGAAGTAAAAAATATGTAAAGTGTGCGGATGGGCGGGCTATAGACACCAGATGATCGTAAAAGCTCATGTGAGCTTGTAGCTCAGGTGAACTAAAAGTTTGCCGAGTGTGCAACCAAGAGAGAACAGAAGCGGGAGAGATGGTCAAGGAATAATTGAGAATTATTTTGGGTGACCAAAGAAATTGCTGGACATTTCGTAGCCGACTGGGGAGTCTGGGTGTATGTGTGAAATGTTTGTGGTGCTCTTCCAGTAGTATCTGACAAGCTGTTAAGATCGAAAGATTTCCAGGAGGTGAAAACATGGTGTCGTCCTGCTAGGTTACCATTCAAGATCAATATGCTCTCTCTCTCTCTCTCTCTCTCTCTCTCTCTCTCTCTCTCTCTCAAAACCATGGAGAGCAGTAAATGAGAAATCATGGCAATTGCTTTGAAAGATCTGGCCATTTCTTCATTACTCATCTTATCAACATTCACCACTCCTGTGTAAAGAGGGTTTTATGTTGTTTTTTCCATTTAAACTTGAGAAAACCAATCACATTTACTAGCATCATAACAATCTAGTAATGATTTTTTTAACTGTCAAAAAAGTTGAATTTGGTGTAATTAATTTGCAAATATAATAAATTTCTAAATTAGAAAAAGAATAAGAAGAAAAAACTTCGGAAGTTATAGATAAGAATATCAATATACAAAATGTTTACGCTGCTCTTCATTAATGAAACTGCTTTCGTCAAGTATTTGTGAAAAGGTTCTTTCCCGGTTCAAAGTCGGCTTCAACAGGCAAATGTTTTGTAGGTGACGTGAGTTACTTGCGTGACCCACTGCTGTCTATTTTTGTTCGTCTTCGTACGTCATGCGTCTGTCGTAAACTTTTGAACATTGCCAGTTTTTTCTTTGGATTGTCTGAACCGATTTCACCCAATTTTCGTGTGTAGCATGTATGGTTCAAGGTGAACGAGAATTGCGAATTTCATGGATCCTGACTCGTTTGGACATCAAGCATGACTGTAATAAACAATAAACCCTTTACCAAAATTGTGAAATTCGTGACTCCTGGGTTCAGGGTTCGTTGCCGTGGCGTGGGGTTAAGATGGTCATATATTGAAAATACCTTATATTTTAAAAAAATCTTCTTTACTACAGTCAATATGTTGACATGATAATAATGAGAAATGAGCCCTGTACCAAAAACAAAATTCATGACTCCTGAGCTCAGGTTTCATACCCAATGGTCATAAATTAAAAATGCAATATATCTTAATTACGGAATTTTCTTTACTTCTGGACATTAAGGAAGGCGATTGATTGATTGATTATATATTGTTTAACGTCCCGCTCGAGAATTTTTCACTCATATGGAGGCGTTCATCATTGAAGGGCTGCAAAATTTAGGCCTATGCTCGGCGAACGCTTTTGAACAGGAAGGGATCTTTATCGTAAAATACCTGCTGTGACACGGGATCTCGGTTTTTACGGTCTCATCCGAAGGACCGCCCTATTTAGTCAGCTCTTAAGACAAGCAAGGGGTACTGAGGATCTATTCTAACCCGGATCCCCACGGGACTTTAGGAAGGCAAAGTTTTGCACGATTATAATGAGCACTAATCCCTCTACCAAATTCATGACACTTGGGTTTAGTGGTTCGTGCTCTAGACTGGGATTAAGGTGGTCATAAATATTGAAAATGCAGTTATATCATAGAAAATCTATTTTACTTCAGGAAAAATAAGGTGGCAACATGTTTGCATGATTATAGTGAACATTGAGTCCTCTACAAAAATTCTGAAAGCCATGACTCCAGGGTCCGGGTACCAGAATTGGGCTAGATTCGTCATATACATTATAAAAATGTGAAGACAGCGAATAGTGATCAATCTCATAATTCCTATAAAAGAATACAAAATTAAGATTAAGGCAGACATAGACCCCTGGACACACCAGAGGTGGGAACAATTGCGTAGAAGGAATAAGCATTTCCTGTTGATGATCACATCTGCCTCGAGCCCTATATCTTGATCAGATAAACGAAGTAATCTGTAATCAAAATCAGTATGTAAAAAATAATCTAACAATTGGTATGAAACACGTCAGACAGCATTTAACCCAATGACAGGTTGTATTTGTCAATTAGATTATTATAACAACCATAGAATTTGAAAAATAGCTGACATAGACAAGACTGTTGAAACCCCCGTGAATTTTATTTGTCAGTAGCCTGCAGTAATTTTAAAAACTGATCATACGCAGATCAAGCTCTTGCGTATCGAATCAGTTGCGAGACATGGGAAGTTGACGATAGAAAAGCTGAAGTCATCTTGTTTGTCATAAAGTTAAGTTATTAGTTTACCGTTAACATTTATATTCAATAGAATATCCAAGTAAGAAGCAGATGTGGAAGACTTTGTGATGTCCATTATTTCGAATTTATTGGGATACCTGCTATATCGAATCGACATATGAATGAAAATGATCACTGTTAATAGATAAAAAGATGTCGATATATCTAAACATCGAATTGAAGGTCACAGCAGAGATTTTTCCTTCTCACGTAGAAGCTTTTGAACAAATTCTGTCTTCTAAGAATATAAAAACGGGTCAGCCAATAAAGGAGCACAATTCGTGTCCACGGGAAATTCAAAGACTACGAATATAATGTCAATGAGGAACTCTAGCATCTTTTTAATATCAATTTCAATGTATTTGTGCATAGAATCAGAATGGTGTTTGATAATGTTTGATCACAATATATGAATATTTACTTTCTCCATTATTTTGAAGACGCACCTGTCTATGAAATCAACAGCATAGTCTTTAATTTATTGTGAGGAATTGTTATGTAAAGTGTTGAAAAATCATACATTTTGATGTTGTTGATTTGAGAAAAGTTTAGTAATTTCAAATTTACTGAAGGTTCTTTAGAAATTTTTTAGAAATCACATTTGATTTACAACACTTGTGGCGTATGTTGTGGCACGATACTTTTAGTTTCTCAATCACAGCAGTGAATATTTTTGTGAGGAGCAAAGATAAGGGCTTGATAGAACATCTACTGGATCCAGAAAATCTCTGTTTGTAAGGGTTAATGTGAAGTTTTGGAATCCAATATAGTTATGGTAACTCATTAATTCGTCCCATTAACTGAAATTTTAAATGTTTTTAAAACTGAAGCATGATTTTAAAGAATTTCATCTTATTATGTACTGAAAATACAAGTATAGAAAATCTTCGTTATTGCTGTATATCAAGCAACTAATTGTCGGTATCATAATAATGAGCATTGCAAACTTTTCACCCCTGGGTTCAGGTCCCAGAATTGGATCATGTGTTGAAAATGCAATATACTTTAGAACATCTTTATTCCTGGGCTCCAATCAGGCAAACTGTTTACCTATAAGGAGCAATGAACCCTCTTTGAAAACTAACAATTTATTGGCCATTTAAGAACTCAAACAGAAAATCGCATTTTGCTGTGATGTGATAAAATTTACTCTTCACCTATAAAAGAATTCTAAATTATTAAAGGTGTATGGTCCGATGTTCATCTGTTATTTATTAATTTTTTTTTTTTTTTTTTTTTTTTACAAAATTACTCTATAGGAGATGATTTAGTTTCTAAAGTTATTAACTTTCCCTTAATTACATGCTTGAAAACATTTGCATGGAGAAGAGAAAAAAAACAACAAAAAACCCCCAAAAAACCAGTGAGAAGATTATTTAAAAGGTAAATATGGTGTGAAGTCATAAATACGTTCAATCTGTTGGACATCTATAGATAGCCCCACGCGCATAGGGGAATCCCAAAATGACATAAATATAATTTGGACGCTGTCTAAAAGATTTGGAAGAACGTAATTCAACGAATTGCAAAGAGATATTTGATATTTTTATTTCTCTTAAACTTATGGCACGTTACTGTAGTAACAAAATACAAAGCTTTACACAAATAAGACTGGTCTGCAAGTCTGAACTGAACACGTGGCTTTCACAGGGTTTGCATTAAAAATGGCGAAGTGATGATTGTTTGTAAACACCGATTTAAAACCAAATAACTCTGGTTAAAACAGGTGAAATAATGTATGCTATATCGTATAGCTTCATAATTACGTACGTGCGATAATTCAACAGTGTTTTCACAAGGTGGAAAAAATTTGTCGAAATTCGGACCGTACATCTTTAATTGTGTATAATAGTAGTACCAGTATATCCATCATCTAGTACAAAGTATAAAACTGGAGATGTATATAAAGCACACAGGTAACAAAGGGTTCTAATGATCAAAAACTGTGCATACCCAGGTGACCGTTAAGGCCCATGGACCTTTTGGTTAAGCAAACGTCAAAGAGAGTTATCTTTCTTTAACTTTTCTGATGTAAACTTTTCACCCCCCCCCCCCTTTTTTTTTCTCATTTTCTCAAGAACTAGTCTGGGTCAATTTGAAACGAACTTGCCACAAAGGATCGATGGGTAAAGGGATTCAGGTATGCTCAAATAATGGACCAAGCTTCCGTCCAAGGGGAGGTAATTAAGAAATAATGAAAATAAGATGGATTGTTTTCTTTTCAAAAATCACAGAAGAAAGTCCAAAACCTTTCTGAAAGCATCTTTACATAATGAAGATCCACATTTACTCAAACGAATTTTCGGGCCAAGGCAAGACCACGATGCGGGTTCTTAGTATTATGCATGAATATCTACAGATATTCTTTAAAGGACTTTTCTCAAGAATTGCAAAGGATACAGTTTGTCAAATTGTTATGCCAACATCCTTGTGTGTACATTCAAGTTCTTTCACATCGTGATTCCCAAAGCCTCAACAGGTTTACATGACACTGTAGTGGGAAATCGTGTAGAAATCTACTTTTTAAGAATCATAAGTGCACAATTTGTACACATTTACATTGAAGTATTTTTATTTCGTGTAAATTCAAATCAATTTCATTCAAACTATAACCCGAGGGTAGTGCCACAGAAGGGGTTTTATACTTTACGCATGATATAAATAATGCCCCCCCCCCCCCCCCCCCCCCCAAAAAAAAGGGAATTTGTAAATGTAAGAAAAAAGACTTTTAAGTTTGTTCACACCGTATCATTTATATCAGGATAGAAGTACAAAAGTTGAGACCAGGACGAGACCACAACACTTGAGATCAGGGCAGGACCTTAATTAAATAATACTTAAGAATCTTTACGTAATGCAGATGTAACCAATTTTCAAAATACCTTATATCGGGTTTTTTTGCGTCACATTTTTTCCCGCGAATCAGACCTTAAAAGTCTATACTTTTACGCTAATTAAATTTTCACTATTTTTAAGGGATCGTCAACAAATGAATTAACGCTGTTTTATCTAAAATTTCAGTGTCGTACAAAATAGAAAGACATTCATGAACATTTACAATTTTTTTGTTGATAATATGAAATTCGTCTTAAATTTTATGTGGCATTGTTTTGTATAGAGCGCCAAATTAACATAAACTCAAATAATTGAAGATATCTTTAATAATTTGAAGACATCATCTATTCGATTATTGTACGCAGTAAGTGATTTGATGCGCGCATTAATTTGGTTGATGAGAGCAATAACTGAATTGATGCGCGCATCAATTCAATTATTGTTCTCATCAACCGAATTAATGCGCGCAACAGTGTGGTAGAATTAGTGCTCTACTATTGTAGCTCGGTATAAATGATTCGATGATCTCTTTAATTCAATTGAAGAGATTTTTAATTCAATTGTGGATATGTTGAATTGAAGATATATCTAATTATGTAGTTGCTGTCATTAAAAGAAATATTGCGCGCATCAAATGAATTAATGATATCATTAATTCAATTGAAGAAAGTAATAATTCAATTTATCGTGTTCATTTATTGAATTGATGTTCACTTCAATTCAATTGAAGAAGCAATAATTAAATTATTGTGCGCATTAATTTAATTGATACGTGGATTAATGGAATTATTGCTCTCTTAAATTGAATTGTTGCGCGCATCAATTCAGTTGTTGATAACATCAATTCACAGCGCTCATCAATTCACCAGAGTAATTAATGCTATCAACAATTCAATTAATGTACGCAATAATTCATAATTGAATACATCATTAATTATTTGAAGAGATCTTTAATTGAATTGTAGCGTGCATCAAATGAATTGATGATATCTTCAAATAATTCAAGATATCATCAACTATCTGAGTTTATGTTAATTTGGCGCTCCATAGATGAATCAGTAAAATAAAAAAAAAGAAAGAAAAAGAAAAAAAAATGGAATGATTTATCCAAAGCTTCAGTGAACAAGTAATCAAGTGTTTTTGTAAAGTCTCTAATTATTCAAGGTGTTAAAAAAAAACCAGTCATAAAATCATATATCGTTATGTGTATTAAAATTCCGGCTAGAATTATAGGTCATTAAGGCAACGAAAATTACACATGTAATTAACTTCTTATGACGTATTTTAATCAATGGAATTCACATACTAGTGAACACCGGCTACTGAACACATTTATACTATATTCCATACTTATATGTCTTCTTACAAAGACTAGCATTTCTAATTCAAAAACCAACCTTGTTGTGAAATTTACGCTGATTCGAAAATGCTCGTAAACAAAGCGGAATTGTAAGCGGGGAAAACCTGATATATGGTATGGCCCATTTAGGCGAGGTCAATACAGGACCTTCTCTGCTAGTGCCCAAATATCGTCTCTGTTAGTACAAAGGTATCTCCTCTGGTAGTACATAAGTAAAAGTTGAATTTTTTAGACCAAAAATGATGGCATATAGGATAAAAGGCTTAAAATTGGAGATTAGAAAATGCCTCGAAATTGTTTGTAACTATTATCAGGAGAGAAATGAAGTTTAAAATTTATATAAATTCTTTCCAAGAAAGGTCCTTATCGAGTATTTAGCAGGATTTTATTTTAAAAATGGAGCAATCACTCTTTTAAACCTATTGTATACAAACGTCATCGGTTTACATACCTGTACGTTGCAAATATTGTTTACAGAAATTCAATCATTTGAAGATATTTTAAAAATATATATACTAAAATTTTTCTATAACTTGCGATCGCCTACATCTTCTGGAACATTTGAAGACATTAATGCAATGTTTTAGTGATATTTTTATCAATCATAAGTTCTGAAACTGCATGTTTAGAATGAAAACTAGACAGCTGTAATAGATTTCTAAAATACCTACAATTTAAAAATAATAAAACTACAAGGCGTTGACGTGCACTTATTCCTTAATTCTAAACTGCAACTTGGGAAGAGAAACTACAGACTTGTCATCGATTCATTGTAAATAAATAGATAATTAAATAAGGTAAATACATAAAGAAAAACTCTTTCCAACGATAGAATTGGACAAGACATAACGCATCACGTTAAATGTTTCAGGAACCTCCGGGTTATGGTTTATCACAAAGTCGTCCATTTTGTTTGGCATAATTTTTTTTTTAATTAAAAAAAGCATACATTTTTATATAGATGAAACGAATTATCTGTTGGTTCTGACTCAAATAAGCATTCGCCATAAAATTTTCCACCCCAAAAATCCAACCCAGACATATTCATTCGGCATGCTTGGAAACGGTTTCTGATTTTGATTTAAGAGCTAGGCCTAATTTGTATTTTCTAAACTCCCTCATACTTTCTGCATCAACTGAATTTAAAAGAAATGCTTGCTATGTTTTGACAAAGACAGCTCCTTTGAGATACCTAAACCATATAGAAGAAAATAAACCAACAAAAAAACTTTCAACATCGTTATGTTGTGAGTCATATTGAAATATTGCAATTTTTAACCCACTATTTCACTATTTAAGTTCGGATGTTTTCAGATTTATTGATTTTTTTAAATTTATTGATTAAACCTGATTTCGAATACATGTATTTTAGGAGCAATAAATCAAAATGCATTCTGTTCAGTATTATCTTCCCTCCTTGCTTTCCTCTTCTTGTACTGCTGCAATCATAGGAAAACTTTCATCAATTTTTCTCAAAAACAATTAAAAAGTAGAATAGATATAAATTAATTCCATTAAACGTTTGATTATATCTAAACAGTCTTTTTTCGGAACCTGTAGGAAAAATCAAAAGAAAAACATTTAGTTACACAATTATCTTAAATCTCACTGTTTTGACGACTGTCAGATTAAATTCAAATTAATTGAGAACTTTTTCCTAAACAATGTGGTCCCCGCCGAATTGATACATAAACATTTGGCCAAACAATACTTAGGGACAGACAAATATTTGTTGAAGGCAGAGTAAGATTGCCTCTAACTCCCCGTTTCGAGATGACTCGAGGTTTGATCAGCCTTGTTGACCTTTTCTACTTTATGAGACAGGTAAGGGCGGATTTACAGATTAATAAATTTTCTGCAAGGCTAAATATAGTTATTGTTTTTGGAAAAACCCTACCAAAGACACTTTCCACTATTACTATCCAAAAATAGTAATTTATAGATGTTGCCTAAATTGGAAGAAAAAAAAAGAAAGATTTCCCTGAACAACTTATCTTGAACATGTCATTCTTTGTGGCTGCAAACTCAATGTTTAAAGAATCAAGAAATTCTTCGACTTTGATCATAAATAGTTTTAACATCTTTCATCAGCTTCGTCTGACTACTGCTTTATCTGACTAGTACTTTGTCTGACTACTGCTTTATCTGACTAGTACTTTGTCTGACTACTGCTTTATCTGACTAGTACTTTGTCTGACTACTGCTTTATCTGACTAGTACTTTGTCTGACTACTGCTTTATCTGACTAGTACTTTGTCTGACTACTGCTTTATCTGACTAGTACTTCGTCTGACTACTGCTTTATCTGACTAGTACTTCGTCTGACTACTGCTTTATCTGACTAGTACTTCGTCTGACTACTGCTTTATCTGACTAGTACTTCGTCTGACTACTGCTTTATCTGACTAGTACTTTGTCTGACTACTGCTTTATCTGACTAGTACTTCGTCTGACTACTGCTTTATCTGACTAGTACTTCGTCTGACTACTGCTTTATCTGACTAGTACTTCGTCTGACTACTGCTTTATCTGACTAGTACTTCGTCTGACTACTGCTTTATCTGACTAGTACTTTGTCTGACTACTGCTTTATCTGACTAGTACTTTGTCTGACTACTGCTTTATCTGACTAGTACTTTGTCTGACTACTGCTTTATCTGACTAGTACTTTGTCTGACTACTGCTTTATCTGACTAGTACTTTGTCTGACTACTGCTTTATCTGACTAGTACTTTGTCTGACTACTGCTTTATCTGACTAGTACTTTGTCTGACTACTGCTTTATCTGACTAGTACTTTGTCTGACTACTGCTTTATCTGACTAGTACTTTGTCTGACTACTGCTTTATCTGACTAGTACTTTGTCTGACTACTGCTTTATCTGACTAGTACTTTGTCTGACTACTGCTTTATCTGACTAGTACTTCGTCTGACTACTGCTTTATCTGACTAGTACTTCGTCTGACTACTGCTTTATCTGACTAGTACTTTGTCTGACTACTGCTTTATCTGACTAGTACTTTGTCTGACTACTGCTTTATCTGACTAGTACTTTGTCTGACTACTGCTTTATCTGACTAGTACTTTGTCTGACTACTGCTTTATCTGACTAGTACTTTGTCTGACTACTGCTTTATCTGACTAGTACTTTGTCTGACTACTGCTTTATCTGACTAGTACTTTGTCTGACTACTGCTTTATCTGACTAGTACTTTGTCTGACTACTGCTTTATCTGACTAGTACTTTGTCTGACTACTGCTTTATCTGACTAGTACTTTGTCTGACTACTGCTTTATCTGACTAGTACTTCGTCTGACTACTGCTTTATCTGACTAGTACTTTGTCTGACTACCCCCGTTTTATTTGACTATCGATTTGTTTGCCTACTGATTCTTGTGAGTAATACTTTGTCTGATCACCGCCTTGTCTGATAACCGTTTTGTCTTAATTCTTTTCTCCATACTCGTAGATCAATTCAAATAGTAACAACAAAAACAACAATAACAACAACAAAAAAATGCAGAAAAACAACAACAACAATAAAACAAAAACAAAGAAAAAAATCACAAACAACCCCCCCCCCCCAAAAAAAACACCCCAGGAAAAACCCCCGAAAACAACAACAAATAAATAAAAAACAAAACAAAAACAAAATAAACAAAAGTTTCTTGATCTAGAAAAGTTAATTCAATATTTTTTTCTAGAATAAAATTATAGCTCACAGGAATATCCCTTCTTATTTATTTATTTATTTTTTATTGTTTTTAAATTCACGTTGAAAATGAACATTTGATTTCATCTACTCATTTATTTTCGCTGTCTTGTTTCTTGTAAGCTTAAGATCACCATCATCAGATCCTTCTCTCCATGTGGAGAACTGGACTATGGATAATTCCGTTCCATTCTGTTCTGTCTTTGGCTTTCCTGGCGACTTCAACCCACGGCCTTAATCTGAATTGTTTCCTTTCTCTTTCTGCAGTTCTTCTCCATGTTCGTGGGAATCCGGGTTGTTAGAATAGATCCTCAGTACCCCTTACTTATCTTAAGAGGCGACTAAATGGGGCAGTCCTTCGGATGAGACCGCAAAACCCGAGGCCCCGTGTCACAGCAGGTGTGGCACGATAAAGATCCTTCCCTGCTCAAAGGCTATCAGCACCAAACATACGCCTAAATTTTGCAACCCTTCACCGGTAATGGTGACGTCTCCATATGAGTGAAAAATTCTCGAGCGAGATGTTAAACAATATATGATCAATCAATCAATCTCCATGTTTCCTTCGGTACCCCTCGCTTCTTTCGCACTTCGGATGTCCAGTCGAGGGCTGTTTGGCATGGCCATTACCTCTCATTCTTAGTACGTGACGCATCCATCTCCTCGTTTTTATGATGTTTATGATTATTTCTTATGTTTGCTAATTCTCTCACTCTTTTATTTGTAGTCTTTAAAGACCTGAGTATTCTCAATATCTTTTAATATACTTGTGAAGGAAGGTGTCAAGTAGGTTTTCATCCCCTTTAATCATTTTCCAGTCCGTACAACATAATAGATATAGTTCATATAAGGGTCTTCAATTTTGTTGTTTTGGAAGTTGACTATTTGACCACATCTTCGACAGTCTGTTAAAGGCTTCTATGGCATGATCCAGTCTTCTGTGTATCTCCTCGTCTGTCCCTCTTTTTTTGGTCACAATGGGACTTAGGTGTCAACTTCCTCTATCGCTCTTAGACTAAAATATAGGCAATGAGACTGAACAACAGCAACAACAAGGTCCTTGTTGTTGCTGTTGTTCAGTCTAATTGCCTATATTTTTCTGAGTTACATGTAACACTCAACCCTGTTGATTTATATAAGGTGTTCAATGCAACAGATTTGAGTTGCATGTGATTTTTACTGCTTGGCAGGAGGGCAACGAAAAGGCCAAGAGATAACTAACAGTATTCAATCTCGTAATTCCTATATAAAATACAAATCAGAGAGGTGGGCATACACGGACACCTGGTCATACCAAAGGTTTAAAAACTGATCATATGCAGATCAAGCTCTTGCGTATCGAATCAGTTGGAAGATATAAACACCATATGCAGATGATGATGGAATATTGCAACATAAATAAGGTAAACTGACGATGGAGAAATTGAAATCATCGCGTTTGTCATAAAGTTGAGTTGTTAGTTTTCCGCCGGCGTCTATTTTCAGTAAAATATCTAAGTACGAAGCAGATTTGGAAGACTCTGTGGTGTCTTTTATTAAGTTCACAGGGATATATCGAATCGACATATGAATGAAAATGATCATTGTTAATAGACAATATATCTAAATATCGAATTGAAGGCCACAGCAAGATAATTTTTCTTCTCATGTAGAAGCTTTTGAATGAATTCTGCTTCACAAAAATATAAAAATAGGTCAGCTAGCAATATCATCTATATAAACTAGATCAGCTACTTTGGATGCAAAGTTCCATCGAATAATGTATTTGCCTTCTTGTGTTGTATTGTTCATGATCCAGTCAATCTCCGTGAATAAAAACTTGACATATTACATCCCCCGTTTGACTCCCGACTTTACGGTAAATCAGTCTGATATTACACACGTAAATCAGTCTGATATTACACACGTAAATCAGTCTGATATTACACATGTAAATCAGTCTGATATTACACCTTCATCTATGACTGCACACTTGCTATTAATAGTTATTAGTTTTTCTGGAATGTCATACCGGTTTAAAATTGTCGATAATGTTTCACTACCAAATGCTTTTTCATAATCAACGAATTATAGGTATAAATGTAATCTCTACTCTGTTGCTTGTTCTATCATTTTTCAGGGTATGTAAATCTGTTCCGTTGTACCCCTTCCTTTTCCGAAACCTGCCTGTTGCTCTCTCAACTCTTTGTGTAATTCCTCTGATACTTTTGTGATGATATTTTTTCCTACTATTTTGTTATTACCATTGATGTTATTCATCTCCAGTTACAACACTATACTAAATCTCCTCTCTTTTTTGGAAGTTTAACTATCTACCCTTTGTTCCAATCTTGTGGTGCACTTTTTTCCTTCTATGTCAGTGATTTTGTGTCTGTTATTAATTTTCATGTCAGAATCTGCTTTTGGAAGTTCTACAGTATGACTTTATCAACACCTGGTGCTTTCCCCTTCTTCTTGTCTAATGTTTTTTTTTTAATTTCTTCTCTTGCTTGGCGGTTGTTCTGTGTCTATGTATAGTATTTCTATACATTCTTTGAATTGATAAGCGAGTTGGTTTGGTTCAGGTTTGTTGAGTACATCGTTATTTAAAGTGTTCTTTCCACCTTTCTCTAATATCAATCAATCTATCTATTTTTTTAAAGAATATTTTACCATCCTTGTCTCTCACAACAATAAGATTGTTAGGTTTGTCTTTATACACTTTCTTAGTGACATCATACACCCGTTTTATATTGCCAGTTTGAGCTGCTTTTCCTGTCTCCTCTGCTAACTCGTTTGTCCATACCCGTTTATCTCTTCTTATACTCTTTTTCACTTCTTTGTCTTTACACTGTAATCCTTCCGTAGTTTTCCTTTTCCTTTTTCAGATGGTGAAGAAGGAATCATAAGCAGCCATGGGCTAAGCTGTGAGATAAATGAAAACGATGTTATCAACAACTTAGCAGTAGCCACCACGATGTTCAAGCGCAGACATTCATTTGTAAACATGGACATCACCAATGCAGCACCATAACCAACTGATCGTGTAGCAGTAAATGGAAAGAACAAAAGATCAATCTTGAATGCTGGAGAATACAGAGGGACAGACGTTGAAAGTGACCACAACGTAGTAGTCATCAGAGGAAAACTAAAATAGCACAAACCTGGAAAGAACACGTCGTACTCATTTAAATACGATTTGTGCAACAAATTCAAAAGAAGCAATAGAAATCCAGGGTTGAATGTAGACGATGACATAGGCAGCCAAACATTAAAAGTGCAATGAACATTTTAGATATTAACGGAAAGCTGGCAAAAGGTAGTTGAGATGAAGCAACTGAAAGAAAAGTTCGACTCTGTTAGATCGGGAAAAGTAAATGAAAGATTACGGAAGGAATACAGTGATAAAGACAAAGTTTATAATACATAATTCAAATTTTATTATTAGTAGAAAGAAATCATGATAGATTCTTCAAGAATATGGGTACATATCATATACATCCAAAGATCCCATTCACCTTGGTGAAGTATGACCCATTTCCTATTCGGACAAACATTGCTCAGTCACGACTTGGTTACTAAGTTATACAGTCTTCATCGTTCATTATAGTTAATTCTTGTTTGTGCTGTAATTTATTAAGATATAAATTTGAAACAAGTACGAGAAGCAAGTTTCACGCCTATGCATCGCAACTTCTTGAACATATTCGGATAACATTGGTAAGGATTAATTACGTTATCTCATATTTGCATTTACAAAATTTTTGTCCTTAATATAAATAAACTACAATTAACTTTTGTTAAAGTGCCGTTTGATTCTGGATAAAAACGCCGAAATTTCAACTTAACACAAAAAACACTATGCATTTATATAAAGATACATTCAATACATAATATAGATATGAAAAAGAGTCACCTATAATTTGGCGACATTCAATAATTAAAAAAGGAATTCTAAGAATTTGTATCAATGTCACATCAAAATCTTTTTTTCAACAGAGAACATTATTTTATTTTTATGTTTTATGGTCAAGAAAATTTTAATTTTGAAAAAAGTAAAATCATGAATATATTTGTTATATCAAATGCAGCCAGATGACTATTTTAGCATTGTGGAATATTGTGTACTTTCAAAATATTTTCTTTTCAATCACAAGAGAGAATACGCACAATTTATATCGACCAATCAATTCTCTACGTTTTTAGAATATTCGAAGTTTTGTTGTCTATCGAGGGTAAAGTTAATAAAGAAAATTAAGGTCAGTTCTTTCATCACGATCACCGGACCAAACTAATGTAAGAGCTTTTTATGTCCAACAAGAGAAAATCTAACTGCGGTTTTTGTAATCCAGAAGCATTATGGTTTATTTGTGGATTTTTCATCAATAGATTCTATTTCTTGTAAATGCGACTTCCATAAACATTTTCCATGTGAGGAAATTACACCAAACGGATGTGTTCGTCGATTTCACCGTGTCGCCGAAAACGATAACTCGTGAATGAAACTTACACCGCGCCTAATTTCATTGGGCAATTGATTACCATTGTCTTGCTTTAAACACATGTTTTCCTTTTTAAAGACAATTATCACACGACTATTTTATTTTGTTTTTACCTTGTGATTTTCGTAAAGATGAATGTTTATTCATTTCAGTCCCACCGTTTACAACGGTTTCCGAAACGTTAAAGAAAAATTGCTATTCAAGCAGCGTCCTTCATACCGGAAGACTTTGTGGGAGTCTTGCACTTTCGGAAATCTGTATGTGACACTGGGGGTTTATTTCAATCAGGACTTCTGAACATTTGAACTGTCGCTAGAATCGTACCTAAAGAAAAATTGAATATGTAATGACGTTATATAAAGAAATGTGATACACTCTCATACTACAGCCCTTTTATGCTCGTCTGCATATAAATTGCGGGGAAGCATCTATAAGATCTAATCTCAGAGGAATCAATTAAGCCTCTGTCTTCCTGAAACAAACTGATTACAGAAATTGGACCTCTTGGCCATGGGGTTCAATTAAAATACAAATAGAACACTGGATGTAGGACTTAAATACGAAGGATTAAAATATGAAAGTAACTTTTGTAGTATGTTGTCCATGGTTCTCTTATATATCAGCCAATTATCAAAATTGTTAATCAAAGAGATCGCATCTCATTACCATCTATGATTTTTCACCATTGGAGACGAAATGGAATTGTCAAATAGTTCAATATGTATCTAAATATAGTAAAACATTTTAATTACGACTGAAGGTCTACTTGTAAAATACCTTGGCTGTACTTTTACCAACACAGTACAAATAACGCGTTTCGAAAGAAAAGTATTATGCAAAAGAAAAAAGAAGTATGCGACGTAGAGTTTTCTTTATTAATTAAAATGAGGTTAGGGGAACTATGCTATTCCTCAAGCTACTTGACGGGCAATGTGTAATGAAGTATGATATTAAATATTATCCATTGCATCTTAAACTGTGTACTGCAAGTATAAATAATAGCGGACTTAGGTTCTTGACACCACTATAAAAGGTTATCCAACCCCCAAATCGTAAACATGGAAACTTGTGTCTCGTCATTTTTCTTTGTCTAAAATCTCACATACAAGATAAATCTGAATGGGTTCCAGAAGGTGTCGATACATACTCCTTCAGCTATTTTATGGCTCATTTGTTGTGACTGTTAACAGAAAAGATTGAAAAGAAAAGAATAAAACACAAGAAAAAAAATGCAACTGTTACAAAACAAAAAGCTGGGTGGGAGCATGCTTCTTTTTATTATTCAAATAGTGTGTGTGTGTGTGTGTGTTGATTCCAAGCAGGGATAAAGTATCGGCTTCCAAGAATCTTCGCTACCTATATTGCTCCTGTTAAAAAAAGTGAAGGGACCGAAATTAAAACTATATTTTTCATATGTGTGTGTGTAAAGGGGCAGAAAGCATGGTTCTTCACAAATTTGATATTAATTTGTGTGAAGTGAGGAGATGGAATCATGTGTTTTACAACGTGAAAAATTTTGCCGTTTACCTGCTGAGAGAAAAATATGCACACACCAAAAAATACTATTTTTTTAAAAAAACAAGAACTTAGCTAATCTATTTGTAATGAATTTAACAAATTCATTTTGTACATGAGAATTCTTGAAGATTGAATTTGCACTGATTTTCGAAAATTTCCTCATTGACCGAGAATCAAAAACAAGTCATTTGAACGTGAGAATATTTAATTGCTATCACTGAATTGCCATAGAAAAAATTAAAGGAATTCTTTAATTCCAGACTGTTTTATAAAATTGGCTTGTGATTTAAACACAGAGTAAAATTCCATGGAGATATAATGTTAATCAACAAATTCAAGAGATTGGTAATAAAAAAAAGTGGGCAGATCTATTTTTTAAAATAAATTTCAAAGTTCCCATCAACCGATTCCCTATTAAAACCAAGATCAAAAGAGGGAATCCTTTTGTCCTAAGTATACTTCATGAGCCGATTGCATGTGTAGGGAGTTCTAAACCAAATACCAAATATACTTAACGTGACGGATCAGTTCTTAATTAAAATGGGCATCACTTTCATAGTGACATCGATACTCGTACAGCATCGATAAGTACACCAAACTTTCTATGATAAATTAGAGTTTAAAGTTTCTCAAAAATTCGGATCTGTGTGTAGGAGTTACCTAATTTGTTATCGAAAGAGGGCTGAACATTTTAAATGAAATACACAAAGGATTGTACGTAATAGATCCATGTTAAGACGCAGACCTGTAATTAGCTTCTGAACTACAACGCTATAAATCTCCTCGCGTAATGGCCAGCCCACATTTTGTCGACTTCATTGATGTTTTTGTATTGGTACCACAAAGTGCATCAAGTGGCCAATATCTTGTTGAAATGTACCATGGTAAGCGGACCTCGGAATGCATTTTATTAATCTGGTAGGACAATGTAAAAACTTGTCAGTTTTTAGCAATTAAAAACTTTAATGGTGACCACCCACTAATCCGACTTTCCACTAGTCTTAAGGTCTACCATTCCAAAGCTCCACTAGACTGAAAGTCTACTAGTCCGAGGTTTTCTAGTCCGAAGGTCCGCTAGTCCGAAATATAGCATTCAACAGAAAATAAAAAGTTGAAATGGGCCTTTATCGCTCACCGTTAGCTCGAATGCCATCGTCTGAAAGAAAACAAGAGGTCCAAATGGGCCTACATCGCTCACCGGTGACACGCGTGTCATGGTTTCATTGAATACACCTGAGATAAGTGATAAATGAATGATCTTACCATAAAACAGAAATGCTAATGAAAATATTCATTAAGACTAGAATGGGCGTGACTGAGAATATCCCAGCTTGCTCCTGTATTTTGAAAGATTTGATAAGATGACCTACATGTACGAATGTACAAGGTGAAGGTCACAAAGTCAAAAATATTGATTTTGATATAAGAAAGGTCTTCTCACAAGGAACGCTCCTGAAAATTATATACTATTCAAAACCCATGGCCAATATTTAAGTTTTTAAAATATTTCTTTTAAAAGAGGAGGTGGGCCGGACTCCCCACACCCCTACCCTCTTCCACTCGACACTTCGTTCCTCGTCCGTTATTAAAAATATATTAGAATATACGAAAAGACTGAGAGAAATATACTTCAGAATGTCCTGGGGAAACCTCTCACCACGACTCCACTAAACGAAAAGGACACCACCTCTTGTATCTAATAGCGGTCCTTTGGACTGCACACCCACTCCTCGTTTACATGTACAATTCTGGAACCGACATTTTGAACCCTCTACTGAGAGCTTAGATGCATGTTGTCAAGGACTTGAAAATTTCACAAAGTAGAAAATTACACCGTTATCAGCATATAAAGTAAAAATGAAGACTACGCAAAAGGTAAGGCTTATTCAGAATATATACAGTTATCAACTGTTTTATATTGCTGCGGCAGACGATAGGACACTTAGCAAGATTTAGCATTGTCACGGTACTTTCGGCTTCGTTGCGAGTTAGCAATGTATTCAGCTACGTAATAGTGCTTAGCGCTATTTAACCGATATGCATATGCATGGATAATGATACTAGTGTAATACACTCAATCGGCTTTGCGAATACATACATACATACATACATACATGCATACATACATACATACATACATACATACATTACACACACACACACACACACACACACACACACACACACACACACACACACATATATATATATATATATATATCACACATACATGCATTACACACACACACACACACACACACACACACACACACACACACACACACACACACACACACACACACACACACACACACACACGCGCGCGCGTCTAAAGTCTAAAGATAGGAGAATGACTAATGTGTGTGTGTGTGTGTGTGTGTGTAATGCATGTATGTGTATGTGATATTTCTAATTTAAATGAAGAAATGACCATCACTACGTTTTGTAAAGATAGAAAAAAAATCACTTTATGAACACCTGGCTGTCAAATATTCAGAAGGCGCATGTGATATAAGAATGTGTTCAAGATATTTTGGTACAACATATCTATCCTTTTGTTCTTTTTTTTTTTTTTTCGCCCCGTGTGGACCCGGGTTAGAATAGGTCCTCAGTACCCCTTGCTTGTCGTAAGAGGCGACTAAATGTGGCGGTCCTTCGGATGAGACCGCAAAAACCGAGGCCCCGTGTCACAGAGGTGTGGCACGATAAAGATCACTCCCTGCTCAAAGGCCCTGAGCGCCAAGCATAGGCCTAAATTTTGCAGCCCTTCGGCGGCAATCGTGACTTCTCCATATGAGTGAAAAATTCTCAAGCGGGGCGTAAAACAACATACAGTCAATCATTTTCTTCTTTTTCATCTACAGTAATTATATATAAATGCCATTCAAAAATCATGAAGTCGCAGTACTTTTTCATGGAAACAATTTTACTGAAAAATGGAACAATTTTACAATCGAAACTAAATTAATAAAATTTCGATTTGGTAATGCAAAAATTTCAATAGATCGCTTCCGGTGAACGTTGTCATTATATAGTGCATTAGAAATATAGAAAATCTAGTGAACTGGAGTAGCAGTAACATTACGCAATATTTACATTTTCAATGTTTTTGCCTTCGATTTCAATTGTAAATGATAGCCATTTCCTCATGAATGCGATGTAAATGTGAACAATGTGCGCATGAATCTTAATAAATATACGTCTATTTTAAAAGTTAGTTGGGAATTCCGACAGAAATGAAAGTAGAATATACAAGTATAAAAATTGAAAATGCATGAAGGTATGAACTGCAACACTTTACACACTTCATGAAGTATGCTGGCGAAAAGCATCGCAGTTCATGCCCTCATTTATTTTCAAATCTTAAATAATGTACAGTTGGGAAACATGAAATATGGTTTGTTGAAGTGAACTCCAAAAAGGCACGATTATACAATATAAAAAGGTACCATTATACAATATAAAAAGGCACGATTATACAATATAAAAAGGTACCATTATACAATATAAAAAGATACCATTATACAATATAAAAAGATACCATTATACAATATAAAAAGATACCATTATACAATATATAAAGATACCATTATACAATATAAAAAGATACCATTATACAATATAAAAAGATACCATTATACTATGTATAAAGATACCATTATACAATCTAAAAAGATACCATTATACAATCTAAGTTAAATTCTATAATAGTATTTGCCTCAAATACCGAAGAAGAAACGTCCAATGTAAACTGTTCCCGTTCAGCATTATCTAGATTTCAAAGTTTTGATAGGGAGTACACCCTCTTTTCTGGTCTAACACTTTTCAAAACCTGGTACGCAGTGTCACAAAAGATTCCAGTAAAACGCATTCCGTTGGCAATAAATGCTGTCAAGAATGTCTTCCATCTGTTAAAAACTAGTCAGCTATTTGTGTTACTTCAATATAAAAGTCATGTGTTACGTTTGAAAGGTTTTTATTGACAGCGATTTCGTCGGTAATTCTGTCAATGAAACAATTTATACTTTTGAAACATTTATTTTTGTATCGCTTCATGTCAATTATCAGACACAATGTAAAAAATACAAATACAATACAGGCGGGGTCCTACTAAGCCGGGGTTTAGATTCAGTTTTGATCCCTGTGTTTGAATGTCATCATTTCCATAATTTCAACATGCGAACAGAAAATGTGTTACATGTAGCATTCTTAGCAAACGTGTGTTTAAATCAGATTTTGCGAAAACGAAGGATTGTGCCATTTCAGATAGGTGTTAGTGCCTGAATTTCTTTTTTAAAATCTCAAAAATGTGTTTGATAGATTATATATCATTTAACGAGAATTTTCCTCAGGGCTTTGAGCAGGGAGTGATCTTTATCGTGCCACACCTGCTGTGACAAGGGACCTCAGTTTTTTGCGGTCTCATCCGAAGGACCGCCCCAATTAGTCGCCTCCTTCTACAAGCAAGGGGCACTGAGGACCTATTCTAACTTGGGTCCTCACGGGGTTCATTAATGTGTGATTTTAAATTTCGAAATAGAATGTTGAAAACAAATAGTAGTATTTTACATGTTGAGAATAAATAGCATTATTTTCCAAGTCTAAAGATAGGAGAATGACTAATGTGTGTGTGTGTGTGTGTGTGTGTGTGTGTGTGTGTGTTCATGTATGTGAATATATATAGAACATTTACGTTTCACAGTAAATGTATATCATCGTGATATGAAATATGCATAACTCGAAAGTAAAGTATACATTCCCTGATTTTCTTGCATGATCTTCTGGTAGCAGCTAAGATATATTATATCATAGTCAAATCTTATATATTTCATATGGCATGTTTACAACATTACAAATATTACAGATAATAGGTGTATATTCAGAGTATACGAAAGGCCTTAAAATGTGCAATTTTCTTCAAGTCATGCAGTATGATAAGTTCGCTCAGTTGGTCCTATATTTAGGAAATGATAAAAATTACCTGGGAGCAGCTCGATCTATATAACTCTTAGGGTCTCAAGTGTTCGTGTAGAGCGAGTCACGACATGGAAAGTAGGGAAGTACCGTAGTAGGCGGAAGGGAGATAAAAATGGACGGTTCTAATATGTCTTTTACTGAAATTACGGCTGATAATCAGTTATGATATATTTAATTTCTAAAATTGTTTACCTTACCGATTTAATTATCTTTTCTTCAAAATCGTTCAGATAATGGATGCGTATACACTTGTCAATGACATGACTACATTGTATATTGACTCATGCATATACTGATTAAAAATTGAATTTTTAATTTGATTAGGCAAGTTTACGAAAGGCTTAGCTGGGAATTTCACTCCAGCGATGAAGGTTCTTTAAAGGTCAAAATGTAGCACCACCAAACTGTCCTGTAACATGTTGTTACAATGACGAATCGAACATACTGCTGAAGTGTGCCACATTAAATGGCGACAGAGACAGATGTTCATAGTGTTCCTACACGCTCGCAGTAGACAGAGACAGTCGTACACCTTACCGCAAACTGAACAGGGCCATGATCCCTTGATTTGAAGTCAAGGAGTAAGTTAATGTTTTTGAGAAGTCAAGGCTCTTCTATAATTAAATGATATTGACTTGACTTTATCCCCACGTATCTGAGGTATCATGAATACAGCGTAAAAAATGGAAAGAAAAGAAATAGAAAAAAGTTCGTAAATGAATTATTGTACCGATATATTTGTCAAATATCTTCAAATGCACTTGTAATTTCAACTATATGTATGTCTTTAAAAGAAAAAGTGAAGATAACGAACATTATTAATCTCATAAATCTCATAAAGAATACAAAATTGAGAGTAAAACAAACGGCACATCATAGATGGGGTCTGCTGCCTAGGAGGAGTACATTTTGTAAGTATCGTCTGCTGAGTGGTCACACTCAGCCCTATATCTTAATCGGGTAAACGGAGTAATCGGTAGTTAAAATTGCAAATTAGACCATTATAGCGAATATGGGGTTTGTGAAATGCTGAATTTAAACGAAACTGTTGAAACCCTTGTAACATCAACTTATTTATTAGTAGCAAGCCGCGATTTAAAATTTTATCATATGTAAAATGTGCTCTCCTGTATCGAATGAATTAAGAGACGTAAACACATGGTCTATATAGCGCAGGTGACAATGGAATATTGCTATATAAATATGGGAAGTTGGCGATGGAGAAACTGATGTCATCCCATTTGTCATAAAGTCGATTTATTAGATTCCTATTAACTTTATTATGTCCAATAAAATATTCAAATACAAAACAGATATTGAAGATTGTGGTGTCTTATTTCGAGTTTGCTGGGATATATCGTATCGATTTGATGTTAATAAATAAAAGTTGTCGATGTATCTAAATGTTGAGTTGATGGCCATAGCATAGAGGTTTTTTTCTTCTTGTGTAGAACCTGCCTCATAAGACTACAAAAGCAGGTCAGGTAATAAAGGTGCACAGTTCATGCCCATGGGGATTCCAACCTGATCATCAAAGACTACGTAATATTGTTAAAAGAATTCCCATTGTCTTTTTTTTTTATATCAAATTCAGAGTACTTATGCGTTCATGTATAATCAGCGTGGTGCTTAATAACTTTTTCTCTTTTTTTGATATTTGATTAGAAGATATTTCCGAATTCCATTTGTATTGAAGAAGCAGCTACATGTGTATATAATGTCGAAAAACCTAGTATTTAATTCATCGTGGGGAATGGTGGAGTAAGGTGTTGAAATTTGTACATTTTGATGTTGTTGGTTTCGGAAAAGTTTTGTAATTTCAAATTTAGTAAAAGGCCTTTGGATTTCTTAAATACACATTTTATTCACACCACTTTTCGCATTTGCTATGGCACATTAAATCCAAAGTTTCTCCTCCACAACATTTAATACTTTTGTAAAGAGAAAAGATGGGGACTTGGTAGAACATTTACAGGACCCTGCAATGTGTCTCTGTTTATAAGGGTATTTTTACAGTATAAGTAGAGTAATTCATATTCATTTGTTCCTTTGACTGGGATATTAGATATTAAATGTGTTTAAAACTGAAAGGTGATTTTGAATAATTTCGTCTTTTGAATGGTAACTAGGAGTATAAGTTGAAATAGGAAATGTAAAATTAAAGCCAAGTTCGTTTAAAATACATTTGTAACAATGAGCCTTACAAAGACAACGTTGATATAAGCTGAAACCAATACATATTTCTTATGTAACCTATATAATTCTTTCGTCACTTTTGATTTACTACATACAAAAAAAAAAAACAAAAACAAAAAAAACCCAAAAACCCAGATGCGGTACGCATTTTTGATTTTTGAATACTAGATTTTAACATTCCTCTTAGACATTTTAGCGTCAATTTCTTTTTCATTAACCATCGTCTGGCATATTCTTCAAAAGAATTCATAGAGAAATTCTGCCTCCAGTTCAAAGATTGGGGTTCTCTGAACTTCGGACCTTTTAAAATTTAAAATAATGAATTACGACATCACCAGCCATTCAGTTGAAAAGTTGAAAGAGGGAAGGACAAGAATTTGTATAAGATGGTCTACATGTATATCTAGGCACTGTAATTTTGGATCCAGTAGTAGAAGTAAATGTGATATATATATATATATATATATATATATATATATATATATATATATATATATTTAAATTTACAACATTCCTTGTGTCCTATTTTCATACATTGCTATGTTACTAAAGTACTTCTGACTATACACTGAATGTGATGTGTGTAATCCGTTACATATGGTCATGTTATGTATACATGCATTTCAAGGTATGCCTGGTTTCTAAGAAATAAGCTTTCATTCATTAATGGATTTTTCTTTATTTATTTTTCTTTTCTTTCTTTCGTTTTTCTTTTAATATACACATTCTTATTAAGTTGGTAGTGCTATTCAGTTTATGTGTCCCGAGGACCATGCAGTATTTTATCAATACCCTTTTTTCGTTCGTTTTTCAAATTTTATAAATTTAAACATCGTTTTAAATAAGTATTTAATATAGATAAGAGATTTCCGTAATTTGTTGGAACTATAAAGATTGAATTAAGAATTGAATATTCCAAATTTGTATAGTAGGAACTTGAAATCTTTCATTTACTCCCTCAGTATAGGACACCTTCGCAGAAGATAAACCACAATCAATGTTGCAAGTAGCCATGAACGGAATGCATACAGATTGGATCACACCTCTGCAGGTCTTCAACCTTCCGTTTTTACGTTCTCACTGAAAATACTTCATTAAATTGATTAGATATTGACTCGTTACGGGTTTGATCAACGATACAACAAAAATGCGCCCCGCGGCAGCATGGGAAGAAAACTGTTCAGACCACGGAAATATTTTCGTCTTGTGCGCATCAATTTCACTTATATATTCTGAAAGTGGTTTCGGATATGTGGAATATCCAGATTTTAAAGATATGGCCATTGGTATAATTACCCAGATTGTATAATTTGATTTGGAAAAAAATCCGTCATAATGTTTTTCTTGAAGATATGTAAATATCTTGTCGTTCGCAAATTTTTAGAAAATGATTACTAAATGCACTGATTTTGATAATGTTAGTGTCTGTCAGAAAATAGAAACAGCGGGCACCATCATCATGTTCCAGTTGTAGTTTACTTCGTATACGGAATCAAAAATACATTTTCTTCGTGGTTCTTTGAGCAATTGCAATCCATCATTCCAAATGTTGAAATATTCGGTAACATCAGAACTTATTTAAGATGATTTTAAAGACCTCCAAGATAATTTTACATGACAAATGGAAAGTAAACGAAAGGAAATATATTTTCTACAGACAATAACTCCGTCGTGCTGGTAATAAACCACAGAAGGTTATGATGAAACTCCAACTTTAACACATAATAAAACTGTGTGTCTGCAAATGAATTATGATTTAATTGCAGACGACCGAAATATGAATTAACACGGGAACAGACGAGAGATATTAAATACAACGTTCATCACAGCGAAACATAGCCTTGTCAGTGGTTGCACTAATTACCCATAGAACAGAATATTGTTTTCTCTGAAATTATTTAGACACAAAATATTTGTTAATTCATCACATCACCTATGATGTAAATATGAAATACAGTTTTATTTTCGAGATTTTATATACATGACTTATTTTAGGAATTGACTTCTTCAAGTTTCACAGCAGCATGAATTTGTGAGAGGGTATAGTACTCCTGTTTCCTCCTACAAAACGATCCCTTGACCCCGACATCCGAGCTAGTTGGTAAAATGTTAGTCTATAGCTAGTGTTCAAGTGTTCATTGTTATTTGTATGTTCGACATCAAAAAATGAATATTCTCTCTCTCTCTCTCTCTCTCTCTCTCTCTCTCTCTCTCTCTCTCTCTCTCTCTCTCTCTCTCTCACATACCACTGTTTTCGTCAGTAACAAATAATTTTCGAATATATTAATTTTGTGGGAAAGAAATTGTTTAAAAATTTTCCCTTTTGTCAGTTTAGAATCCCCAGGAGAACGAGGAGAACAAGAACAGACTGCGACTCCATGATCCCTATTTAATGACAAATTCATGTTGAATGCGGGAGGATTTGGCGATGAGAAAAGTAAATGAATTGCCGTATTGTGTATTGATCAGCGTGGAATTTAGCATCTAAACAGAAATTAATGACGGGTCAGAACATACATCATTGCACGGTCAAAGGAGGCGGTGTAGGGACACTATCTGCATGACATAATGCGGTTATGCTATCTCCCCTTAAACATATTTATCATAGCTTTCTAAACTGTCCTCGCACATTGTCTTGAAAAGGCTATCATAGGGGTTGTTCCTTTACTTTGTCCCAGTGAGCGACCAACTCTATTTCGAATTTTTTTGGAATTGAATTTGCTACTTCGCGGACCTATTAATCTATTCTATCGTTGATTTGTGGATTAAAGTGTTTCGATATCTGTCACGAAAACCGGATTATTTTTCATGTAAAATCGGAAAAATTACACCTTTGCCGAGTCTGTCCCGCTGGGCAGTTTGTCATACGAGGATAGGAGGTCAGAAACAAGTAAAAAAGTGATCAAATTTTGTTTTTCTAATTTGCAATATATTTGAAGGGGCGTTATTTAGCAAAGGAATCACGAATATTTTTCTCGTACATCGTTTACAATCTATGTGTCAGTCATATGGTTATTGCCGGAGGAAAGCCATGTATACGTAACAAGTGCGCAAGCCACATAGATAATGGTGAGACATAAATGAAAACACGTTGGGGATTACGAAAAATGCCTATTCCTTCAAATTCAATCAAACCGACGACTTGTTAAAACGATACATGTTGATTCCTACTTCAGAAATTCACCAAACGACAAAGGCACTGTAACTGACTTCGTAATACAAAGTGTACAGAAAGTATACAGTCAGTACACAACACCTCTGTTTTTATCTATGAGCAATCGAAGAAGGTGTCCAGTGCGGAGAGCGTCAGGTTATAGAGAGTAATGCGCTAAACTTCTGCATAAATTTTCTCCCAGTGTGTTTGTACCTTTTGGCGCGCATGCCATCCTTCAGAACTCCCATCGTCTGCAAGTGACACTAGAAAAATTCCTGCAGGATGCGAAACCAGTAAATAGAATTTTTCGACCAGTGGTCGCGCGTCATAAAATTGCATAATTAGCTAGAGTAAATTTCATCGGTTTTAATTGTGTGGAAACTTTCCGATTCCTTCTCATTCTTGCACTGTGATTCTTCATTTGGGACAACTGATTTTAATCGGAGTACTTTAAAAGAGGGGAAAAAAACTTGGTGCTGATTTGTTGAAGTCGAAATTAGTCAATTTCTAGTAGGAGTTAAAAGGAATTGCCTGGAATATGAATAAACATTCGGACTTTTTCTTCGAAAAAAGATGCATGCATGTGAAAAATGCCAAATTTTAAGCCCATAACTTTAGGGATCATCAGTTTTGTACTCTTTGGAATTTCCTCATCCGTCGCTTACTTTGGGTAAGTTTCTTCAATTTTAATATTTTATACTTTTATGCCTAAATTAAACAATCCATGAAATTTTGTAAAGAACTTATTCTGAATTAAACATGAATTGTCTCCTTATGACTCGATAAGATACTGTTCTTAACAAGAACATCGTGTATCGTGAAGCAATCGGCTCTTGCCAAGATGAAAACTCACGTGGAAGTGGTTCAACGTGTCTCGAATTTTCTCTAGCACAACTAGTCCACTAGAAAATGCTCACAAACATTAGGTAGTTCTTGATAAGGCAAATGATTGAATAATTATTGAATTCGATTTTAACGTGATTTAGCAATAAAAATATCCTTTACTGTCTTTTATTACTCGTCATCTGTAAAAATACTTATTTTATCAGAAAAGAAATACTACACTGAAACTTTCATTTAAATGGAACAAAATTGCAAACATTCGTGAATAGACTCAATTATCTCATTAGTATTAGAGGATTTAACGCGACAGAGATAGACTATTTTCAGATCAATTGGAAAAATATCACTGCTCTAATTTCTCAGTTTAGCCTTACCCCGCCTGTGTTAAGTACTATACACACAATAGAGAGTGCGTTTATTAAAAAAAATCTTTTTAAGGGCATCATTATTCTTATCTGCGTTTTTGAAAGTTATTTCACAATGACACAAGGGAAGAGGTTCCAGAAAAAAAGCTTTTAAATCTTGTTTAATATTTTAATCACGGGTTCTTCAATAGTGCTTGCTTAGTAAAACAACTGCGCGTGTAATGATTTTTCTCCTTTAGAAGACCACGCTTTAAGCTTCTGATCATCGTGGTTGTTCTTCACCAATTATCGGCTATCAAATAACAGATAAACCGTAATTACACATAACCATAACCCAGAAAAAGGGGGTTGCAATGAAGTGCATGGCAATAAGAAGAAAATACGTCAAAGAATTATTGTACAACTGTTCATCAGGCTCGAACTTCTAAAGAGTTGATCCTTAAAATACAGGTGGGTCCATTAAGATGAGATCTTGACTATATCAATATCGAGAAAGAACGTCAAGTCTCTTTGAATACGAGAGGCAGATTTTCTTTGAGCCGGAGATGAATGGACAATATGTATTCTATAATATCTTCTTTACGCAAGTGCTAACAGCATGGTGAATGTCATTGAATGCTCAGATCAGACTCTTCGCCAACACAATCCTCGCCGCGTTTCACCATATTCTCATGGTCATACCGCTGATACATCATGGCAGTTATAGAGCCAAAGCGAAATACTAAAAGCTAACATACTTTCTAGCAGTTGCCAATTCCACATTTATCACAAGAATCGACCTTTACCCACTGAATCTAAGCGATAATGTTAATGCTAGTTTCAGACAGTTTGCTGCAAAATTCTTTGATTAAACACAACATCCTGCAGTTCGATGTATTTTGTAAATTTTCGAAATCGACTTTCAAATTTCGATTAATTTCCTGTGCATAAAGATGCAATGAACAGTATGCTTTTGATGACTGATTCGTATATCTGAAATGCATAATTTTATGTAAATTTCTTAATTAGCCTGAATTTATTTATACCATTGATTAAATCTGCCTCGCACCCAAATGATACTGTCAGTATCATTTAGAATGATGCAGAACTATAGTTTCACTATTCCTACAGTAATTGAATTGATGATACACAAATTATCTGGTTACTTCACAAGGAACAAAATAATTTAAATTTAGAGAGTTAACATTCACACCCTTCGTTCTAAAAACTGCATTTTGAAATAAACAGGCTTTTCGACACAAATCTTGTGAGCTTCGTTTGCCTATCAGCAATAAATGACGATACATAGTTTGCCATTTTAAAAGCCGTATAGTGATCTCATCACTTCTTGCTATGATTCATGAATGCATTTTCTTTTGGTGGAGGTTAAACCAAGGGGAGATAATTGTTGCATCCCACACGTTTTTTGATCCCCAGGTCTTGCCCCCTGGTAGCTAACTACGACTCACTTTCAGGTAATTAACGACCCGGTCTGTATATGTATACATCCACCGACGCAAAATGTTTTAGCAGTCATAAAATAGTTTTTTTTTAAAATTTAAAAAATGATGCAGCAAGGACACAGGAAGTGAATGAGTACAACTTTATTATTAGAACAACTTTTTGCCCATCTTTTCAATCTATAGAGATTTTTGATGGAGCATTTTAAAATGATTTCTTTGTGTGTGTGTGTGTGTGTGTGTGTGTGTGTGTGTGTGTGTGTGTGTGTGTGCGCGTGTGCGTGTGAAAAATAATTTCATTTTTGATTCTAAGGATTCCCAGATACATCTCCAATTTGTCCCAATCCCTAAAACTACTGTAATTATGGTGTATATTTTGCGTTACAGTCGCTATGTTGATAGAATAAACAGCTACTCATTCACTACCAATAAATTACAACACAGCTATTATTGAAGTGATGAAAAATAGGGGCTGTTAACTGATGACAAGATTTAAACTGGATATAATCACAACTTTCAATTTACTGATGACTTTTTGATTTCCTGTAATTTAAGAGCCACAAAGTTGACCAAATGATGGTGAACAACCATTTGACAGAACTATTTAAGTTTCCGTTAATACTTATTTCTTGTTCAGAATACAAATCTTTTCAATGAACTACATGGCCATTAATAAATGTGCGGTTTACCATCGATATATTCTGAGATTAATTACTATGTCCAAAGTGGTTATTTCTTTTTAAGTCTATTGTTTCAGTTGCGATCAATGGGGTTGTACATGTGTATAGGAAACCCAGTTTTTGAAATTTATTGTTTGATTTCCGACACTTGGAACTGAATTCGGTCACTGTCTTTTAGTGACCCTTGATCTCTGTTTCTAACCTGTATTTTAACTCTCTTTTTTTCAAGTCTGTGGAGTTTGTATTCAATTCTTATGACAGATGAAAATATCGGACAACCCTATATGAAACAGTTAAATTACTAGGTAAATTGCATTTGGAGAATGCATTATTCTTAAAAAAATATTAATAATAAAAAATAAATAATGCAAAATAATATTATTATCAGCAAGAAATAAAATCAGCTGTCGTTTGAACGAATCTTAATTTTTCATTTCACGTAACTTCGATTGCTAGCACACACACACACACACACAGAGAGAGAGAGAGAGAGAGAGAGAGAGAGAGAGAGAGAGAGAGAGAGAGAGATCCATAATGAAAAAAGAGTAAATCACTATACCGTAACTATATGTAAGAATCCATTCTCATCATATGTTTAAGGTTTTTAGTAGAAAATAATTCTAGTATTTTCTAGAGCGTTTGCTATGATAATCAAGAGCGGAGTATCATACGAGTCCTTTCATAGGATCCGATTTGCTCACGTTAAGATTACAAAGTCTAATAAAGTCTATATGACGGGTACATTGTAAACTCATGGATTTGAGGCTATGTTTTTTAATCTGTATTTTGATGTATATTGGTCCCAGTCACATTATCAAACGTCTGGTTACTGATGTTCTACTACGAGTGTGAACGTTTGGTTTTCAGGTTAACATCGACTGAAGTGTTAACCCTTACTCTGGATCACCCAGCATTCCGAGACAATCGTAACTCTGGAGACTCTCGAACTTTTCTGCCGTCAAAGTTATGTGAAATGATGAAGCTCTATCGGAAACAAAAGAAAATGTGTCGAAGAGGACGAGGGACTGTGCACGCATTGATGGAAGCTATTCAGACTTCCGTTCTTGAATGTCAGTACCAATTTCAGAATGAGAGATGGAATTGCTCTATTGAAGAGCCCTACAGACAAAATATATTGAAAAAAGGTATTTGAACCTTTTCACATTTTTAAAATATTGCTGTTAATCTTTGTGGCTTTTCATTTCTATTTTACATGCACTTGTATGAGTGCATTTACATGGGAATTTGTCTGAAGCCAAAAACTTGCAAAACTGGGCGATTGTTGTGCGAAAAGCCTCAATTCCTTTCCATTTCATAATCTTCGATTCATAAGAGGCACATGAAAGACTAACAAAGAAAATACGATACTTGTTACGGGGAATTTTTTTTAATGACAGCACCATGCTTTATTTACCCATTTAAAACAGAACGATAATGTAATTTGAACCAATATGAAAAAAAAAAAATCAAATGTCTTAAAATACATTACTATAGACTGTTGAATTTACTTAGTCATTTAGCATTGAATATGGCATTTTTTTGTACTAAAAGCCTCCTACCCAATATACAATATAACCTGTTTTTATACAATATAACCGGTTTTTTTTATTTCGAATCAAACCATGTCATTGACATACGTAACCTTGACATTGTTCAATTGCTAATAGTCTAAACTGAAATAGGGCCAAATACTTTGTAGTTATGAATAAAGAGAAAACGCCTATCAACAAACTATTATGGGATTAATAATCCCTATAAAAAGCACAATGTTAAAAAGTTTTTTTGCGTTAGAGGATAATTGTTTAACCCCATAAGTCAATTGGCGGTTAGCAAGTCGTCTTTGAAATGACAAAATATAAGGTATGATTGATATGCAATGGTTGGAGTTAAATACTGATGTACTTAAGTATTATGGACAACTTCTTATATTTCATACATATATCAATAAAAAACAAGGGGGCACTCGATTTTCGGTATGAAAGAGCTCATTGACAACCAACATTGATAAAAAGTCGTCAAAATATATGACAGGGCATCTCCTTACTGAAACATGCAGTTTAATTATACATTGGTTATGTATTTGTTTCATGCAGTTTTATTATGCATTGGTTATGTATTTGTTTGAAAAGTGTGATATGATATAAAACAAATTCCTTCTTCGTCTATGAACCCCACCCCCAAAAAACCCCTTCTATGTTTGCATTGTAATGATTAAAATATATTGCTCTTTTATCATGTTCCTTGTGGATGGGATTCAACGAAGCTTCTTTGAATAAAAAAAAAAATCCTTCACCTAACGCACTTGAATCTGATAATAATAATATATATGTCCAGTACAGACCTTAGTTAAATATCGGGGGGAAAAAGTGTGAGTAAAAAATTATCCAGTTGGATCATAAAACACAAACAGGTAATAAACCCATCAGGTAGCCAACATTTCTCGTCCAGCACTTATCAAATTGGTGAAAAAGCATCCATTACTATCGAACAATGTTTTGCACGTGATCTATCACAAAGTAATAGATTACAATCAATGATGATCGATAGCAGCGGGAAATTTGTCCCAAGGAGTCCCGATAATCTTGGGACAGCAGACGACTCGACTTAGTTGTTTGCTCATAAGGCAAACTTCAAACGATAAATATCACGATGTAACAGAGTATGAGATTTACTCGGATTTAAATCAGGAACTTGGCGACATTTCTTGGGACGCATTCACTTCACACCATATTCTAACAGATTAGGTAATCTTCCATGCTAAGTTATTGGGCATTCTTAGGTCGCCATGACTGGTCTTTTCACAAAACATTGAAATGTATGCATAGGTCCTCATTGCTCTCAAACTTGATTCTTTATTTTTTATGAATTTACTGCATTTGCTTCAATCGAACTAATCGCCATGGTCCAGAACTTGTACATATAGTGTCTCAGAGACAGAAAAATGATTTTCTTGTTTAAAGATTTTCTCTATTTCATTATATAACAATTACATGTTTGAAAGGATTTTGAAGTTCTAGTTAAATAGCTCCTTTACGAATTAAACTGTTTCTTTCTGGAACTGCTATTAATGTATGTCCTTAATGTACCAAAAGCCAATTAGGTCAAAAAAATAGCGAATTATGTATTCGTTTTATCTTTCTCGCATATCAAAATTGACTTGACCTTACCAGGGAATTAAAACTAGGTCTTTAGGATTAAATTCCTATCAGAAGGAAAACAGGAAATTAGAATCTCTCATAAACAAAGAGCAGATCATGTGTCAACTTGATGATTGATATTTTGTTTTCTGCCATAAAAATACAGGACGATTGGTATAGTAACCGAAAACCACATAAATAATATTTTATAGACTTATGGTGCGGATTATTTGGCAGTAACCTAACGCTGCATAAAAAGCTTACAACCATAAAATAACCCATCAAAATTTCCGTCCAGCCTGTGATAATTTACATGGATAAATGCAATTCATGATTACAAAAAAGTGTTGGTGATTACTAAAACCTTGTACGCCATGTTTTTATACGATCATTCGCCTTATTCTCATACACAAAACACAGATCATGTGATTTATTAGGCGAAAACTATTCTTTAAGTTTACAATACCTCAATCCAACGGACAGCCTTTAAGCATTTTGGTAGAACATCATTTTTCATATGACAGACGTCATGTTATGAAATAGAATTCTTCTACATAACAATGGTTTTCTGTAGACAGTTGGTTGTTGGAGAAACATTAACCTCATAACCTCTTGTTTTCTTGGTAGCAGTTTCACCATTTTAGCCGTTTTTTCCCATACAAACCAGTGGGAGGACAATAGTCTGATTTGACAATACATATGCTATGTCCTGAAAATATATGTCCTATACACGTCTTCCTTCCTTCTTGTCGTTCAGATAGGTTTCCCAGTTTATGTATTACAATTAGCATTGTATTGAAGTTCACTTCTGTTAAACTTTAATATATTACATCTTAATTGACAAAACTGAAAGCACTTTACACATTTAACTGAACATATTTTTTTTAGGGGAAAGTACAAAAAAAAAAATCAAAAAATCGACGTGTTTACTCTTAAAACAAACAAATCCCATTAACCGTCTTAAGACAGCATCCTAACTCAAATAGATAATACAGACTAATTTGTCATTGCTCTGACTTTTCATGTTGCGAGGACAAACATCTCCCGGTGGTATGGCGGTATAGGTATGTCCGGTACAGGCCAACGGATCCCTTAATGTTAGTAATTATCACAACCTAAATAATAATGTCCGATATTTACAGGTGAGAAAATCAAAATGACACGCACTGTGGGAAAAGTAAACTAACCTGGTTGGAATTGCATTATGGGAACTTTCTTTTTCTTCCTTTCTTTTTATTTATTAATCATTTATTTGTTTTGTTGTTGTTTATTTGTTGGTTTTTTTTATGGGGGGGGGGTAGTTTTGTTTTTTTTTCCTTTTTTTTTTTTGCTTTCCTTTCCTTTGTGTGCTTTTTTGCATTTTTTCTTTTATATATTAAATTTTTTTTTTCGCTTCGTATTTTACTAAAGATCAAACCGTTTCTTTTACTCAAAGTCTCGAATCGAAATATAAAGTAATATTACTAATTTGCAAACAGTTCTGACTTCTTTTTTCTACCCATATATCCGTGACCGAGTGGTTAGAGCTTCGCGCTCAAAATCACAAGGCCTCTCACCTCTAGTCGGCGCGGTTTCGAATCTCGCTCGCGCAGTTATATGTGAGAAAGTTTGCCAGTTTACTTTCGGAAGGTCGGTGGTCTCTTCCCGGGAACATTGTATCTGTGGTTCTCTCCTCCACCAATAAAAACTGGATGCCACCAGATAACTGAAAAATTGTTGAGTGTGGCGTAAAATAGCAATCAATCAATCTACCCATATATAATTATGGTACATGTAGAAACAATCTTCTCGTAGAATCTCGCTGCCTCATTGATTGTGAAATAATTAATTCGATTTTTCTATTTATGAGTTAACATAATTAAAATTTCAAATTAGAAACAGCATATTTATTAGTGATATGATTTGAGAAAAATATGTAAAATATATATAATTAAACTCCAACTCTACTTTCCCAATGGTTAAAGAAGTGAAGAGAGTAATGTAAACCCTCTTGGGAAGTATTTCAAGATTTTTGTATATTTAAAAAGAATGCTCCACATATTTCAACTTCTAAACATTTGTAAATATAGTTTTGACGAAAGAATACACACGCTGACGAACAGCCAGGTGATGCAACGGCGAGGCTGATTTGATAAGAGATATACGACTCATTCCCAAGAACTTCGATGAAAATCACATAAGATTCCATCGTTTTGATATAATATATTTATGCAACTGAGTGACGTCAATTTTTTCTCTACGAATTCATATAATGGATCAAAGATGAATGACCAGTTATCATTTTCAATCGAATAAATATTTCTTATTAAATATTAGAAATATTGATATCAAATTTACCACGACAAGTATCTGTCAATTTTGGATGGTAGTCGTATTGTTTGGTTTAGACAATTATTATACTCTAAAGGCGATGATTCATAGGTGATAAAGGGGCCATCATGGAATCCCAAATCGCCATTTTATGTCCATATTTCTACACCATTACTCTGCGCGAACAAAGACTACACGATTTTTCAGGGTGGTCGTCGGGAGATGGAATTAATTCAAATTTACAGACTCATTGAATTGTCGTTAGCATAAATTGGAGTTCCACCTTTAATCGGAGTCATTGTTAATGCATTTTATGACACTACATTGGCGCACGGATACAGGTCTAATTACTCCTGGATTACTGCGCCTCGCCTCCCACTAGCGATAAACAGGTGATACTAGGATGGTGAGATACTTACAACAATTTAGGAAAAATAAACCACATTTATTCTCGGAGGGCCCATTGAAATACACTGGGAAATACCGGTGGAATGACTATGCATACGAATGTTGCAAATTAATGAACTCTTTAAAAACTCCTTTTACATGTAATTAGTGGCCTCCACCCTCATTAAAATCTGGTTAGGCAGCTAGTGTGAATTATAACTGTCACATATTTAAAATAATGAAAGTTATACAAATGTATAGAATCTTACAGAGATGATCGTAAGGCAATTTCATCAATGATGCGGTCATATTTATCGTATTCTTAATTTTTAATTTATCAATTTATAGGTTATAGAGAAACTTCATTCCTGTACGCAGTCTCGTCTGCAAGTCTCGTGCATACCTTTGCGCGTGGCTGTAAGAGTGGGCAAATAGACAGATGTACCTGCGATGAATCTAAGCATTTGAATAATGTAGAAGCTTGGAAGTGGGGAGGATGCGGTGATAATATCAAATTCGCTCTCAAATTCACCAGACGATTTCTCCGACGGGCAAAGACACGTGGCAAAGACGTAACCGCCAAAGTAAACCAGCATAACAGCCGTGTTGGAATAAAGGTAAGCTTTTCAACACCCGGAAGCAATAATTTGTCTGTGTAACTACAATTCAACAAACAGCTTGCACAAACTGTAAACAGTGTTTTTTGGGAGTTTTTTTGAACTAGAATTCATTATCGTTAAAGTTCTGTCTTTCTTCAAGAACAGAAACTTATACCCTTGTTTTCTATCAATGATGTATTTGAACCCCATACAAAAACTAATCATTTACTTAGTTACCAACTTGTCAGCACAAATACACTGATCATTGAGATTTACCAGCAAAATCCAATAGAGCTTCCCCCCTTATCAAAACCACTTAATACCGACCGACAAGACAAGATAATTGTGTGTATTCAGTGAAGATCACATTCAACAGTAATTGTCTATATCATGTTGTTGAGATCAACCTCTTGTTTTCCGTTTACCCCTACACTAATCAAGAATCGGGAGTTACAAGGTGTCTATGAAGAAATCCAGATATCCACTGTACAGTATGGCCAAGGGAAATAGACTGTCGCTTTTCGTTTTTTGTTTTTTGTTTTGTTTTGTTGTTTTTTTGTTTTTTATTTTGAAATATTTCTCTTTGGTCTGTCTTTCCACAAATTTTACCATATCCAATAGATAACGTAGAATACATTTATAATTCATTTATGAATTATGGTTTGTGGTATTATCAGGGAGAGCCATGTTGAATTGTTGATATACTGATTAGAACGTTATTCGCACAATTTAGTGGGAACTCTACCTTAGCTGTATTTGAAATTTTTGCATTTTAAAAATGAATAATATCCCTGAACTCTATGTGTTACACTGGTACCATGTTGCAAAGCATTTTCACACGAATGTAATCTGCAAGTTCAGGAAATCAAACGCAGAAAAAGTTATTTGAGGTGAAATTCTTTCATTTCTTTACAGGCGCAAGGTCTACAAACTTAACTCACTTCCATGAACTCACTATCTACAGATCACATGCTCAATTACCTGCACGAGGATACATTGTTTTTCTATTTACATATGTACTTTCTAATGTTTTGGCTAGCTTAAACTAGGAGCGAGAAATATAATACGAATGTCAGATATCACACAAAAGTATAAAAAATGAAATAAACGGTCTTGCGGTCACCAGCTGGTGAACGTTCAGCCACCTCAAAGCGAAGCTGAAAAAAATCATTTGTCTCTATTAGTTGTTCACATAAAAAACAGTGAGGAAAGGTGCATGTTTATTTGAAAATCGTTTGGATGTTTATAGAAACTCTCGTTTTTTGGCAGTCTGTAATATCATCTGTCCCTGAACTAGGCCGATATTGTTTCCAACCCGTTCTGTTAGTTTTGAGGACGTGGCCTAGAAAAAGGGGAGGGTGTTGCGGCATATCCTTAACAACATAATGCCTAGCAATAGGGAAGGGGGTTGCCGGCTGTCCTTAACAACATAATGCCTAGCAATAGGGAAGGGGGTTGCCGGCTGTCCTTAACAACATAATGCCTAGAAATAGGGAAGGGGGTTGCCGGCTGTCCTTAACAACATAATGCCTAGCAATAGGGAAGGGGGTTGCCGGCTGTCCTTAACAACATAATGCCTAGAAATAGGGAAGGGGGTTGCCGGCTGTCCTTAACAACATGCCTACAAAGGCTAAGATATCCTTAGATTTTATATCGCTGAAGTTTTTGAAATCAGTTTATATATGTATATGCATTCTATTAATAGGGAAACAGAACATAATAAAGAGGGCTATGAAAAACGCTTCACTTGTCATTCAAAGTGTTTCAATACACATTTTGCAGCCATGTCTCTGTCACTATAGTTTTTGTTTTAGTTTATTTTGCTTGAAATGTGCTTACTTTGCGTTGTCATCGTACAGTTACTTTTTTCATATACAATTATATTATCTTACTTTGTCACTGTCAATCATTTATTAGTCATTATGTTATTGCGTAAGAATTAAAAGGCTGGTAAAAATAACTGATAACTCTCAGACTGATTAATGTGTAGGCAGCCTTGACTTCATTTGAACCAAGGTTTTGATTTTTCTGCCAAGACTATGGGATTTGTCTATCAATGAAGTTTCGTACGCGTGTCGAAAACATAGACCACCCTTTCTTGTTCATATCAATACTTGCTATTTGTACGTAGCGGTAGGTCCCAACATTGTGACCCTACAAATATCCTCCAAAGGCTCACACAAACCAATCTCCGTGTTTTACAAATTCGAAAGACAAATACCTAAATTAATTTCGTGTTATTTACACATTTTTGCAGTTATAATGTTGTGCCGGTGTAAACCTCTCACTCGGTTTGGGATGACTTTCTTGTTCAACATGTCACTCACTGATGCCTCATAGAGGGTTGGGATTAAATGTACATTAATCTGTGTCATTTCGAATGAAAATGTTAATTGAGATACGTTGTTATAAACGCAAATTTTCTTGTAAAAGCGCATTTTCATTTTGACGTGCAATATATATCACGTTTTATATGTGTGTATGTATGTATGCACTTTATATCTCGACATTGTGTTATCAAACATTTCATTCAGAATATATATATATATATATATATATATATATATATATATATATATATATGTATGTATGTATGTATGTATAAACGGATCTTGAATTGAATGAGAGAAGTAGTATTTTTTAGGTCAACTGAATCACTCTATAACTATTCCGTTCTTCGTCGTCCGTCGTTTGTCTTGCGTTGACAATTGAAAAAATTTAACCTCTTCTTGATAAATGCCATCTCAATTCTTTTCAAATTTGGTATGAAGCATCTCTAATTGTAAATTTCAGATTTTATGCACTCATGGGGCCTTACGGGCGGAATAAACAACCGCCAAAAATTGACCAATTTTCAAAAATCTTTTCTGTACAATCGCACATATGTAAGAAAACCTAAATGCATTGTCATGTAGAGCAGGAAGCCCTATACTAAAATTGTAAATTCCATGATCCCAGGGGTAGAAGTTCTGACTCCAGGGCGGTGGCAAACTTTACCAAAATTATAAATTTCATTATCACAACGTAGGATTTGGGTTTCGGGGTAGGGCCAGAATTATCATAGTGATTATGAAAGACGTCATCTTCATTTTTTTCGATGCTGTTTAAAAAAATAAATGCATATTTAGGAGAAGCAAAAAGAGGGTGTACCAAAATTGTGAATGTTGGAACCCCAGGGTTCTAACTCTTGATTGTGTCAAAAATAGTCATACAATATTAATGTAACATATAATGTGTAAAATCTTCCATCAATATGAGTACTTTCTGGGGTATATGTGCAGTAACACCTCTTATCTTATACTGCTTTGAATATTAGTATGCAAAATAGAAAATTTTTATAGCTTTCACAGACTTTGAGGCTAAAAAGATTTTAAGTTGGGTGACCGATAAGGTTTGTGGGCTCCTTGTAATGTCTTGTTATTCTCAAATGAAAACCAATTTCATTTGTTGAAAATCGTTTGAATCCTTGCAGGCAAATTAACGAATTTCAAATACATTTCTTCTATGGTTCTTTAGTTTGGATATTATGATGTCAACCACATTCATTCTTCCAAAAGAAAAATGTTTTGTTAAAAAAAGAAGAGTTCATAAAATATTTTGTCAGAAATATAAGGTATCCGTTGGTCCTGATGTCATTGATTTTAAAACTCTTGGTACGTACAACATATCTGTATATAAAATATTATAAAATTTTAGAAACTTTATAAAGTTATATTTCTTGAAACACAGGGAGTTTGAATCAAGAACTTTTTGATACCTACCCTCGATCGAGATGGCTAGACTGATATATTGTGTATAGGATAGAGATGATTGTTTGGCAAAATAAAAAGCAGTTGTAAGTTCTACCGCACTCGTTCCAACATCTTGGATTTAATAGATATACACAACCTGACATAAACACAGACACAGAAGATTAATATGTTTACATTCTTGATTAATGATCTATTAATGGAATTGTCTGTGACCTCCACGGACACTGACCTGGAAAAGACAGTAACTAGAAATAACGGTAATTTAAGGATCTATAGCCGAGACGGTTACTACTATGTAATTGACAAAATTGCAATGTAATGTACAAGATCCATTCCAAAGTTATAGAGCAATAATTCTGGTCTAAAAATAACAGTACATTAAGAAGACTGTCTAAATTAAGAACATAACGATAATAATAATAATTGATTTGATTGTATATTGTTTTACATTAAAAATTAAACTTTATTTATTTTACGACGATTAACAAACAAATTCTACAACTTATATTAATGCTTCTCCTTGGCCCAGATTTTGGCTTGACGAGGGTCATTGATGTGGGAGGAAAGTGGAGTACAAGAAGAAAACCCACGTGTCCGAGTGGGCGACCACTATATCCACTTACATACAATCACTGCCGATCCTCACTCGGGTCGCAGCGGTCAGAAACTACTCGGACATCCTTTTCCTTTTTCTTTTATTGTTTTACGTCCCGCTTGACAATTTTTCACTCATATGGAGACGCCACCATTGCCGGTGAAGAGCTGAGAATTTAGGCCAATGCTCGGCGCTTATGGCCTTTGAACAGGGGGGAATCTTTATTCTGCCACGCCTGCTACAACACGGGGCCTCAGTTTTTGCAGTCTCATCCGAAGGATTGCCCCCTATAGTCGCCTCTTGCGACAATCATGGGGTACTGAGGACCTATTCTAACCCGGGTCCCACGGGGCCCGAAAATAATGAAGTTGTATTAAATGTTTCAAGATTAATTAATTCTCATAAGATACATATGTTTCATTTGGCACAGTTTTGGTAATGATGACCAAATGATGGGTCTTGGTATGAGTTCAAGAACAATTATATCTTTAAACTGCAACACTGAAGAGAACTACGACATGTGTGATTAAAATGAATTTAAGAGACACAAAAGAATGGAACGAAAGTGAAATAATCTTAGTGTCAAAGTTGGTAAAAGTCCTCTTAACAGAAGTTTATTCAAGCAACAAAAAGTTTTCATATTTAGAAATAAGGAAGTGTAGAATTTATAGTTTTCTACACGTTGTTAACTGCTTGCCGCTATATTTTTTAGTGTGTAGGTTAATGGGGAAAAATGAACTAGAGATTATAGTTTTAGTTTGGATTCGAATTATCTAATATGGTTTGGTCGCATTTTATAGTTATACAATTACAAGTTCTAAAAACAAATTTAAAATGTCCCACTTTTAGCGAATTAAAGCTCTTTGTGTTGGATTTTTGTGAAATTCGCAGTTTTTGGGATAGTTTTCCTTGCGTGTAGATTTTGAGTTTATTTACTATGTGTTTGAGTATCAAGGAAGCAAAAATCAAATTTGGAATGGAAACATGGCCTTAGACTTTTATGAATCTTTTTCAACATAGTGATTTGGTGTGTAGCTCCGACGAGTTTCAGATTTTAGCTTTGTTCCAGTAGACATGGTGCTTTATTTACTAAGTTACCGGCGGGCTCATTTAGTTGTTTAAACATATATATTTTGACCTATTATTTTCTGTGACCTTGTATTTTGTTTGACTATTGTGTTCGTGATTCAACGTAAACCCTTTCTGATTCCGTTGCATAATTTGTATTTTCTGTGCGTAATTGATAATGACAAATAAGACAATCTATTATGCAATGTCTAATAAAATCGATGACATACAATTACTCCAAATTTATGAATCCTTTGTTTTTCTACACCACATGCATATAATATCTATGCATGCATGTACGGTTTGAATGCGTTCAAAGACAGTGAAATAGTTTGCTGTTGTGTTTTAGTATGGTATGTCTAATAATGCACTCGATCTCCCTCTCGTCCCTGCTAAGATTAATTGACTTTCAGTACTGTAGATTCAACGTTTTACTTATGTAGAGCAAACAATTACATATTTCCATGGATAATTGCTATACTGAAAATGAATAATCATATAATGAATGTGATTTTGGTCACTAAATTAAATAGATCTAAATATTTGTTAATGCGTACTATGTTATTGAAAGATCATGCATTAAATTCAAATTTAGTTTTATAGATTAATTATGCTTTTTAGGTTGTGAAAGGTCACGTAACAACAAAATGCAAATGTCATGGTGTATCGGGAACCTGCACTGTCAAGACATGCTGGCGCCAGTTAGCCCCCTTTCATGAAATAGGACAGATTTTAAAACGGAAGTACGAAAGAGCATACAAGGTGGACACTATTACAAACAATGCGAATGGCAAGTATGCACTATCCATAAGGAGAGAGGAATCCGCTTCAGATCCAAAATATTCCACACCTAAATCGGTAGACATGGTTTTCATTGAAAGTTCTCCCAGTTTCTGCAGCAAAAGCAGTTATTCTACAGGAACGACGGGTCGTGAATGCAATAAGAATAATACTTGCCATTCATTGTGTTGTGGGCGTGGCTATAACGTCATGCAGCGGAAGACGTATGAACCATGTCAGTGTCAAGTTGTTTGGTGCTGCAAGTTTAATTGCAATAGGTGTCCGAAGAACCAGGAAGTTTATACTTGTAAATAAGCAAAAAATGAAAGTACAATGGACAATATCTTTCAATTTCTGAATACCATACAAAATCAAACCTGTGATATATTGCTATATGTGCTGTTGTCTTCATGTTTCGTAACAGAATCTTCAATCCAAGAAATAAGTTACTGAACGTTTTTAATTTCTAATTATTACATATGTGCATCGTTATTTGTCTTGATGTATTACTGATATTATGTTATCATTATTTTTATTGCTAGAATTGTAACAAGTGAATCTCATTTATTGTTATGTACTTGAATTGCTTTTAGATCTGTGTACATTATGCTTTGTTTAGTTTTCTGTACATTATACAGTTATGGCATTTTGAGGTCAAGCTACCTCAAAAATTCAATATCATCGATACCAGAGGGATCGGTAAATATTGTTTTTCACGGGTATCTAAAGTATCGTATTGACCTCAAAATGTCATTAATTGTTTTATTATATGGTTGAATAATTCAAAACATCGAAACTTGCAACAAATCGTATTTTGTATACGGATACAATGCAAGATTTTTTTAGTGTAGGACTAAATAATTAAAAACATCGAAGCTGGCTACTAGAACTAATTGAACGATACCTGATTGGTCATTTTCAGATCGGAGTCGATGTTAATTTTTATTCTAGTTCGTGATAGAAGTCACCCTTTCTTTGCAATAAATACAAGATCTAGTCGAAACCATATGGTAGAGACGCGAGTTTTCATCTAATGTCAAAAAATAATAATCAACCGTTACCAATTTGGAAAATTCCCAATTTAATTCTGGTCCGATGTTGGAGAAATCAAATGTTATATTCAGCACGAAGTCACGTGCAGGTGAATATTACATTTAATTTTTTCTAGATTGTTGTATCTCGGCCATTCAGAAAGCTCGGAATTATTCAATCATATAATTATATGATTTATTCAGTTTTCTATTTATACATCGTACTTGTAAAAGGGAAAATACTTCCGATTAAAAGAATTTTGAAAGTATAGAATATATAATGCAATATGGGAAGTAAATGCTGTAAATCTACAGCCGGATATATTTCCTGTGGTTGAAAATAAGAAAACCAGGATAACAAAAGTTTTATAATTAAACAGGAAGTACTGCTTATTCTCTATCCCATTAAAACTGTTATCTATTTTTTATTCTATATAATGGTTGCTTTCAGAGGTTTGCAGTTAATTTGTTATGTTTAAGAAAGATTGAGTAGCACTAATAAGGAAATTTGACAAATGTCATGATCCTTGTATTTGTTTGTAGAAGATCATAAAATTTGGAGAGAAAAAATAATTTAGAATCATTCGAAGATCACCGTTATAGCTCTGAACCATTTGCACCACTGACTATGAACGCTGTCAAAATGCGTCACACCACACGCCATTTGATTCATTCGACGCTGAATTTTTGCTTGAAAACAGATGCATACAAGCAGGCTAGTGCATTCACACATCCTGTTGGTTATTGTGACATATTTCGTCAGTTTTTAAAAGCGATGAGTTTTTATTTCAGAGCGATCACGGGGATCCTGGATTGATTCCATTATATGCTGACATAGTTTTCATATTTCCTGATTATAAATTGTGATAATACGATTTTAATCTTTGTCATTGTATGATAAAATGTATCATGTGAAAAATGGACCATTCTTGTTTTTTAACCCTCCCCCAACTATTTCTTTGTGTAAAATATGATTTACATTTTGGAAAAGCTGCTATGGACAAAGTACTTTTGTACAGATCATCAACTAATAAATATGGTTTTACTGTTATAACATGCGTTGATCAATTTTTGCTCCAGCATGTGGCGTACCTACTTATACCATGCCCAGCCCTCTCTTACATTGCTTCAAACACCTGTGTTGTATGTTGCGTTATCGTGTTTAGAATCTTTGAAGGTTTAAAGTCCTGAGCACGAAGTAAATTTCTTCCTATAAATGGTACAATGTTTTCAGTTCATTTGTTTCTCTGCTGGTAATATCTTAACTTTTGCAAACGTATGATATTTTGTAAGATCATAATATTTGTGCGCATTTTAAGAGAAACAGAATGTTGTTTATTTACAACTGTTTGTATTTCCTTGAGAATTAAAATGCGTTTGCTTTGCGAGAAGAATCTCTTTCATATTTCTAATTAGATCTCCCACTCTGCTCTTCATACATCTAAACAAGTGTTATCGTTTTGTTATGGACAACATAGAAGAAAACTAATGGTTGCCAAAATTCTGTTTACAGTTTTCATCTAGATTATATAGAATTTGAAAGTACTACTTGATGATGGACAAAGAAAAGAAACATCTGATAGCTCAAATTTCCGTTCTTTTTGTAAGACCAAATTTACTAGGAAAAATGAATTTGCCATTAAGTGCAACTGACAAATGAATTTTGTGCGAAACTGTCACTCCTTGTACACTGCTTACAACACACGTCTTTATTCTCATTGAAATGAACATGAATGAGTACCTATTCCATATGTACATTATCCCAAACACCTTCCAAAAGCTGGTAGAAGTCTTTGTTGCTACTTAATCATAACCTTCATCATCCAACCTAGCATTAACACCAAATTCAACAACACCTCCCAAGTGTAAAATTTTGTAGACATGAAGAGATAGTCGACCTCTTTGTACTTGAGCTTCAGTGGTACAAATGATATGAAAAACCGTGTACATTGTAAAAATAATTTTTAAAATATTAAAGGTGATCGCATAGTTCCCAAATTGCAAAATTTGGTACACGATTTTCACGTACGACAACCCAGACATACCATTATAGTCTTGATGGACATTAATTTCGGTAAAATGACAAGATATTAAATTTTCATATATATTTTGAAATTTTTATAGCTTTTTTATGACAATGCCCCGTGTTTTTGTGGCATTTATTGTGGTTTCTCTGGAAGTCTGCACTTTGAAACATTCGTTTATTGTATCCTCTCTAACTGTTTTCGGAGAATTCTTCTGTTATGATGTTTTGGTCCCTAGTGATATACAATATAGTATGTCATTGTACGAAACGAATCCTGAATTTTGGGCATTTTTATTGAAAGCTTATGTATAAATTCATCTGTTATCGGAGCATGATAGTGCTCTTTTCCAATTTGTATTTATTTGAGGAAACCCAGCTACAGTTACGCCAGTTCCTACCTTAAACCTATAGTTTGTAAATAAATGAAGGAACAACCATATTGTGTTAGAGATACATCCATTATACACCACCGTTTTTATATGCTGAGAGATAAAAAAAAAAAAAAGAAAAAAAGAAAAGATTACGGTATATATAAACAATTACACAGTGAGCGTAATTAGTTATGACAACCAATGTTCCTCTGACTTAGCAAGGTGAAGGAATGGGTACATAAAACAAACAGAGGTAAACTATGCCTGGTAATTATGACCAGCATCCTCAAAAGTACCCAGGGAAATCCAGGGAGAATGTCCAAAGTTGTTAAGCTGTGATTAAGCAGGGAAAATGTGCAAAGTTGTTAACTGTGATTCAGCAACGTATTTTACACGCCTGGAATCCAGATTCTCTCATTCTGCACCAATTGTATTTAAATCGCTAAATACACAAATCGCTAACCTGATTCCACAAATCGCTAAACCGATTCTACAAATCGCTAAACTGATTCTAAAAATCGCTAATCTGATTCCACAAATCGCTAAACTAATCTACAAATCGCTAACGATGTAAATATCTCATAGCGATGTATGTATAATTTGTAAGATAACGACCTGCTTATATAATCCAGGTAAACTTCCATTATTGTAAAAATGTTGTTTATTCTACTGTGTACGCGAAATTACTGGAAATTTACTTCGTAAACATCTTTAAAAGTACTGTAAAGGTAGATCATCTTGGTTTGATGTTTGACTGTTAATGTATCTAAAACAACAGCAATGCGTTGATATCTTTCATTAGATATAAAACTTTGAGTTTATGAAAATTAGAAGAAGAAAAAAAAAACACCACGTCAAATACAAGTTGTAAAAGATGGAATTTATCGCAAATGATGCATGGTCTTCTTGTCTTTACAGCTGTTAACAACAAAAAATAAAACAAGCGAAAAATCGTTGATAAATGAAATTTTGACAGCTACAGTCTACTTTCACACCGTGGCCTAATTTGTTAAATGTAGCGAAACTTTGAAGATGCATGGCTCTCATGATTTAAACCTACCACCAACATGGGGCGCTTGTTAATTACTAGAGGCAAATAAATATAATTTTTTATTGTCTATTTTGTTTATATGAGGATATTTAATTATCTGTGTAATATAGTAGTTGCAAAATAATATGATTCAAAATTTTCTAATACATGTAAGTAGCTAGTGTCAAATTCTAAATGCGTTATATATTTTGACTACTTTTGGGGAAGTTTGTCGTGTCAAGGAGCAGATCGCTCGGACACGCCATGTGGTTATGGTGTTGGAAGAGAAATCTTTAACAACTTTAAAACATGCCATGCAGGTTAGTTTGCTGATAGATCGGTCGTGTATGAAAGATTATTGGAATAGGAGTCGTCGGCATGGATGACTACGATATATAAAGAGAGATAAGGGGACTTGAATGTACAATTTGAGAAGATCCTATCAATTTATTGTATTTTTATATTTAGATTAAAGAAGAACTAACTAACCTTACAGTGGTATAAAGCCAAATTTCACATGAACTAATGTCATTTTTATGATAAATAAAGCAATCTATTTTGACCAACGAAAATTAAAGTACATATATATGATTTACAGAGACCGTGTATGACTACTGACATTCTCTGTGATCTAACTGATAATGTGTTTATATTGAAATGCAGTTACAATGTCCACTGACTGTTTCTAGATGTATCTACATGTAGCATCTTGTCTCCCTTTCTATAATAATAGTAATAAAAGCAAACCATTAGAACTCAGCCGGCTCAGAAAGACGGAGGATCGTGTATCTGCATTATTTACAACTCAAAGTACAACTTAGAATTTTAGTGATAAGTACCAAACATTTTCTGATAAGATGGTAAGCCATGACAATATTCATGGACAAAATCTCAGATAAACTCCTTCAATAAGGTAATTTCGAAATTACTTCAACTTCGCTGTGTCCTAGAATAGAAATCTAAAGCATGGTACGATCACGAAAGAAGAAAAAATCAGCCGTTGTCAGTTAGTAAGAATGAGGTTTATCTACTGAGCGAGTGTCATAATAAACTAACTAGTTTGTGTGTAGCCTTTTGCCCTGTACAATTGCTTTTGATCAAACGATTGCAAAGATGTCATGATGCACACAGCTACCAAAGACACAAATTCAAAGAATCTTGGCTGTATCTCTGGAATGTGTCTTACAAAACGTCTGACGGCATCAATCAAGGAGAGTACACTGCTGAAACCCTGTCCTCCCCCCAATCATCATAAAATAAGTCAGAAGTATTGGAGCTGTAATATATTTCTCCATTAAAAATATCTGATATTGTCATCTAAATTATGTTAATATTCATAACGAGAAATCTGAGCAATTTACTGTTGTTAAATAAGCTATACTGTTAACATTACACACTTTCACAATATATATACTGACAGTTGTATTTTTGAAAGGAAAAAAGTACGTGGTACAGGGAACTGGAAGTTTATTTTCTGTGCTGTATGATTCTCACAATTTTCTATGTAGTATTATTATCTTTAAAATTTAGTTAGGTATTTAAACGGAAATATAAAGTTTGAACGATGATAAATATTTTTACATTTACAATTACATTTATTCAATAACGGATAAAAATAAATCTTACGCAATTTTAGATTTGCGTTCATTGTCTATAATAATGAAAATATACAATTTTCTACCTTACATATATAAGATAGTGATTTCTGGTTGTATTTTTCAGACCTGGGCTTTGCAATCATATTCTAAATGCAAGCAAAAGTTTGGAACATGATGCTATGTTATATGAACGACAAAGCTTATACTATTTATAAAGAAAATGGAAAAAGAAAATAAAAATAAGTGAGACATATAGGTGTTCGACCATGACTAACAATTCTCTCCTTTCCGTCGGCGACATAGCTACATGTATGACAATGTTCCTAAACAGTTAGAACACATGTCTTGTGCGATCAGATTCCATGCATGATGAAAGAGATGGATAAATTTCACTCGACGTTCAGATAGGATGAGAAACATAGGAATGCAATATCTCTTATGTTCATCTTGTATATTTCAAACGCATTGTTAAAAAAGGCAGTAGCTTTTGTGGAGGAATATCGTCTAGGTGTTAGTATCAGCGGATTTATTTTGTATTACTCATTCTCTAAATAAGTAGGTATGAGTCCACACGTCACAGTTTTTCTGTGATTTTTCTGTAATCCGTTGACCAAATATGTATGTAGCGACACACATCTATATAATTCTTTGAAGCTGTTTGTATATGTATGAAACTATCACTAATTATGTATGTAAATTCGAAATGCCAACGAATTCAAATATTCCTATTTCATATTCTATGCATTTTGATGTTAATGCTGGTTAAGTAAAAATCGCTGAAGATGTTAATACAGAATCATTCATTCAAAATGACAAATCATTTTATCAGGATATTAACCTCCCTTCATTTTTCATCCTTTATATCAACCAATAAAACTATTTAACACTTGTTCTGATATAAAAAATAAGTTATTCTTAGAACTGTTACAAGGTTGTAGTTGGTGATTTTATCATATTAACAGAAGTTTGTTTTTTAAGATGTAGTATATGCAATAGTCTATAATATCATGATACGTATGATTGTATACACTGGTATCATTTACAACATAAATATATGCATACATGTTTGAATGTTATCGTTATCTACTTGTAAGACATCCCGATGTACCATGATTTCCTTACAAATTTAATTTTTATAATGGTCATGAAACCGGTTGAGTTATTTTAGGCGTTTTGATTTTCATATATTTATATATATATATATATATATATATATGTGTGTGTGTGTGTGTGTGTGTGTGTGTGTGTGTGTGTGTGTGCAAAGTTTTAAAATATTGTATATTATATTATGGTTCATGTGATGGTTTGTCAACATGTTTGATGAAATAAATAACTAAATGAGTTCTTTGATAGATTTATTTAATACACCGGTTACTTGTCACTTTCCAAAAACCAGCTACTAATTTTTGTAAAAATGTATCTGAACATTCACGGGAGAAATTAAGAGCACCAACACAGCATTATACAAAATGTTACTCATGTAAAAACTAATTTTGATTTCCTAGACAGTTAGCCTTTGATTTATATTCGTTTTGTTTTAATCTTCTTTCTTCTTCTTTTAAAATTTCTATCTATTTATTATTCAGTGTTTAACACTGACGTCACAAATTAGAATACGACCATACGAGTTCAAGAGAGATAACTGGTGTTTCGATAAAATTGTTTCAAACATTACCCCTCTTGTCCTTGTAATACATCAAAGGGGAAATATTGCTATTTGTTACAAGAGTTACCAGAATAGCTGCATAATTGTTATTTATTCTTGCAGAGTAACCACAAAAAGTAGATGAAAGAAACGACATGAAAATAACAAGAAATGAACCCCATCTTTCCATGAACTTTCTATAAGAAAATCATTTTTAAAGACAAAGAAAAACCACTTTGGTTCAGACTAGAACTTGGAATAAATATGTAATTATTATTGTGCAAAGAAACCTGAAAACTTTGTTAATAATCAAACAGTACATTTTATACTCCAGAGAGGAAAACCAGTACATTACCATTCCCCTGTCAATATTTATTAGTTTCCTGTAGTTATCAAAGAAACAGGCTCTCAGTTGTATCGTTATGGGCACAAGCTTAACTGATGATAGAGAGAAAATAAAATTATAGACAACACATTAAGGGAATATGAAGTTTATTATTTGTGCCATCAACGAAAATGTTAACATATGTACTATCTTAACGATGTGGAAATGATCATATCCCTGGTCGCTCTTCGTCCAATCACATAAACACTGAGAGTTTGTAAACATGAATAAACATTAGATAACATTATGTAAATAAGCTGTAATTAGAAATCCGTAGACATTGCCGAGTCATTCTGAATGATTTCACGGTCTCAAACATTAGTATGAGTAATCAGAAACTCAAATTTGGAGTTAACGTATTACATGTAATATTATCGAGTCAGTACACTGGACAGATTGAAATGTAATGATAGTTTTTCATTAGTAATTTTTGCAGAAACGTTCATATAGCTCGTAATTTTATTTCTACTCACTCCAATTTTAGAATCGTTTACCTTTACACATCTAGTACATTGTTCGTTACATTTTAAATTCTGTTGCAAATACAAGCACATATAGATGCGTGGCCAGCCTTTTTAATTCGCAGTCTTCCAAAAAATTTTTTTTTTTTGAAAAGTATGTCCGATGACATTCTTTGATCCTTAGGATACAGTGTAATTAAGAAACCTAATTAATTTATTTACTTTTCTAAATAATATCTATCTAACTAACTAACTAACTAACTAACTAACTAACTAACTAACTAATAATTAATTAATAACTAACTAACTAACTATATATATATATATATATATATATATATATATATATATATATATATATATATGATTTAATTTTGATAAGATAAAAAGACAAATCGAAATCGAAAAAACTGACTTTCAACATTTTGAATTGAATCGTATCATACAGCATTCATGTACTTCATTAGATAATTCAGTATTCATGGCTAATATATTCACATTTTCAATGTATTCACTTTTGATATCTTTCAAAATGTTACGATACCATTTCCTCATGAACACGCTGCACTGTGAACAATGCGCATATGTAATGGCTGGATATTCCGACAGAAATAAATATAGAATGTAAATATAGAAAATGAATTTCATTTTTGAAAATAATTAATTATTTCAATAATTTTGAAAATATGCGAGAGTATGAACAAAAACTCGTCATGCCAGCATACTTTAAATGAAGAGCATTAGAGGTTCACGAAGAATGCTAGCATGAAGCCTCGCAGTTCACAGCCTCATGCATTTTCAAAAATGAAATTTATTTCTTAAATTATACATCATATACATAAGTGTTTCAATAATTAATGATACAATCAATTTTATCACCGAATGGTCTCTATTTCAGGAAATCAAAAAACAAAAGAGCTTCATTTTTTGCATTTATTTATTTAGGACTAATCGACACTACTCTGTAATAGTGCAAAGAAATCACTTTGTTATTATTTGCAATTTGTCGCTTAATACCCATCAATACATATCATAAAATGGAAAGATAACACAATCATATGACAGAAAAAGTTGTTCTGAGATGAAAGATATCTTGTAGTTGCAAAACTAGTTCTCTGGGGATAAATTCGACGAGAGAATCACAGATTTAATATATACCTTATAATGCATCTTTTTCTGCCCACGATTGAAGTATCTGTATTTTTTATAATGCCGCTTCAACGTTTAAAAAAAACCCAATTCCTAGTATATTTTAAACCTTACTTGAAATGAAAACCCACAGCTTCAACAAAGTTCGTTTCTTTAGGAAGCCATGAGAGGCTGCTGGTGAATTCCAACCCCGTTGATTTTCATATTTGTATGTTTCAGGATTTTCGCTCTTTATTTACAAACCCTATCTATGTAATTTATTTTTCAGTTAAATGTTTTGAATGAAATCATTTTTTAAAATTAGGTAAAAAGCATTGTTCAAATAGGTTTGAATATTGATATTGAATATCAAATAGGTTTGAATATTGAATATTGATTTAAGTCTCTTATAAGATACCAAAAATATATTTCAATACTCAAAATTTTATTTAACGTCTAGAGGAGATTTATATGAACTATTTGTTGCACCGAAAACGTTGGTAAATGCATGCAGTAATCAATGGGGTTCGAACTGACACTCAATCTAATATATGGCTACCTGAATTCAGTTTGATTGGGGCTTTATTAAATATTTGAAGGTGTGACTTGATACATGTATACATAAAGATTTTTTTTAATATTAAAAACTTTGGTAAAAATAGAGATACATGTACATAAATCTTGAATTCAACATCCAACTCAAAGTTTATGCTGGGAAAGTTGTCTATAATAATTTCTGGATTTTATATATATATATATATATATAATATATATGTATGTTTGTATGTATGTATAATCCAGAAATAAGAATAAAAAAAAAACATACAAGTAGTAGTATAATAAAAATATCACAAAGACGATTGAGTATATACTCAAACTAGTCGAGTATATGCTCAATCGGCTTTGTGATATATATATATATATATATATATATATATATATATATATATATATTAAATAGAGACTGTTAGAGACCATCAAGTTTACTTGTATGCACAATATTATACGGAATTTGAAATCGAGTTGGGTGATCAGTTATGTAACCAAACCGCGTCTTGTTCTTCCTGTAATCTTTATACATGTACAGTTGTGTATCATCTGTTTAGGACCATTTTCAAAATATACAATGACTTCTTTACCAGTCTCGGTATCTTAGTGGTTAGGGTGCTCGCTTCGAAACCAGGAGACCCAGGTTCGATTCTTCGCTTCGGCGCCGCTTCAAAGCGAAGCGGATTATACAACAACGTAAATTTAAAATTTCATCCCCATTGAGGCCCTATCCGACACCTACCCTGGGTCATGATTTGAAGGAATTTGAATCTACAGTACCTGAGGCTGCTTGCATCTAAATATGACAAAACATTGCCCTGCTGTTCTTGAGAAGAAGATTTAAAATATTTCCATATATTGCCATGTAAAAAAAAATATCTCCTATTGTCCTCCCACCCTACCCTTCATGGTCATGATTTGAATAAATTGGAATCTGTGTTACCCGAGAATATTTGTTTATGAACATTACATATCATTAGCATAGCAGAAAGACTTTTTACTATATATTTCCATGTAAAACTTTGATTCCCTTTCGCGGCCCAATCCCACCCTTGGGGACCGCAAATTGAGAAAATCTGAACCTACACTCCCTTGCGATGCTTGCAATATAATATCATGGCCCTGTTGCTCTTGAGAAAAAGATTTTAAAAGCTCTCCCCTGATATATTCCCCAAAAAACTTTGTTTCCTTATTGTGTCTCTCTCCTGGATGGTCATATTTTGAATAAACTTGAATCTGTACTCCATGAAGATGATTATATATAAATATGACTAATTATGACCCTGCTTTTCTTGACAAGATGTTTAAGTATATGCCCTATAAATCCATTTAAAACTTGAATTCCTCATTGTAATCCAACCCTACTCCTGGAGGTCATGATTTGGACAAACTTGAATCTTCATTATGTTAGAAAGCTTTCACATAAGTTTCATCTTTTTTTGGCCCATTTTTGCCCTTTCTTGATTATCTCATCTTGGAAGGGAACTGACCTTTCTTTGAAAAAAAAATACTCTGCTTCAGGTTTGGTTGAAATTGGCTTAATGGTTCTGAAAAAAAAGGAATTATGAAAATTTACAACGACAGACAGCGGACGAATTTTGAATTAAAAAGCTCACTTGAACCTTTGGCTCGGGTCAGCTAAAATGAAGGTATGCATTGGCATGATAAAGAACCCTCAATAGTACGACTATAAGCGTCGCACGGGTAGAACGTCGTGGTACTTTCCCTAATGGTGGTAACGTCTCTATAGGAGTGACGTAAAACATCATACCAGCTCAATCCAATCAATTTAACGTTGTTAAAACTTCTCTGAAAGGATTAAACCATAACTTCAGTTCAGTTGTTCATTCTAAGAGACATGTTTTTCATAAGTTACAAATAATAACGAACAACATTCATTATACAAATATCATATAGCCATATCATATTTTATATATTCATACATAAATTTTTTTTTAAAATAATTGCTACATGTAATAACGTAATTAGAGAGAGAGAGAGAGAGAGAGAGAGAGAGAGAGAGAGAGAGAGAGAGAGAGAGAGTATCGACTAATCTGCAAACCACATGCGAATCAGATGAACAAAAAAGTAAGGACTTGGATACTCCTATTGTCACTTCTCTTGGCTGCCATAGTAGTCATTCCTCTTCCGTTCCAATATAAAGTAGTTAAGAAATACAGATCAGAATATAATTTGACGACATACTCGTGTTTGAGAAGTGCAAGCAGTGACCTATTAGGAGATTTCATATACGCCGATGCTCTGGTGATTATAGGAGGTTGCAGTTTGGTAGCAGTTTTTGTTTTGTACGGTAAAATTGGATGCACCATGCGTGATTTCATCAAAAGAAGAGAACAGAGTGGAAATTCAACAATAAACTTGGAAAATTTAAACAAAAAAGAGATTTTTAATAGAGGATTTGGAGATCATTCGTCAAATGCCAATACAACAGCGCCATCTAGCGAGAGCAAAGGAAAATCAATTGCAAACTACGGAAATGCACAACGGAAAGAAAGATATTTTTATTACCATGCAGTGACTCATTTTGTGAAAATATTTGTCATGATTTCGCTCAGTTATCTATTAACATTAATTCTATCTTCCGTTATAATTTTGCAACAAAATCTCCCCGTCACTTTCTGGAAATCACTCACGGATGCCGAGGAAGTTGCTCTAACTTTCTTTTCTACTTTTTACATTGCTCAGAATATATCTAACCCCTTTATTTTTGCCTTCATGGATTATGAATTTCGAGTAAAACTTCAATATCTTATAGTTAGTTCAACATTTGGGCATTTGTTCAGACGCTTTAGAATGTAATATCGTGATTTTTGAATTTGAGTGTTAATGTTTGTATTTACACCCACCCAGTAAATTCTAAAATTACATATGACAAGAACATCATACATATCCACATGATAATGTCATTTTCTTGGAATTGTTGACACATTATGATGAAGAAATTTGGACCATCTTCATTCGTAATGCTTGAAATGCAGCACACAGAATGATGAATACACATGTATTTTGAAATTAATATATTTATTTTAAAAATAACATCTCTACAATAGTGAATAATTTTCGAATGGGACGTGCAACAACATACCAACAAAACATTTACCAATGCAATATAGTTTTACTGATGCCAAGAGTTAGAGAATTTGTTTAATTCAATTGCCTATATAAACTTAGGTGGCTTATTCATTTATAAGATCCACTTTTCATTAGATGATATGGAACAAATAACGGAATTTACATTAGAATTTATTGGGGAAACAATCTATACAAACATCGTATGTTGACAACCTGTTGCAGGTTAAAAAGCGTAACCATCAAATCATCCCGAAATAGGAGATACCTGTTTAAGGTCAAATGAACAATAACAAAATTATCTAATCGAGGGATAAAGAAAGATCGCGTGAATTACCTAATTAGTGACTGACATCCTACATATATTATACAATCTGATGATATATCTTGGACTGATTGAAATATATCTCGTATCTTAATGAGTTACGTCACTGTCAAATGACAATAATGATCTATTTGATAGAATAATCTCTTTTTTCATGTTGAAGTACTTCACCCAAATTGCAGACACTCAAGAAATTGTCCATAAAGTCATGACAGTTTAGGGAAAGTAATTTTCTTTGATTTTGTTTATGAACATACATATTCAAATGTTAACAAAACGATCTAAGGAATACAGTCTTTTAATCTCTGTGTGGGAAATGGCAATAAAGAGTTTGTACACGATGCAATAGAATTATAATTTGTCGAAATAAAATGAATTCTTAATAATAAAAAAAAGATTGGTCAGAGGTACATTTTCTGTAGATAAAAGGGTAATTGTGAAGTAAACACTAAAGTGTGCAGATACTTCAATGACATTCTTCGTCACTTACGTTTGTCTGTTACGCTAAACTAAGTTTGAATGTTAAAAAGTGTTAATTTGTTCGACAAGAAATAACTTTAACATTACCCAAATTAAGTTTAAATTCTACACATCGATGACAAGCAAAACGTAGCAGAACTCAGTGACTGTTATCGATTTTGTGTATAAATGATTTAAATCTTTATGATAATTCAAAGCTGTTTACAACTTCCTGTCTTATGAAATTAACATTGAGTAATAAACACCACAAAATTGTTAAAAACATCCTCTTTAGATATATTCAACGAATTGCAAAACTTCGGGAGGAAACATAATTTTCCATTGGAAGTGTAATTTACAACCAAAACAAATATGCATAAACTTTTTAAAGCAACATTTAAAAATACGTTTTGATATTGTACATCATACACATACTGTAAAATCAAGGATAGTTTAAGGGTTCAGCAATTATAGATTGCTTCAAAATTCTTTATGGGTAACGCATTTTCCCTGACAGAGAATGAAATTCGAATGAAAACTGATCGTAAAATATATAAACTAATGCAATAAAAATGGGGGAAATATCATAAACTATTTAGAATCACCCAAATATCCACTTGGATAGAAATGGTATGTACATTGCACATGATTGGTAAAGGGAAGCTAAACGATTCTGTATTTAAACATTATCTACTGAAAAGTTTATTAGCATTTTATACTGAAAAGGAATATATCTACAGAAAAGTTTAAACGTCTATGAAGGAATTCTTAAAGGATGCTGGTAAGTAAGATATTCAATGAAGGAGTTAAATGATACAGGCAGGTAGAAATTGTCAAGAGAAAAATAGGTGAAGATAATGAACAGTGATCAATCTCATAAAGCCTATCAAAATACAAAACTGTAAGGAGGGCAAGCACGGACCCCAAGAAACACCAGGAGCCAAGAAGGAGTAAGCATACCCTGTGAAGCGGTCAAACCCGTTGTGGCTCTGTCTTGATCAGCATGTGAAAAAATCCTAGTAAATGGGATGAAAAACATCAATGACAACCTATAACAGGTTGAATTTGCAAATAAGATCATTTTAACGACCATGCACTATGCGAAACTGTGATTTTAAACGAGACTGTTGAAACCACTGTAACAAGTTATTGTCAGTAGTCTGTCTCTGTTTAAAATTGATCATATACTGAGCATGCTCTTATGTATTGAAACATTTGAGAATCATAAACACCACATGTAGCTGATGTTGTTAGTTTGCCGTTAAAGTCTATGATCAATAAAACTTTCAAACATCAAATAGATGTGGAAGACTCTGTGGTGTCTTTATTTCGAGTTAACTGGGGTATGTCAAATCGACATTTGAATAAAAGTGAATATTGTTAATACATAAAACGTCGTCGATATATCTAAATGTCGAGTTAAAAGCTATAGAAAGATATTTACTCTTTTTAAGTATCCCGTGGAGTTCTTGATTAGAATAAGTCCTCCGTACCCCTTGCTTGTCGCAAGATGCTACCAAATAGGGCGGTCCTTCGGATGAAACGCAAAAACCGAGGCTCCGCGACACAGCAAGTGTGGCACGATAAAGATCCCTTCCTGCTCAAAGGCCATAAGCGCTATAAGCGCCGAGTATGAGCCTAAATTTTGCGGCCATTCACCGGTAATTGTAACGTCTTCATATGAATATACAATCAATCAATCTCTTTTCATGTAGAAGCTATTGAATAAAGAATATAAAACAGGTCAACTTATACAGGAGCATAATATTTTCCGATATGGGAATTTCAACAGACTGTTGGAAGACGTCATCTCCAAAGACTGTCAACGAGAAACTCTGAAATATGAATATCAACTAGTTCCATCTTTTACTGAAGAAGCAGCTGTCTGTGATGTCAAAAAAACTTAGTCTTCAATTAATAGTGAGGAATGCTGGTGTAAAGTCTTGGAAAAGTCTGCACTGATTTTGGAAAATTTTGTGAATTTTTCTTTGGATTTACTTTAGAATCTACGCTTCATTTACACTACTTCTCGCATATATTGTGGAACAATAAGTCTGAAGATTCTCCTTCACAGCAGTTAATATTTTCGTAAGTAGTATAGACAGGGGTTTGGTAGAACATTTACTAGACCCTGCAATATATTTTTTTTGGTAAGAATTTTGTGAACTGTTGGAATCATCTCAAATTTATTCGTCTCATTGACTGGGATATTATGTTGTGTTTAAAACTAAAATGTGATTTTGTAGAACTTCATATTGTGAAAGGGAACTTTGAATATAGGTTGGATTACTAAATATGGAATTCTATAATACAGTTGTAATAACAAACCTTTCAAACGAACACAATGTTGTTACGAAGCAGTATACCTTCCTTATACGTAAAACCTATCTAATTTTTTCATCACTTCTGGTTTACCAAACACAGAAGGATAGATGGTACGCAGTTTGATTTAACGTGTGTGATACGAGATTTTAATATTCCTCTTAAACTCTCAATGCATCAAGTCCTAATATTTAGCATGGCACAATCTTAACTTACCATAATATGCAAAGTTTAAGATAAGACTTAAAATATCCAAACAAAGCAGATGGCACCTAACACAATTATCCAAAATAAACATTCTTTTGAAATAATTACACATCAAGGATATTTCATTACATGCACTTACAAGGTTGATATTACCCCGATGACACACTTTTTGTAAGTGTGGGGGTAGATTGTAAGCTTGATTTGTTAATTAGTAAAGATAAATTAACAAATCAAGTTACGATTATTATCAATCTGGGGCTCCGTGTCGCTCTTAAAACTGATAATATCGTTGTAAACATAAGTTTAAATATATATTTAAAGTACTGGTAAAATACGATCTGTGAAATAATAGTAATTTGATCCACTTGAGTTCCCACAAAAACTGACCAAGGATTATCCGTTTTCTAAAACAGGGCAAAAGCATGCACATGGTAACAAAGAATATAACCTATTAATGTAATTAACTTGTTATCTCTTTAAAAACTTTTATGAAAGAAAGACATTCAAAGTTAAGAATGGAAGCCTGAGAATACGATATCAAACTGTTCATAATTACGTCAACCATATTTCTCGTCAAAGTTGAACTAGTACAGAAAAACATAAACTTTGGTTTCTATAAGATATTAATCCACTAATGGAGATACTTTCTTTGCCGCCATAAGTATTATCATGAAATTTTAACAACTTCCGTATTCTTTGGATACATTTTATCTTGGCATCGAACCTCTTGTAAACCTGTCTCCACTGAATGGAAGATCGTTTGTAATCAATGGTTCGCTACAACTAATTAAAGAAGAGATTGGTAGTATCTATTCTATTCATCGAGACTTAGAAACTGTCAAGACAACACAACAGCTGCCATAATGTAGTCCCAGCTCGCCTACACAGAGGAAACTGAGGATGAACGGCAATATCTAACATTTTCTTCCAAACATATTTGATAACCAGGAAAATAATGTTGCTTGAATTTATGAAATCATACGTATAGGACTAAAACACTAGTTTATTTGAATTTTATGAGCTAAAAAACCCACCCTTTTATTGTATCATGCACAACCGACAGCGAGATATTATCAATGAAATTGAAACTAAATAAAAATGCTTACACCTTATTTCGAACACGTACTGCTTTCGTATGAAACAAACAGAGTTCTGTACGTATGCTCAAACGATACCAAATGCTATACTTACAGTGGTTAAATGGATACAAATGGGGTGATACTTTAACAAGAAAAGAGCAAAAGCTTAAAGAACCCAGACCTTGTAGAATCATTTGTGCTTAAGTTACAGTTTAAATTCCTTGCCTTTTTCAGAGGTGGTACCAACGATTCATTCAGGAAAATTTCGAGGGTCAGAAGTTCTTACTAAGAATAACCACAGATCGTAATGTTTCAATTCAACCAGAAAAACACTTTGGAACACAGTGGATACTGTTGGAATGACAATACAGCAACATGACTGTTAGATAGACATAAACATACTTGTGATTTTAATTAAAGACCCTAGAAGTTTTGAAATCGAATATATGTAAAAGGAATCTAGTGGACAAATAACGGATAGAACTTACACACTTGACAGTTGCCTGGAAGACATGGCTCTATCTTTTATCTGTCATCGAAGTGAACTTTAACCTAAAGGAAGGATATTATTCATATTTTAAAATCCTTCAAATATGTTGTGATGTTTTTTTTTTCCAGATGTTCTTTGACTTGGATTATTTGGTGTGAAATCAAACAGTGCGGTCAGTATTTATATCTGTTTTAACTTTATAGCCATAATATCAAAAACTAATTTGGGATGAGTTTATTTTATCTTGAATTCTTGAATTAAATGTATCAGAAAATATTTCACTGAAACTGGTAAAAGAATTTAACTTCAGGAAAGCTTGACCGCGGTCATAGATGAATTGATCAACATTTAACTCGTTGTTGATGGAAAATAAGAGTGAAAATTAATTCTTCCATTTTAGAGGAAAGCTATAAAAGGAAAATTGGCAACGAGGTGGTATTGGGACCCACGAAGAATCTACGCTCAAAATTGACTTTCTAACTTTTAAACGGCAATAAAATCCGTTCCTCATTACAGCAAGGGTGGGTTAGAAAATTAGTGAGAGAATTCGTACTTTCGCATTATCAGATTTACCTATTCAGCGGTGATAAAAGGTTTAAGAGGCTAAATTTAATAGCCAGTAAGAACTACTAATTTGTGAAAAGAACTGCCCGAAAGCACATGTCATCACTATCGGACGACACTGGTCAATATCTCACTGAAGGGTGACCGAAAGAGATATAAAAATCAGTCATAATGTTTAATGAAGACTACTCCATCTGATTAAATTTGACTGTCAATGGTGAAATTACTTTAGTCATATGGTTGGTCGGTGTATCTTCACGGTTCTGATACTGAGGTTTCGCTTTTCCTTCTTTTTGAAGACTGTAATCATCTGAATTTAAAAGAATCCCAAGGATTGGTGGTTGCTGTAACATGAATGATAAAACTATTTTAACAACTATATTTTAAAGCCTAATTTGTGGATAATTTGCCAGTTTGCCACAAAAAAGGCATCCACGCGTGTACGAAAATCATTGCAACATTTCACTGCCTTTTCACTTTTTACGGAAAGCTATTTAATTTTCTTCGGAAAATCTGTTCGGTTGATGAAGTACAAAAAACAATTGACCTTTGACACCAGTTCAAGATTTTTGTACATTTCTGGGTATTTATTGAGCGATTTCACCGCCTGTGACCAAATGTGAGACTGATGTCGATTTCTCCCCCGTCAAGAAATATTTTTGGAGACAGGAGATTATACCCACGCCTGATTTCATATTGAAATCAATATCGCAACAATCAAAATCAGATTTTAAAGTTTTCCTGTGATTTGTTTACAACATATTCTGGAAGATTTGTGCGTCATCTCGTCTTTTACTCGAATGTCGTATCATTTGACTTTTGGTGATTCTCGTGGTTTCGAATCTTTGTTATTCCGAGAAATTTATTAGAAAGTTTTGACCATTCAATTTGATACACCGAATGAGGTAAACGGCTGATGACTTTGATGTGGATATTCTGCAACGTAAACAAGAAAACCTATCACCCATAAACTAAAATTAGGAAGAAGAAAGAAAAAGAAAACACTAAATTTTTTCAAATTGCATCAGCTGTGTGCTATTGGAAAATCCCGCTTAAAAGTTGATACTGGGGTTGAAGATGAAGCCAGATTGACTCCAAAGTAGGAAGAATAATGAAACAATTCATTGGAATGAAAGAAAGCTGTTATTTTGATGAAATTTCCACGTGACTATGATGAGGACTCTGAATTGTTTATTGATCATATTAGTTTTCCTTATTTGGTATGGAGAGGGAAAGAAGACCAAATTAAAAGGAATTCGATGGTGGTAAGTATTTAAAACAATGAGCAGGAATTATTAATTAAAAGTGAAAGATGGAGATCCGTCATGAATTTTTTTAAGATTTTCGTAGTAGAAAGAAATAGGGGGAAATATATTGACGGGATGAATAGAAACTGCCGATGAATCGTTCGTGGTTTTTTGTTCTTAAATTTGACACACTCTGGTTTAAGATTATAATTGAATTTCATTTTCAAACAAATTTGTATATATGATAAATAAACAGTGGATAAAAACGAAGTAATGAGTAAAGTTACTTAAAAAGAAAAACAAAAACAACTCAGAGGTACAAATACAAGTAGTCCATTTTGTACAGAGATGAGTACAGAAATTAACGATATGTTCATGTGAATTTTACTGAATTCAAAAACGCGAATTTCACACACACACACACACACACACACACATACACACACACACACACACACACACACTTGTATATATAAATGTCCAACGACATGGGCAATTAAATTAATTGACAATTGAATTGCACGTGTAGTTGGTCATTTTAGTACTTTGAATAATTTTTGTATTTATTCTGCATATACTTTGTGGATCCGACACTAAAAGGTATCGGTGCTCTCTCTCTCTCTCCATATATATATATATATATGAAATATTTCAAGAAACTCATAAATGATTAACTTTAGATACATATTTATTATTATGCAAAGACATTGGAATGCAAAACAAAGGAATGTACCACATTGTAAACAAAGGGAAATAATTATTATCAATTCTCGCGGCTTACCTGGAGTGGGCCGAGTTCATGCCCCCTGTTTCCGCGCTCCCTGTGCCTATACAGTTACTCCTCTTTTAAGTTTTTGATACAAATGCACTAAGATGTTTAATCGACACACCTGTTGTCATGTAAAAAATTATGCCACTTATCGTTGAAGTAAATTGAATTTTTGTAATCTTCCATGCATTAAAACAGTGATCATACAGAGAGTTAAATGTTGAAAATACATACTGAAGATTGCAGATATTAACTATCTAAAATCGTGCGATCCTTCATTTTACTTGGTACCGGAGGACCTTGTAGAATTATCCGTAATCAACCAAAAATCAAAATTCGCAATATATCCATGAATAACAAAGTACACCAAACACTCAGAGAAAGATACATACACAAAACATATGTAATGTCTGTTTCACAACTAAGGTTACGATTGTCAGAACGTTCTACATTATACGTAAAGTCTATATCTGAATGTTTGTTCTTGGCCAAAACTATAAAGTTTCTGTTTGAGGACTCGCGATTGCGCATCATTTTATTGATGTATATCATAATATCATTGAATATCAAACAAAGACAAACTTCAAAAATGAATATCGTCTTTTGATGGTGTCTACGCTCTCACAAGAAGAGAACATGGGATCCTGTCTTTTAGATCGCGGATCCTGCGTACAATTAGCTTCACTCGAGAGATAAAAGGACGACCATGGGTCCTTTTAACATAATCTACATTTCGTAAGTTAAGATTAAAAGGAAATCTCCTTTTATATTTGTACACATCTAAAAGATTGATTTTAAATGTTCTAAGTAGAGGGTGTAAAAGCAAGTTGTTCTTTTGATCTGTCGGATTCGGTGTGAAGCAACCGCTCTTCGTGTTCCATTGATTCATGACTCTACATTCGAACAGAAAAAAAAAAAAAAAAAAAAAAAAGTAAATCGTTTTCCAAAACCACAGAACTGAACTTTCTATTTTCTGAATTAAAGGCGCAATGTTGATCTTGTTTTTGAAATAAACTGAACATTCATCATCGAGAAAATAAATGAATAAAAGATGACAGAAATGTTTATGGTATATTGATTTAGTTTGTTCGAAAAAATTTAATGTTATATGGGGTATTCAGCTTTAAAAGTTAAACGTAATTATAGTTGTCTCTGACACAAAATTTACATGCAAACATTATCTTATCAATGAAATTTAATATCAGTTCTTTGGTATTATTTCATAACTGTAATCCTTAGTTCATTGAACACTTATACATCAAAAGCTGTCAGTTTTGATATCTTTCTATGCATTTTCAGGACACTTGCAAACATTGGAAAACCATCAAATGATCTCAGATCGAATACACAGCTTTACAATAGCCCAAGTCTTTTACCATTGACGAAAAAACAAAGAAAACTAGTGACCAAAAACCCTGGAACAATTTTAGCTTTAACTAATGGAGCCAGAATGGCAATTGAAGAATGCAAGTATCAGTTTCGTAACAGGCGATGGAACTGTCCAACGCAGGACGTGGGCAATGGTGGACCTATATTTGGAAAAATTTTAGAGAAAGGTTTGTGACCTTGTTAGTCCTCATTCATCTCTATAAAATTGCACCTCGCAACAAATTAGTATCACGTAAAAATTCAAAGTCTATCACAATTCAATGAATTAAAACACTCTTAGTTCAGCAAGTTTAGTATTACGATATAGACTGTACGCTTCAAAATGCAGCAATTCTTCACCTCATAGATAGAATTAAATAACTATAAACAGCGGTGTTAATGTTGCCCATATAAAATTGTTGAGAAATTAATCTGGAATCTCTATGAATACATACACCGTAAACGCTATATGTAGAGGATGGTAGATTTGTATTGTTTAACGTCCCACTTGAAAATCTTTCACTCATATGGAGACGCCACCATTGCCTGTGAAGGCTGTAGGATTTAGGCCTATGCTCGGCACTTACAGCCTTTGAGCAGGGAGGGATCTTTATCGTGCCACACCTGCTGTGACACAGGAGCTCGGGTTTTGCGATCTCGTCCGAATGATGATTTAGTCCCTCTTTCGACAAGCAAAGGGATACTGAGGACCTATTCTAACCCGGATCCCACGGGGCTATATGTAGAGGTGTGCATAATATGTTAAACTGTATTTGACACGATCAAGATCTTTTAGTATCCTTGTTGATATGTGATCGAGTGGAGATAGAAAGAGGCTGCAGGGGAATTATTGTAGTGAGAAATATCAAGAAAATTGTTAAATTGACGCGCCTTCCGGCAAACATCACTTCCAATCGTGTATGTTCGCAACACGAAGTAGTTCATGCGATTCATGTATATTCTTAACATGAAAATGTGACACTTTCAATATCGTCTTTATTTATACAAACTTCTTCATTGCAACCGGATATGATAATCATTACATAAAGTTTTGTAAAAATTGGGGAGAAAGTTTTCTTTTTGTAAATGTTGTGTGCATAAAATATTGATAAATCATTTATTTAATTCCTTTCCCTTCGGTCTGATCTACTGAACCTAAACGAGATAGACCAAACATATATTTGTATGAGATATGCACATCATTGATATCAAATATATAATTTGTTCTGGAAGTTGAGCTCCAAATTGTTTGCAAACCGTTATCAGCATCATTGTGCAGTAATGACTCGGGGTAAGAAATGCAATATGGATATGAATAATTATACACGACTATACAAATTTCGATTGGATTCAGTCCTTTACACGCTTTTGCTTGATTTAAAAAAAAAAAAAGTACACCGACCTTATTTTCTAATTAACGTTTTGTAAATTCCGCATTTGTAATGCATGATATTATGGAGAGTTTTTAAAATATAAATTCATATTTACATAATTGAAATTATTATCTGCTTCAAATACGCATTTTCCGAGATGCCCAATAGTTGTTTCCCTTTGTTGAGGTCTTACGTACTGTGAGACGCAAAATATGTTTCTGTACCAACGCGGTGGATACAAATGCTTATCGCTATTCATATACTGTCCAAAGGACGATTACCAGCTGTCCCGCAACTACCTGAACTGCAGGAAAAACAGATTCAGTAAGTTAATGAGTATGTGATGATAAAATTTCTCAAACAAAAATCGATAATCACCATCTTTCTTTGATAAAAAGTAGCATTTGAGTCGAAGAGGAAATAAATAATAATTTCATAATTAACTGATGACCTAATTCAAACAAATTATTCTTGATATGGTCAATCAACGTGTACCAACGGCTGATATAAGCAAAATTTACACTTTCATAATTTCATTGCTATCTACATAAACAGTCTATAACATATGTATATATTTTGTACCCCCTAAAGCGTTCAACTGAATACTGAACTTACCTCCATCAGAGAAGTGTTGACATCTCGGAATTTGCATATTGCACAATATCATTTTATAAACGTGGTTTCATTTTGTTTTATCTACATTCAAAATAATGTCCAAAAATATCAAAGAAAAACTTTTTAAAAAATCGTTAATGAAAATATTAAACACATACATATATAAATTCTAAGTAAACTCTTTTCTTTCAGTGGATATAAGCCAAGTTTTAAATAATTCACAGTGTCGCATACATATACATGTAGCAACCCGGCAAATATCAATCTGGAATCGGTCATCGTCTTTTTCTACCATTGCATTACGCACTTTTCGAGATTCGTCTGATTTATTTCCTTTGGGGAACTCTCGTACATAGTAAGGCGTGAAATTTTTTTTATATGCGGGGTGGGACAATGTCCATCTCTGCATAAGTGAATATCTCATATGCAGTTTTATCACCCGAAATCGACTGATACACAAAAGAAGTATAGGAAGTCTTCAGGGAGTTAATAAACGCCGACTCTGTCCCACTCGGGCATTCATAGTAGTACTAAAAGCACCTCCCACGCAGAAGATTTCCTATCTCGAAAACCTGCGTATTGTACGGCGGGTGTTTTAAAGCGCTGTGACGATGTGCACAGGGTTTAAGGCAGGAAATTCTCCATGGAGTCACTATATCAGATTATGTTGTTCACCAGTCAGTTAACACGTATACTGCTTAAATCCAACGATTTTTACGTTCATTTAAGCATACGTTTTTATTGCATTTCACGGAGAGAGAGAGAGAGAGAGAGAGAGAGAGAGAGAGAGTTACAAACAAAACATTGAGAAAATGTGAAGTTTAGTAGTGTAACATCAACGAAAATTATAGCATATGTACATTTGATTGCAATGTCATCTTAATGATACAGAAATAATTATTTAATGATTAAAATTTACAGACAGCAAGTATTGAAAATATAAATAAACTTTATTTGTTACAATGAATTGAGGTATGGAATTATTATAGGTAGTCAACTGACGAATGATGGGATCGAAGATACTCATGACTAAAGTAAAGCAAAAAGCGGGACCAAATAGTTCTTGGCAATAAGAAATGTTTCTGTCTTAAACACACAACATTTCTCAATCGACTACAATTGAAGTTTATCTTTTCACGACAGCATTCGACCCCCGGCACCATGTTTTATGAGTGCGAAAAATCGAGCTTTATTTGATTAGTTTGAAATGAAAAGGTCTCGTCTTACTGAAATGCTTCAATTTCATTTATTTCATTATTTAAACTGAACAGCTTGTTACAAATCAAGTAATGTTACAAATATGAAGAAAATAATATCAATTTACGAGGAGACCTGTCGAAAACCCATTCATAAAATGCTCGTTTAATATGCAAATACGAGATTAATGTAAACTTGTACCCAGACAGGGTTTTTTCTTTACGAGTATGTAAATTTCCTTACAATACGATTCAGTCTTACTGCTATATGCAATAAAGCTTCTATACAGTACACGCCTTAGCGCCAATAGGGTTCGGGGGAATGATTAAATTGCAATAACTCTAGTTTTTGTTGATTGTTCGGATTTTCATGAAACATGGAAATATGCACCTAAATATAATTTCAACATTTAAGAAAATGTTTAAATGATACATTCTATTGGAATTCAAGATCATGGAAGAAAATAATGATTAATCGATTGCCTAGTAAATATACATGCTATTTGCATTCCGATTTTGATTTTCTCTTACTGAATCCACCAAATTTTAATATACACAGCAAACGCGAATATTTGATACTATTTGTGGGGAAAAAAAAGAACCAACGTAACTACACTCGCGTGCAAAGGCCACACATGAAACTTACAAATTAGGAGATTAATAGTTAAATTGTATCATGTTCAGAAAAGTGAAATTAGTGGCCAAATACTATAATTAAGCCCCGATCTTGATTTATTGAAATCATAGTCTCTTTTGGGGGTACTTATGCAGATGATCACTTCTGAACGCAGAACAGCTCTTTGTTTAGAGGAGAGGGTTTTTTAGATACCATCTTTGGAGAAATCTATCACCAACAATATTTCAGAAGATGAAAAGGCCCAACTGACTAAAGACTTCCTTTTATTAACCAATAGCACGCTAGTTTGGGAGTCGTTGATCGAACCAATTGAAAATCGGTGTCACTCACATACAAGCATAAGATAAAATAATTGAAAATATATGATGATCCCTCTGAAATAGATACAGATATTTTGCATGACAATCTGTTGGGTCATCTCTGTGTGTACACATATTACTTTTAAACAAATAACAGTATTCAAACAACTGTGTTGTATTACAACAACCGTGACATTTTTGTAAATGAAGTACACAATTGGTTGCTATTTGATTACCAAAGTTAAGAAGCAATTAAGATATATCCACTCTTAGGGCGCGGCGTACCTCGATCTCGTTTTCACCGGACGTTATTTAAGCCCGATTTTCCTTTCAGTCCCATGTGTTGTACAGGAAAATAAAAAAAGAGATATAAATATGGAATATCTTTACATCACAATCATCAAGTAGTTACCAGATCAAAACCCCTTTAATGAGGAAGAAAACACAGCGGTGTGAATATTTGGTTGACTCATTAGAGTTACTTCTTTTTTCACACCTGTATTTTTCATAAAAGGCCAGGTGTTGAAATGCACAAAATATCTTTGTTGAAGTGCATTTGAGCGCCCTTTATTTCCAACTAAGTTCTGATAATGGGACCCCAAATTGATCTGTCTTTCTTTGTTTATCAGTTCTGCATGTAATAACTCTCAGGAATGTGCATTCAAGGAATCCTATTTGTCTTCCATTTCTCCGATCTCCGGGGTAAAGTTGACAGTCCAAAACTATGGGTGGCTTGGCTTCTCCACGTGGGCTCAATTATAGGAAATTCACAGCAAAGAAATCAAAGATATTCGCCCGTTAAGTAACACCTGGTTTACAGATTGTTAAGATAGATTTATTGCAATATGCTTTTAATTTCATATTAGTAGGAAGAGAGCTAATGGAATAAGAATTTGAAATGTGAATTTTAGTTGTAGTTTTAAGTACAAATTTGAAGCATTGCACACATACATAAGTATCAGTTATTTCAATATTCGAATAATTCTATGAACAAAAAGAAAATTACTACATACATTCAAAATATGTGAAGAAAATTTCAACAACATCGGCAATTACACCTTCCGCGCAGAATCCGATGTGATTGTTCCGGCGATTTACGACTGTTCTTCCTCCGCTAATTACATCATATTACTATACTTAATGGTAGTCTTTAGAACGGGAAAGCAGTATCGAGTAATGTCGTTGGGTGTACATTCCCTTAGCCCCCATCATTAGTTCATCACACAGCAACTGAAACGTTAGGTCATTGATAAATGCTTTCATTATAGGTTAGGAAGAGGCTGTTAAGTGTACCTGGGTGGTATATTACTATCATTACCTTTATCTATTTGGATGGTCTGAAGGTCTGTCAATATGAATCATTTCTTTACTTTTGGACAAAATGACTTTTAGTCATCGTTTAACGGTATGTTTAAATCATCACTGCACCTGTCCCTTCCTACTCATTTAAATCAGTTTAAGCGTTAATTTCGTGTTTTAATGTTATACTGTGGTAAATGGATTACCTTCAAAACATTTTTGAAAATATTTCTTTTCAACATGCAAGCAATGCGTATGAAGAAAGTACAAGTTTAACTTTTAATGAAGTACGGATTCAGAAGTACATGTATAAATCTTATACTTAAATAGTGCAAGTATCGCACCTCAATGTATGTTAAGATGAAAAAAATGATGTTCCCTTTTTGATATACTTTACATGTGATATCCTTATCTTATCAGATACAGCATCCACTGCGACAATTGTCACTGACGATATCCATTTGTTTAAGGATTATTGTCACACGGTCTTAATTCCCATGTAAATTAAATGACCTGAAATCTATTATTTTAAGCCAGGTATGAGAAGAAATAATTTGGATCATATTTTGATGAATGTGAATTATGACAAATTCTTTTTCCCTACTTTTACGGTCTAGTCCATTTATTCTGTTTATTTGGAAAAGTCATTTATATTTGAATGGTTGTCCAATTGTCACTTTGGTCACTCAATTTGTCCCGACCTGAACATATCGAATTTGACCATCTTTTGGCAGATGTCTGGTTGTAAAGAGTTTACAAACTGTTAATGGAATGTATGAAATTTGCCATTTTTTTTTGATTGAATTCGTGAATTCCACAAGTGGTCTCTGTTGACTTTAAAATAAAGGTGCTCAAAATCAGATACCGTGCCACCCATTAGTTGGTAGTTAATGGAATCAACTCGTTACAATTTCTAGGTTTTTTCACTCTTCAAATTTGGATACAATAACGTCTGAAAAGGTACATCAAAATTTATGTGCCTTGAATACGAAATGCACTGGAATTGACAGTAGACCCACGAATTTGTTCACCGTCAGATCGTAAATACTGATACCAGTAACCCAAGGAGAACCGGAGAGATTTTCGATATAAAAAGGCCCACAGGCAAAATAGATAAATCTTGTTATTTTAATGTACAATACATAATTCAGTTATCAGTGGAAAGGTTCTCTCTTTGCGGCGATGAATTGACGATTTATGGAGTTAGACATTTTATAAAGACAAGAAAAAGTATCTATACAAGCTGACGATTATTCAGCATAGTATTGAATATTCTATACATCAAAAATGTAACTTATTAAAATTATTTTGTTGTTATTTACATGAACCCCTGTGTTCATTACATCACTGTAAAATTACCTTTTTAAATGCATTTTTAACGGGCCCTGGGGAAGTTGGGGGTGGGACACAAGACCAAAAGCACTGTGAAAGAGAATTAAATAAATATACTATGGTATTACTTTGTTGAAAGTGTGCTGCTTTTAAAACCACCTAACAGACATTTTCAATTATTTCCGCACATCGAATAAATCTTGTCATAAAATATATAGGATATATTATTAATATATTTGTCTTTCATATAATTATAAATTAATTATCATACGTCACTTTGGACAACATTCTATAAAATTATTAATTTGTTATCTTTTTATCTAGGAAATCGAGAAACAGCTTTCATATATGCAATTACTAGTGCAGCAGTTACCCATTCTATAGCCCGTGCATGCGCAGAAGGGAGCATATATACGTGTTCATGTGATTATAACCTTAAGCAACCAAGCGGAAAGGACTGGGAATGGGGAGGATGTAGTGATAATGCCAAATTTGGACATCGATTTTCTCGAAAATTTGTGGACGTTTTAGAAAAAGGCAGAGACTTCCGATATATGATGAATTTACATAACAACGAAGCAGGACGACTGGTGAGCAACATATCCCGATAATCTCAATGACATCATACACAATTTCTTTTATTGCATAGGAATTTAAGCGTCATGGAATAAACTAATAATTAAAATAAGTGAAGCTTTAACATAACCTCATATTGTTTTCCACACAGTGAACTCTCATAATTAGATAACTGCAGTAATTAGGAAGTGTAAAAAATTAGCCTGAAAATGCTTTATCTGTATTTCCATAACAGTACACACATTGTGATATATTTATATATACTTTTTTGAGAGAACACTTGATAAAATAGAGCATATTTTAAACTATCAGTATGATTTAATACAGTAAATTTATGCACAGTATATATTATAAGAATTGTTGAATTGGATAGTAGAGGAACACAGGAATGTTGAATTATCACGTCTATAATGGAGTTTAAGGGGGACCAGGGGATATCAAGAGAGACATGTTAGCATTACATTGTAATAAGCACTGTATACTCGGACGCACATGTTCCTTGGCACTGTCTCGGCAAACACTTTATGAAATTAAATATTAATCTTTAATATAAAAGTAATTTTTACGCATTTTCCTCAACAGGTGCTTGTAGTTTTGATACTTTTATAAATATGATTAATTTGAAAATGATGGTATAAGAACTATTTTAACGTTAATCTTTTTTTAAGTCTAGCATCAATTCTAGATTGACACCTGCGTACCAAGTGAATGAATATTATCACAAAACAGACAACTATATAGCTTATTTACGATAGCTTTAAATGTACCCTTTTAATACATTTGCTAGAAGTTTGATTTAAATGTTTGCATATCTACTGATCATTAAGCCATATATATATATATATATATATATATATATATATATATATATATATATATAATAATAATAATAATTGGCCAACAACTTTTATCACTTACAGCGAGGACCAGAAGTTTTGTAGTTAAATGAACACACACACACACACACACACACACACACACACACACACACACACACACACACACACACACACATATATATATATATATATATATATATATATATATATATATATATATAAAGTATCGCAAAGCCGATTGAGTATATACTGTATATACTCGAATAGTATCTTTAAATTCTTCACGAATACATATATATATAAATATATATATATATATATATATATATATATATATATATAAAACGGAATTCATATTATGCACATCAAGGGGGAAAATTGATATGTATCGAATTGCAACAAACTGGCCATTAAATGAATATTTTCATTGGTTGACAATGCAGTTGGAAGGATTACCACTCATTGTCACACCGTAACCAACAGATCACCCGCTAGTTTATCGCAACACGGCCTACCCTTAATTATACTTCTCTGTCAACGAAGGGCAATATGATACCCGAGTTAAGAAGAGAATCACGTAGGTGCTGAAGAAATAAATGACAGGTTTCTGTCGAGTTGTTAAATATCACGCACGGTTTCCTCTGGGGAAGATGGTTTACAATGTTGAATACCACACAAATTTTATCACTTACAGCAAGGACCAGAAAAGTTTTGTAGTCACATCAACATACATACAGTTCTCAACAAGATAAATTTCTTAATGAAAATAATTGATTTTATTTGTAATATGTCTGGCAAAAAATACATGTACTTAAAACTAACCGCGATACTAAATGACTATAAAACAATTATGGTGGAACAAAACTCTCCGAAAAAGTTCTTTGGTATCATTCATTGAAAAAGAAAGTATTTCTGATAAAGAGAAGGAATATAGGATGAAGATCATTCCATTTAATTTTGATAGAAGGGAATATTTCAAGATAATTACTTTGATGATTATCGAAGAAATAAAATATATTTTAACCTTTTCACCTGCAAAGAAGATAAATTTCAGTGAAAATAGATTTGATTTATATCTTAAAGTGGTTATCAAGAACATCAGGTCATCAAAGCGATCTTTTACAAACCATTTCAAATCTAAGCATGGAAGAAATATTTGAAAATGGATTTGACATGCCGTTTTTCTAATAGCTATCTTTACCATCAAATTCCCTTCTCCAGACACTTAAGTCGTATTGGCGTTGTTTGTGAATGAAATCCATTACTTTAATATAGGTCTCGTAAGGTATATTTCTGTGAATATCAAATTTTAAACAGACGTTTGAACAAATTAAATTATTTAAAAGAATTTTGCTTTTATCGACAAACAGGACTATAAACACGCATTGGACTCTTCTAGATATGCCTTTAATGAGAGAAACAGTCTTAAAAGTTTTAGATAGGCTTAGTCACTCCTCCACTGGTGGGGGAATTTGTAAAGAATTTCTCGCGTAAATGTGGAAAAAGTAATGAAATTTAGACAGCTTAATTTAAACTGATAAATGACAAGTGGGGATGTTTTATGAGCGATTCGCTGATACCCAGGTGGAGTTTTATTACTGAGGATAAGATGACAATTCATTATTTCTATAAAATAACGTTTTATCGATGTGCAACGCCTGACTTCCTAGTCATATCATATTTATCAATTTGTAAATATGGCGCAGAAATAATTATATTTAAATGATGGACTTTTGAGCTGATAAAAATCACAAAATATTAACCTTACATGTACCCAGTAAGCCTGAGTTATTTTCTAATTGAAATGTTTAAGTTAAAATTCTAATAAAAATATGATGTATGGGAATTCTTCAACTATATGTCATTTACTTGGAATTTTCTATTCAACCCCCAAAAGTTTAATGTTGGTAATCTATGATGTACCACTGCATCTGAATGACGAATATCGGATTGATTTTCATTTAAACCCATACATATGTCCATAAAATTGAATGTTCGAAATTTGCACGGGTAGTTCATGTATATAAAGGATGTTACATGATATGAGCCTAATTTGACCCCTAAAATAAATCTCATTGATTTGAAGTTTCACAGCGTACTAATATAAGATATTTATAGAAATATACTTGTGCTCCCAAATATAACATCTTAAATGTACGACTTTTCCAGAATTTTTAATCTTCTAATGACAGAGTACACATTTTTGTATCATTTCTTTGTTTGCAAATATGAATCGCATTTGATTAATATTTATACATTGTTACTACATATGTATCTCTCAATGATGCAGTATTTGTAGAAAGATTCGTCCATGTTTTCCATTCGCTGTGTATGTACTCAAAGTGACGTATTGAGTGATAAAAAAGAAACGATAACAGACGATCAAAGACTGTAATCCCGACATAAAATTGCAGGAAATGACACTAAACTGGGATTGAATTGAAGTTTGAATAAAAAAAATATTTCAAATCTTGAGGACTTGACAGGAATTTGCGCAAATTCTAGGGCACAAATTACATGTAAGTCTCATCAAAAATCTTGAATTGAAATATGGTTTGATATTCTGCTGTAAATTACATTGTCCAAATACTGTTATAATATAGAAAATATAATATATGGATTTGAAAAACATTTATGCAATTAAGGACATTTTTCTGACACTGCCTTAATGTTGATATTCTAAACAGGTTAGCTTGCTGTTGCTTGTCTGTTTATACTTATCTGACTGACACACATGTAGTATTCTAATTATGGTACACATGTAGTATTCTAATTATCCCCTATTCTACCCTAGTTTCAATACTGATGTCGATTAAATACTGAGGCTATAACTTATTAAACATTTCAAATTAATTATATTTGAGCTAAAAGTTTTAAAAAATATAAATCATATGCGTTAAAAATCATGTTTTAAAACAAAAATCAGTAAGTATGACATTGAAATCATAGGACCCACACTTACCAGTACTGACCTGAACGGTAATGTTTTTGATGTTTGTAAAGCTGGTGTAAATTGCTGAAAGGTTAGCGTAACTTATACTTTGCTGATGTTAGTATATTTTGAATGCTACATGTAATAATGCTAATCGTGAAATATTGATAGAACTTGATAACGTAGACGACAGCGCTATTAGGTATATATTTGTGATTAAAAAGTGACGTCCAACATTCAAATTCAAAGACTTCTGCTTTTCTCCTCGAGCATAACTACACCTTTAGAATGGCACAAAAATTCCATCGTACTGAAAAGAAAATGACCGATTCTCATCGTTTTCTTCCTGTTGTAGCACGTGTCTAAGGAGATGAGGAGGGAATGTAAGTGTCACGGGATGTCCGGCAGTTGTACCATTAAGACCTGTTGGATGAGGCTTCCTTTCTTTAGAGACGTGGGAAACGGACTCAAAGACAGATTTGACGGAGCCTCACAGGTTATTTCAGGTAGGTCTACAATACCTATATGAACAAGAAAAAAAAATCACAATTAGATATATGATTTGGTGTTAAACAAAGATATGATTAATGAATTCATTGAACATGGCATGAGACTTACAACATTAGTTAATGAAGTGGAAATTTTTCCATAATTCATTTTATGATATATGAACCATTTTCAATTAACGTGGGGCAATGAAATTTGCCTGCAATTTTGAAAAAGAAAGATTTTGTGTATCTTTTTTATTTATTTATTATTTATTTTGGCCCTAAGAAATTGATAATTGATACATGTATTTTCAATAGTAATTAGTGGCCCGTGGGCCACATCGTTCATCTATGTAGAAAAAGTGATGCCAGTCTAGGCTTCATGAAATTATTGGCATATCAATTTAACAATTTTATAAACTTGTATATCTTTTAAAGATCTCAATTCAAAATATATAACCGATGTAAAACTTTGAACCACGTGTCACTCTGCCCTGATCTCAGGGATCACGGCATGAATAAACCTGATACTACATTGATTGCATATTGATAGAGAATCTGTACCCATGTCTTTCTTGAGAAGACCATTCCTAGATATAACCAATGATGAGGCCATTATTTGAGCTCATAATACGACCCCACCCTGACCACGGGGCTGATGTTATGAACAAATCATGTGGATACTTGTTAATTAATATACCCTTGTGGCTCTTGAAAAAATACTTTTAAAGAGTTTTCCTACACATAACCAATGCTAAACTTTGAACCCTTATTGTGAGCTCGCACTGGCCATGGGGGCTAGGGTATGAAGAAACTTAATGTTTCAGCATAACGACAATATATGCTTACAAGTCTTACCTTGTTTTTTAGAAGATTTGTTTTTTAAAAACCCATCCTATTAATACTGTTTCTAATTACCTTCCCTTGGAAAGGGGCACTGGAAAATCCCGTTTACCCAAGACTGCTTTGTGGCAAGTTTGATTCGGTTGACCTAGTAGTTCTTGAGAAGTCACATATGTGAAAAGTTGACAGACGACTGACGGACAACAAATTTTGATCAGGAAAATTCACTTGAGTCTTTTCTAAGAGATAATAAACTTTTTATTATTATCCAAATTTTTGCCAGGAAATGAGGGAAGTCGCAAATTAGGTTCGTATTGCATGGTAAAAGCGTGGTTATGTGTAACTATGTGTCATTATCTGTCTGCATAGCTTGCTAGTATGCGGGGAAATGTTCATGTATTTGTGGATGAAATTAACGAGATTATGAACACACACACACACACACACACACACACACACACACACACACACACATATATATATATATATATATATATATATATATATATATACTGAAATTTTAAACTAAAGGCATAAAACGTGTTTAATGATTCCGTTTCATGGTTAATCGAGATGAATTCAGTTACATTACTAATATGACAAATGACAATATTACAGGTAGTATGTTTAAGCTTTAAGCTTTATGTGTGCACTGACGTGAAAATTATTAGATTGACAAAGACTATGATATGAACAAAATATACACATGTGTGTTCACTTAACCCTAGAGTATTCAGTGAGAGTTATCAGACTTTGCATTTGTCAACGAACCTTGAAACCCACAACAATTGGTACTCATTCTAACTTTATTGATATTGTGTGAGTAAGATGATTTTTTTTTTCAGAACGTTATGGTTTAAAATTAAATTATTATGATTTAAATTTAAGGTATTATATCTTACATCTTATGCAAACCGTGATAAAATTGGAGAGAAGGTTTTAAAAATATGGATATAATTTTCAAAAGATGTGTATAGTACTATGAGACTTACTCTTAAATTCATTGAAAGTAATACTTTAATACGAAAACTAAATACCACGGTATAATGTACGACATATTAAAGGACTGTCTCAATGTTCATTATTTGAGAATTTATTTATCTACATCCACCATTCAACTGTTACAATCCTGGCAATGCAATCACAAAACTATATCAATTCTTTAGAAATTTCTATTCAATTTTGAATAATGTCTGAGGGGGAAACGTTTAATATTTTAGTACTAATGATCAGAAATACTATGTAGTGAAAAAATCAAATTCACTACCTTAATATATATTTTGCATTTGTTTTTTATAAGAGTATAAAATGAGGTATTGAATGGGTTTTGTACACAATAAATAATGAATAATATCAAAAGATTACTAAAGCTAAATCATAACTTTGTCAAAATTGCATGAAGCATTTTTATGCTTTTTACGTGTATTGAAGTCAAAACCATTGAGAGAGAAATCTATTTTTGTAAAAATACATCATATCATTCACTACAGTCACAAGTGTCGTGTCTCAGCACATTTATACACGCACATTTGAAATTTGTTTTATAGTCATAATCCATGTCTTTTTCTATATATTTCATAGCTGTTCTGCATGCTTAATTAATATGGCGTATTAAAAAGCTGTGTTGCTTTCACTCCCAAACAAACTTTGTTACATGTATCTGTACTCATCTCTCACTCTTTTCTCTAAAAATTGCTTCTAAACAAACAGATTTACTCACTGAAACATCTTCTACAGAATCTCATTTCAAGAATGTTTTATACTAAGTTGAAAGTTTTATTTAAAGATATCATGATCGATGAAAAATGATGATTCAGTCAGATCTCGGCGTACAAAATCTTTATCCTGGTATTTAGAAATACGAATTTTGTTTGCCGGGTGGAAACAATATTTGGATCATAATGAGGCTACATTTAGATATAAAATAATCATCTGAATTCCAGGGAATAGACCAAATAATGGCAGAAAACGGAAGAGGTATAAATCCTTCCAATTTGCACCAGTTAATCCTGACCATAAAAAACCTGGAAGGCGAGATCTTGTGTATTTTGAGTCTTCTTCATCATACTGTGAAAAAGACGTGTCTACTGATTTTCCTGGAACATATGGTCGGGAGTGTAATGCAACGTCGATAGGAATTGACGGGTGTGACCTTTTGTGTTGTGGAAGGGGATATGTTTCAAAAATGTACACTGTCCGTGAACGTTGTAGTTGTATATTTCAATGGTGTTGTGTCGTTAAGTGTGAAATTTGCACTCGAATGAGAGTACTTCACACTTGCAAATAGTGTGACATAATCGTGTTACTTCACGTAGTCCAATGAAAGTGTTTCATAAACACTGTAACATTATAGTGCTATAGAGACAGTGATACTTTCAGACTAGGGACATTCATGAACCGTGCTTCTTATTTATTTGCACATATAATGGATATGAAAATAGGCCTAGTACTGTACTTTCATGCATCATATTTCCTCTATTTATGACGTCATTTAATGACCATATGGGTGCTATTTTCATAATTTCATGAATTTTCTGTTTTATAGAGCATACATGGATGTATACTTCAAATGTACTATACTTGTAAGAATTAGAAAATTTCAATAACTAGATCTCTTTTTTACTTTTTCATACTTTTGAGTACTTACCATTTAGTCAACTATAAATTTCAAAATACCGCAAGTCTTTTGAAATGTGCTTTTTGATGCCAGTATTTTATATGCTACCTGAATACATGTACATGTATCTATCTCCATATTTTACTCTATCATCATTGTGAATATTAATTTCGTAATTCAAATATGGTTCGATATTTTGAAATCGTAGAATTTATAAAACAGAATATTGCTACTTAGAGATTATGAAATGTCATTTTGTATATATGTCTAAATTTGTTTAAATAAATCTTGATCCCCCTGTAATTCTTAATGATATCACTTCGAAGTTAACCAAGGTATTGGGCAATATCAAAAACTATATCGAAGATTATGTTTGGTAGTTTCATCCATAATTTAATGATGTGCATTCACTTACTAGCAATTAAGTGTATCGCAATTAATAATAGTTTTATTACACATTTCAGTTGCATATCCATATTGATATTCATAAATCACAATATTTGTTATAGATACCGTAGAGTCTTTCTGTGGTATTCTTCGTAAATGCGTCTGTTATGATATAGGACTTTTTCTATATATCTGTTGCGCCTGTTGAGAGACATGGGACTTTTTTTTATATACACGTACCACTTTTTTTGTACATGTATCTACGAAGAACTGTACAAACATATACCAACAGGTTTATATAGCAACAAATATATTTATGAAGAATACTTCAGAAATATATATTTATGAAGAAAACTTTAGAAACATGCAAAAACCTTATTTCACAACAGAGAATTTACAAAGAGTACCACAAACAAATGCAAAAAGAGGCTCATGGGCCACAATGCTTACCTCCATCACCTTGCTTATAAAAACTCGAAAAGTTTGGAACACTGAAACTAGTTTTATTTTATTTTGATTAGTTTCAGTTTCAGAACACTGAGAGTGTACATCTTGGAACCACTGTTTTTGACCCGCTCGATTTCTAGGGTAATGGACTTTAAAAATCAGCAAATCGTTACATATATCCTTATGGTTCTTGAAATCCTATATATTATAATGTAAAACATTAAACCCTGTTTGTCGCCCTGTCGATTCTCATAAATCCTATCAAGAATACAAAGTTGAAAGTAGGGCATTAAAAGTATCTATAATGTGATACAGTATTATGTATGTGTCTTTTGCGATTGTTGTGTTAAATAAATTTTTGTATATGTCTGTTACATTCTCTAGAGATGCATATGTTGTGTGTTGTGCTTGATGTCATATAGGGCTTTTTGTATTTGTCTGCAATACTCTCCATTAGTACAACTGTTTACACTCTAAGTAAATTTTGTACCTTTCTGTTGCGCCTGTTGTGATAAAAGACATTTTGTATTTATGGTATTCTTCGTAGATTCGCCTTTTGAGATATATGACATGTTATAATGTAGGGTTTTTGTATTTGTTGAACTAGATAGATCCACCTGACCCACCTTTTGTGACTAAGAACCCTTTATATTCTTCGTAAATTTGTAAGTTGAGATATAGGATTTTTTTTACGATTTTTGGCGGATTCATACATGATACATTTGGTCTATCTGTTGGAGTGAAGTCACTTTATTTACTATTTACACATACTCCAAACCCTGATGAGCACAATGCCACACCAAGATATATATATATATATATATATATATATATATATATATATATATATCCACACTAGTTGGTAAATCGCATCACGTTTTGTATAGCTTTAGCACCCACATCTACTTTGCAAATTTGAAGAAATGGATGCGGTTTTGTGTGTGTGTGTGTGTGTGTGTGTGTGTGTGTGTGTGTGTGTGTGTGTGTAGGATATGTATATTGCGTGATTTGATATTTGCTCTATCCAAGGAGCCGAAATGGTGTATTTATTGGAATGGTATATTTATTGGATAGAGCAAATATCAAGTTACGCAATTATAGATGTTCTGTTTATCTCATTCACTCTTTCTATCACTTTAGTTTTGAAATGATCCCCAATACAACAAAACAGCTGATTTAAACCATTCTCAATGCGTCATTAGCGACAGTCGCATTTAATTATTCATTTTTTAAAAAATTTAAGTATTATATTCCTTTACCGAGTATTTATTTTGCTGACGTAGTATCTTGACGTACTTAGAAAAAATTTTGGTTGCGACAATTTGAAATCACATCAACGATGAATAACAGTGGACTGATATCACTTTAATTTAGATAAAACAGTGATTTTTGTGAACAAAGTGTTTGTTATTGGAGTTACAATGTTTTAAAAAGTCAAATTTCACTTGTTTTCTTGGATATTGGAGGGAGAGGATAGGACTTCTCGAGACAACAACCTGACCTGCATGTTCATATTTTGTTACGTCTAAAATGGCTCTAGTTATTGTTTATACTTTAATTCGATTAAAGTTTTTGAAAAGATAATAAATATAATTTTACGGATTTTTTTTTAATTATTCGTTTATCCTATTAATATACAGGGAAGAAAACTAGGGAATATTGAAACGAGGATGATCTCAAAAGTAGTTCGGACCGGGAGTGCTATATTCAACGGGCGTTTGATAAAGCTATGGTATATTGCACTCGTGTTATAATAGCGTTATACAACACACGAATATTATATATATATATATATATATATATATATATATATGTGTGTGTGTGTGTGTGTGTGTGTGTGTGTGTGTGTTGATTCGATATATCCCAGTGAACTCGAAATAAAACTTCCACATCTGCCTCCTACTTAGATATTTTATTGAATATTGATGTTAAGGCAAATTAACAATTCATCTTTATGACAAAGCTTCTCCATTGTCAATTTTCCATATTTATGTATAGGAATTTCCCACTATCACCTGCATGTTGTCCTTAGTTCATACCAATTGTTAGGCCGTTCTTTTCACAACTGAAAAAGGTGAAGATAATGAAAAGTGATAAATCTCATAACTCCTATTAGGAAATTAAGAGTTGGACAAACACGGACCCCTGGATATACCAGAGGTGCGATCAGGCACCTAGGAGGAGTAGTGATCACCTGTCGACACACCTGCCCTGAGCCCCTTATCTTGATAAGGTAAACGGTGTAGTCAGTACTCAAAATCAGTGTGTAAGAATGACTTAACAATTCGTATGAACTCGTCAGACATGTGACCCAATGACAGGTTGTAATGGTAACTAGATCGTTATAACGACCATAAAATTCGCGAAATGCTGACTTTAAACGAGACTGCTGAAACTCCTGTAACATCAACTTGTTATCAGTGAAATAGCCTTATTCAGAATAATACAATTTATCAAATTAGTCCGATGTTTCGTTGTTCATACAGTTGACGCATGTAGTTTTTGTCAGAAATGAAATAGTCTTATTCAGAATTCTATAATTTTTAAATTCAATTATTAAACATGTAGCATATATCCAAAATGATACATATTAAATTTGGATTTGATGACTATAATTAAAGAATATTCAGAACTCCGTTATTGGGCGACATACAATTTGCTTAGTTTCGATGCATCAAATCTGGGTTACCGTTTTGCAAAATATACGTGGGGGAAGTTATCGTGCATATGCAACACAAAACAACACACAACCCTGTTCGTAATACTACTTATTATAAAATGTTCGAAGACAAATTTCGAATACTCGCGTTCTCAATCCCAGAAGGATAATTCGTACCCTCAAATAGGACCCGGACCACCCGAAAATAGTTCTTATATCTCGAAATAAATGCGCATGATAATAAAAGCAAGTGAAACGAAAAGGTGGCAGTGTACCTACTTTTTCCATGGATTGTCGTTGTCCTTGTCGAAGCACAAATGTTCAACAGGTAAACATTCTCAAATTTACATTCCGTTATGAATCCTTTTTGTAAGGTAACTAATATTATTATCATTCTGTATTTTTTTTCCTTACTGAGTGATTTGTTTTTTGTTTCAATGCTTATAGATGAGTAAAACTTCCCCATTAGATAGAACCTTTAAAAAATATGCTTTAGTGGGATCATCTTACTATAAGTGAATTGTTCCCAACCTGTTGATGTAATGGTTCTACAAAGGTTACCCGTGGTCAGTATAGATGTAATGGTCATATAAGGGTTTCCTCTGGTCACCCGTTGATGTAATGGTCATACAAGGGTTACTTTTGGTTACCATAGATAGGATAGTCATATATAAAGGTTACCTTTGGTCACCCATAGAATCAATCGTTATAAAGGATTGCCTTTGGTCACCCATTGAAGTCATGGTTATATAAAGGTTACTTCTGGTCCCTCACAGATATAATTGTCATATAAAGGTAACCGATGATCACCCATAGAAGAAATAGTTATATAAAGGTTACTTCTGATCACCATTTGATGTACCCATTGATGTAATAGTCACCGTTTTAAGCAATGGTTATATAAGGAATACTTCTAGTCACCCATTGCTGTAAAGGTCATGTAAGGGTTACCTATGGTCACCCATTGATGTAATAGTCATATGAAGAAAACCTTTGTTTACCCATAGATACAATGGGTATAGGAGAATTTCCTTATTGTATATATTGTATAATTTGATATCATAGGTCACCCTTGTTTTACTGAACTCTCCAGGGAAATATTCAGTGTATGGATGACCTTAGATCACTCTTGTTTTAACGAAGTATCCAGGAAAATATTGTATAATTTCACACCATAGAAAAGTGCCTTGAGGTAACCAATATTTCAGTGTATGGATGACCTTAGGTCACCCCTGTTATATTTCTACTTCAATTTCAAATACATAGCAAATTAACAGGTAGAGTGACCACATGACCAACCTCCTGCTGTGTCCGAAATTCATACTTATTTATACACAATACCCTGGACCATCTGAACATAAATTTGGAAAACCTTTACCTAAAGTTTGGTAAAAATATGGCCTGTGTAGACAAACATTTGAACACATTATAAACAGATCGACAGATTACAAGTAATAGAAAAGCTCACTTTATTCTTTGGCTCAGGGGAGTTAAATATTTCACAATGACACTGCATTAGTATCATAAAATATAACCCATGATTGCATTATTATATAATTTCCATTCCTGAAATCAGAAGGTGACCAGGGGCTACCCCCCTCTCCACCCAGGTGCAACATTATCTTACAGTTATCTGTAAATAAATGACAACGGCAATGGCATTGTTGGTGGCAAACTAACAATTCAACTTCATGACAAACGGGATGCCGTCAGCTTCTCCATCGATAACTTACCATATTTGTATAGCAGTATTCCATTATCACATACGCGGATTCGATTCTCGCTTACGCCGATATGGATGAGAAAGTCTGCCAGTTTACTTTCGGAAGGTCGGTGGTCTCTTCCCGTGTACATTGTATCTGGGATTCTCTCCTCCACCAATAAAAACTGAACGCCAGCAGATAACTGAAAAATTGTTGAGTGTGTCGTAAAACAATAAACAATAAACATTATCACCTGCATATGGTGTTTATGTTTCTTAACTGATTCAATATGCAAGTGCCTGTGCTGCGATTTTAAATTTTAAATCGAGGCAGGCTACTGACAAACAAGTTGATGTTAAAAGGGTTTCAACAGTTTCGTTTAAAGTCAGCATTTCGCAAATTCTATGGTTGTTATAACGATCTAGTTTGCCAATACAACATGTCATTTGGTCAAATGCTGTCTGACGTGTTTCATACCAATTGCTAGGCCGTTCTTTACACACTCTTCACACAGTGATTTTGACTAAGGATTACTTCAGGTACCCAATCAAGATAAAGGGCTCACATCGTGTGTGACCGGTCGACAGGGGATGCATAACACGATCCCGAGGAATATAGAAACGCAACGATATAAAAATTAATTTCTTTCACAACTGTCGATGAAATATTACCAATGCGAACTTGATCTGTAGTTTGCCACTCTGAAATTACACTACAAGTTCCAAATGAACCCTCGCAAACATAACGGAAAAAAGACTGGAAAACCAATGAGACAGACTGACTGACTGACAGACAGAAGGACAGACGGACAGATGGAAAGAAACCTATAGTCCCCTTCGGTTTTATAAACCGGTGGGGGACTGATAAGAGGTAGGATAAAAGAATATTCAATATTCTTGTACTAATGATCGGAAACACCGAATGCAATGAAAATGTCAAATACAATACCTTAGCATTTTGTATTTGTCGTTATTATGTTTGTATAATAATGAGTAATGCATATTTCATATTTAACCTTTTCTTTGGTGTTTGGCTTCCGTATTGTAGGTTCTTCATGAGGTGTTTTTCACCTCGATTGTAGAATCCACATATACTATTTCACTTAAGTAAAAAGTAAGACAATATATTTCTAGTTTATTTTCCTTGATATGCCTTTTTGTCACTCGGTAACTAAATTTTAAAAATGTGGCATATGGACGTAGAACAGTTCATTGTGCCTCAGATTTCCAAAAATTTAATTTACCTATTGATTTTATATAAAAATAACCCTGATAGCAGCTGTATTACAGTGTAATATTATTTACTTCAAATAGTCTTTTGTTGCCGGGCATCTTTCCATTAATCGTGCTGCCTTGTATCATTGAGTTAGTTTTGACGAGGTTAATCTTTCCGTGCCAGACAGTTATTTGTGTTATGCATGCATCGTAATTTATATAAATCGATTAGATAATCGATCGCCCACATGGAATTGCCTTGGTTTCTGTTTCTGAAATGCTTTCAATGAGATGTTGTGACGCTGCGAAGGTCAGTTACTTCAATGTAACCCAATGTCTATGAAAGGCACGAATTTGTAAGTGCATGTGAGAGAATTTTGGTTTGTGGTTTCATCCTGGGTTTTTTGTTTTGATAACATATTAACGGCCTGTTAATAGATTCTATTTGATCTTGTATAATTTCTTGCATTGTGTAACGTGAAGTCAGTACGAATTTACGCAACGTTTTGACATCGTTTCATTATATTTTGACGTATTTTATGAACAACGTTTACTATAACAAATACATATCTATATAGATTTTCTATCATGATCAATACTTTGTATTATGATTTGTATTTGCATATAAAAATCACAATGGCTTTCATACATTTATGTTAATTTCCACGTCTTACAGATTACGTTGTTGTGACGTTTAGTTGAAAATAGGACAGAAGACGAATAATTTCACGACTTGACGTCCAGGGGAACAGTGTTGACTGTACAAGACAATCATTTATTTTACATTTGCCAATGTGTTTCCTTATATGACACTACTAACGAAATTCATGAAATCGGTCACGTGATCAGGCTTTGTCTTGCATATGAATACCATCACCGCTTCAGAAGTATTTGGATTACTTCAATTTCACCTGGCTTCTTGCTTATGGAGAATAAAAACACGAATCATTGGAATATCTATATAGAGCTTAATTAGTAAACAGACAAGAATCTCATCAATTAATAAAACAAACATTAAACATAACTTTCCAAATACCGACTGCAACTAAAACAGCAACTTCTGTAATATGGCGAATCCAAGTCCCCCCCTGTGTAAGTCAAGTATTAGCCAAAATACTCAGCCATTTTGGGTGCCAAATCTGGAGTTTCTATCTATACAGGAGGGCTGGTTGATATGACATGACCCTTGCATTTAAAAAGGTTAGCATCGATCTCCTTTTTCAGCCCTACTATTTCCTGACTATTTAAGGCTAAGAACCGGGAGACTAGTGTCATTTGGTAAGTTTATGTCCACGAGGTAGCACTCTAAAGTAAACAAGGCAAGTGACTTTCGAAAAATGGACAAAATCGGTGAAAGACCAGTGATCCATTATTTGCATAAGAAAAAGTTTATTATCATCTAAGGATATCCATAATGATATGGTAGCAACACTAGGGAAAGATGCCCCTTCATATGCTACAGTAAAAAGGTGGGTTACGGAATTTAAACGCTGCAAGCAGAGCTTTGAGGATGGCCTCCGTCCTGAAAGGCTTGTCACTGTTGCAACCCCAAAAATGGTAAATAAATTCCATGACATTGTTATGACCAACAGGCAAGTTACAGAAGGTTATGGCCTTGGTTTTCTGAGATGCTGATGATATTCTGATGGTAGATTATCTCCAAAAGGGACAAACAATCAGATTTTCATCTATTTCCAAGGCTTAAAATGGCCATTTACGGTAGCCACTTTCAGTCAGATAATGACGTCATACATGCAGTGAAGGACTTTCTGAGCAGCCAAGGACTTCTTTAAATGTGGCGTTGATACCCTTTAAGATCGCTGGCAAAAGTGTATAGATATTGAAGGGAATTATGTTGAAAAGTAATGCAATATGTCCGTCAAAATTAAAACCCTTACATATGAAGCTCACAGTATATCAATCAGCCCCATATAACCACAGCACAAGTCCTAACCATGCTAGCGATGGACATGTCGTTTTCTCCTTCTAAAAATTGCAAAAACCTGAGCAAGAGCTTATCGCTTCGTTCATTTGTTCTTCTTTAATTTTTCTTAAATTCTCTGTCGAAATCTGTACTCAGAAATTGCGTTTTCAACTTTAAGTCTACACCACTATATCTTTATCGATGATCAACCAAACCACTTCCTGGATGTACGAGGGTTGTTCGATATGTAATGTGTGTTGTATGACATATCAAAAGCATTAGACACAAATAGTGAAATGAACATTACATCCCTTCAAAGTATTCTCTGCGGTTTGAAATACGTAATTTTAATCTCTGAATCCATTTCTGAAATGCGCCACGGTACGCTGATTTAAGTAGACTGACTGAGGACTGATGACTGAGCTAAGGGCTTGTCGTGACTTGTAACGACCACAAGACAATAACTTTTTAAGTTTTGGAAAAAAGAAAAAGTCGAATGGGGCTAGATCTGGAGAATATGTTACAAGACGGTAACCTTCTCCGACTTCAAAAATTGCTTCACAAGCTCAGATGTATGTGATGGAGCATTATCATGAATTAAACTAACATACCTAAATCCTGACAAAGGGCATCGTTTATGATATTTCTTGAGCTTTTGTAGTATAACATCTCGATAATACCGACCTGTAACACTTTTGCCCTTCGACACCGGAATTTGTACAACTATACCATCACATGAGAAGAATATGCAAAAAGAATCTTCTTTTTGCTTACGGTTCTTTTGGCAACTACAAGCCTTCTACCGTGTTTAGCCATATTTTGTTTCCAATTTTTCTTACTGGTTCGAAATAGTAACCCATGTTTTGTCACCAGTGACTATCTTTGCAAATTGTCTTTGATTGGAATTGGTACATAAGTATGGAAGCTCAAGAAGAACACACATCAAAATAGAAATACGAATATAAGAAATAAGATATCATTTTTGAGTGTCACCGAGTTATGACATGAAGTCGATACGTGATCAAATCTACTAAAACGCCTTCGGGTGTTATAGGATTTGATTACGTGACCAATTTCATGTTATATCCCAATGAAACTATAAAAAAGATAACTTATGTTTTTAATATTCAGGAGAAATAATACCAACAAAATCACTGTAAAGGTTTAAAACATGGGGTGACATAAATAATCACATGAACATGGACACCATTAAAACGACAGCTATGTGTCTGATTACAGATATTCAACATTGCTTGTGAGATATTGATAACACACACTGTAACAAATATAAGTATGCAATAGCAGTTATATAATTTCGATTATTGTTTTTTTTTTAAACTTGAAAATAGTACATTAGTACATGATCCTGAACAAAATGTCAAATGTGCTAAAAGTTTCTAAAATTATAAACTTGTTAAGAAGTTGAATGTGGCTATATGATACAGGTACACTTATACTGTGTTATCATGCTTGAATTCTTCACGACAATGAATAAATCTTTGGTCAAAACATCGCTTTCTTGAACATCATTTTAGGATCCATTTTGTTCACTTCTGCTTGGTAAGGTCCTAAAACAAAATGCCTCATAACATTTCCCGTAATTTCATAGCGACAAGCAACATAGAGCAGAAAAATAACATAAGAAAGAGATAGGGGGTGTAGAAGATATACAATATTACAGTTCCTTAAGTAACTGTATACCTAAAGTTTTATCGAGGATATTTCATTCATAGAAGTCGACTTAACAGGCGTTACTTGTCAGCCGCTAATGACAGGACATCGAATTTTAAGGCATCGTCCGAAAGTGACTACAAGCGACTATTTCCGAAATTTAGCGTTCTATATTTCAATATGATTGACACATTTAATACCTGTCGCTATCCCACTGTACATTAAGGATAGTGAGTACTAAATAATTGTTACGAAACTTTGGGAAATAGTTAACGCATGCTATGTTATTGCTAAATCTCATATCTGTCATGGATATACCCCCGTCCTTATCTCTGCATTTTCATCCAGTTGAATCTTTATACTGAAATTTGATGCAATAATGAATTTGAACTCCCCAAAACTTCTTTATAAATTGTCATGAAAGTGATGTATAACCTGTAATACCTATGATTTATTCACACTGTGTTAAAATCATTGTTATAGATCTATTTTACAGACTTTTGGCGTATTCATTGACGTTAACTAACACATAGAAAAGATGTGCTTTTAGATATGCAGCCAAGAGAAATATCTAAAACGTATACTAGTACTTGTTTACCTGAATAGATATGCTAGAAAATATTTTACCTTCACCTATTCAACCACAGCACTAGACATATCTTAATGTCTGCAAACTGTTGTGAAATTAAGCGAGGTACTATGCAGACATGAGAATTGAGATATGCCCAATTTGATGGCATCAGAAGTGTAATTGAGATTGGTAGATTAAAATTTCCAGGGCATCACATCTTTGCATAGTTCCTTACAAAAGGAGAACAATTTTCTGGTATATGTGAAATTCCTCCTCCAAACCCCATGAAAGTTCTAGATCTGGTGTAGACGTGCTTTCTTTGAATTAACAGCTGTTGATAAGTTAAAGTGAAGTATGTAGAAGGTTTAATATAGAATACTTTAGAAATGAAGGTTCATGTATATTTTAGCTATTAGCAAAAGACTTTCCATTTGTGTAAGCTAAGTGATGATATCTTAATGGTGCAGATATTGCATTTTCCTCCAGTAGTCAGTTGAAAGAAATTGTAATTACACTATTTTAGCATTTGTGAATAATATTAAGACTTTATAGATTTTATGACTTTCTTGTTTATCGAATATGATTTATATAATTTACAATAAAACTGTTATCAATGATACCTCTTTAGAAAATTTGAAATCAAGAAATGGATATTTTGGACCTATTGTCTGTAAGAAATAAAACAATAATACTCAAAGCATTTATCGATTAATTATGAGATACAAAAATAAAAAAAAGTTCTGTTTGACAGCATGAAAATAAATTTGAGAGTTATCCTTTCTTCTATTATTTTGTATCTGCATCTTAATGTTGTTCAGAATTGCTAAATACTTGTAAACATTTAACTTAGATATACATGTACTTCTCAAAATTTCAAACTGACTTTTTTGTGTAAGATAACTTTATAACCCTCAAAGACATTGATTGCTAAGGTACACGTGTAAGAAAACGGTTGGTGTGATATAAAAGGTACGAGGGCTGATTGATATATTGAGAGTCTTGTATTAGAAGAGGTTACCATCGATGTCCTTTTTCAGCCCTACTATTCCCTGAATACCCGAAGACTGGTGTCATTTGGTTTCTTTGTTTGTTGTATGTTTTAACGTCCCGCTCGAGAATCTTTCACTCATATGGAGATGTCACCATTGCCGGTGAAGGGCTGCAAATTTAGGCCTATCCTCGGCACTTATGGCCTTTGAGCAGGGAGGAATCTTTTCGTGCCACATCTGCTGTGACACGGAACCTCGGTTTTGCGGTCTCATCCGAAGGACCGCCCCATTTAGTCGCCTCTTAGGACAAGCAAAGGGTACTGAGGATCTATTCTATCAACCCGGATCCACACAGGGAGGTGTCATTTGGTCAGTTTATATCGACGAGGTAGCACTGTTAAATAAACAAGACAAGTGACTTTTGAAAAATGGACAAAATCGGTGAAAGACCAGTGATCCATTATTTGCATAAGAAAGGGTTTATTATCATCTAAGGATATCCATAATGATATGGTAGCAACACTAGGGAAAGATGTTTCACGCCGTTGGGTACCAAGACTTCTGACAATTGAACAGAAGCACACCAAGCAGGCACACTTTGTCGCGTGCTAATCTAAACCTTTTCGAGGTAGACCCTGTTAATTGTCTTCAGAAATTTGTTTCTAAGGGTGAAACTTGGGTCCATCATTTCACCCTAGAGTCCAAACAACAGTCTAAACAATGGAAGCACCCTGCTTCATCCCCGCCAAAGAAATCAAAGACTCTTCCATCAGTTTATGGCCTCGGTTTTCTGAGATGTTAATGATATTCTGATGGTAGATTATCTCCAAAAGAAACAACCAATCGATGGCACATACGACGAATCACTTCTGAAGCAGTCGCGGGAAAATATTAAATTCAAGCGCCGTGGAAAACTCGGTAAAGGTGTGTTGTTACATAAGGACAATGTGCCGGTTCACAAGTCTGTCATTGTCATGGCTGTGGCTACAATTGTAGCTTTAATTTGATTGAGCCTTATTTGCCTGATCTCTCACCATCAGATTTCATCTATTTCCAGACTGAAAATGGTCATTTCCAGTGCTCACTTTCAGTCAGATGCCATACATGCAGTGGAGAACTTTTTGAACGGTCAAGAAAAGGACTTTTTTAAAAGTGACATTGATACCCTTAAACATAGCTGGCAAAAGTGTACAAATACTAAAGGGGATTGTATTGAAAAATATTGCAATATGTCCGCCAAAATTCAAACCTTTACATAAGAAGTTCACATCGTATTAATCAGCCCTGGTAACAATATCTTTAGATAATAATACTAATTTAAGCGATTCTTTGTTTATACCGAATACAAAGTACCTGAGAAAAAGGTTTCCGAATACAATAAATGAACCTTGTTAAGAAATACATTACCACACGAACATGCGGTATCCGAGTGTTGAGATGGGTCTGAAGTGTGTCCAATCCATATCACTGCTATAGGAACATGTGGCAAAAAATTTCAAAGTTAGTAAAATGAGTCGCACATGTGTTCTTAAACACTAAGGCAAGGTAATCAAACGAAGGAAAGATACCGACTTCTCACGTATATGTTATAGTTTCCGAAAACTCATACTGTTTATAACAATTCTCTCTCTCTCTCTCTCTCTCTCTCTCTCTCTCTCTCTCTCTATATATATATATATATATATATATATATATATATATTACATTCACTCTGCCATAAGGACACGCTTGTACATACACTAACTCCGTGGGGATCCGGGTTGTAAGAATAGATCCTCAGTAGCCCTTGCTTGTCTTAAGAGGCGACTAAATGGGGCGTTCCTTCGGATGAGACCGCAAAAACCGAAAAACCGAGGTCCCGTGTCACAGCACGTGTGGCACGTAAAAGATCCCTTCCTGCTCAAAGGCCATAAGCGCCGAGCATAGGCCTAAATTTGCAGCCCTTCACCGGCAATGGTGACGTCTCCATATAAGTGAAAGATTCTCGAGCGGGACGTTAAACAATATTTAATCAATCAATCATGTACATACACTACAATTTATGATGGTACAGCTACAAGTCAAAAAATGGTACAGTTCTCCCACCTCTCGGAATTACTAGTGATTGATTGTTTGTTTAACGCCCTGTCGAGAATTTTTTACTCATATTGAGACGTCACCATTTGTAAGTGAAATACAGAGCTCAGGGCCAACGACTGCAGCGACACAGAACCTTCGTATTTAAGGTCATATCCGAAAGACCCCTGATTGTCACTTCTAAATGCCGAGCATTTGGTGAATAACTACCTGTGTCTACGTCTTAGGTTTGACGCGGCCATGGCACGAGCGGGACCCGAACTCACAACTTCCTGGATACGAAACGAACGCTCTATCACTGAGCTACCGCGACCGGTAGGAATTAATAGTGAACGTCGCGGATCTTTCGAAAACGAAGTATGATGTCGTAATAGGCGTTGATACAATAAAGAACCTTCGGTGTTAATGTCCCAAAGTGCCCTGAAACGTCACAAATTTGTATCACTTAGTCAAAAGTTTGTGATGTCCTGATATGATCGGAAAACTTTCGTAAAGTCAAAACAAAGGAATACCCTAGATATACAACGAATTATAAATCATCTTAAAAAGTGCTTTATAGTGAACTTTAATATGTAAGAAAATTACATTCTTACTGAGACAAACCAGATGAAGTTCCAGTCGTTGACCTGTGCTATGGACCTAGGCCATGCAATGCATGACTGTTCTCCAAAGCGCTAGAACCAACACAGTAACTTGGTCCTGAGACTTTCACTGTGCCGAGGCTCGATGGAGGAAAAAGTATATATCTAATATCCAGTCAACCCAGATTCGAACCATGATTTTCATCACAATTGAGCTGTCAACACGACTATCTAACTTTAATCCCATGACAAATACTTGGAAGTGTTGGTTCACCCAGCTGTCAATTATCAGTTGTCTTTTTCCGACATATAATGGCTTCCTGTTTCTGAAGGGGTAATCTCTTTGGCTGATTTATTTAATTAAACGCGTCTGCAGATTTGCATCATAAAGTCTTTGAATGTTATTAACCGACTATTAAACCTTGAATTCCCAGCGCGACTCCACCTTTGAGAGAGACGTGTTTACGGAAAATCGCATCAGCATTTATATTTGTTGGTTGTGTGTCGGTAACTCTGCTTCCAGGCAATCTCTCTCATATTACGATGACACCAATTATCACGGGTAGTACAGGGATTTTAATACTTAAGATATGGACTTACGCCAAAATCGGAACGTGATTTATCGTGTCAAAAGACCAAAATAGAAAAAAAAAGAAATAATGGGTCTTGACGTTTTATTGTTCATCAGCCCAACTTCACTTTCACTGTCCATATATACTTTTGTAAGGTAGGATTATGTCTATTGCAAAGTCATGCTTACGATGCTAACCATTTAGTAAACATTAAAGTATATTTTACATATTTTAGTTTTTCATGTTTTGTGATTAAAAGAACTATTCAAGGAATAGTATTTATTTTGCAATTGACAAGCAAGTTGATTTGGAAGATAGAGAAAAACAAAAAATTGTACACAATATACTTTATAGACATCTACTTTCGAAAATCGTTTGAATGAAGGATTTTCGGCGATTATTAGCGATCTTTGATCTCAACATCGCTATATTCAACGATGTTATATATACTTTTCCTCTTTGCCTATATGGATGTTTTTTTTTCTCTCTCAAAGTTATATTAGAGATATATGTAGTTACCATTATTTATTAAATCAAATTTGTTCAGTCTGTTCTACATTTAGCAAAACTCTGGACACATCCACTCTCATCTACTGAAATGAAATTAGTTAGTTTGTGGACTCTCGTGCCAAAAAACAGGATATAAAACAGTACATTTTCTGCTCCAAACCATTTACGAACGTTTCCAACACGCCATAGCATCTTGTCTCGTTACGCTAGATGTGTATTTTCATCCGATCTTTTAGTCGAATATAAAGATGTTTATGTAGATTGCATCACATTTTGTGAATATGGGTTTTACATATCTGCTTTAAAAGGGACTCACGGCCACGTGTTTAATCAAAAGTTCATGTTCAAATATTTTTCATTTGTTATGTCCAGTATTGCCACTTATTATGGCAATGTTTCATATAAACAAATCATGTAAAGTAAACGCTCTAAATTGTTAAAGTGTATATGTTTGTATATTATACAAACAATGTAAATTTATGTTTTATTTTTTTACTTAGTGAATATGTCGTATATGTTATGCTTCATATGACATCACTTGTGAGAATGCTTTTAAATGGAAACTATTCACTTTCGCATCACATCAAGGACAAATTATTTTGTTTCATAAAAAAAAGATTATTCTGCTTATATTTTTTCAAAGCCTATCACTCCGGATTTTATATAACATTTTTCTATTTCTGTAATCATAACGAAAGTGTGCGCGTATAATTGCGCGTATAATATTTGTTTTGAAATGATACTTTGGTTCTCTTCGTTTAAGTTCAATTGCCAGAATACCTTAAGAGAAAAAAGTCATCGACTTTATAGGGGAATGATGCTGAGATTTTTTTTTCATAGAGATTTAAATAAACAGAAGTTAACAATGGTTTCGTACGTACCTGTACACAGGTATTTTACCAGTTTGTGGCAGATTTTTGGCCACTTTTTTATTTAATAATTTATAATTTAGTACTAGGAGATACCCTTTCCTTTCATGTTAGTGATGATTATGTAACATGTTTGCAGTAAGCTAAGTTCATCTAGATTGTTATGTATAACATATATTGTGATTGGTCTCCCTGGTTTTCATAACTATACTCTTATTACGAAATTTTCAATACATAACAATTATGGAAAGCACAAATTTGTGTATTTGTGTACTGTTTTTTGAGCAAAAACAAAACAAACAAAAAACAACAACAACAAAAAACAACAACAACAAAAAACAAACAGACAAACAAACAAACCTAGATTCATAGAAGACAGCATGATTATAACAAGCGGTTCGAAAGAAGTTTTACTTAAAAGCTATTAGAAAATACCATGATGCTTTATACATGTCATATTTCAAAATAAAAATTGTTTCAAAATATACTTATTGTTTGAACTATAATTTTAGCATCAGTGAGGATGATAGAGGGACAAGTAACCTTGTACAGTAAAGCACGTTTACAACGAAAGTGCTGGGGACGAACAGTTTTGATTCGTTATAAACGTAATTCGTTATATCCGTTTTTGATATGTATCAAAACGACAAGGAATAAAAAACATCACTTCGCCGTAATCGTGAATTAGTTTCAAATATGTTCTCTGTAACCGTATTTTACAGTACGTAGCTTTAACAGGTTACACAAAACTAATCAGCCGTAAACAGTGTGTGTCACTTGCAGAATATAGGGGACTATGTGATGATTTTGTTTAGGTGGATTTCGGCACACTTTTGCCTATTACTGGCAAAGCATTATTTCATTATAATATTTTTACATAATCTTTTATGAATACTTCACCTAATCTCAAACAGTCCATTTGAAAATATGATCCAAGAAAAAATATTTTATGTTTACATTTTACAATACATACCGGTCGCGGTAGCTCAGTGGTTAGAGCGTTCGTTTCGTAACCGGGAGGTCGTGAGTTCGACCCTCGCTCGTACCATGACCGCGTCATACCTAAGACGAAAACTAGGTAGTGATTCCTCCTTCGCCCCACGCTCGGCATTTAAAAGTGAGAATCACGGTTCTTTCGGATGTGGCCTTAAAAACGGAGGTCCCGCGTCACGGTAGGCGTTGGCACGTTAAAGAACCCTCACTGCTACGACCCTGAGCGCTAAGCATACGTCTAAATTAGTGGTACTTCACCTACAACTGGTGACGTCTCAATATGAGTGAAAAATTCTCGACGGGACGCAAAACAAACAAACTTCCAAGAATATTCTGATTCTTTTGGCCGAGTTTAGATTTTCAGGTTTACTACATTGTCTGACATGAAGGTTAAAGAATAGCCTTTCAGAATTTCCAAAACTTCAAAATCGTTGATTACCGTTAAACGATCCAAACATCATTTATATTATAAAATATATACGATACCAATATGATTCATGTTGTCCACCTACCCCTCACTATGACTCATTGGTGGACTTCTCTATCATGACATTGTTTTGCATCATTATTCACAAACATTAAGCTTTTTCATCATTTTTTTTATATATACACCCCAACCTCTGATCCACTTTTTCTAACTGTAGTTTCAAAAACATATTTGATATTTAATAATCAATAAAATATTTCAGATCGTTGTATGAGGTTGATGGTTATCTGTAAATATGCTCGCTTCAAACAAAATCACAAACTTTGCTGAACTCAGATGCCTTTAACTCCTGTAAATTAACTTCGTGAAAATTTTAAAGAAATTAATGATTATTTTAAAAACTTCCCTGGGATATGAAGTGGGGGGGGGGGTCACGTGATTATATCCTAATGAGCCCGGAGAGCTTCATGGTAGATTTGATCAGGTATCTCCTCACTTCATAGCCCAGTGAAATTTTCAGAATGGATAATAAATTACAAGTTCTTTCAGAAAACATGGAACCATTTCATCTGCTTACATTTTCATAAAATATACAATTGATTTGGAAAATCTAAATGTTTGATGTCAAGAATGATTTATACGCATCACATGCTATATTAATATAGATGCTCATTAAATTGACATCAAAACTTGAAAAAGTAACATTTTTACAAACTACGTTCAAGATGGCATTGTAATACATTTCTAGTTAAATCTTCAATTCCATTCATGGTAAATCATGAAATCTGAAATACATTTAATTTAAAAGTCCCGATTTTCTCATTTGTGGCTAGTTTCATAAACCCTAGTGGTTTTTCTTGTACATTCCCCTACCATGTCTCTAAATTACCGTGGCTGATTTAGGACAGATGGAAGAATTACTTTTAAAAATTCGTTCCCACGAAATAAAAAATTCGTCCTCACGAAATTAATTTCCTTCCCACAAATTAAACGAAAAATGATTCTCTCAATATTCACCTTTCAAAGAACTACTTGTGAAATTCACTAAGTCCATAACATTTAAGCACTAAAAACAAAAACAAAAAAAATCAAAACTGAAATTCTATTTTGCTTCGTTGTATATTAATCAACCTTTGAAGCATCATAGGATATATCATCTATATGTCAGTAAAAGAATCCTTTATATGTAGTATGTGAGCTTGTGTTTGTTTGCTCTTATTAGCAGAAAGTAACCAATATCCCATGCTTTTTCTGTTTTAAACTCCATTGCCTATTTTAGCTGACAATGCAGGGGCTAGGTGCAGCTCCAATATTACAGACACACATTTTGTGTGCATACATTAATGAATCTTAAAAATTTTTTTTTTTTATTTCCAACAGTTTTCTCCATAACAAATTGAACTTTTAATCTATTGTTAGGCTATTGATTGTCTAAAATTAGAGTCGTTGAAAGTGCATGGAATGCTTATTGTGTTAATGTTTTCAAATAGCTGCATATGTTCACCGTAGTCCAAAATGAAAGAACAAACACAGATATATAATATACGAAAGAAAGTTACTAAACTTGTTACAGATTTATTAGAGACTGTATAATTGCAAGACGTAACTTCTGTTAAATAAGTTTATATATCTACATTTACCAATGTTTTACCTTACATGACACGACTAACAAAACTGACTTTCAGTTTTCCATAACATGAAGTTGGTGACGTGATCAGACTTTTTTTTTCCCTTGCGTATGAATACAATCACCGCTCCAAAAGTATTGGAGTCATTTGTACTAGGTATTTCACCTGTCTTAACATCATTAAAAAAATGAACAAAATAGATAAATAAAATAAAATTAATAAAACGCATCAGAATATTTACAGAGAGTTTATTTTGTAAACAAATGTTTTCATTAATGAATAAAATAGAAACATTCACTATACCATTCAGTTATCTTTTAAAAATTCCGTCTACTACTAAAACTACAACTTCCGAATTCATACGATGTCTTTGATATTTACATTATGACAATCTAATATTAGATTCACTTTATGATGATGGTAACCTGCTATTTCCGGGCAATAGCCACCACCGCCATGAGCGAGGCTGGTTTCGAGCTCGAAAAATTGTTCAAGTCCGGGCACTGCTGCGTGTCTTCATTTAAATCCTACAACAGAAATTTCTCCATTGAACAAAAAGTCTCATTCAGTTCGTGTTTATCTTCTCTTACACACCCTGGGAGTAAAAATAATATAATGTATGTGTCTAAATCTATCACGAGTCCTAACGATGAACATGCTGTTGTTCCCTTCCAAAAACCACACTTAAAGTGTAACGTCAACTTGATCCATTTATCCTCCGTTCTTCCTCTTAGATCCTCTGAATTTCTGTCGAAAGCTGCGTGTTCGGCAATTGCATTTACAAATTTAAGTAAGGTAGGCGACTGCCACCGTTTCTCCATCACAGATTAGTTTACTCCGCTCCTCTGTTCAGCTGAGTTGACGCTCTGAATTATCTCTACTTTACACTTATTAAAACCCTAACATACATATTTATATTTTATATTCTCCTAGATATTGTTCCCAATCATTTATTCGATCAAAATTAAACAAACTATATCTTGTGTTGTGCGATCGTCTACATACACAAGTATGGAAGCTTGATAAAAGCAACACAAATCGAAACAGATATATAAATATAAGAAATATGACATCATTTTTAGTGTTATTGAGATATGGTATGAGGTTGATACGTGATCAAATTCACTATAACGTCCTTTAGGCGTTATAGGATTTGATCACGTGACCGACTTCATGTCATATCCCAATAACATTCAAAACATACTATTTTATTTCTGAAATAACAGCAACATGAAATTGATAATGAGTTTTTGTTTATTTATTGATTTAGGTAATGAAAATTAATGTGAACATATAGCCTGCTCTTGATTTAAAATAAATTCGTGGGAACGAATTTTTATTTCATAGAAAGGAATCTTATTTCGTGCAAACGAAATTAATTTCATGGGAACTATTTTTTATTTCATGGGAACAAAATTAATTTCGAGGGAAGAAATATTATTTCGTGGGAACGAATTTTATTTAGTGGGAACGAAATTAATATCGTGAGAAAGAATTCTTATTTCATGGGAACAAATTTTATTTCGTGGGACGAATTTTTTAAACAAAATCTCACAAATCGGTCCTAAACTAGCCACCGTACTAAATCTATAAACTTTTGAAAGAAAAAAAATATCAATACCCTGTCTTTTGCACGGATTAATTACTGTTACTCGTTTCAGACCTTGAAAGAATTTCTATATATATCCACTTCCTTTGTTAACTTCTTGCCCTTTGAATATGTATTTCTCACTATCCTGGTTATGCACATAAAATTAATAAAGAAGAGTCGAGTGTTGAAAATTGACGCATTGAAAATACAAATTTGCAGTGTTTCGTATTTGTAACATATGAATCAAATAACTGAAAGCTAATGTTTCCTGATTTTATCATTAAAAGAAATTTCTAGCTGCATTTCATCAATTGATACAAAATATGCTCATCATTGGCTTTTGAACTATTTTTCACATGCAGAAAAAATGGGGTTTTTTCTGAAACACTCTGTACTTATATTTATCTATGTATTAGATACGGACAGGAAATTTTAAAATATGACACTAACCACCCGCTGTTCGCCATAACGACGAGGTGAACCAGAAACACATCAAACAGAGTTCTTTCGAATTTGGTATATGTTTTGCTGAACTTATGCAGTTTGGGACTTTTTATCTGAGAATGTTTGTCATCATTATTCCAAAGAGATTGTATCTAGATGTGCATTTTACATGGCAGGTTTAGACGATGTACAAGGAACTCAGTTGAAGTTTTGATCATTAAGGAATTTCAAATAGGACCCAGACTTGTGTTTCGCAACTAGGCCTAGTTAATCATATTTCTGTAGATTGATTTTTGCAAAAATAATTAGTCATCTTTTCTAAGCTGTAGAAAGATCCTTGTTACACACTGGGTGTATGTATTTATCTCTTTGAACTGTTGTCTAATGTTACGTCTTCTGACCTTCCAATAACGTCAGTGGATACTGGAGATTCTTTGTTATGGTATGTTTATATAACAAAAGAATAACAAAGATAAATATATTTAGTATGCATGTATAAATTGTAGCCTTGTCTTCACATATGTGTACCCACCTCTTTGGATAATATGACCATTCAAAATTTCTTTGCATCTAACATTCATATTTAGGGGTCGCTGGAAAATTCAAGTATGAAATAAACATTTTTCAGTTTTTGCGTTTAACGCATGTTTTATTGTTGAAACAATTTAATAATTATCACTATCAACTATACATATAATACATATGAAACAAGAATCAGTAATTCAATATGTAGCAACATAATTATATTTAATATGAAGCAATCAGTAATATAGCTGACATTTCATGTCCTGAAACTAATCTTCAAAAACATCAATGACCCAAAGTTCTTCAATATAGAATAAAAGTGAGAAAGAAGACGTAAATGAATTTTGAATTTACATAGGATATCTAAAATACATCGAAATCATCATTTATTTATAAGCTATCATTTATTCTTCAGACATTAATAATGGTAAAAATTCTATAAATAGATAAATCTATGAAATTTATTTTCTGTATCCTGTTGATATCAGCATGCCTTCTATATATGATGTCTATACCATTAGAGACCTAGTGAAATTCTCTGTAGAAATAGGTTGTGAAGCATTTCTATCGATTGGAATATACATGTATATCCAAGTGTCTGATACGTCTGGGTACACATCCTTAACAAAGAAAGATATTTATCTTCCTAGATTTTGTTTAGTAATGAAATATAAAATTACTTCCAAGTATATTGATTGCTATGGCAGTATCTAGGAAAGCGGAATCTATTTGCCATTCGATTAAATCATATGAATTCAATGTATACTGTAAACAAGACATTTTTGCAGTGGGTATTACTATTTTCATTCTGTGTATATCTCAATATAAATCAAATGAGTCTTTTAAAAAGCGTGCTTTGTAAACCAGTCTTGGAAAGAGCAACTCCTACGCGACATGATTTTCATACAAAAATCGTAAAATTGAACACCCAAAGAAATAACCATGTTTACAGTATACATATTTAAAGGATACAAATGTTTACAGTATATTACAGCATACAATGTAAATTAACTACTGTTTGACAGTATACTATAATGCCCTAACTTACACTTTGGGTTAGACCTAAGGCACTAACATTATTTGCAAGGTAGATTTTCAAAGCTTCCCTTAATTCACACGTGTCTCTCTTTCATACATGTACTGACTTCCCGAAAACTCAATTCAAAAATAAAAGTTTGGTGTTGCATGAATGACAGCGGTTTTATAACACCAAATTGCATTTGTAAAACAATGTGTGAATATCTAATATATCCCAGATTTCCACAGAAGCAATTCATAATACAAGAATACGTGCAAGAAAGAGGGGCTTAACTATAACAGAAGAATTATCTTCATCTTACATATGAAAATACAAAATTTAAACAATTGACCAAATTAATGATAAAAAAAAGAATACTTTGATGATATTCTTGTCCCTAAGCATTCCCAAAATATTGATGAGAACAATATATAAATATAAGATATGATATGAAAATAAAATATTCAATAAATATATTTACATTTTCATACAATAACCCTAAGAAATACAGCAACTGTTCCATTTCAAAATATATGCATAATCAAAGCTTTTAATCATTTTCTATTCTACTACATTTATATTTACACATAGAGAACAATCAACATATTTCCGACTGAGGAATTGCTTAAGATTTATAAAATACTGAATGGTCACGATGTGAATAAGCAATCACTGGACAGGGCACGAGTTATCTCCCTTTTTCATTTTGAAAATACCGCAAATCACTTTGTTTGCATATTTTCAGACCCATTTAGCAACGATCCATACTAAAACACTCCCGTCCGAAGTGTATTGAAAAAGAAATTCCTTTAGGTCCCCCAAATATTGTTTTGTATCTTTGCATGTGGATGGTCTCTCAAAGATTTACTAAACGTGCCTCCAAGGAAAGGAGAACTATAGACATCTGTGTATAGTCTTCTGTTGTACGCATGTTTCACATTGCACATCACAACACCATATAAATCTACATTTGCAATTTTCTTTCAGTGTCACTATCTCTGACTTGTACCCGCGAGAACAACAAAGTAAGTTACATCCTTCTACTTTCATCGATTTCGGGTCGCAGATTCTTCCTTTCGTTCCTAATGAACCCCACTTTCGGTTTCGTCGACAAAATCGAGTATCTGGAGCATTTTCCGAATAAACAATGTCTTCTTGAGAAGGAGGTTTAATTGTTTTAGATTTTGTTTCCAGGGCTTTGCCATCGTTAGAGATTTCAACTTGAAATGCGCCATCAAATTTTTCTTTAATTCTTAGTCCGACACTTCGAAACGGTGGCATTTTTCTCCAACAGGTCTTAAGTGCGCACGAACCCGACAATCCATGACATTTACATACGTCTCTCATATAGTGTTTAACAGCCTGAAAAAGATTCCATAATCAAAACATATCCATAGTTAAGATATACTTGCAAGCATACTGAAAAAAATTATATTTCGATTTCTCTCCCTTTCTTACAAAGTAATTCATAGCTATGTCATCATTCTATTAGCCCTCAAAGAACATTTTTCTATCATGGAAAAAGTGGGGAAAAATGATGAATATTCAGGTGCACAACATTATAATAATTCAAATGTAAACTTCTTTTAGGAATATATAAGATCCCCTCTCGTAATTTTATGTTCAATGTACACGCAGCAATGTTCAGTAAATGTTTCTTCAGTTGCAGACCAACAAAATTAATTTGCATAGTTTGGAAACTGACATAGAGCTATCAAATCTAAAAATAAGTCCTATAATGCAATAATACACTTCAGTCATTTTATTACCATCAAAAGAAATATAAAAGTTTGACTAAAGAGAGGAATGGCATGCATTTAAACTAGAGTATTCAATGACATGGCAATTTATTAAAAGGGGCGGTAATAAAAAAAACAACATACAAACTGTTATCTTCGAAAAAGTTAATGTGTGCATGATATTGATACTCAGATAATACATGCACGATATAAAAAATCTTAAAATGTCATTCTTTGGTTTCAACAATTTTAAACACCACTAAATATAATAAAAGATAAAAAAAAAAAAACAAAAACCCACGACTGAATATGTCTGTTATATTTCTGACATCAATCATTGAAATTAGAATGTGGTCCATATTTTTATTCAGAATCTATTCACGTAATGAATTACGTCGTAAAACTTAATAGAATTTCTAGTTGTAATATATTATCATGAAGCTATTGTTACCCTCTTCGCTATTTCAAATTTTCACTCTTTTCGAATCTAGGGCCATATTTTGTATTCATCAAAAATATCACTATTTGACCACAAAAATGTTCATTCACTGAAAATATATCGATAAAAGAGCATTTATCTTTGATCGTTAATCCCTACCCTCAAATTATCTTTGTTGAATATACAAGTGACAAATTGACGGACTATTAGATAAAATTAATAGGAATTTCCACTGGTCAAGAGCCTCTTCAAATAATAGTAAAACCATTCTCTTTCATGCTTCGAGAGGGTTTGATCTAAACATGAGAAGGGTTTACATCATCTAACGAACTGTAAGTGTTGACACTAAACACTGATAGGGAGTCCTCCAATGAGTGCCCTTGAATTGTGGAATTATAAACGTGATTTGGTGAATTTCTGGTTCTTTATGCGTGTGAAGTATAAATTCGATACATGTAAATTTTTCTTTGGTTTGTCATCTGAAAATGAATTTGTTTGAATTGATAGCAGCCTCTTCTATGACTGGTACGAAACTGTTGAGAGGGTGTGCCGAAAGACACTGATCTATGTCTTAATAATACTTTGTAAAACAAATGCTGCATTAAGTACCCGTCAAACAGTTCTTTGATCTATTCAATAAGCTCTAGATGTGTTCCGATGATAAATCGTTACTGGCCAATTACTTAAATTACCCAAAATCAATAGCTGATTCAACTTACGGAGGAAGATCTAAAGCGGTAGATTGAAGCATTGCAATAGAAGTTTTATTGACATAATTTAATTTCAATTTTGACAATTGTGCCCGGAAGGAAAGCTGTCCTGCGATTCCGATGTAACGAGAGCCTTATTTAGCGGTTTTATTGTATCACAGTATGGTAAAATACAGTAGATTAGATGTAATGTAATCATAATAGAATAAGTAGGCTAACTCTCTCTCTCTCTCTCTCTCTCTCTCTCTCTCTCTCTCTCTCTATATATATATATATATATATATATATATATATATATATATATATATATATATATATATCATCCAGAAATACAACCACATTTTATTTCACTTCAAAATTAAACTTCTATAAAAGCTAAAGTTTGAAATATTGTAAGTGTTACAGGGGTTTCATGAATCGAAGCTGAAGATGAATACAAAAATATGAAACGAATACGAAACTGGTCAATTCCTATCGGGATTTAAAACACAACGATATTATATGGTTATCGCTTATATTCTACAATAGATAGATAGTTTTAGCCGTACATTATCTTCGGCATTTAGTCAAATAGTATATATTGGATATATATCATTGGGAGGGATAAGCCTGCTATTTATTGTACACAACGAATATACATGCACAAAAATAATCATACAAATGTTTTCTAATTTACGCAGAGGAAGTTAAAAGCTTTATGGGTGTATTATAACTGAAATTCTCCACGATTTCCATATCAAACGATTTGCAAAATATTAAAGATTTACTGGAGTGGGAAATGCAATGTAGCTGTTTAATATAATATACAAAATGTACATGTTCAATGTACATTTATAAATGAAACATCTGTAATTCCGGGCCGACCTCACTGTTGAATAAGGAAAAGAAGCTACACATAAAGCAAGACATATATACATTTTGAACCATTAAGGATTAAAACAATTTGATTGACATTTTTAAAAAAAAAATCACTTTTGAGAAACAATAAACCCCAAAACTTTATACAAGGGTCCCTGGAGTTAACAGATAAATCCAAAATATATATTGCAATTATATTCTGAAGCTTGTATAAACTACAAATTATATATATCTGGCATCATAGTTCAAAACGATTGGATATATATATATATATATATTTATATATATATTCACGATGATACACAATTGTATACATCTTATCATCGGGATCGAGGTATATGAGATTCATATTCATTTTATATTCATTTTCATCTCATCTTCAGATTCGTTCATTTTCAGAAACACCTCAAGTAAAGGGAATGTTTTTAAAAAAATCACTCAGGAATAATTGGATTAAATATGGATGAACGACGATCAAGTAATTCTAGAAAACAACCCCTAGTATATACCCACCAGTCGTCCGGCTTCATTGTTGTGTAACTGTATTCTCGTCGTCAAGTCCCCTCGTCGTTTTCGTTTGCGAGCGTCCATGAAGTCTTTCGATTTACGGTAGCCAAAGATTATATTATCATTGCATCCGCCCCAAACCCATTCGCCATCAGTAGTAATGTCTTGAACTTTATTATCACAAGAACATTGCAAGAGTTTGCCCATGTTACAGGCCTCTGTTACTGCAAACGTGACTCCGGCTGCCGTTATTGCATAAACAAACCCGGATTCTCTGGTATCTGTTTTTTCAAAAAGAAAAGGAAAATCTTATTTTACTGTAAAGAATAAAAGAGTTAAGATTCTCTTCAGAAGTTGTTTTGATTGTTTTGGGCGTGTTTCTTATGAAATTGCATCGAAACTACAGAGCAAAGAAGAGCGAGAGTATGATTATAATACATCCCAGACATTTATTTATAGTATTAATGTATTCTGCATTGTAACGTGAGTTCTTTGATTGCTTTGTTTTCTTGTTTTATAGCAATATGTAATTCAAAAACAAAAAACAAAACAAAAACAAAACAAAACAAAAAAAAAACAAAAAAAACAACAACAAAACAAAAACAAAAACAAGCATTTTCTCTCTCAAGTATTACCTAAAGGACAGCCTACAGTTACATTTAATGTGTGTGGGTATGAAAATACAGAAAATGTTTGAAATATGCGCAATTAGACCTTTTAAACTGTACGTGAATTTAAGATTGTGATAACATGACTGTAAAGAAAATGACAATCAGTAATCATGTGGTACATTCACTTTATTTTCTGTATGTATTTTAACTTATGCACATATACCATTCATTATATTCTAGCAGTTTATGATTTAAATATTTCATTCACAGTCTGCTTTAATTCGAATCCCGTCAATGAAAACTTGTACGCTCTCCAATGTTTACATGACCTAATACCAATGAAAATTAAAATGTTCTACGGAAATACATGTATTTATGAAAGAATCAGAAAGTGCGTCTTGTTTTTAACACAAAGTCTGGTGTGCATTAGAGTTTTTAACCTCCAGTTTTACTTCTACTTGTTTCAAATCGTTTATCATCTTTACGTTTTACATTCAATTATTAGCAGAGTGCAGTGTGAACGTAATTCCTAACTGTTTAAAGACACAGCGGTGCTGCAACAACATACATGATGGTTTCCATGGAATTCATATAACATTGTGAGAGAAAATTCTCATAGCTCATCTTTTACCTGTGCATTCTGTGTTCAAGGTCATCAAATCTTTGTACTTTATATATTTGGACTTAAAATTAAAGTACGTGTATTTAATAAACTGTATTAAGTATAATTGCTTCTGAACCAACCAACCACTTTCTGATCAGTAAATGGGATGTTAACCGAGAAAAAATATCCAGATGTATCCACTATTTTCCCAGCTTTTACATCCACTGATTTAACAGTAATGATGCCCGATTCATATTAAGTCTAAATGTTGATTTTTTATGAGAAAAGGTTTATGCAAGAACACCTATGTAGGTGTACACTGTAAAACCGGCGCTGGTGTTCTTTTTATGCAATATCTGTAAAGCATTAAATAAAGTGCATACTGGGGTATTCAAATTTTACTTGATACATTAATGTGTTTAACCCTTTTGTACTCCTTTCATTTAATTTTTTTAGTCAATATGGCTACAGCCAATATTGAGTTGTACTGTTTTTTATATGTACAACGTTCATGTAAAACGGGGTTAACATTCTTAAAAGAAGAAAAAAAAATTTAATTCAAGATGCCTAGTCTCTTTGAACGTTTGAGGAAACTAGCTTATCTTCAGAAATCCACCAAAACTGTTTCTCCTCAGCTTGATTGTTTTATGATCTAACCTATCTTCAAAGTGTAAAAAGCATATGCTGCTATATAATTCAGGCTCTGTAAACTTGCCTCACAGAAACATTAAGTTTCTATTATGCAGGAATCCTTTGAAGTGCAATATTATCAGTGGCACAACATCATTTAAGACTGCCTGCCAGCACATATTCCAAGAGAGGGTTCCTTTGATCTTAAAAACAGGGGTGAAAGGTGGAAATAACCAAAGAAGAGATCTTACACAAAATAAGAAATATCAGAACTCTACACAGCATAACAACACAAAGAAAATGGGGAGATTTATTATTTTAAACGAAAAAAGTGAAGATCGCACACGTCACAAAATGTTGGTAACTGGTTAATATAACATGTGCTCTTGAATTTTCTTTTGTTGGAAGGTTTGGATTAAAATATTCTCAATGTAAGTATTAATATTTTAGCAAAATATATACGCTTTTAAAAAGGTAAAACTTGCCCTTTTCTTACCCTGTATGTAGCCTGTGATTGTACGTGTTTACTTTATTTCTATAGGATTATTGTGTGTTATGTAGTCCATGTTTTATACCACGTTTACAGCACAACAGGACAGGGCTTTTAATAAGTTAGTCTCAACATATACATCAAAGCCGAAATAAATTTTACATAGAACAACCTATATATCAGTAGTACGTTTTCGATTATAGATAGAATCCCCTCTAGTTATAAGCACATGAACTGTGATTATTCTCCTATGATGTTTTATGCAGAAGAGAAACACAAAAAATGTTAATTACGAGGTAGTTGTATTTATCTATAATAACTTTAGCCTTGGTTATTATCATCAATGCAATGTATTAAATTGTGTGCCCAGAAGGGAATAATCATTCCTATTGTCTTTTGAATCGGCCATTAAATTATTAGAGAAGTGGCCATCATCGATTTCCATTCACATACCTGTTTTTAGCACTCTTGAAAGCATTCTTCTGGATGTCGTACAGTTCCACTTTCTGTTTCGGAACTGGTATTGGCACTCATTCAGTGCCAGCTTGGCCCCGTTTGCTACTTCCTCAACGATTTCAATTTCTTTTCGACAAATTTCTCTCTGTTTTCCGGCTAATCTTCTACTTTTACGACATATGCTGTTCGGGTCCATTACTAAAGGACTTCCTACCGCCCTAGGTGCATGAAAACCATAATATTATTACCAAACCAGAATATGTGTTCGTATTTTCTGTATATATTTCACCTATCAAAATTTACAATATTATTTAAATCTGATAGCCATATAGTATTATGAAATAAGGTTGAGTCATCTATTCGTATATTTACAATATTTGTATATATTTTGAACATTATCTAAAAATCTAGTACAGTAAAAATTTAAATACAAATCAAAATAGAATATTTCAATTTCTTACAAGTGTGCCAAAAAATTATTCCACATTATCAATAATTCATAAATATTCATAAGTCATTTGACAGCTGTGGTAATGAGATGCATAATTTGATATCGTCTGCGTCTGCTGGAACATAAACTCGTGTATTCCCCGAAGGAGATAAAGTGGTTACAAGCAGTTATAAAGCTCTCGATGGGCGGAGGGATATTTGACCTTAATACAAATCCTTCAACAATTTTCTACGTAGGTGATGGAATGTTCTTAGAAATAGTATATGTTTTTCAGTGTATTCAATCAAATATTGAAATTAATCCATACAAGTATTATTTGTAGTATTATTTCTATCATCTGCTGATAATTTCCTTAATAAACTAGTCTGTTATAAAAATTACCACAGAATTTACAGAATTTATCATAGCGAAACTTATTTGATATCTACATCTTAATTATCAAGCAGTAACAATTATATATTTGTGCATAACATGCCTACAGAACATTGCTATCATTCTTTTTTAATATATTCTATAAATCCTACCATATCATGTCGAGCAAAATGAAAGAAAACACATTTTCTATTGCAATTTGTACATTTGATTAGTTCGTATTTAATTCAACCCGCTTGAATTCGTAACGCACGTGTTTGCATTTTGCAAAACTAGTTCAACTGAATGCAATACCAGATCTACAATTTCGTATTACACACATACACCTGTGCATGTATTTATTAATGATTTGATTATTTTTACATGTATATGATATGAAATATAAGTTAAGCGATATCCTGTTCTCATGGATTATCATACATGCAAATTATGACAAGTAAAAATTCTGATTCATTATCCATCTTTAAATTTCTTTGCTTTGCGTAACTCAACTAATGTTAGATCATGTTTTGTAGTCAGCACACCTGCCTCATTCAATCTCCTCACATGACTTGTTTAGGACAGATCATTTAAAAGGGATCAATGTCTACAAAACCCATTAAGAACATGTCCAAATGATCCATGCAAAATCAAATGTATCTTTAATGACTTTAATTAAATTCACCAGAACCTAAACAGCTACAATTACAAGGGTCTAATTTTATCATAAGATTTTATTTGTGCATTTCTGAGCGTAGTTCGATTTTTTTGTTCTAGAAAAGTTATCGCCTTAAGTGGAAGGAAATAATCTCTAATCAAATTTGTCCAATTACATCAGTCTGTTTGCACTGTGGTATATATTGCTGTCTGACTTTTTACCATGAAAATTGTAAAACTGAATTTATACTCAGACGGTATTCTCTTAGGTGGGTACGTTTGCAGCATTGGAAGAACAAAAACAGATATAATATGAAATTTTGTTTTTCTTCCAAAACTGCATGTACATATCAAACTAAGAAGAAATCACACACACAAACACAACACACACACACACACACACACACACACCACATCCACACACACACAAACACACACACATAATATATATATATATATATATATATATATATATATATATATACTGTAATGAGTGTTTGGAAATTCAAACTCCATAAAAATGTTAGCATATCATCCGCGGTAAGTTTTGGATGTACATTATGAAATTATTTTGTCCAAGCAAGGTTGTCTCCCCTTCTAAAGTGTATTGATAGCGTTCTACGCAGCCCGCTCTTTTTTATATGAACACTGAATTATACATCTATAAAGTATGAACGTTATTCCTGTGTTTGAGAATTTTGATAATTTTGCTAGGCACAGTCTAAATATTATTTTTTTACAAAGTCAAATCTTGACTGATTGTTATTACAATCTGGACTACATTATTACAATCTGGACTATATTATTACAATCTGGACTCTGCTAGTACAATCTGGACTCTGCTAGTACAATCTGGACTCTGCTAGTACAATCTGGACTCTGATAGTACAATCTACACTCTGTATATGCATGTAATGTTAACTAATTTACTTACTTGTGCTTATCAAAATACGATAAAAACTGATCTTCCGTGTAAAAGTTTATTGCGGAGTATATTAAACAACAAATGCTTATAAAACTATGCAATAATAAGTTAAGGAATTTCACTACACAGAATCATTATTTTTATCAGAATTACTCCAGAAATCAGTGAGATAAATATGGAATTAGAAGTGTACCTCATTTCTCATTTTATACGGCAAAATCATCATGTTAAGGAAATAAATAACATAGACCAATAATAGATCTCAATGTGCACAGTTTGATTTGGAAAATTACAATTTGGGTTTGTGTCTTGAATTACATGAAATTTTTTATTAGGTCTTAAAATCTGATGTTTCCAAAGAGAATATTTCCCAACTATAATTCATCTATATGGTCCTATTGTGCAAAGTACCCTGCTATGCCTGTTGCAGTGTTGTTAGGAATTTCTGCATTCGAAAATCATTGTCAGTTGTTTAGTCTAGTACTTGCTCTTTTATCGTTATAATCAGGGTGATACAAATTTACCTTGACTACCCAAGAAATCGATTTGACTTCATCATATGGGTTGGTTGATATTCTTTGACCATGAACCGTATCTTCCTGGCTATTTTTGAAATGCATTCAACCATGTGTTATTAATATACCCCAATGTACGAGAAAGGTAACCATTTTCCAAAAAAAAAAAAAGTTGTATAACGCCTTCAAAGATTGTTTTCAATTGAAATCGACTTGTTGATGGCTTGATAATACTCTTCAATACATTTTAGAAAAACTGGTTATTTGTTGCAGGAATAAAATTTAGATTCGTCAGTTTTTGGGGACATACTAAAATGCAAGTTATACATAATTCATCATAATTAATAATTATGAATGATATTATATTTTGCAATGTAAACAGAAAAGCCAGAAGCCATAAATGTCTGAAAGTCGTTTTGGGGTTTTTTTTTTTTCTTTTTTTTTGTTTTTTTTTTTACAAAACCTCATAAACTTCCTCGAAGACACAAGAATGTTTTACTTGAAATTAGATTTTATATATGTGATTTACTGTTGATATCCCTTTAATATTGTTTATATATTACTTGTATATTTGAACGTTGGATAAATGTACTTTTATTTTATTTTCTGACATGCAACATAATTTTTGAGATAGCTGTAGTGTATGACACACTTGAAAATAGCCACATCTGTTATGAGGAATTGTCTCCATTAGATATCTATTGAGTTAGTATGACTGAAATATCGAAGGATTATTATGACTGATACTTACCACCATAGGCCAATGATATTATCTGGAAACATGAGGTAGAAATACAGTAGTACCAAAAGTCCTTGTACTTGCATGGTCATCTGCGGTGATTAGTTCCAACGTCAGGCAATCCTCGGAAATTGTCGGTGCCGAAGCTCGTTTAATAAACTCTTATTTTTCTTGGCAAAAAAGCCTTGACTTCAGCAGGTATCCAATTAAATATCTTGGTGAAGTTTTCGGGGGCCAATATGATTGTCTTCATCAAAACTATCTTATTTTTCTCAGTATCAACTGGATTTTTTCTCCCCACAACGAACTACGGAGACCACTGATGTCAGTTCTATAATTTACGTAACAACTCGAAATATCCTCGGAATAAAAGTGTCTACAGGTCTTTCAGTAATATTTACAAATATGCAGTATCATGTAGAAATGTTTAAAATTCAATCAAGCAGTCTGACTTTCGAAACATAAACAATGGTAACTGCACTTCCGGAAAAGTGTCAATCATACACATTTATTTTAACATTTACACATTCATTATGTAAAATTCATCATGGCAAATCTTGGACGCAGCGCACTCCATTTCCTGGCGAATTGTCAGGACACATCACCACGCGTTTAGTATCAGACTTCCTCTAAAAATAATTGTTGAAAATATCACCATTAAAGTGTTCCCCATATTGATAGGATCGTCATCCTATTTTTTTTCATGTGGTTCACATAATGAGGTGCCTAAAGAACTCCTGTTTCATGTGGTCTTTCCTACTCGATATTCACTGATGCGTGGTGCTTGCAGTTTCTGTGACATGTTGCTATCTCCATACGTGTTTGATGAAAACCCTAGAAAGATTCAGATAAGTTATAATGACACTTTCATCATTTTCATATAACGATTTTTCACAGAATGCAATTTCCAATGAAACCTATAATCTTTCTATTCCTGAAATTTTCCAAATGAGACACGAATTTCTTTGAAGTTCTGATGTGCAAAAGGCAAGCTTAGGGTGGTAGAAAGATTTTAAAATTGGCAATAAATTTTTCTGCTACATTTAACTGTCTCTTTTAAGTTACTGACCCAAGAAATTCATCTTACCCTGCTTGTAACCCTTTTTTTAACAAAGCGATGATCCCGTCTGTGTGTCCTAATTGAAAAGGTCAAACTGTAAAGCTATTACGGGTTTTTAAAAGTTGATTAAAACAATTAATAGGGGATTTATGGGCTATTTACCCGAAACACGAAACTAAAAGAGATACAACACATTTGTCATGATCTAATACAAACCCTTTTCCACACGTTCAAAGAAATAAAAGTAACCACATTGTGTTTTACATATTTAAATTAGCCTTACCTTATTTTTGTCACCTTTTCCGTATCTATCCTTTTAAACATTAAAATCAAAAGAAAGCCCCCTTTTCCCTAACATTCCCTCTTGTGAAATATCTCAAAGTTGTACAATCGGAAGGTGAAAGAAAAAAAAAAACAATGATCAGGGATGACTGAATGAACAGAACAGTTGTCCTCATTTGAACGTCTAGTTTTTACCTCTTGATATCTGTCAAGCGTCAAAGCCACCCGGTTTAGGGTCTTTGAAGTTCTTACATTTTTTGATTAATGTTATTTTACAGGGTATTTTGCACTTCTTCAATGGAATTGATTAGATTTCTTTTTAAACAGTTCTTAATGCTTCAGATAGTTCGAGGAGATTCTAGTCAACTGAAACTCTCATAAAAGTAGAATCAAACACACGAGTTAGAAAACATTTCTTCAGAAAATATTTACATACACTTCTTCATTTTTGTCCCAAAAGTTAATAAAAAGGTCATTAAATTTTTTAATCATGCCCTACAAACAAGAAAACCCATCGATGTGAAAAACGGGTTTCAATATTAGATTTATTGAAAAAGTAACAAAATTCCAGTGAATAAATTCAGCAGAAGTTTTTCAATGTTTCCAGGTGTCAGGATTGAGCCTCCGGATAAATTTTCAAATGCTGTATGTATCTTACCAAAATCATATTTCTCTCCGCTCAAACAATGTCCTCAGAGAAAAGACGTCGAGATTATGTGTTTGCTTTGCATAGCAAACTCTGAATTTTTCATGAACTTAGAAAACAGTAGAGATAATTTGTTGAACTTTTGACTTTAATTTTACTCATACTTGTATAGATGATGGTATATATGAATGCATTTTTCTTTATTTACCATTGCATAAAATGTTGTAAAATATATCGATGCATATTGTTTATATTATTCATAGTTTCTATGATAATTCAGTTTATCTCTCGAGTTCTCGAGGTACTTTTTGTAGTGGAGATAAATCCTCTCTGGTACCTCCTATTGCCCACCTGTACTTAAAATCAAATTGGCTGAAAATTCAATTAGTTTGATCTATCAGAAATACACTTGGATTTATAGACACTTTTTTCCCGAAATTAATTGATGTAACGTATACTTTTGATACACATTGGAGTAGTTAAAGTAAAAATAAACATTTTAAATCGCATTAAAAGACTTAAACTTTGCAACACATCAGGTATGTAAACTTTAATTATCGCTCAAGTAAAAGCTTCAAAAGTGACCAACAAATGAAAAGAACACGGTATCCATGAGTTATATATCACGCAAATATAAATTTAAAAATGAATTCAGTCTCTATTCACCCATTCAGGTAATTCAAAAAGTTGCATTAAAAACATCCCCAAATTTGTTTGTAATATTATATTGTATGTTTGTCCTGAGCATCATATAACTTGCCAATTAATTAACAATAAGCAGACATTACTTTATAGTATGATACGGTGAAACAGCAAGATATAACATCATTTATTTATTACTGTGTCAAATTATAGTGATTAGAATACCGTCACTGACAAAGTCTGCAAAATACTTTGTTATTCACCTTTTTTTTGTTGTTGTTTTTTTTTTTTTTTTTTTTTTTTAGATCTAGTGTACTTCTAATCATTCCTAACTGAAATATCATTAATAGTGGAATGACAGAACCCGTGTGTTTGTAAAGAATGTAATCACATTGCAAATCAATTCTAATACAACAGAGGCCAATCCAACGACAACCGATAGGGGTTGTGTAAAACTGGTACGTGCAGTGCACACAGCAAGACACACACAGATATATATATATATATATATATATATATATATATATAAAACATACCTGTATCTTGAATTATTCTCATTATATGAAGGTATTTAGACAGAATATATTCCAGTTAAGAGAACGTCTTCATATTTGGAATAATTTAATCACAAGAAGTCACGAACATAAAATACATTTACACATCCCGTTCTTTTACACAAAATGAAACATTTTTCGCATATAATGAAGAGATAAAAAGTTGTCAGGATCGTATAAGTTTCACGTTCTGTGTACTAAAAGATAAATTTAACTGTAAACAATCGCCCCGTTTGAAGATGTACGGGTGTTATAAGGAAATACCCTACTAGTCAGATAAGCATCTAACCGGTGTCCAAATCATTACCCCTCAGTAGGTTTTCCCACGTCCGCCGAGACAGACACCACTCTAATACAATACGTACCCGTGAACTCCTGTACAATTTACTATTCCAATCAGTAATGAACAAAACGCACTTCATTTTTATTTTCTAATTTGGAAGATTATGCTGCATGCTAGTTTGTTCGAAGGTTATGTTATATTTGATTACATTCAACTCGGAAAAAGCAGCATGCAAGGTGCAGAAAGCAATAATGTCATGTTGAAATAATTTTTTAGTACATTTAGAGATCACCTTTTAAATTGAAGCACGATGTATGTTGTCTGCAACCCTCTTTGTGACGTCACGTTGAATAATCTTTTTAGCGTTGCCGTGTAGTTTCCTATTGTTAAAACACCTTTCACATATCATTAACACATTTAGGTGAGTTTTAAGTCATATTAATGGCTTAGTTTCATACTCCTATTTCTATTTCTTCGTTTTGTTCTTATCCACCTGTGTGTTTTTTTTATATTTCAGGGTTGTGGATTGGCAAAATGGAAGCGTGAAGACAAACAGGGTCAATATGTGGTCTGTAGTTGTAAAATAAAAATCACAAAGAAGATGAACGATATTTTGATTTATTTCTTTCAAAAGTTTACCAAAGGATTAAATTCATATTCACAGTAAATTATTTAAATCCAGCGCTAATTTATAAACAAAAATAATCAAATATATCTATCCATCTCTATATACATGATCGAGTCAAGTATAATAAAAAGCAGACACTTTTAAAAGAAAGATATATTTTAGGAAGTTTTTTTTCTTTCTATCATTAATATTCAGTACTTATCACCATGAACTTAGCAAGATTAAATTCTGCGTATTTACTACTTTGCTCCTGCTACATGTATATTCATGATCATTTTCACCATATTGTTTACCTAATAATGAAAACTTCTAGTATTGTCCATTACACTTGAATAGATACAATATAGAAAGGTACGAAGAATCTTCAAATTCAGTAGTTTTATCTTATAAAACTAACGCAAATATCTCCAAGTATAAACATTTCAAATAAAATTGAGACAACCCAGAGAGGATTTCTTAAAACATTGAAGGTGTTCAGATGTTATAGTCATGGGTGAATTTTGTCGGTAGTTTATTAAATGACATAAAAACCACACTAAACAATTAAGGTTATAAAAAAATATCGTCATACTGTAAAAGCTACAAAATTCCATTACTTTGAATTGGCTTTCAAATTTACATATTTTAACATTAAAATGGCAGTTATAAAGAATTTGATATTTGCTGTAAGATTATTTTCATCGATAGGAAGTTTTTGCAACAAATTATAGCAATGATGATTAGAAAAAGAGAGGGAGAATGACCTCGCTACAAATTATCGGATAAATTTTGGTTGTTTAAAATAACTAGAAACTTCTTTTAAGAGTCATTACTTGTATAGCCGTTATTGTATGTTTATAGTATATTTAATTGTTCATCAATCACCTCCTTAGCATTCTGTTGCCTGTGTTTGACTTGTTAATCAACCGCAAGTATCATAAATGGGAAAACCCTGTATATGCTTTTAAGGTTTGAAACTTAGTTCTCTAATATATGTTTCTCATATATATATATATATATATATATATAATCCAGATATGTGTGTAGAAGAATCTACACAAGTAGTGCTATAATAAAAAATACCATACATCATGAAGTTGATATTGGGTACACTCGACTAGTTCTTTACTTCTTCAGGAGTATAATCATATCCTGAAGAAGTAAAAAAAATATACTCAATCGGCATATATATATATATATATATATATATATATATATATATATATATATATATATATATATCTGTGTGTGTCCAGAAGCCTTAATAATGATGTTAAAACATATTATTTGTTCCCATTGTCTGGTCTGGTCAAGGTATTTTTATCTTATTTATGTCACTGTGCACGGTTTCATTCATAATATAGATCTTAAAATACCGTAAACATTATAATTTTGCGTGATGGTACTATATGTAAATTATACTATGTCGACAGGCACATGCAGGAAATAACTTCGTGTAAATATTAGGATATTCGCGGAAAGTTCTTCCACGTGTAGGTAGTGTAATGCACATAATATACTAACATGTGAAAATTTCGATGTTTACAGATCATAGAAAAATGAAATGCATACTTTTTGCTTTATATTCCAATATATCGACATTGCGGAAATAACACTAGCGCGTAGACTTTATAATGCATTCTCACAATTAATAGCATGCGGTAGTTTGGTAATTTACAGTTAGAAAATATATTTTAAAAATACGAATGTAGAAATTTAAAAGAAAAACAAATAAAAAAATAGAACGGCACATTTATAATGTCATTTCTACTCTTATATATTTTGTTTTTATATTTTCTTATTTTTGATCGGGGTACCGTTGCCGATTTTACATTAAAATCTTAATTTCTTTTCCATGTAGTTTAAAAATTTGTAAATCATCTCAAGTTTGTTAATATCACATTCATGGATTCACCATTAACATTCAAACACTATCCATCAACAATTTTAACGCTTGAAAAAGGTAAATATTTAAAGATGATGAAGGGTACTGAGACTTTAAAGCTCGAATTTGGGTGGTCCTTCGTAAGCAAGAAATGCATTAATTCTATGAATTAAAATATTTATTCCTCTTCAGAATTTAGGGTTTTTATTTATATTTACCTATATATGATAACCAGGGACTAAGAACCATATGATCCTGGATTACTTAGTTAAAACACTTTTTATATGAATGTTGTACTGTTATCTATTAAGGTGTATAGCATGTTCACTAATTTAGTGTTGCCAATCCTCACTGTTACGTTTTTAATTATTATACATATCAAATTAATATGGATATCTTATATATGTCAATTAAGAGAGAGAGAGAGAGAGAGAGAGAGAGAGAGTGATAGGGAAATATTGTAAGATATAAAATACCAGACTGCTGAAGTCGAAAGAGGCAGTTATATATATATATATATATATATATATATATATATATATAAAGATCAAGAGTCGCAGCGCACATTGACGTTGGTACTTCCTATGTTGACAGCAAGAGAGAATAATCTACTACAGAACGTGTATATAATATGAAACGATACACCCCAAGCTTCTTCACACCGACATATATTTCATGGAGCGCGTGAAAGACAGTTCTTATATTTATTATATTTACTCTTTTATCTTAATGATAAACTCGTGTTGTACTCTTTAGGTCAAGCGTATATTGATAAACCCATTTCAAAAGTTAAAAAGTTTATGAAATATTAACCCTCCGTTTCAGTTAGTAGAAATGTTAAAGGAAACACGCAGTCGATGTAAATGTTCCTCCTGGTGTAGTTAAAATCTCAGTATTATATCACAAACGTATTCATAATTCGATGAAGGTATTGTACGCTTGTCTGATGATCTACAATTTCTCGTTCTGAAACATGGCATGACCTTGTAAAGTTGTAAAGTCAATAGTAATAATGTATGTGGACTTGAATTAACGAAATTTATATTTTAATGTGTTTACTGCAGTTATAAGCGTGCACTCATTCATGCCAAAATACATGATATTACTAACATAAGTGACTATACAATTGTGGTACTGACAGCAAACTGTTCAGGTTAATGACGCCGAACTATGTTTCAGTTCAAAGAATTACATATGTTGGGGATCTTTCTACTCTTAAAGCTGAGCGTCGTGCCTTTATTTCAATGTTATATGCTTTTGTGCAAGATTCCTGATGCAAGTCATTTCTATTCCCAATTTGACCAAAATGACTCGGAGTTTTGACATAAAAAGATGGCATATCCCCACTGTTTCATAAAAGGGCTATTTTCACACATATCATATTGAATAAAAACTCCCGATATATTGGTGTCATAGGTTTGATTTTCTGTACACTTAAGTGACAGATAAATGTTTGTCCAAAGCTGTGCTCTATGTTTTATGAATGAAATATCAATAAGGAAATTTAGCTTTTCAAGTAAATTTGAATAAAATCTGAGTTAATGTGTCATTTCTATGTGATGTAATCGAAATGAAGGTAAATATTTGAGACGAATTATGTGAAACTATATTGAACATACATTTAATCTCCTTTATGAAATAAAAAAGATATATATAAAAGATTTACATCTCTGTAAGCATCTTCATCTTCCAAGGAATCCAGCATTGTGTCGTTTAACAAAGAAATAACAGCAAATATCGGTAAAATAAGATTTAATATCTCTTTGAAATTTTCAGTTTTTAAGTGGACACCTCCATCCCACCCCAGTTTGTTAGCATATATGAATTTATCTATCTGGAGGGCTGATAATGTTTTATTAATTACAGTCAGAATTATATTCAAATCACGGGGGCAGAATATTCTCTCCAGGTCCTTACTGCAGCGTTTTAATTTTCTATACCGTATGCTTGATTTGTTACCAACATGTCTAGATATAATTTATTTCGTCTTCAAGAATCTTTATCATAAAGAGGGGGGGGGGGGGGGGGGCATTACCTCGTAGTTCTATTGAGAGTTTCCCTGTACTCTATGTAAGAAAATTAAAATTAGTCATACAAACCTTTTGAATAAAATTCAATCTTAATTACATACAAATTCACTTTATTGTGAATCAATAAACATTCAATCAAAATACAATTCAAAGTAAGAAAGACACAAATCATTCGCATAATCATTGGATATTCCAAACTTACCTGTGCCAAAGAATACTGTTTTGAGTTTTTACTGTATCAAATTTAAGATTATTGGGTGATTTGTTCAATTTTGCAACAAAACAGAGTAGATACACGTGTCATTGCCTAATAGTCATACAGGAGATAAATCCACCACAACTTTACACTTCATCACATCGGAACCAGCCATGTTACTGGTAAAACAGACCTTTCCGATGAACCTCAAGAAAAACGATTTGTACGTGGTGATTCTCCATTAATGGCATACTACATTTACTGCTATTTTCTTGAACTATCAGACAACACACTTGTGCTTGTCAGATATATACATGTAGAATCTGACGCTGTGGTTGTTGCACATTCTTTCGTACAAAGGCTATTTGAATAGGGAATTAATATGAGTAAAAGTAAAATAGAAACAAAGTCCATGTAAGTATCTTCATCCTCAAAGAATACAATTTTGTGTCGTTTAACAAAGTAATAACGCGTCCTACAATTAAATTAGATATCACAGCAAATGCTCCATTTTGTTTTCCAATTTTGTCATTTATTTGGTGTATACATTACTAATAAAGGATAAACCTTCACATCTTGTCATCTGTGCTTGGTAAAATTGTGGAACTGCTAGTCGTTAATCAAGTGAAATTTTGGATATAAATGTTTGTTCTATGATACATCATAAAAAAGAACTTAATATGCTACATGTACATATGTCTCTTTTCTATATTAATATTATTTTGAAAATTATCAAAAATATCTAATTTGTTACGGAATTACTCTATTTTGACCATCGTAATATTTTGAAAATATTGCAATATATGCGTTTGTTGCATATATGAAAATAAAATCCATTTATGATGAGAATTATTTTATATGCAACAATTTATTAAAAACAACGATATCTTTGCATAATTAATGGTTTATAGATGCCCACAACACCATTATTTAAAGAGTAATTACATTTGATTAAAATAGATTACCGGATTTCATTTATCGAGTTTGATTTCGCATGTTTTGGTTTTTTTTAAATTACACTTCATCTTCAAATTTAATGAATTATAACTGTAATAATCAACCAGATATATGATTCCCACTTCCTGACATCAGATTTCCGGTGGGAATAGCTACACGTTGTCTCAGTGTAGTTCAACTCCTATAACACTGAACATAAAAACTGATATATAAAAGTACTAAACGTCTAGTTTAACGACATGTTTTAGTAACAACCTTATGGAAAATTTTTGTTGACACCATGCACGACATGGCAGTTAAATATAAAAAAATAGCTACTAACAGACAACAGTGCTACTGTATTTTACACAAGTGGTAAAACATACTTCTCCTTATCTTTAGGTTGTCTGAACAAATGTGTGGGTACGTGTATTTAAAACTCTGGATTCATAATGAGTATGATGTTATCATAAAACACACCAAAGGGAAGATGAAAGTTTGTATTTTCTAGAGACGAAAGAGGTCTAACAATTCACAAATATCAAATCCGATTTCAGTGAATTCAGTGTAACAAAATTTAGTTTTTTGCATTTACAATCGATGTAACACCCTTTGTTTTGAGCATATCAGAATGAAACTTTAAATCTTAATTATCTTTATCGATGTGTTATCAATGCTGCATGGGGTATCTAGACGCAGAGCGAGTCATTTAGATTACTAAGTGTGAGGCTCACCCACTCCAAAGATATTACTTTTTCAAGACTTCCTTACCAGTATCAAATGATCAGTGATGAAATATATTTCATGACCGTTCAATGTTAGCACCCTAAATTCGATATTCATAAAATAAATCGATACATCATACTAATAATTACATTTGTTTCAAAATATGACTCATTTCCACCAGAAAAAGGTGTGTTCACCATGAAAATACCTACCAATCACGACTACGTATATACTTCTTAAACAGTAGTGAAAATAGCTCATCTAGCGTATTGCGAAATACTTAAAATATATTACTCATCATTGTAAATTTATGTAGTGTTTAAATATGTCCTGCTCCAAACTTCTGCTATATCTATGTACGACTGTAAATATTTTTTCCAAAATACATTATAGCACATCAATATTATTCAGAAACACATAAATATAAACCCTAATTTGTGATTTATTGACTTCTATCCATCATCAATAGTACATATAGATATCTATGATTTTAAATGTCAGTCGATTGATATTCTTTTTATTTAGTTTTAATGTGCATGACGTCCGCTAGAGTTATGAACACTTTTTTATTACCCTCCCCCTCTCGTATACGTATTCAAAAAAAAATTATATATATATATATATATATATATATATATATATATATATATATATATATATATATATATATATATATATATATAATGATTATAATGAAAAATATCACAAACCCGATTGAGTAATATACTCGACTAGTTTCTTCCGTCTCTTCATTTATTTATGTTTATGGAATTGAAGAAATTAGTCGAGTATATACTCAATCTGCTTTATGATGTTTATATTATACTACTACTTGTGTAGATTTTCTATACTTATTTCTGGAATATATATTTATATATAAAAATAAACACTGTAACAATAAATATCTCTCTCTCTCTCTCTCTCTCTCTCTCTCTCTCTCTCTGTGTGTGTGTGTGTGTGTGTGTGTGTGTGTGACCTTAAGAACTAAGAACATACTTTGGTAAACTGATAAATATAAAAGTAACGAAACATTACATTATATATTTACTATATTGTTTATAAATTAAAGTAATATAAAACGATGGTACTATATCTGGAAAGTCATATGAACAAACTAATCCATTTTCACTAATGTCACAGTATTAGATTGGTGTTTAAATGCAGAGTGATCCTTTATGTACCTTACTTTAAGAAAAAGATAAAGATAACGAACAGTGATCAGTCTCATAAATCCTAATAAGGGTTAATAAATTGAGATCAGGGCATGCACGGACCCTTGGAAACACAGGTGGGATTTGGTACGTACGAAGAATAAGCATTCCCTGTTGACCGTTCACACATGTCGTGAGCCCTATACATGAATCTTGAACAGGAAACCGGAGTAATCAGTAGTCAAAATCAGTATGTAAAGAATGGCCTATTGCTATAGTTTCAACAGTTCAGAACTTGGATTTACTGGCCGCGGTACATTGTAATGTTTTGTATTTTTAGTGCTGCAGGTAGCGTGACCTGTTTACTTTTGCTTATGTTCTTATGAGCATATTACCTGCTATTGTGTGGATTGTTTCACATACGTATTCTCTATATTTTATGAATTGCATTTTCAAGCTACCATATTTTTGGGATATCCTCTCATATCATTTATTTTCAATTGCACATTCTGTACCAATTTGAAGTGCATATCATGTAACATGGACAACATAAATGAAATTCAACTCTTATTAATCATTTAAATTGAGGGACTCTCTCTCTCTCTCTCTCTCTCTCTCTCTCTCTCTCTCTCTCTCTCTCTATATATATATATATATATATATATATATATATATATATATATATTGCATTGGTATATAAATTTTCAAAATTGTCAGGTTCTATTGCGACGAGAACAGTAGAGCTGTAATTTTCTACAGTGCTAGCATAGAAAATTATCTTTGTCTATTCCTTCATAAAAATACATTTCCCCTTAATAAGGGTTATTTCAATGATATATGATTTCACTGATTTGTAATGCACTTTTATGTACGATGTCCTCCCCAACCATGTCATATCCTTAATTTTTTTTTTTCGCTTTAAGTTTTAGTAGAGTTGCGATATTGTAAATGATGATTGACGTCCGGATTCCCTGGCGTCAACGTTTAACTATCCTTTGTAATATCCCCTTTGCGCTTTACCATTGAAAACTGGTATGGTCAATATTCATTATTTTACGCTCTACAGATATAATTTGAGATATGTATAGGAATTATTTTGTCAAAGCTATAATGGAGAAACAAGAGGAGCTAATACATGGCAAAAAGGTTAATTCTCACCAGGCAGTGTGTCATCATGGCTGAATGACTTTTGTTGAAGGTCAAGATAACTGGTTAAAAAAACGTTAAATTGAGAAATACTTAACAGGATGATTTGCTTATGGCTAGATAGTATGTCATCGTACTGAAACAAGGTAATTTGGCCTAGGTCAAGGTCAATTAGAATAACAGCATGGTCTGTATATGTAATATAGGGGTTATAGAAGTGATACATTTTAATATGTCTCACTTTGGATGTACCATGCAGAAGTTTTAGTCTTGTTGAGAAGTGTTTAATTAAAAATGAAGGTCAAGATTGATATTTTGTAAGAAATAGTGGTTATAAAAATTTTCATAGATAGAAGATAGCAAAGTTCCTTCGCTAAAATTGATGGAAAAGTAGTTTGTAGTAATTTCCGTTTATAACAAAAGACGTGCTGTACAGAAAAGTCGCGTTGTTTAAGATGTTCATTGAGAAAATATGGATTGATTGTATATTGTTTAACGTCCCGCTTGAGAATTTTCACTCATATGGAGACGTCACAATGGCCGGTGAAGGGCTGCACAATTTAGACTTATGCTCGGCGCTTAAGGTCTTTGAGCAGGGAGGGATCTTAATCGTGCCACATCTGCTTTGGAACAGGGCCTTGGATTTTGCGGTCTCATTCGAAGGATCGCTCCATTTAGTCACCATATGCGACAAACAAGGGGTACTGAGGACCTATTCTAACCCTGATCCCTAGGGCCTCCGTGATCGAGTGGTTAGAGCATCGCGCCCAACATCACAAGGCCTTTAACCTTTAGTCGGCGTGAGAAAGTTTGCCAGTTTACTTTCAGAAGGTAGGTGGTCTCTTCCCGGGTACATTGTATCTGGGTTCTCTCTTCCACCAATAAAAAACTGGATGCCACCAGATAACTGAAAAATTGTTGAATGTGGCGGAAAACAAAAAAACAATCAATTAAACCCGGATCCCCAAGGGTTTATTGAGAAAATAAGTGATGTTGATAGTATTGTGCTTGATCCTGGCCCTGTTCTTCACAAGATTGAAATCCAACGTGTTTGAAAACAATATGGAAAGTGAAAGCGAATATGGCTTTACGGAAAGTAATACGAAACCTGTCTTAAAACATTTTGAATTAATAAAAAAAAAATTTTTTTTTAAAAATGCTTCATATTGTGAATTTCTTTTGGAATGCCTACAATTTTAGGAAGACTCTAATGACATGAATATTTTTCACGGGAAACTATGAGTTGCAAATTCTGATTGTGATACACACTGTAAAGACAGGTTGGAATGAATTTTATTTGACCAGTATATATGCACATGTATGCCAAGTCTTAAATCAAAATCTGATATAAATGATTGATTAATCCGTATCGAGGTGTGACCGACTAACGTATGAAATCCAGTCACCTCGCAGTTCATTATCATGCCTGCACACTAATGTAACATGAAACCTCAATCTTGTTTGTTTTTTAGATGTCGTTCGAAAGACCTACTACTTACTTCTTACTTAATTATTTTTACGACCTCTGGTTCACGTGGCAAGCGCACTACCAATTGAGCTACGCGGCCGTCTTATATAAATGAGTGTGCGTTTGTTCTCAACATTTAAAAAAAATCTGGCAAGCATATTTACCTTAATCCACAATTAGTGTCGACGTGGGTGTGAGGGGGATAATAGTATCTGGAACTCATAAACATATTGCATAAATTAGTATTATCTGTACTGAAAAACGAACAATTCTATGGAGCGTGAGTTTTGTTTGTTTGTCGTTGTTTTCCGCCACACTCAACAATTTGTCAGTTATCTGGTGGCGTACAGGAGAGAATCGAGATACAATGTACCCGGGAAGAGACCACTGATCTTCCGAAAACAATAGAGAGTAAGGTCAGAGGTAAACAGAGAAAGTTAAAAAGTGGAATAAATAGTAAATGCTTCGCATATATATAAAACATGTACAAAGATATAAAATCGAAGACATGTGCTGGCGGTATATCATGCAAGGATTTTAACTGCAATGTTGGTGTTCGCCATGGAGAAAACTTATCTCCATTTTTGTTCTCATTATATATAAATAACGTATGGCAGAAGTGGTATAAATCAAATGTGGATTCTAAAATATTCTGAAGAAGGTTTAGTAAATTTGAAATCACAAAACGTTTCTTAATCAACAACATCAAAACATGATTTTTCAACAATTTACACGGCCATTCTTCACGGTAAATTAAATACTCAACTTTTTGACATCATAGAAAGTTGCCACTTCAATAAAAACGGAAAACGAAAATATTCATGTCTTGTGATTAGTCATTCAAAAAATCACTTGGTTAAATACCAATCTAATTCTAAGCACAAGTATTCTGAAGTTGATATAAAAATGATGCTGGAGTTCGTCATTGACAACATCTTTGTAGTCTATTCCAACAGTGTGTTGGAATTCTCAAGGGCACGAATTGTGCTCCTTTATCAGGCAACTAATTTTTAATTTTTTACGAGGCAAAATGTATTTAAAATCTTCTATGGAAGAAGAAAAAATCTTTTGCTGTGGCCTTTAACTCGACATTTAGCTATATCGACGACATTTCATCTATTACCGTTTGGTTGTCAGCTAGATTTATTCGATAAAGAAGTGGTGCCTGTTGTACTGTAGAGATTTGGGATTATGAAAATATCGATGTAATTGAACATGTTCATTTACTTTTTATAAACGCAAACTTAATCGAAAAAAGTAGTACGACATATCATATGGTTTATGATGAAATTGGGTGATGTCCTTTATCTATAACTTTTTTCTACTAGAATGATCTCTTGGCCAAAACTTATCAACAACAATGATAACAAACCGAGTAAGGTTACTTATATGTATGTACGTAACATATCTGTCAAAGGAAAAGTAACAAACTCAGGGCTTCCATTTTTGAAAAAAAAACCATTTCAGACAAGTGTGGCCTCTCAAACATTTGGTTTGAACATGGATAGCACAATTATAACGCTATGTGGATTATGACAACTGTTAATCTTTTTTTTTAAATGGCATGATGACATATCTAGGAATTCAAAGGGGGTGATTTACTGAAATTTTTAAACAAAATTTGATTGTGAGGTCACCGAAAGACAACTCACTGAACGACAGCTCGCCGACACCTCTATCAGCGACACTGTAAAACTCGCCGACACAACAATTCAAAGAAAGATGAGTGACCGACAGAGAATATATTTACACCGTCACTGTAAAACTCGCCGAAACGACAACTCAAAAAAAGATGAGTGACCGACAGAGAATATATTTACACCGTCACTGACCTACCAACGTAAAGAAACGATCTCTCGATCTCTCGATCTCTCTCTCTCTCTCTCTCTCTCTATATATATATATATATATATATATATATATATATATATATATTCCAGAAATGTGTACAGAAAGTCTACACAAGGAATCGTATAATAAGATAATAAGAATATAAAGCCGATTGAGTATATGCTCAACTACATGTAGTTTCTTCAATTTATACTACTGAACAATTGAAGAAACAAGTCGAGTATATACTCAATCGGCTTTGATTGATTGATTGTTGTTTTCCGCCACACTAAGCAATTTTTCAGTTATCTGGTGACGTCCAGTTTTTAATGGTGGATGAGAGAGCTCTGATACAATGTACCCGGGAAGAGACCACCGACCTTCCGAAAGTAAACTGGCAAACTTCGGCTGATATATATATATATATATATATATATATATATATATATATATATATATATAATTTCTTTCAAAAATTACTGTAATATAAGTATTTAACAGTCACTTGGAGCTATTACGGACTTCAGTTTATGAACTGAGGTAAGAAATGCTACTTAAAAATGATGTCTAGTATTGTACATTCTATGTTATTGCTTGTTGCAATGCACAAACATTCTCTTTACTTGTACAGTGCCAGGGCCCAGCTAAAACTCGGCCAAAAAAATTAGGCATTTTCTGAATTCATTTCTGCATATCTTGAGAAGTACATGGAATTTCGGGATCAATTTTGATAGTAATGTAGATTAGTTATATGTGATCATATTAGAATAAAGAGTAGAACTGTATACCATTTGGTTTACGGAAAACTTGAGTACCCTATATTTAGAGTTCTATACCTTTATTCTTTTAATGGTAAATTCGAACCCAAACGATATAATTAAGCACTTAATATCACGTTTTTCATGTACTCTCTGCACCGGAAGTATTGGGGGGGGGGGGGTATCCAACTTGAAATTACGTGAACGCAGTGTGTAAATTCAAGAATAAACCGGTTCCGGCAGTACCTCGATAGTCTGCTATTGAAGATAACAACCCTCATCGTTTTTTAAAATGCTGAAAAAAGAAGTTTGTGGTGAGCTTCAAATGTAAGATTTCATGGAGAATGGTTTCAAAGAGTAACCACCTAAGCTGCAGAAGAACTTTGGTTTGGATGTTCGATGAGAAAATCCCATTTGTTTACACGTCCATGTCCAATTTAAAAGTAAAAGCAACGACGGTGATATAAACAGCAATTTAACACATGCAACTGTTACCTGTTATCAAATATGATATTCTTTTATGATTGATTTATAAAATGATGATGATAATAATAAAAATATAGAGAATAATAATTGAATGTCAATTTCAAAAGACGTCAACACAACTCTTTTTTATTTGTGATAATTTCAAGCTGAGGGATCCTCTAGCTAAGACATGCTATATTTTGAGTAGGAAATCATGAATTAATAAGTACCGTACAATCTGACAGTGTGGTGCTACGATATAACTTTGAACGAGGTTTTAAATCAGTATATGATGTGGATTGTGTATTGTTTGTTCCAGCGAAAACATTGCAAGAATTATGGGAATGCTATGAACCATGTCAATACACTTCTTTATCAACAACTACTGTAGCACATGAACCATGTCAAAACACTTCTTTATCAACAGCTACTGTAGCACATGAACCATGTCAAAACACTTCTTTATCAACAGCTACTGTAGCACATGAACCATGTCAAAACACTTCTTTATCAACAGCTACTGTAGCACATGAACCATGTCAAAATACTTCTTTATCAACAACTACTGTAGCACATGAACCATGTCAAAATACTTCTTTATCAACAGCTACTGTAGCACATGAACCATGTCAAAATACTTCTTTATCAACAACTACTGTAGCACGTGAACCATGTCAATACACTTCTTTATCAACAGTACTGTGACACGTGAACCATGTCAATACACTTCTTTATCAACAGCTACTGTAGCACATGAACCATGTCAAAACACTTCTTTATCAACAGCTACTGTAGCACATAAACATGTCAATACACTTCTTTATCAACAGCTACTGTAGCACATGAACCATGTCAAAATACTTCTTTATCAACAACTACTGTAGCACATGAACCATGTCAAAACACTTCTTTATCAACAGCTACTGTAGCATATGAATAATGTCAATACACTTCTTTATCAACAGCTACTGTAGCACATGAACCATGTCAATACACTCCTTTATAAACGGCTACTGTAACACATAACCTCGTCCGAAAGCCTCACGACTTTCACCTTTAAAGCAGATCACTTGGCGATGGAATATCAAGACCTTCCACCCACGACTGCGTTACAGCTACAGTTTCATGTGAAGTTCTAAACATTAGAACTCTCCGTCATATCAATTACAAAGTTTACCTTAATTACAATTAATGTGAGAGCGTGCGATGAATTTTTAAACCAAGTTAGACTACTGGCAAATAAGTTGATGTTACAGGGGTTTCAGCAGTCTGGTTTAACCCTAAAAGAGTGTCTGTATATCTTTAAACTACGGGCATAAGATAAATGATTTATATATCATATCTTTTAAAATTTTCTCTATTTTTTTAGTAGGCAAAAATCAATTAAGTGAATAGCAACATTAAATTAAATAACAAGCATTTGAAGTGAAAGATATCTTCGTTTAGATTTGACGAAACGTTTTGTCGCTAGGCTATTTTCCGCCTCGGTATGATATGTTTTTAAAATTCTTCTGTAAATACAGTATTTTTTATATTTATGAAAAGCATATATCCACTGCTTCTAAAATATACAAAACTTATTTTCAATGCCATTGAGTGTTATAAAAAAATAGAAGTTTCTTACACATGTTCGTTTTCTTGCGCTTTTATTCTAACGTTTGATTAGATGGTCGTTTTCCTATATTTAGTCCTTTTTGATAACATTTGCTGTGGGGTTGTTGCTTAGCAACTAAATATATCTCAATACAAAACATTAAATTATTTTAGATCAATTGTACAGATCTTTGTTTTAATGTTGTAATATTTATTCTATTTAGTGGAACATATTGGCAGGACATTATATTGTTAGAAAATTATGGATATGTAAACAAAATACGAATTCAGCAACGTCTCAATATGAGTGAAAAATTCTAGACGGGACGTAAAACAAAAAATCAATCAAAGAAACGAATTTTGCACTTGATGACTTTTGACCTTAGTTCTCTTCATTATTTTCATCATAATCTTTTATTAAAACCTTTTTAAAATGATTAAGATCTGTCTGAAGATCTAATGTTCAAAATAATGTGGCATTTACTAATCATCATGCGATGCATTTAAGATTATAGTGTGTCGAACGGATGTAGAAAGACAAATTATGGTCAAAGTGTACTATGAGAGTTGTTATTTGTCAGTTGATTAATTTGATTGTGATGGTTTCGTAGCATTTTAAAAGGCACATCAGCTCCTACATTAAGAATTTCCTAGTTTTGACTCTAATCTAGTGATAGGGTAGTGATATATATATATATATATATATATATATATATATATATATATATATATCCGTGGGGATTCAGGTTAGAATAGATCCTCAGTACTCCTTGTTTGTCGTAAGAGGCAACTAAATGGGGCGGTCCTCCGGATGAGACCGCAAAAACCGAGGCCCGTGACACAGCTGGTGTGGTACGTTAAAGATCTCTCCTTGCTCAAAGGCCATAAATGCCAAGCATAGGCCTAAATTTTGCAGCCTTTTACCGGCAATCATGATGTCTCCATATGAGTGAAAAAATCTCGAGCAGGACATTAAACAATATATATATATATATATATATTAGAGACTACAAATTGAAATAAACTGCACATATATGACTTTTGATCCCGTAGACCTCTTTGAGATCATGGCAAACTTTATCAAAAATTGTTCCCTGTTAAAGTTTTAACAAAATTACGTCATATCCCTACCTCAAATTGGGGCACATATAGATTTAAACGTTTCAAAAAATATCTAAAATGTGCCGGTAGAGAAAGGATTAAAGGAAACATTTTTGCAAATCCCATAGCCGTTAGAAAATACAACTGTTATTAGGTCGAATGCTGTCTGACGTATTTCATACCAATTGTTCGTTACATGGTGAATTTGACTACGGTTTACTCCGTTTACCTGATTAACATATAGGGTTTCCGGCGGGCGGGACAGACCAACAGGGGATGCTTACTCCTCCTAGGCACCTGATTCCATTTCTGGTCTGTCCTGGGGTCCCTGTTTGCCCTACTCTCAAATTTGTATTCTTTACAGCATTTCTGAGATTGATCACTTCGTTGCCTTCACTTTTCCAACTGAAAGGCATATTGCATTACAAAACAAATCCCGGGTTCTTTTGTTTTAGAGAACGGCCTGGAGAAATAGTATGGTCATAGAGACTGAAAAGAACATGGCGCTTTCCATCCCAGTCAACAAAGGTGCTGACATTTTCAATGTGTCTGTAGGATACTAGACAAATATTTCGACGTTCAGCTTTCTTTGTATTTATAGATTATTGTACAATTCTGACTCATTTTTACAGAATTGAAAATAAACATGTTACACAGTTTTTTTTAACATGAATGAATATACTATTTTGAGGATAGTTAATAAGTGATCAAATCGTGGTTTAACATTTTCTCTCAGAAGGTTATTTTCTCTCTTGTCATAACGTATACATGTTGAATAAAAACATTTTGATTAGGTTTTAATTTTGTTGGTAATAATTATCAATGCAAGAAACAAAGATGTTATGTTTTTACAATGTTGTGTAATACAATTTGATGTATACTTTTGTAAAATTCATTGCATACGCAAATACTGCAAATACCTCAATATCCACATATCGCCTTTGTCATTAGTTTGAAATATTGTACAATCTGAATATAAGAATATTTCGTTATGGTTGTAATTTCGCGGAGATGAAAAATATGCAAAAATTCAAAAACCTCCAAATACAATGAATTCTTGGTATTTACAACAGTATTTAGTGACTTGTAGTCTTAAAAAGGGATGCTCTTTCCTGCTTCATTAATGTACAGTGGTATATAAAATACAGCACTTTTGTTTGCCATTTGCACATTTTTATGATTTATTACTAAATTCACGAGGCAAAGTGCTTGCTTTATAATGTTCCTGTAAGGATTTGAACAGTGAACCCCTAATTTCAAATATATATGCTATATAATTTGTATAATAACAGGTAATGTGTTTGAAAGTCATTTGAAAGTAATTATGAAGAATAACAAATATCTTAATTTCCGGTAGGAAAATCAAACTCGGAATTATGGTTCACTGGCTAATTTTTTCAGTTAAATAAGAAGACAACCCAACAGCTGGTGTAGTTCATAGCTCCTAACATTTAACAAGACATTATTGTAGATGAATTAACGTATAAAGGCGAATAAAGGAAATAATAATTAAATCTCAGCTATAAAAACTGTATCCGGCATCATGTAAATGTGCACTCAAACCTCATGTGCTAACAGATAGGTAGGAATTCAAAATATAGGCTGTCTTCAACACAGAATTCTTCATGAAGAACCTTACTATCCAGAATGTTCAAGGACAATTTGACCTAAATTTGGATCATACATTAAACGTTCGAATAGAAGATGTAAATATTATCTAAAAACAAATACAATAAAGAATATTGACAGGCACTCGCCATTCAAGACACACGTACACATACACGTACGCTTCCATTCATGAAAACAGATTGCGTATATAACAGGCGATTCCATAAAGTAATGTTTTCCTTTTCCATAAGTGCTTCCTCTGATAAATGACTCCACATTAGACAAGCTGTCCTTGCATCCTCGCGAAATATTTCAAAGTTTTGACCCCTAAGCTTCTTGTTTTGAGAAACAAAGGCTAGCATCAAAAAGATCGTCATGCGGAGATCGGGACTAATTGCTCGTTTGCAGGCGACGGTAGCTGGCAACACAAATACCTAGAGCCGCGTATTTATCACCTGTCTGTGTCCGATTAACATAGCAAAAGACCACAGTGTCGGCCTGGGTACCGGTGTTATCGGAATTCTGATTGTTTGACCGGGGAATTCTTAGTTGCGATCAGTACATCATTCAGATAACGGGGTGTTAAAACCCATGTCAAGTGACCTCTAAAAGGTTGTGCGGGGTACCTCCTTTTCTGTCTGGGCTTATTGGAATAATTAAGTACGTACCGACGTTAGTGTTTTCAGAGTTTTATGCCACTTACGCTGGTGTGGGAGAATAAATAAAAACACTGGTATGTGTACACATATACTGATCTATATAACCAGAAACGTTACAAAGAATTGGAGTGTTTTTAAACAGAGAGTGCTTTGTTTTTGTTTTTTGTTGTTGTGTTTTTGTTTTGTTTTTGTCTTTCGTTTTTTCTTCTTTTGTTTTTGTTATTATTTTGTTTTCATAATAACAATTTCCAGATAAACGAAGTCTTCAATAGATAAATTGATCTTAGCATCTTTGATATCCACACTCTTGATCTTGAGTAGGGGTCAACTTAACTACAATGACAGCGTCTACTTTAGATGCTTATATATATATATATATATATATATATATATATATATATATATATATATATATATATTTACAGCAGTATAGATTCTGTGGAAGCCTTGACCATTGACTTCCTGCTCTGATTATATATCCAGGGCACTCAACATGTTATCAGGTCTAGCAGTGTCTGCTTTATCATTGATTACTGACTAATAAACGTACTCTCGTAAACTGAACATTGCCTCTCAGCTGCCAGACTCCCTATTTGGAGATAATAATTCTTAAAAATAGAATGTCTGATTTTTGTTTCAATATCAATTTAGTTGAAATCAAGAACAATGAATTAGGAAACTAGATATAAAACACTTTCATTGCTGCTCTTAATGTTAAACAGTTACACGTGAAGAAATAATGAGTACATATTAAATAAATACCACAAAAGGCACTACACCGCAGTATTTTATTTTAGCAAATCATAAACCATACGAAATGCTTCCATATGTGCATCTTCCCATAGTTGTGAATTGTATCAAGAGATTTTATAACCCTATGTTCTTGAAAACTGGAAATGAAATCATAACATTTTGCTTCCGTCTTTTCTGCATTTTGTAAAGAGATATACAACGTTCATATATGATACGAATAGAATGTGATTATTATAAGCATATTGTATTTAACTTACCTGTAATTTGTCCCTGCGCTTGAGGTCTGCACATGCTTTCTCCAAGATTTCATTTATAAGTACCCAGTGTCCACTAATTCTAACCAGATTTTCTGACTCAGTGGTGTTTTTCAAACGTTAAAATTTGAAGATTTACGGTCAATATCAAACACATTTTAGGGTGACATGAGCACATTTTGCGACACTTTTGATCTTTTCTATTCTGTGTTGTTTCATGAGCGAAGTAAACTTGAACCTTAAGTTTCAGATAGTTCACTAAGAATTAGAAACACCTTGCTTCCCATTGCGTTTGATCTTCTCGTTATGAAGGTTCTTTTTTCTCATTTTTGTTGTTTGATATATGTTCACACTAGTTTCGAGGGAAGGGGGTATTTCGGTCATTCGTTACAGAAATTGGCTCGCCTGGAAAATCTCGAATTAAGTCAAATTTTCCAATAGAGATTATGTAATACAAAGAGGCGGAGAAAAGGGTGTAATTCCTTCACTTAAACGAATGCAGATTGTTCAATCTAACGAATTAATTGAGTACTTTTCCTTTGTATTGGAATTATCTTGCAAAATGATAAAATATCATCTGTGCCTGTACATGATACAGTAAAATATACAGTAATGCAGTTGCTATTAGTCCGCCATGAATGCGTTCACACACACACACACACACACACACATACACACACACACACACACACACACATATATATATATATAAAAGCAAAGACCCAGGAACTGCATACACCTCTTGTACACTGTAATATTTCTGTCGATAAGAAAATAGATTGTATAGGTCCATTAAAGAAGGCATTCGTTGTACTGTAAACAGTTTTCCCGGTGCCAAATTTGCATCATTTATGACATAGTGAACCCGACCGAAATTTTGCAGAAGACAAAACAAGTGATATCAAGAATTCATTGGAGAAACGATAAGAACTTAGAAATTTATTTCATACGAAAGAAATTCAAAATATTATTGTTAAAACAGCAGGTATTTTGCTTTGATTAATGAGGCATAAATGCTTAGAATAACGTTTGCCAAATGATTCCATTTTCTTCTTATTCTAGTATCTAAGATTCATTGGCAAGTTACAACATCAACAACAGTGATAATCAGAATTAAAAGACACCAACAAACTGTCTTAAAGTAACCAAAGTATCTATCAGGAATGATCCAGCGCTGGCATTTCGAGCTATCTCTTCACGCATCATTAGAGCAAGGCTTTCTCTTCACGCATCATTAGAGCAAGACTATATTATGAAGTACTAAATTTTACTTACATTATGTAGATGAACTGCTTTGTGATTTTGTGAATAACTGAAAGTTGAAATATCACCATAATTTGTAACGTACGATGAGGCCGACTACAGGGTGTATTGTTATACAGAACTGGGTCTACATAGTTCTATCGTAGATTCCCACCCTCCACGTGTTAGTATCATTTATCTTATATGTGGACGTTGCTCTTCATTTCATGAACACATACCAAAAATTCAGTCAACAGTCCAATGCTGTAGCTTCAAAATTATTTGAAAATATAATTAAGCAATGCCCAAATTCGAAGATTCAGATGCTTTAAGACAAAATAATACTAGTACTTTAAAAAAAAAAATCATTTCTTAAACACCAGTGGAGAACAAACTTATTTTTTCGCATGATGGTACAGTCATATATATTTAATGAAATGACTGAAAATGATAGTAAGGATAGCAGCTTTCAATTAAGACGTTTTACTTGTACATGACGTGGATGTAAATACTGTAAGACAGAAGGTGTAATGCAGAAAACACATAAATTATAGTAAATCACTATCAGACGTGTTTTATTTTATCCATTCATGGCACCAATATTTATATGTTTTATCTGATTTAAACCTAACGCATTAAATTTTTTACAAATGAAATTCAAGTAAATCATGTATAAAAAATGATACAGGTACATAATATACCGGTACCTTACTGCTGGTAAAAAGTATTTGGGCGTATGCAAGATCTGAATCTTTCTGTAAAGACAGGCAGTAGAGTGCCTCTTCCCCTTTCCCATTTTTGGCGATGGTTATTTGGTATTCACCAATGTATACAGATATGGTGACTACCCTCCTCTACTATTTTTAATAGTAATCGTGAATGAGAAGAATATAAGTTTGAAAGTTACAAATAAAAACCATTTAGCGAAATACCACCTCCCTCCCCCCGATTTAAGTCAAGGGAAGGTCTGGGGAAATTTTTTGATGCAGTTGTAGAACCCCTCTCACTATTTACGGCTTTGAAGGTGGAGAAACCCCTATTTTACTTGACACCAAACTTCCAATTACTTCTGGCAAGCCCTCTTTTTTTTTGAAAATCGATAATAGGTGCTAAAAAGGACCAGAAAATATTTACCACATAATACTGGATATCTTTAACGACGGGGCATTTGTATCCACTGCTTCTAGAAGACGTATTATGCTCTCTACCATTAAAGGTACTTCTATAAGACGCATTATACTCTCTATTATTAAAGGTACTTCTATAAGACGCATTATGCTCTCTATCATTAAAGGTACTTCTATAAGACGTATTATGCTCTCTATCATTAAAGGTACTTCTATAAGACGCATTATGCTCTCTATCATTAAAGGTACTTCTATAAGACGTATTATACTCTCTATTATTAAAGGTACTTCTATAAGACGCATTATGCTCTCTATTATTAAAGGTACTTCTGTAAGACGCATTATGCTCTCTATTATTAAAGGTACTTCTATAAGACGTATTATGCTCTCTATTATTAAAGGTACTTCTGTAAGACGCATTATGCTCTCTATTATTAAAGGTACTTCTATAAGACGCATTATGCTCTCTATTATTAAAGGTACTTCTGTAAGACGCATTATGCTCTCTATTATTAAAGGTACTTCTGTAAGACGTATTATGCTCTCTATTATTAAAGGTACTTCTGTAAGACGCATTATGCTTTCTATCATTAAAGGTACTTCTATAAGACGCATTATGCTCTCTATCATTAAAGGTACTTCTATAAGACGCATTATGCTCTCTATCATTAAAGGTACTTCTATAAGACGTATTATGCTCTCTATCATTAAAGGTACTTCTATAAGACGTATTATGCTCTCTAGTATTAAAGGTACTTCTATAAGACGCATTATGCTCTCTATTATTAAATATGTATTTCTAGAAGACGTATTTATTAGACAATATCATTTCTGCAACAGTACCAGTCTCAGATATTATTTGAAGAATAAAAATAACCAATAAATCGTCAGCTTAGGTGTTCACGATGCATGAAAAATTATAACTTAAATTAAAATCTATTTTATCCGGTCCATTAATGTACATAATAGCATTAAAACCAATTGCTACAGGCTTCATTTAACAGTATCATATCATTCTATGCCATCTTTCAGTGAATCCTAATTAAAGATGAACTGGTGATGGGTTCGCTCTTCTGCCGAGTCAATGTTACAATATAGCAGACAGAAAATTCGTCACATCGTCAACGAATAGCAATCATTATGTTAAAGAATGTCTATGCTGAAATCTAAAGCAACTGTCTTTGACACAATGTCAGGAATTATACATTCCATGAAGTCTACATTGCAGTTAAACAAATCTCATAGGAATGCAGACAACAAATGATCAATAAAAAGAGCAGGTAGAAAGAAAATATCATAAGTGCTATCTTCCAAACTCCGTCCGTGCCTTGGATCCGTTATCTTTTCGACTTGCCAGGAGGAGTGTACTACTGTTTTTCAGGTTTCAAATAACATTCACGAGGTATAACCAAGACTGCAACGTTAATGAAGGAAGAAGCGTAACTCACTTTAAACAAATAACAGACGTCATATAAAGATTTCATTTCAAATTTTATCAAATCATTTCAACGTTCACAGAAGCCAAATTTTTAAAATATGCCTTATAACAGTTAAAGAGTCTTTTCTTTTCTAAAAACACTTTAACCGATTACAATGTAATTTAGCATAATAAGTAATCGATGTAAATTTTATAATCAATGTCAAAATGAGGTCTTGATGAAAATGTTTTTTTAATCCGTAAAACTGCGTGTTTACATATTAAGTTTGATTTGTGTGACTATCAAAGAATACAGTGGATGCAGTATTGATATCATAATATCATTTCTCATTTAGACCAATGTATAATAACAATTTTGAGAAAAAAAAACGTGTACCAACAGAGCGAAGACTCACTGAAAACTTTAATTTTATTTACTGCAAGTTTACGTGCATATTTTCATTTATAAAAAGCAAGGAAAAATACGAGGGAAAATGCAAGTAACTAACTTCAATATATAAACCACGCAAAGCCCTCTGATAACTGAAAATTTGAATGCCTTCCATTAATCATCCTTGTCACTCAAATTGCAAATATAGTTATTTTAAAATCGTCATGGAATAATGCTGTTTCTATTGCATTTAGCGCTTTATGGAGGCCATTTATCTCAAATATTTTGAGCTGAGGTTTACTGGGGGATTTGGTAAATACTTTTGTGTGGTTCGTGTTCTCAGTGATGAAATCTTATTAACCTTTCATATTTTTCATAAATCTTCCTTGGTATACCAATAGGGGAGAATTGATCACGGTGTTCTTAAAGCTAATCACTGAAGCGAACATGATGAAGTCGGATATCGCTACATCAATCTACTTCGGAATTCATCTTCGACTTTTACCCGGCATTATTTGACGCTGTTATTGTAATTAGTAGTATAAACTTTATCGTGGAGGAAATCTTAACTTCTGGCATAAAATGAGGATGTAAAATACTGTGAAGATATGCAAGTGGATTATAATGTCTTTCGAATTCCGGAGCGAAAACCCCCGTCAATATGGTTTACTGCGTATATTGCTCGCTTGCGGCCAGATCACTGATTTAATTTGTGATTTTAATTACTTGTGTGGTTAACGGTACCAAGGGGAGCCAGTGTGCATTGCCAAAAAATTAACAAGTTTTTGTGATAAAATTTTGAAAGGCTGAAATATGTCTTCTTTTTTCAAGTAAAATATATAGCTGTTTCATATCAGAATTTTGAGACCATTAAAGCTATACGACGTTTCAGTCTGTGCAGAAGATTCGGGAGACAATATGGGACGAGATTGTTTACCATGCATCATCTCTCATTAGTTAATGAGAATACGTGCTTTTTAACTACACTATCAAACTTTTTCATGCTCAGTTAGACAGACGATTGTATCGCTTTAAGTAAGAATGGTATCACTCTCAATCACGAAGTCTGCAATTCAAACAGTTTTCTGTGTATTTGTAGATTTGTCATCAATCATACTTTACATGTATTTATTATATACCAAGGTATATCGAGTTTTGCCTATACGCGTGTAAAATAGGATTCTACCGCGGTTCTTTCATAGATCAAAGGAATGCCGCGGTCATTATTCTGCGATATACTTTTAATTCATACATAATAATTGATTATGAGAAAATTAATATGCATTTCACTTGCAATCCATGTTTTGCTAATACAAAATAAAGTCGATAATTAATAATCAATTTTGATAATTATAATAAAAATTAATCAATATATGTTGTAAAACAAATGACTGAAATATTTGTCATTCTATATAAATCAATCGTCCGCATTCCGAGATCGATACACTCGTAAACAGACATGGCGATGCACAGACAAGTCAACCCTCTTCCACATATGTGTAGTTTTGTGTATTAAAGGCAGTTGACATAATCTGTCAACATCAAACTACATATCTGAAATATTTTTCAAAGTAGTTTAACCTGCCATTTCACCATTTTCATCAGCAAAATATATTTAGGCCTAAACTTTTTTCAGAAACTATTATGACGTCACGTATGTAATTTAAATAGAAATGTAAATATAAGTATATATCAACCTAATTCGTGATCTTATCGTCTTTTGATGCACGTGAACAAATGAAGATAATGAATAGTGATCAATCTCATAAATCATAATAATAATTAAGAAAAGGGCAAACATGGACCCCTTAATATACCAGAGATGGAATCAGTGGTGTAGGAGTAAGCTGACCAGTCACACCAGTCGTGGGCCCTGTGTCTTGATTAGGTAAACAGAGTAATCTGTAGTCAACATCAATATGTAAAGAACGACATAACAGTTGGCATGAAACACATTAGACAGCTTTCGACCAAGTGATAGCAAATAGTTGTTATTAGATCATTATAATGACCTCGAGATATGCAAAATACTGACTTTAAACAATACTGCTTGACACCCCTGTAGCATAATCTTATTTGTCAGAATCCTGTCTTTATCTAAAAATGGATCACACACAGAACATGCTATCGCATATCATATTAGTTTAGGGACATTAAAACCATATGCAGGTGATAATGGAATACACTACACAAATACGGCAAGTCGACAATGGAGAGGCCGAAGTCATCTCGTTTGTCAAAAAATTGTGCTGTTAGTTTGCCGTTGACATCGCGGTAGGACGCTCGCTTCGTAATCGGGAGGTCGTGGGTTCGAGCTCTGCTCGTGCCATGGCTGTGTCAAACCAAAGACGTATTCATAGATAATGATTGCTCCTTCGCCAAACGCTCGGCATTAAGAAGTGAGAATCACGGGTCTTTCGGATGTGACCTTGAAAACGGAGGTCCCGTATCGGAGCATGGATTGGCACGTTGACGAACTCTCACTACTACGGCCGTAATCGCTATTTGAATTACTTCATCTACAACTGGTGATGTTTCATTGAGTGAAAAGTTCTCGCTGGGACGTAAAATAAATAAACAACTGTTGATATTTCTGTTCAATAAAATATTAAGATATGAAACAGATATGAAAGACTTTGTGGTGTCTTATTTCGATTCCTTGTATATCGAATTGATATGTGATTGATTGATGTTTTCCGCTACACTCAACAATTTTTCAGTTATCTGGTGGCGTACAGGATAGAACCCAGATACAATGTATCCATGAAGAGACCACCGACCTTCCGAAAGGAAACTGGTAAACTTTCTCACATATCTCGGCGCGAGCGAGATTCGAACCTGCGCCGACTAGAAGTGAGAGGCCTTGTGATTTTGAGGGCGATGCTCTAACCACTCGGTCACGGAGGCCCCCTTTAAAGAATTGATATGTGAATAAAAATGAATATTGTTGACATATAAACGTCGTCGATATAATTAAATGTCGAGTTGAAGACCACAGCAAGAGATTTTTCTTCTCCTATAGAAGCTTTTGAACAAATTCTGCTTCATAAGAATACAAAAACAGTTCAGCTAATAATGGAGCACAATTTGTGCTTATGATAATTCCAACAGACTCTTAACGTTGGAAAAGCTGATCACCAAAGGCTACGTAAATATTGTCAAAAGGAACTTCCTCATATTTTTAATATCAACTTCAGAGTACTTGTGCATGGAAACAGAGTGGTGTTTAACAAAGTCACCTCTTGGTCGACTGGCTACAAGGTATGGATATTTCATTCTTCCATTTTTATAGAAGAAACAGCTGTCAAAAAGTCTGTTCTTCAATTTATCGTGAGTAATGGCCGTGTATTGCAATGTCATACGTTTTGATGCTTTTGATTTAGGAAAGATTTTATGATTTCAAATTTACTAAAAGTTCTTTGGAAGTTTTGAAAATCTGCATTTAATTTACAGCAACTCTTGCAGGTTGTGGCACAATACGTTTGAAGGTTTTCATTCAGAGCAGTTAATATTTTCGTCAAGAGTAAGGATAGGGGCTGGATAGAAAATATACTGGATTCTGCAAGGGATTTCTGTAAGGGATTTCGCGTAAATAAGTATGGTAATTCATATTTATTTGTTCCATTGTCTGCGATATCAACTGCGATTAAAACTGAACAGGAAACATGATTTTGAAGAATTTTGTTTTTGGAAACGAATTTGGAGTATAAGCTGGATTTCCAAAAGTGGAACGAAATCCAGGTTTGTTTGAAATACATTTGTAATAACAGGCCACACAAAGACATTCTACGTGTAGAAGCAGGTGACACCTATTTTCGAGACTTCGATTCACCATGGTATAAATTTAACTAAGTTTTCTCAAATAAGAGATTGTACATATTAAAAAGAAACCACGTTCCACAGATTAAATTTTCGCGATTAAAGACAGAAGTTTTCATCATGTAACAGTGGTTTACAATTTAATTGATTGTTGATTTCCGCCACACTCAACAACTTTTCAGTTATCTGGTGGTGTCCTGTCTTTTTTTTTGGTGGAAGAGAGAGAGTCCATATACAATGTACCCGGGAGGAGACGACCGAAAGTAATTTGGCAAACTTTCTCACATATATCGGCGCGAGAGACAATCGAACCCGCGCCGACTAAAGGTGTGAGGCCTTTTTTTTTTTGAGCGCGATGCTCTAATCACTCGGCCACGGAGCCCCCCCCCCCCCCCCCCCAATTTGATTGATTTTTAGCATATAATGGTTATGCAGTGCATGTATTACGCATGAAAAGATATGCTCTATGCAGAAAGTTCGAAAGAAGAATTCAACTTACCGTCATTAAACTACAGATTTTAGTATCATGTCACATGATGCGATTCTTGCTTCTCATACACTCATGTGCACAGTCAGTTCCATTTTATAGCTGAATCCACCAACATAATTGTTTAAGTTAGTCTTAAATTGTGCCTGAAGTTTGTTTAACGTTCTACAATTAAAATTTGACCTTAATAATATAATTGGATATTAATTCGTTCCCCTTCCTTCTAATGTGTTCACTGAGGAAGTTAGTTATAGTGACATATGCATATACCAACTCTAAGATGATGAACCGGAGGCTCCATCGAACTTCTCTGGTTCTGCTTCTGTTACCTGGCGTAAATTCTATCACATTTTCATCTCTTAAGAACTACTTGACCGATTCCAGTCAATACTGGCATAAAGTATCTATGAGTAAAAAGGAGTCGGGTTTGTTCAAATGAAGGGTCAAGCCTAGTCCAACAGGGGGGATAATCAGGATATGGTGATAACAGAGCAAGGGGTACCATATTTAGGAAAATGTCAGAAAATGTTCTTGTCAAGAACAAGATTATAATTTGTCAAATTAATCTGAGAATATATTCATATTGTGTTTATTCAGGTCTGTTTAAATGGTACCCCGAAGATCCCCAGGTGGACGCAATGGGGTTTCAAGTTTAACATAGAAATATGTAAGAAAATCTTTAAAATATTCTTCTCCCGAACTACTCACCTAGAAAAGATCAAACTTACCAGAAGTCTCTTCATATAATGTTGATAAAATGTTTTTATTAAATGATGGTACCTGGGATTGGGATGGAGCCATAGGAATATTAAAGGAAAGATATTTTTTTTTAGAAACAGGACTACTTCTATTGTCAGTAAACATGTAGGTTCAAATTAAGTCATCCAAGATAACTGGAATGCGGGACAAATAATAAAGTAAATGTTTTACAGAGTAAAAAGTCTTTAAAACTCTTTAAAATTAGACATTAATAACACTCAAGCATATATAGGTTGTGTAGGTGCAGATGAAATAAATCAAGAACCTCCTAGACCAGAGGGAGCCTACATTTGGGATGTACAGATTGGCTGTGAATATTGTTTAGAGTTTTTCAAAACATGTGCAAGCCAAGGAGTATATAAGTGATAAATATAGTTATATTTATGAACAGGTCTGTCTTATTGCTGAATCATAATTAATATCCAAACTTAATGAAGGGAGCTCAGGTGATTGTTGTGATAAGTAGATAACGATTTTCCAATCAACTTGTTTTGGTTAGAGTAAAGGTATAATTAATAAAATATTGCAACTTGTTTTGGTAAAATTAAAGTAAAATTTCAATTAATAAAAGAAGATCTATATCTCAACTGGCAGGCTTTCCGTAGTCGCCATGTACAGCAAATCTTTATGTATGCAAACTCCGTTCTTGGTGGTTCTCACTCCTCATATTTCACATTATGTAAATTTTATTTTCATTGACTTCAAAATAAATTGAAATAATTGAAATTCATAAATCAAGATAATAATCGTAAAATGAACCCTTGCATGTTAAAAGCACACACCTGCGGCTTGTGGTTATATATCTGTATCAGAAGTATACTACCGTGGAAATGGTTATGATTTTAAGTATAAGTGCATGACATATCACATTGAATAGAAGAAATTTGCGAAATTTCTAACATTACCAAAAAGATTATCATAATATAACAGCCCTGTACTCACCATTGTATGTAAACAAGTATAGGTAAGAACAGAGAAATGGGTGTGTAAGTATACATTTTAAAATTTCGTTTTAAATAGTTTTAACAAAATGAATGAGGCAACTAAATTTTCACAGTGGATTAAACTCGAGCATGTTTCGAGTTCATATGTCAATTCTATTGGGGTTAACATGGAAGACGGTTGGAAATGATTGAATGGGGATGAGAAAAGGGAAATGAAGGGGAGAAGATACATGTTCTGGATATTTTAACTTTCAGACATGTATGAAGATGTTCGATGTGAAGACGAGCTGTGCAACTCTAGTCCTAGCTCTTATCATAACTCTATTTTGAAACTTTTACTCTCCACTCCACCCCCATATTTCTGGCAAATGTTTAATCGACTTACCATAACCAACAAGAGGAGAACTGAGATGACGAATAAGACTGAGGTACCATGTATGCTCTTACAAACAATATATTCTTATATAAGTATATATCTGAAGTAGATTTTCCAGCATCAATCATAAACAAAACTCAAATAAGTTAAAGAGAAAGATAGTATTTAAGCAAGTGTACAAGTCGACGACAAAAGCAGTGAAAAATTCTAGGTCAGCCGCCGGTTGCCGAACTTCTAATATTTAGCGAACGAAAACACCGTGATACACCTTTGACCTGTTGTTCTGAAGATGTCGGAATATAGTATTTTTGGCGTCGTAGACGATTCTTGATATCAGGTCTCCTTTGTAGTTTGTTATACGATGTCCTACAACGGCGATACAATAGAGCAAAGAGCCTTCTAAATCCAAAAATTTCTATATGCATGGCAGTGCTGTAATTGACCTATAGTAAACATATGGACAATATGTATTGAGTTATTTTACTACCGTTGCCAAACTGTTGCATGATCGATCTCCTGGCTAAACACACTGAATTTTCATTTCAAAACTACCAGTTTTACGTTAAATACCAGGGATGAGATAGATTGTATAACATTTTTTCGGAATTCATCATTCATTCATGCATTTGACGTCTTTACATGAGTGAAATATTCCCGAGGGGGACGTTAAACAACATACAACATTCATGCATTTTGTTTTATTAATGATAAACAGTAATTGTGTGTGTGTGTGTGTGTGTGTGTGTGTGTGTGTTACTAAATTTGCTGTCTGTATGAGAAGGGTACTCTGCCAAACTAGTAATAATACCTTGTGCAATATACACAATGTACCAGGTTCAGTGTGATGAATCATGATGTACATGATCCAAGACTTCAAACACTGAATTATAATTAATATACATCGGAATACAGATGCTGAAATGCGAGATTTAAAGAAAAGATATTAATTGCCCAAGGCAAATGCACTGTCTTCTGAAACAGGCTAAAAAGATAGGATACTACAAGTATTCCCTTGAGTTATGCCAATGATCACGTCACCAGTGGAGAGATCAAATGGTGGTACTGGGTCATTGATTGACTGCAAGGGCTATTCAAGACATTGTGTTAATATCAGAAGATGTGAGACACGAAACAGAAAGGTTTGAACTAACAGAATCCCTATAGCAAACAAAACGAGGGAGAGAATCTGTAACGCATGTGGATACATGTATGGAGCTATGCTCAAAGCGGCAAACTGCGATAAATAAAACAATATAGAGAAATGCAGATTTTTCTAAACATTTAGTGTTCCCTGTGAATATGGCTGCGTTATATCAATTGATGATTTTGCTGTGCGACTCCGGATACAACAGTGAAGGTCAAGGTTTCTCTATATTTCACTATATGCCTTGCTGTGGCTATGGTAGTATTTTGAACGACATAACGCCAAAAGGAGGCTTAACATTGGTTTCCCCCAGAGAAATAGTACAGTCCTATATGTAGAGTACCATGAAATTTGAACAATGTTGCAATGAACGGAGAACATTTCAAAGAGTTCTTAAAAAATAGTTTCCTCAACAGGAAGAATAAACAGAACCAAGTACAGAGAGTTCTGTGTATAACTCAATACTTCGAACAGCTTCCTGTATAAAAGACATAAAACGAGACATGCATTGCGAAGAATAAAACAAAGAGTGACATGTCAAAACGGTCGTGGCAGACGTCAGTCCACGTGAACCAGTTGTACAAACTGTGAGCACATAAAGAAATTCAAAACTTGACATGGGTTCAGTTACTCAAACAAGAGTATATAATAGAACAGTTGATCGAGTAGCATTTAGTCTGTTCGTAGATGGCAGGGACAAAATTGGCATAAAGATATATGTGAATTTTCACCAATGATATTGAAGATATTGTAAGATGATGGCACTCACTTACTTCGAAAAGGCAAGTGCTAGATTGATTTCGGGTACTGGCGAAGTGTGAAAGTTCTCGCTAATTATTAGTATCTATGGTAAAATGTATCTCAGGTCTTGATTTTCCATTCAATATACATATGCCTCAATGACGTTCATGAGGAAAATGTATGCAGGGGCAGGGGGAGTCCAACTCCAAGGTTACAAAAGCTGCATCTAGGTTCATCTTAATGAGGCCAGATCAATTCCTTATTAAGTTAACTGATGTTCCAAGGTCATTAGTCTTTCACACCTGCTCGGGAATCAGTATACTCTCGGGGAGCTGGAATCTTGCTGAATTTCTCAATGATATACTTAAACCGTTTTATTATGCATGTATCTATATAAATATTAAAACCATAATAAAACTTGAAATTAATACAATATTTTAAACAGGGACCCACCCTCCATGTTGTCGTTTGCTACCGTAAACTGGTTCTTATACGGAGACCAGTTATTTAATTTTGTAATGAATATTCATGATTCCATCCAGAACACAGCGGGACTTTTCATAATATTAAAATGAAGTGGCTAGGTGTTCTGAATAGGTGTGTATCAGTTCATCGAACCGATGCACCTTTTTTACATGGAATCGGTCATTTTACGAAGATTTTCAGGGAATCAGCAAAATATATCGAATTACGTTTATATAGTGAAAATTAGTAGAGGTATAGTATGACATGTGAAGCAAACGCTAATTTCTAGCAATAGAGAAATATTTTAGCAGAAAATATTCTGGTGACCAGGAGGCTTTTCCCTTAGTGATACATTGGCCGAATTAGGTAAATACTGCTGATGGTTCTACATCACCTATTTTGAATGTTAGAATGTTCCATAGGAAATATTTTGTAGAGATAGACATGGAAGAAGTTTTCAACACTACTTATTCTGAAGGCCTGCATTTGAAGATACGAGTATAAATTAATAAAAAGTTGCAACACGCAGGTAATTATAATTTTGGAGCCGGGAACGGGATTTAGTAAACCAACAAAAAGAAGACACCACCTCCGGGATTTAAGCGCAAAGATTGATTGATTGATGATTGATTGTTTGTTTTCCGCCACACTCAACAATTTTTCAGTTATCTGTTGGCGTCCAGTTTTTGTAGGTGGAGGAGAGAACCCAGATACAATGTATCCGTGAAGATACCACCGACCTTCCGAAAGGAAACTGGCAAACTTTCTCACATATATCGGCGCGAGCGGGATTCGAACCCGCCCCAACTAGAGGTGAGAGGCCTTGTGATTTTGAGCACAATGCTTTAATCACTTGGCCACAGCGGCCCCCTAAAGCGTAAAGTAAAAACGCTGATTTTGAGAACAATGGAACTCTCATTATACCACTTGTGGATAATAACTACTGACCATAGGACAGTCAGCCTAACCTGAAGTTTCAAAGAAATGGGATATTTGTACAAATATTTCAGATGATTTAGAATTTATGAATGATAAGAGGTTGAAAGTATTGCATATTTAGAGTGCATGTACTAAAATAACCTGGAAAGATAATGCGCTCCAGATACGAGTTTCGTTTATCAATGTACATACGAGGGCTGATTGATATGATGTGAGCCTTGTACTGCAGGAGGTTAGCATCGACGTCCTTTTTCAGCCCTACTATTCCCTGACTATTTAAAGCCGTGCACCCGAAGACTGGTGTCATTTGGTTAGTTTACATCGACGAGGTAGCTTTCTAAAGTAAACAAGGCTTTTGCAAAATGGTGAAAGAGCAGTGATCCAATATTGCATAAGAAAGGTTAAGCGGCTAAGGATATCCACACTGATATGGTAGCAACACTAGGGAAAGATACCCCTTTATATCCTACAATAAAAAGGTGGGGCGGCAGGAAGAGCCGTGAGGATGACCCCAGTCCTGGAAGGCCTGTCACTGTTGCAAACCCAGAAATTGTCAATAAAGTCCATGACTGACAGGCGAGTTTCAGGAAGATATTTTGCCAGTACAGTTGGTATTTCACAGGAAAGAGTACATTCCATTTTGATAGAGGATCTTGCAATGAGAAAGCTTTCAGCCCGTTGGGTACTAAGACTTTTGACAGTTGATCAGAACACACCAGGCGCACTTTGTCACGGGCTAATCTAAACATTTTCGAGGTGGATCCTGTTAAATTTCTTCAGAGATTTGTTACTATAGATGAAATGTGGGGCTATCATATCACCCCAGAAGCCAAAGCAACAACAAAAAAAGCCAAAGAAGGCAAAGACTGTTCCATCAGTTGGAAAGGTTATGACCTCGGTTTTCTGAGATTCTAATGGTAGATTATCTCTAAAAGGGACAAACCGTCAATGGCACATACTATGCATAACTTCTGAGACAGTTATGGAAAAATATCAAACTCAATAAAGGTGTGTTGTTCCATCAGGATAACGTCCCTGTTCACAAGTCTGTCATTGCCATGTCTGCCATTGACGATTGGAGCTTTAGATTAATCGAACATTCGCCTGATCTAGTTTCATCAGACTTTCATCTATACCCAAACCTGGAAATAGCGATTTCCGGTACCCTCTTTCAGATGATGCCGTCATACAAGAAGTGGAGGACTTTCTATACGGTAAAGAAAAGGGTTTCTTTAAAAGTGGTATTGAGGCCCTTAAACATCGCTGGCAAAAGTGTATAGATACTGAAGGGGATTATATTGAAAAATAATGCATTATGTCCGCCAAAATTCAAATCTTTACATATGAGGCTCACACATCAATCTGCCCTTGTAGTATAGTGAGCCGTTCTCATCAATGATACAATTCGATTTTAATTTCTGTAAATAAATGCGAGTCATTCTTTATATTAACGGTATAGGTAAAGGTTACTGTTCGTTGATTTAAAAAAAAACGTATGCAGAACACACGAGTAGTTTAAGTTAATAGATTAAATACATCCATATCTTCATACACAAGGATGGATTGGAATTACAAAGGTACTTCCATCACTCACATTTGGATACATATGGTCCAAGATAATGTAAGCAGCTAGAGATCGTTAGCATGTAGATCGAAGAAAGGTTTTTTAAAAGAAATAACAGTGGATTAGGGTAGAAGTTGTCCAGTACTAGTGTAAAAGACAACCGCAAAATCTAGAATAATTGTAAAGCACCTGGTACTTTCACGAACAATGGGGACATATGGTTTAGGAACAGAATTGCGAATGGCTCAGTCGTAACAAGATTTCTATTTTCAGTGCGACTAGGAATTCACTGGGACGTGTAACCCAGTTATCGCACACACACAAACACACACAGAGAGAGAGAGAGAGAGAGAGAGAGAGAGAGAGAGAGAGAGAGAGAGAACGTTGAATTAAAACTATGAAAAGATTCATATTAATTATTATTCCAGTATGTTGAGATAAGGAAAGAAATCAAGGAAGAACCAAAGAGCAAACGTATAAGTAAATGTACGTACACATGGGCAAGGTACTACGAATGTATCTCAACGCAAATCTGATGCGAGGGCATAGTGACAGTTTTTGGATGAAACGCTCTCAGGTTTTGTGGCGAACGATATGTTGGTAAATTTTTTACAGTGCACCACTGTTGTATTCTATTATTTCACTTTATTTGTAATCTGCAATTTTTGTTTTATTTTCCAACATTCCTTACACATGCACATTATATAAAAGTTATTGCATGTGGCAAATAACGTGAAATAAATTAAAGACTTGACACGACAGTGCAGAATTTCATGACGCTATGTTTCCTGTTTTATGAGTTTCATGTATTGATCATTGATTATTTATTGCTTTCCGCCACACTCAACAATGTTTCAGTTATCTGATGGCGTCCAGTTTTTGTTGGTGGAGGAGAGAACCCAGATACAATGTACCTGGGAAGAGACCACCAACCTTCCGCAAGTAAACTGGCAAACTTGCTCACATAACGCCGCGGCCGAGATTCGAACACGCGCCGACAGAGGTGAGAGGCTTTGTGATTTTGAGCCCGATGCTCTAACCACTCGGCCATGGAGGCCCCGGTCTGTATTTGTCAATCTTCAGAAAGGTAGAGGGACGTTAAAGAAATCAAATATTGCTTGGATTGTTGAGCAATGGTGTATATCACGCATTGTTTAGTTATTCTAGTCCTATTCGAAGATTTTTCGCTGGTTATCTTACGTCCTATTCGAGGATTTTCACTGGTTATCCTACGTCCTTTTCGAAGATTTTTACTCATACAGATATGTTACCTACTGTATATTAGTGCCACAAATATTGAACAAAACATGAGTTGGTGCTCAATGCCGTAGAAGTAAGGATTCTTTGCTTTACAGACTCCCACTATTTGGAAGGCTATATCCGAAAAACCCACGACTTATCCTAATACCGGGCGCTTGACGAAGAAACAATCATAACATGTACCTATACGATAAACGTACTTACATGTAGGTTTGACAAGAAATCTAGATAGAATCCAACCCTCGTTCTCCCGGTTGAGAAGTAAGTGACTAAACCACTGCAATCGAGACTATTCTTACAAAAACTTATAACGTTTTCTTTGCAAAATATTATGGATTCACCTTGGTTTTCACAAGGCCAGTTACAAATCGTTTTGCCAAGAAATTGGGTGTTGGAATTTGCATGTAATTATGTGTTGTTAATCATTATCAGATACTGACGAAATGATTCTTCTCGGTTAAGTACAAATGAGAATCTTTTTTATCCACTTGTGAGTAATTCAGCATATTCTGATGATGAGAAAATACGATAAATTCTACATACCATTAATATGTTGTTTTTGTAGGGGTTTTAATGTAGTAACTTCTCCTGGGAAGTTTTCGCACAAAAAATAAATGAAATTAACAAAATTCAAATCAGATTATATATATGAAAGTATTTAAATTAAATTGTTTTCAATTACTATCTAGAAGAATATGCCAAACCAATTTATGCTCGATTTAGAACTTCTCTATTATCCCACAAGAATCAGTTTCTTACAAGTATTTCAAATATTGCACTTGAGTGAAATAATTAGGTAAATTACATAGAATATGTCCATGCCAATTCGGCTAGCGTTCTGTTGATTCCCAGAATTATCGTTACTTTTATCAATTCTTCATATCTCTTAAAAATACATCTTATACAATATCAGCAAAAATGTTATTTACATTCAGTGAATCCTTTCTCTTATATTTCTTTTGAAATTATCTTAAATAATTTGCTTTCATCTGCAACAATGAATACGTTTGTTGCAAACTAGTTCGATCCGGTTTATAGTACCACCTGTTCGCGTAATCATTACCAAATATGGAGCGTCGTCAAGGTCAAAGGGTGCATTGCCTGTTACGTTTAAAGTAACGAATATATTTTCGAGAAAAAAAATGCATATAAATATAAACAATGACATGTCTTTTTGTGTTGTTTTATCGGGTGATGAAGGTAGCAATCATTGGAAAATATGCATAACCCGTTTTTTCTGCAATACATATGCATGCTACCTCCATCACCTGATAAACAAAAGGCATTTTATTGTTTAAACCATTATTGAAAGACCACTTTAGCAGCATATATTTCGACTATTAATATTTGAATTCATTTTAAAGTTCAGACTGGTATATGCTGAAAGTCAGTTGATTATAACACAAAAAAGGTACAACTTAGCATTACAATGTACTGATATTATTGATTCGTTATCTTTTTGTGCAAAATTTTCTTTCGTTTTGAATTAAATGCACGCACTCTGTAAAATGTATTGAGACATTTGTGAAATAACCACTAAATAGTGTTAGATTTTAACAATTTTCGTGGAAAATATACTCTAATTGCTGGTTCAATCAGTCTCTCTCTCTCATAAATGCTTAACAATGCCCTTTTGATAGAGATATATACGTATGATACTAGTAGTGCACCTTGGGATAGGTACAGGACATACATACATACAAACATGATACGTAATATCTGCTGATTAACCTTTATTCATTGTAACTTTATTCTAGAATAAAAAAGGGATTTTGTGATAGAATATTTCTTAACATTGATGAACATCAAGTTTTTATTTTCGAATGACACTATATAGTTTTTGACACCATGGGTCCCATGATGGACCTAAAATTCCAGGTCCTTCGGAATTTTTTAAAACATTTGGTTATAACAGCTGTTCACAGTGCAGAATAGAGATATGAATTTTTTAATGCAGATTTTGTCAAAACATAGCCGAGGTCATAGCTCAATTGGGGTATGTCATTTTGAAAAGAAAGTTAAAAATGTGAAATTTTAGACAAGTTTCAGTTTATAGATTACTGGATGACTGTTCATTAGTAGTGAGGAATCTTGTTCTGTATGTGTAAAGTTCGGAGTCCATTGTTTGTTATAATTAAATTTAACCCTTAACATTTAAAACAAAAACCCCGTAAGACAATGCATTTGTCTTCATAACTGTATTTAAATAGTAAAAGCTGTAGTTGTATATGGTATTTGATTAACCTGACTGTAATGTAAATATGCCGACATTAACATACAACTAATGCGAAAGATAAAAAAAAAAAAAAAAAATTATGAAATTGTTGGCACCAATATTTCAAAGATATATACCCTTAAAATGAACTATCAACGGCACGGTAACATTTGGTGAAACAAACTGAAAACTTACCTCCCAGCTCTCTTTGATGCAAATAAATTCCCGCACACAATTGCAAGACTAGGGGTTTTCTTGGTAAAAATGAGAAAATGAGAAACCTTCAAATAAACCTTAAGCTTGAACTCATTAGTTCTCTTTCTCTTCATTTGATCTTAGTAACCGAGTGCGCCTGTTTACTTATAGCCGATAAAAGTTTATGAAATTAAATTTTCTGTCGTTATAAATAATAGTGTTGTACTTTTTCATGCAATTTACATTTTACCCGTCTGTCTTAATTAGATAAGATCTAAATGACTCAAAGATATTTTATCCTTGGGCAAGGATTCTAATTTTCATTTATTCTTGTATTTGGTTTCGACTAAACTACTGCCCGAGTCTAAAGCAGTTTTTATTTTCATATAATGAAATAATGATGATCTCCTTTAAAATATAGGACTTCAGTGTGAATACAAATGAGATGATTTTAAATACGTTATATATATATATATATATATATATATATATATATATATATATATATATATGTGTGTGTGTGTGTGTGTGTGTGTGTGTGTGTGTGTGTGTGTGTGTGTGTGATTTATATGACCAACGACATGAACAATTAGATAAATCCCAGGAACAACCCGTCCCTTCCACGAAACGTAACGGTTTACTAATAAAATAAAGGGCCAAGTGAACACGGACCTCTAGATGCATCAGAAGCCTGGTACGTCCAGGGGTCAATGTTCTGAAATGTCCGAAATATCATGTACAAAGACAAAGGCTGAACCAAAAATTTAATGACCTGCAAATACCATGACCTTTATCGTTAGATATACTTTTAAATGGTGACAATAGCCTTAGTTATAACCAAAATGTTGAAATCTTCAGAATTTGTATAATATACTCCATTCTTGTACAACAGAACCAACCAATTTACATGTTCTTAACATTCATACCTTATATTACTATTGTCTGTCATACACCAAGTTGTTATTATAGAATTTTAAAACACATCATTATTCTCTATTGTACCACTGTTACCAAGTGGTTTCATTTTCAGTATACTTGTAAACATGTTATCCAATATTTATTTAACTGTATGACCTTGACTATACATTGTATGGAGAGGGCTTATATAGGCAATGCCTGTTGCTCAATCCATATATGTGTTCACATAATAAAATATTGTTAAATTAATGTTCGTCAGGACCTTCATTTTTACTAGTAAAACCGTTTCGTACATGTATATCCTGAGGAAGGGACGGGTTGTCTCTAGGATTTATGTAATTGTTCATGGCGTTGGTAATAATGCTTTAAGAAATTCGACCTTGTATCTATTATGTGGATCCGACACTTCTTGGCATCGGGTGTTGTTGGATTTTAGTGCTGTTACACACACACACACACACACACACACACACACACACACACACACACACACACACTATATATATATATATATATATATATATATATATATATATATATATATATCAATCATCCAGAAATAAGTATAGAAAATCTATACAAGAAGTAGTATAATATAAATATCACAAGGCCGATTGAGTATATACTCGACTAGTTTCTTCAATTCTTCAGAAGTATACTCCTGAAGAATTGAAGAAACTAGTCGAGTATATACTCAATCGGCTTTGTGATATTTTTATTATATATATATATATATATATATATATATATATATATATATATATATATATATATAAATTCAAAATGAGTCATTTCTTCAGGTATGTGAACGACATTCGTATCAAATGTAATACGACTATTTTTTCCGAAAGAAATGAAAGTATAATGTAAATACACGACAAGTCGAACGTTGCAATATTTGATCCTATACATTTTGTATTGTATAATTTTGCACTCGTATTGTATGATTTCCGTTTATGTTGTATATTTTTCACCTGTATTGTATAATTTTCCATTTCTATTGTATGCAAAGGGATTGTTTATTTTGATTTCTTATTTCATTGGTCAAATTTTAGCCTATATCATGCTGAGAACGAGGGAAATATTCTGGATACTCCACCATAAGATAAACTGATCCTCTATTTCTGTGCACTAGTTGAACCGGAATTGATAAGTGAGAGAAAGTTCAGCTGAATATACATATAGGTAAAAAGTTGTTATGAAAAAGATATGGCGTAATGCTTGATAATCGAACCGTGGTTTAAACCAATGAGATCCTTTCCAAAAAACTAAAATGAATAAACCATCGGATATAATACAATTGAAACATTATGAAATACAAATGAAAAAAGTATACAATACAAATGAAAAACTATGCAATATGAGTGAAATTATACAATGCAACTGAAAAAAAAATACAATATAAAAATACAAAAATATATACAATACAAATGGAAAATATACAATACTAATAATTTCTGTTTTACAATATAAATAAATGAAACATTATGCAATACAAACGGATAAAATAAAATATTGCAACGTTTAACATGTCACAGCATATGTAGGAAATAAATTTCATTTTTGAAAATATATGTACATTAGTGAATGAACAACAAAATTTCACGCCAGCATACATTTCATGAAGCGCTAAAACACTTCATGAAGTAGACTGACGTAAAGAGCCACAGTTCACGTCATTATATATATATATATATATATATATATATATATATATATATATATATATATCATTGCATTTTCGCATAAAAAGTCTTACATCGTTCTGTTACTGCTAATTTGAAATTTAAAATCACCAAATACGATACCATTATGAATAAGTAACATAATATGTTGTAATTTACAAATTTGAAATTACACATATTATCTGGTTCATATACATTTTTAAAAGCACAAATCATTTATTAGATATCCTAATCATCACATATATACGATTTTACTTCGTACTGGAAACACACACACACACACACACACACACACACACACAGCCTTTGACCATCGTTTATAAATTCGATCATTGATTAGGTCGGAATAATTGGAGGTCATATTACAATTACAGTCCACTAATCGGACGTGAAATTTGCTCGCCAACTATCCAGCTGTGCAGCTTACTATAGACAGTACGTTTAGTTTAGTGTAGAAGTATTGCTGTTTAGTTTATATTAATTAACTTTCTTTTCCACAAGTAATATTATTAACATTTTGTTTGTCATGGATAGGGAATACGTCGTCCAGAAAATGGGTTTACTTTTGTATATCTGGTGAAGGCATCTGTGTACATCTTTTTATCTTATGTAAAACCTTTTCGTTTATCCTGAGAAAGGGTCAGGTCGTACCGAAAATTTTACAATCTAATCGTCCCTGTTGTTGGTTATATATATATATATATATATATATGTGTGTGTGTGTGTGTGTGTGTGTGTGTGTGTGTGTGTGTGTGTGAAATTACTGTGAATTAGATATGCGTGTGTTGTGAAATAAAACGATAACATCATGCAATGTCAAACGCAAATTAGGACCAAAGAAAGATAACTCAATATGTAAATATCAATATTATTGTAATCGAGGGAAAGTAAAAATTACTTAGAGGAAATTTTTTCCCCGTTGGTAATCGTAATTTTTTTCACCTATATAGGTATACACACGATGTACATTGTACACTTATCGCTATGGAAGCTTTTGATGTTGGAAAATATACGAAAGTCATACGTTTTTTGTAACAGTTTAAGAATAAAACGAGATATTTTTTTCTGTTTTTCTCTATAAACTTTAGTTCCTTAATCATTGAAAGTTTTATTGCAAATACAGCTAAAGATCTTTTTGATCTCTCATCCATATTGGCAATAAAGAAGTTTCGTGAATAAATGTTGCATCGGGCCTCAAACGAACAAAACTGAAATTAAATACGCATTACAATCTAATTAACAAATAATGAATAGTGGTATATTTCGGAAAGTTTATGTTTAATTACATGAATGAATTATAAAGGAGCAAGGTCATAAAAGACGGAGAAAGCATATCAATATCACAAATCTTTCTCGGACAGTCGAAATCCCTCATTCTTCCAATACCCCACTTATCTCGACAAAGATACGGGGTAATTTGAATTCTTTTCTAATTTACTGACAACTACCCGTGCTAATTTACCGCCGGATTTGCAATATTTAAACAGAATTTAAGCTTTTGGGGCCGATCCGTGTTTGTCGAAAGATTTTGAAACAAATGATAAGGCCGACTACCCGCCTCAATTTGTGACGATCTCTCTTTGTTGTCCTGAGGATCAAGGATAATTCTAAACAAGATCTCTGGAACGTTTAGGGGAGTCCGTTGTATTTACATTTTACCCTGAGTACAATTGATTGCGACAAGCATTTTGAGCACTCTGACCCCTAAAAAGAGGTGATCTATCAAGTGGAGAAGTCTTCATTTGCGAAACCTGTAACCCACTCCTAGGATTAAACTAGATGATGGTTTAGTAGATGGGTCATATTCACACGTCTAGGTAGGTGATATGTCTTATTATTTATCATTGTTTCTGCCTGTAAAGACTTTTTATTGAAGAATACAAGATCACAAGTCGCAGCTAGCTGATACAAAACATCAAAGCATGTACCTTTGTTATGTTCCTTCTTTGATAGGAACAATTCTGTATCTCTATAAATGGAATTGTGTGATGCAATAATGCGAAGACAGTAAAGATCAAGGTAGGATAAGATACCTACAATGAACGCTATTTACATGTATTGCGTTTTCCCAGATATTAAAATTATTCATTTAAAGAATGGTAGGTTCATCCGGGACTTTATCGTTTTACATATTTATATATGTATCTCCCCATTTTGTTCATTAGGAAGTGCTGTTATAAGATATTTTTAATATTATTCAGTTGACGTTATTAAGTGTTTCTGAATTTAAAAGAAAAATCCAACAATTTGAATTCAATATGTAAAACCCGCAAGACTTTGTTATATATTTAAATCAAAAAGGAATGCATCTTTTTTCATAACACGTTAAATTGCTCGTCTTGACCAATGCATGTAGATGGTCTCAGTGGACAAGGTTTAACTGTTGATATTTTGGAATCTTGTGTGTACCACATGGTATATCTAGTAGGGGAGTATTCCTTGAACTGCATCTATATTATATTAATCCCTGCTAATGTTTTCTCTGCTTAAAAGAATATAAATCGTTTGGTTATTTTACCTCGACATCAAGTCACTTGATGATGGAGGGCGTTCTGATACTTTCTATTTGATGAATTTTATGCAACTTTACATATGGGACGATTATATATGAAAAAAAATCAAACATGGCCATATTCTTGATTCAGTTATTAGCACCGACTGGCCATCGATTGGTCATCGACATCCTACTCGAGACAATGAAAGAAAATATTTGGTCTTAAATGAATATAGGTCAAAGTTAGTTTGCCGGGATATAGTGGAACCTTGTGACTAGGGAAGAAAATGATAACAGACAATGGTTCTCGGCATCCAGACGACTCAGCCGGCAATAAAGTTTGACCAATCACGGCCAAACAATGACAACTTGAAATTTACGATGTTTTCGTAGATTAATGAATCACTAGCAAGCACTTAAAGATGGGCTTAATCTAAATTAAAGAACTATTACTAACCAAACGTGAAATTCCTTTCTATTTTCCTTGCTTCTTTATTGCATTTGATATGACGTCATGGCGTACAATGTGTTGGCGATATGAGAGTTCCGTATGATACAGATATGTTTCAGTGATATTGTATTCTATAAAACCCCCTATTTCCGTCATTTCAGCCGCAAGATTTTGCCTTATTTCTGTGATAACATTCATAAAATTTCACAAAAACGGATTCTTGCACAATGAAGAAACGATAAGGTTCGTTTATAAGTATTACTCTGAAGCGGAATATTTTAGTATATACATTTTACTACTCTTTGGCAAGAAAACACGAGTTGGATAATTGTTTAGAAGTCCTTAATGAGAAACATTAAAATAGATTTTCTTGCACTAGACGACGATTTGTTGCATCAAAACAGAATCCAATACAATGTCTTCACACAAGTGCCTTTTCATTCAGACAGACACCATCTTCATCAATAGGGGAGCGATCTTGATCCTATTTAAGACAAATTTTGTATCAGGCAAAGTATTTTTAATTAAAATGATTGAGTCCTATTATTGCTTGCCATTTGTTTACATTTTGAAAAACCTTTGCTTTTCCTCAATATATGCACTAAAATCAAAAGGTTCACTATTTTAGCAGACTGTAAAAAGATCAAATACGACATATCTTAAAACTGAAGGAACACATTTAAACGACCTCGTGTTGGACAGGCTTGGGTATCAAATTCAAGTAAGCCAAAGAACAAATTTACTTAGATTCACAAAGAAAACGAGCATCTAAAATTTGACAAACACTCTGGCTAAAGTTTCTAACTTGACTGTACCCTCCCAGGTGATTTTGGAATATCAATTTTGATGTTTTGTCCTGTCTGCTAATTGAAGAGGTCTGTCTTTGTAAACTTACTGTTGAGTTGGCTAATAGTAGACGAGGGTTGTGATAGTCAATAGAAAGATGCCTGTGATCTAAACGAAACCGACACCGGAATTTTTTATTTAAACAAACCTGAAAATTTCTGTTGATACTGATTTCGAATTTTAATAAATCTAATACGAGGATGTCGATGACCTTCTTTTCCCAGCGTTCTGGTATCCAAGTTTTACCAAATATCGACTTACCAATTCAACAAGGTTACGTTGCCTGGTTGAATTGAATCACCGTGCTCGGATTCAAAGAAAACTATCAAGTGTTTCCCTAATTGCTTCGTACCCTAATCACTTGCACAATGGAGTGTGTTGCTCGGAAATCCCTGTATTGGTTCGTGCAAGTCGATGAGGAAATTCGAGATTGAAATATCTAATGTAAATCATACATAAATACCTTATGGTCGAAAGATTCTAAAATAGAACTACAAAAAGTTTGCACAAAACGGTTTTATTCATGAAGGCAAGGTCGATGAATAAATTCCTAAATTATTACAAAAGTGTGCAAGTGCTTCTTCTAATGAGAACCATCTGTTAATTTTGATTAAGATCCTCTGAGTTTCTAAAAAGATGACTTTCTTCCTCTTATTGTTTTGCTCTCTCTCTCTCTCTCTCTCTCTCTCTCTCTCTCTCTCTCTCTCTCTCTCTCGTTTTGTTTTATAGTGTTTTTTAATTATTTTTTTTTCAAAACGACTAAACGACTACATCTCCATTTTCATTTAAATTGTAGTTATGCGGAGTAAAACTATGATTATTGAATTTTTTCCAACAACATCAGAGGATGATATATCTTCTGTTTGTTTGGTCTTTGTTACCATAAAGATCAAATTAAAAATAAAATATACTTCGAGTACCTTATAAGTCTTTTTACTGAATAATATAGATGCAAACCACTGGAAAATTAATTTGATTTCATATCATTTTCCATAATTAAGACCACACAAGATACCGAAATAAATATGTGAGGAGGATTTTCTTCCTTTATTCAGATTTTATAATGCTTCGTTATTTCGGATAATGGGATGAGCAAGGTGATTCATAGTCACTCTTATCCAGAGATCATCGCGATAATATTCAATAGAAGCTCGAACCCGACCTTTTTGTGGGTACACCAGGTGAATTTTACGGGTGTCCGTTATTTTCACACACAACATATTCTTTACGCACAGTATCGATTGTGTTTTATCACTTAAAATACAAATTGTGCCTGAGAAAATGTTGATAAAGAAAGAAAATCCAAAATATTTCACAGATAAAGGGATACGATTCCAAACCAGTTTGTGTAGGGATTTTCGGAAAAAAACTAAAACAAAAACAAAAAACAAACAAACAAATAAAAACACATACCCACCCACCCCCCCCCCCCCCACCCCCCCAAAAATAAAAAAAACAACAAAAAAAACCAAAAAAAAACCCAACAAAACAAAAAAAAACACCCCCTACTTATTAGTGCTATTACTAATTGTAATAAATCAATAATAACAAAATCAATATGATTTGAATCTCATTAATGCTATTATATCACTGATCTTTACTTAAATTACTTCCATTCGCAGTTTACTCCCTCACTGGTAGGTAATTGCAATTATTTACAAATGAAACGTAGTTTGTAGTTTGAAGTTATTACTTAAGAAATATATGACTATATAGTGTAGTTATATGTATTACTTATAATTATTAATGTTTCAAATCATACTGTACATTTCAAATGCGCAAATATGGCCTAATATAATGATAATAACTCTACAGTAACGTTATTATCAATCTTGATACATAAAAGGATTATCACAGGTTTGAGAAAACTGTGAATATAATGCATTGCATTAAACATCGTCTGAGCCGTTCCTCGCAAAAAAATTAGTGCTAAAGTATGAGCTACAGAGAACAATCTTGCAAAATATTAGAGTAATATTGATTGTCGTTAAGATATTCCATCTAATCAAAGATGGCATATAACTCTCGTAATTGGTAATCATAACGTCTTTCTTTTCAAAGTAGCAGAAAATGATGTTTTTTTCCCATCAGGACAGTTTTAAAATTAATAATTGTTGGATAAGATCTTTATTGCTAGGAATGGGCTCATATTCCGAATCTTATGCCCGCACATTTGTTTAACCTGTATATGATCATAACTTTTCTATGAAACAATGACTTGATTTTTATCTCACCGAGATCAAAGGTCGGAGGAAAAGCGTATGCTGTTCTTGGTCTGTTTGTATGCTTATGTGCACGTTAGCCTTGAATAATATTTTTTTTAACCTGGTGAACTGCGAGGTTAAAGCTATGTGACTGACAGAGGTTAAGTTCACAATGAAACATGGTTACTATCGGTACTGTGGTGCTTCACAAATAAAAAAGTATCAAACTCACTTCGCTTACACATTCATATGCTTTTGCGACAAGAAAAAAAATCTAAAATAATTTGAATGGATAATAATATATTAATTTTACTTGCACGCAGTTTCACTGGCTCATTTGACTTTATCAGTATTCTTTATATCATATTAACAAAGTTAAGGTTCAGTCCGGCTATATGGCATCATAAGAATGACGTCACAATACATTTGGCTGTTTTATTTCCATTTTGATAATACGGCAATATTGGTCCGTAATATAAAATTAATACCTTTTTTTTTTAGAGTTATTCATCCAACAATATCGAACGCGATTTACTTTGTTTTACATCTCATCGAGAATTTTTCAGTCATATTGAGACGTCATAAGCTGTAGGTGAAGTGTCACAAATTTAGACTTATGCTTAGCGCTCTGGGCCGTAGCAGTTCGGGTTCTTTAACGCCGACCGTGACAAGGGACCTCCGTTTTTAAGGTCATATCCGAAAGACTCGTGATTCTCACTTCTAAATGCCGAGCGCTTGGCGAAGGAGCAATCACTACCTATTTTTACGTCTTAGGTTTGACGCGGCCCTGGTACGAGCGGGGCTCAAACTCACGACCTCCCGGTTGAGAAGCGAACCCTTTAACCACTGAGCTACCGCGACTGAATTAGATTATAAAGAATCAAAGCAATTATTACTCATACAAAGTAAGTTGGGACAGTTTACGCCTTTTTATAAACCACTTATTTCACTTACTTTATATCGTATCAAATGAGTAAAGAGCACTGAGCTCAAAATCCACAAGGCCTCTCACTTCTAGTCGTCGCGGATTCGATTCTCGCTAGCGCCGATGTATATGAGAAAGTTTGCCAGTTTACTTTCGGAAGATCGGTGGTCTCTTCCCAGGTACACCACCAGATAACTGAAATATTGTTGAGTGTGCCGGAAAACAATAAAAAATCAATCAATCAATAAAATGATTAAAAATATTTTCATTCTGTAATAAACTTAATTTTGCAAATTAGAATTTTTTTCAACAATGTATATATATATATATATATATATATATATATATATATTAATTAAAGAAAGACATACACCATTGTAATGCATATGTATTGTGGATCTTTTGTTAGTGTAGCAATATATTATGGATCTTTTGTCAGAGTAGCAATATATTATGGATCTTTTGTCAGAGTAGCAATGTATTTTGGATCTTTTGTCAGAGTAGCAATGTATTTTGGATCTTTATAGCAGTGTATTGTGGATCTTTCCTCAGTATAACAGTGGATTTCTGTTTTATGGACTCTTGTTAATTTCGGTATTTCACATTACCAAATTTCAACCGGAAAGCAAAATCAATACTTAGGACCACAAAGTTAATTTTGTAAGATGTTTTGTAAATTTGTCATTTATCATGGATTTAATAGATGTCACCACAAAACATACACACCCACTTTTCACTTCTATCGTTAAGCTTATCGTTTCGTGTGGTTTAGTAGTTCTAAAATCTCCTGTGTTCTTTTTAAATAAAAGTTTTAAATCAGATGCAGGTACAATTTAATCTCTCTGTGAATTCATCATGGAGATATGCAGTGTCAATAACTTCAACAGAGCAGAAATTTCACACATGAGAATACCCTGTCATTTTGCTAACAAGGTAATGATGCCAATGGTTTTCTGATGAGATTAAATACACGTTTAAGCTGTATCTTAAAAATATGTTGTCAAACTATTTCATCATTACGACATCACAATGTGCACTGATGCAAAAGGTTCCGTTTTGTTCTTTTAGCATGGAGAAAATTCCTGCATTTTAAGCGTTCGTGGTTGTACACTGTATTGTACTAACACTGCGACTGAAATATTTTTCTAATTATTAAGACATTAACCTTAGGTATGTTGAAATCTTAACTTTTGGTATGTGGTTATCTTTACCATTTGAATGAAAACGTTAAATGAAGAGACAATGGTATTTCGTTACAACTCATCATTTAAATCACTTATATTGTTTCAAAACTAGATGGTGTAAATAAGTAGTGTGTTAACATAACTACACTCGGTCCCCTAGTCTTTGTTTTTGATTTGTTTAAGATATATATCAGTTTGTCAGGTGGTCTTTTCTCTAGGCCTCGGTGTGAAATCTTAACGTTACTTGAGTTACAAAATATCTGTAAGTCACTATTATTAAAGATCTAACAACTCAGATGATAAAAAAAATATAAAGACGATATCCGCCACCATGTTCCAGGAGGCGCTATACGTCATTCTGGTAGAAGAACGTGCTGTATCATTTTCGCTGCGCCATTCAAAACACACCCCGTGTCTGTTTCAGTGTTATTTTCTTCTGTTTGCAGTAGAACGGTATCAAACGAAATAAATGAGTAAAAGTTCGTTTGTTGGTGCAGAGAGTATATCATAAAATGCTGCTGTGTGATTAGATGCAAACTAGTAGAAGAGGGAAAAGCTTTCATCGCAACGCACGTGCTTGCAACATGCGAGCGTTCTGAGGTTTCATCAAATAGATGCGTACTCCTTGTTTTGTGTCTTAATGGTAAACATATCGGGATTACAATCTACGCCATACAAGCTTACAGGAAAAAACAAAAAATGTAAAGATAAATTTTTGTATCATTATAACTTTGAAGGGATGTAGTTTGAACCGTGTGTTTGTTGCATTGTAGTACATTACAACAAACAGGTCTCGGAAGAATTAGGTAATTTAGAAATTGACGATGAAATAAGTAGCTGTCACAATTCGCGTTCTCAGACTGTGTAGGAACAGGAAATACGTCATCCAGCTAATGCTTCACCTGACGGAGTAGCTTTTGAGACCACTCCTTGTGGATTTTGCTATTCTGACGTCTTGGAATCCGATTTTTATCCAAAATCCCTTTTCAATTCATTTCTTTCTCTTTGCACCTTTTCCAGTACAAATAGTTTTTACATCATTACGGAAAATGTGTCAATTTGGGAATGAACAAGGATTCTGTTTCGCAAATATAATTAGTCGCTTTGAAATTGCCACCTTTCCCCCGTCCCCTTTCAATCCTCAACTACTTGATTCCTTTGCTTCTCATTAGTAACGAACAGGGAGGAATAACAGATGATTAAATCGTGCAAGACTAACTTTAAATCTGGCCTTTCCCTTCCCTCCCTGGAAACATTTATCAGGAGCGAATTTTCTAACTAAGATCTTTAAGACTTAAAGATACCGGTAAGTCAGTGCATGCATCATAATTCTTGTATGATAATCAAAATAATAAATATAAAAAAGACATTTTAAAGTGGCACATATACACGGCCTCACAGAAGTTTTCAGTACTGTTCAAACAGAAAAATATTTAATCCTTCTAAAATAAATTTAAAGTTATTGTAAGATTATGTGCTTTTGATTAATTTAATATCAGGCACACAGAGAGCATGATAATAGTAGCTTTATAATGAATCCCCTTTTAAAATATATTCTAATTGTTTTGATTTAACAAAATGTCTATTTCAAAAGCAATCTATAGAAGTTTTAAAATTTCTTAGACCTTATCATATGTGTAGAAAAGGAGAAAGTGGTCTTTAGATGAAATTAAGCACAAAATGCTTGAGTTAAGTGATGTTTCTTGCTATCTTCATAAGACTTCAAGGTCTTTTGGAAATGATTCTAACATCTTTTTCAGAAAATTTCAAGTACCCTCTTCAATCTTTTCGGATTATAGTAACAAAAGTCATAAGTTAAAGATTGGCAAGCACTTGTGCTTAAATTTTAAATTTCTCTTGTGTATGGGATATTTCAACATAGTTCCAATAGATTTTAAAACTACAATTTCTGTCAGTTTTAGATATAAAAGTTATGAACTATACATTGATCGTTGAACAGATAAATCATAGTTAATAGCTTACGAACTTTTCATGTTATATAAATATCTTCATAAGGGTGAATAAATTTTCTTTGTTATCGATTTCTCATTTGAAAAAGTTCTATGAGGTTAAAATGCCAAAATCACAATTTATCTATGAATAATGCGTGTGAATTTTTCCTTTTAATCCTTTCCTGTCTTTCTAGATTTCCTTATTAAATTCTACGTTAAAAACCCTGCAAGATATGAATCAAAAGAGTACGTATAAAATTGAAATTTATGAGGCAGAAAGGGAAATTTAAATCATGGGTATCCCTGTTATTTCTACACAAGTTTCATACGTTCCTACTATGTGAACGTTATATAGCAAAAGAATATAAATACAAGTAAATACAAAACTTCGAATAATAAAATCTTGTTACCATTGATATCATTGGAATAAACTCACAGCGTTTACCGATGTTTGGATTTACGCCATGGTAGAGGTGTGCCTTTTCATTCGCTCCGATTTTTTTTTCTTTTCAGATGACCACATCGATGACGAATTTGTTTTTGGATTTCAAAATTCGATGAGGCATGATGATCATCCACGCATTCATTCAACATAATCCACTTTGTCATGGGCTTGACCAAATTACCGTTCTTTTTCATTCATTATCCCTACTCGTCACAAACGTTTAATTTCTTATGGACGTGGCATTAAGTTTCTTCTGGAAGCGTGGAATTTCTGAATGGAAGAACAGACTTCTCTAGAGTACAACATACTACACACTTCAAATCATTCCAAAACTAAACGACGGGTTCGATGGAGAATATTGTTATTCCAGAAAAGTCGAATATTATTGTGTTTCAAAGACATGGTGTTGCTATCTATGTTGATATTCCTCACATTCACTAGTAGTGTTGTCAGGTATGTAAACAATTTTCATTTTCCTTTTGTCTTATTCGGGAACTTTTATATATATATATATATATATATATATATATATATATATATATATATATATATATATATAATTATTATTATTATTATTATATTAATATTTTGGTTTAGTTCACTGTTAAATGATTGGGGAAATTTATCGCTATTACAACTTTCGGTATGTTTTAAATTAAATATATATATCGTTCATGAGTAGGATTATTATATCGTACACATTTTATTCATGCTGGTTTAACGTATCAAATAGACTTAAGTAAATTTATTGAAAATAAGAAAATTCATCTACACATGCACTTCTTAAATGGTTTACGTCATCGTGATTTTGAATATTTGCACGTGTTTACAAAAAATGTAAAGGTGACAAGGATATCAATATGCGCCGACTGCCAGCTGATACCGTGCATCTTTATGAACTACCCCCGGAATTCTGTGAAGACGAAATATTGAAAGACGACAGATTAAATTCATATCATGTCTAAATGTACTTTGAAATATGCAGCTAATATCTCTGTCCACAATCCAATGTTATATTAGGTTAAATAAATCTAAGACAAGTAAAGTGGTTTGTAATAACAGAATTACGTCAAAATGAAAAGTTTCGGAGAATCAGCTATTTTCTATAAATTAGATTATTATATTTCTTTAATCTAATGCCAAAGCAAAAGTATCATTGTGGTTTGTTAATTTAAGAGAGGGGTAATTGTATCTACAATCAAACGAAGGTTTGAATCAGTTAAATACCCTATTTGTTAGCGTTTATGGTATGGGGATCAGCGTTGTATTTGTCTGTACGGCCGTGAAATCTATCATTTCCAATAGACGAAGCAACACCAGTGAATGACAGGACTTTCTTTATATTTTTTCATTCACATTGGGGTGTGAAATTCACGAGTTTGTCCAAATTTCTTAAACCACATTAAAGCATTTGTGTATCTTAATGATTAATTTACTTTGATTCTGTGTTTACTCTAAATAAGGTTACAACTTGGAGATTCTCGCCTCTGGACAAGAGATGTCAATAGACCTTTAAAAAATAGTTATATCCCCTCAAACTTTGGGAATAGGTGTTTGTTTACTTATCTACAGCAATTTCTTTTCTATATAGTTTTTCATTAGTTCGTAATTTATTTGCTCAATAGAAAAGTAGGAGGGTAAAGAATAAAAGAACTTGATTGAATGGATTTTTGAAATGGTTGATATCAAAGGAAAACCGCGGCCTAACAAGAGCACCTGTGGGAACCCCCCATGTCGATAGGAATCTGGAGAGTGGGATCCCTTGGGTGATGGGGTTCAACCTCAGTGCCCTGTAACGTCATGACTAAATCTTAGTTTAAAAGAGTATGAGAATTGTCAATCAAATAGTCCGACTCATACCAGATCAACATTCCAATTCAGTTTCAGTCCCTCAAGTCTTGCATGTATTTTCTGTAAAAAAAAAAAAAAAAACCTCTTGATACTTACATTGAATGTTTTTGCATTTCGTACACTTGGAAACATGAACATTTTTTCTTGAGGTATTTTATATGTTGTACCATCCCTACCAGTGATAGCTATTTGTACTCTGTTATTCGTCAAAAATCTTATTTTATATTTTCTGAAGTATCGATCCAGTCGTAGTCGAACATATGTTCAAAAGACGCTTTTATTCTCCATTTGAAAGCATGCAGGCCATTAATCTAAGAACTATACCTGTTCGGACTGAAAAAGAAACTGCGGTTGTTCATAATTTTGTATTAGACTGAAGATCTTCACAAATCTTAGTTATTTTTCTCCAAATAATGTGAATCGTGTTCATTTTATGAAGGGGGATGAGTAACGATATCTTACGACTGAATATACCTCCAAATGAGCCCAAACTAGACCCCAACACAGTCTGCAAGACGTTCCCCGATCTCACACAGAGACAGTACGGCCTTTGCAGCATGTATCCTGACGTCACGGCATCCGCCATTCAGGGAATTCAGATTGGGGTACACGAATGCCAAAACCAGCTCAAGAACAACAGATGGAACTGCTCATCACTGGAGAAGAAAAACAAAAACCCTCATGCAAGTCCACTGCTGAAAAGAGGTAACCTTACATGTATAATGTCAAACATTTGCTTAAAATTAACAGTCCATGAATGTACCTTGAACTCGCTACATTATCAACAAAGGCATTTCGATGTCTTTGCAAAGGATGCAATAATATTGAAATGATTTGTTACATGTACAAAACAATTTTGAAATGAATACATTGCTTATTTTAAATCAGTGGGCGGGGGGGGGGGGGGGGAGACAAACAAACAAACAAAAAAATTAAATAAAACAACAATAAAAAATAAAACCATGCACTTCCGGTGTTTTTTCGGAGCAGTATCGTTTACCGCTTGACTGTTCAAATATGACACAATCGATGAATTCAAATTTATCACAGTTACTGATTAAGACAGCTGAAAAAGCAATACTGATCAATTTACTCAATACAGATACATGCAGAAAGAATTGGAATAAATGTGAGTGTTGCATAGTTTATTTTACATAAGACGCTCATTATCTTAAAACTTACGAGTCTTTTTAGTATGGTGCATCTTAAATCATGTGCACCTTTAGGATTAGTTTTCAATGAATGAGATAATTTCCGTAAAGTAAAGATATCGTAAGGGTATTACTCAACAGAACTGTCGTAAATCTGTCTTAACCATACACTGCGGTATGCTAAGTATATGTTTCCTATAAAAAGCTAATATTGTATAGACCTGTAAAATTATAGCCAAAAGAAACATGGTTAGGGTCCATACAGCGAGGTAAACGTTTTGTAAACTGATTTCTTTCATAGTGATGCAATTAAATGTAATTTAGACGCAAAAATCCTAGGCGTTTGTTTGCAGACACTCGAAAACCTTTGTTCTGGTGCCGTATTCTGTTACAGCGAATCAAAATTATTGCAATGTATTCGTGGTTTGTCGTCGCGTTAGGGACATATTTAGCCTTGTTAGTAATAACAGTTTGTCAGTATTTAGATGAGGTCGCTTTGATGTTTTTGTGTTGCAGGAAAACTCAGGTAATAGGCTTGACCACAATGACACAGGTGCGTCGGAATCCCAAACTGCAACAATCACCAAACGTAAAAGCACATTATTAAATCTGCCCACGAGTATAAGCGGTAGCTTTTGGGCGATATCTGTTCAGGAAGACGATTCGGTAGAATATTTTCTGCGTTAGTAGCGTCTCCTCCCAAATTTTAACATAACATAATGATAAATAGAATGTACGTTTTGAATTGAGTTATTTACCAATTTATAGTTGTGATGTCACCACGAAAGAACAAAATTTTGCATCAAAGTAAACAAAACAAAACGCAATTTTTATGTCATTTTCATAAATACAATTCATTTTTATTTAACACAGATAGTCGGGTTGTTTGTTGAATATATCACAATCCGCTACCGTATGCATGTTTTGCTGACGGTATCCCCAGTCAATGAAAATCATATTTAGGTATCTTGGTGCATATCTCTAGCGGTTCTCATTATTTCAGAATTTATAGCCTATCTATCAGAGCGATGAGAAAAAGAGATAATGGTGTAGCTCGTCTCGAGTTTCTTCCGCTTTGTGTTTACGTTTTTCTCCAAGCTTACAACAGCAAAACATGGCCTTTTATCCTTTCTGAGTTTGATCTTTCAGGCCTAAACAAGGTCATTTATCTTGATTAAGATATTAGACTGTTTCAGAGAACATGCTAAAATGTCTCTTGTATCAAAATTACCACTATAATCCACCGCCTACTTACCGGTCCAGTTCAATATCTGGACATTCAGATGGCCCAATAATTCCTAACACGTTTTAAACCAACACCACAGTATTCAAACATGCTCCTTAAAGGGATTATTAATCTGCTAGTTTTTCTAATGAAACATACACCAAAAACGAATTTCTTCAATGCATAAAGATTGATTTTGTTTTAGGGGCATAAAAGAAAATTTTAAAGATTTACAGCTGTAAAAGTTTATTAAAACGAGGGTCAATAGCTAATTTGCTGTAAAGAACAACCAACACGTAAGGTACTATAAACGTTGAACATAACAAAATCCACACACACACACGGTGTGAAACTGTTGATATCTATATGTAATTGACTGAGAAATTTTGACTGCGAAGTACATAAAAAAATAGGTCGTTTCTGCCTATGAACGAAGTAGAAAATTAATTGTATATGTACATTATGCATTTTACTTCAGGTTACCGGGAAACAGCGTTTGCCTACGCTATTTCTGCTGCCGGCGTCGTTCACCAGGTGGCAGTAGCATGCAGTCTGGGAAAGCTGAAGTCCTGTGGCTGTGACATGAGCCGACGAGGGAAAGTTAGAAAGTGGGAGTGGGGTGGATGCAGCCATAATGTGGATTTTGGGGAACAGTTTTCTAAGAAATTTTTGGATTCCAAAGAAAAACGTTCCAAAGACATCCACGCTAAAATTAATCTACACAACAACAGAGCCGGGAGACTGGTAAACACCACAAAGTGACCTTTATATACAAGCATACATAGTTTTAAAACACTAAGATCGTAGATTGTTTAGAGAGATATAGTCTCTCACTAATGACAAGCTTTTTGAAGTGTACAATTTTCTATTCAAAATAGACATTCAACAAATGCAAAAATTACATTAATGTCTAATTAAAAACAGACATTCAAACTCCATAACATTTGTAAACATGCCAAGTCATCATATAAAATGGGAATCCCTTATAATGGGCGTAAATTTTAATATTCTAGAGTAATTGTTCACTAAAATAGTGTCTGTTAACTAAATGATGTAGATTTCGTTCCATTACGTAATCAGCCATTGATAACGATCAGTGCATGTGCAAGTTCCATACTCTTTTGCATCACTACTAACCCCACAGAGGAAGAACAACAACCTCACAAATCTGATACGGATAGTGGAGGATATGTACGATAATATTTTGAAATTAAAAATATTCAAATTTAGTTTATAAATGCAGTTTTAGTAAAAAGTAATCTGAAAACATCAAAACCCCTGCTACACTCAAACTACAGGTCAGCAGTCAACAAGTGAAGCTATTGAGCTACAGAGCTAAAAGAAATATTCATGTATTACTGATATTTTCATTCAAGTTTCGAAAGGAAGTCAGCCATTTTAACGATATATTATGTCTCCTTAACTGGGAATAAGTAATCAAAGAACAAAAACCATAATGTTTTAACCGACGTCCGTTTGATATCAACTTATTCAAGTGTTTGACTACCCGATGTTTGTACATTGTTTTAAGTCCCTTTACATTCGTTTTTACATTTTTTTTAATATAGAAACGTCTCCAACTACAAAATTTTGACTTATGTATTGAGCTCATGACCGTAGTGATGAGGATTTTTTTTTTAATCTTGCCTATCGTGTTTCAGGTATTATCTGAAAGACCAGAGACTTTCAGTCACTACCCAAGTTAAATGTCTTAGGTTTGATTTGGCGTCGGGATCGAGAAAGAGAGCACCATAACCATTAGGCTACCGCAAACGATGACAAATTACATAGAATAATAAACAAAAATATTCTGAACAGAAGATTCTAGCATTGCACGATATATAGGAATAATACATTTCATGTTTTTCAAATTCGATGCCAAACATTCTACGTTTAATATCAATTTTTGAAAATTTAGGCCGTTATAAGAAACGTTAACAGAAAGTGCAAGTGCCATGGAATGTCTGGTAGCTGCGAAATGCAGACATGTTGGAAAGCCACACCGGATTTTAAGGAGGTTGGGAATCGTTTAAAGAGGAAGTACAAGTCAGCAAGAAAGGTAAAGGTAAATGTTCTTTGTTGTAAGTCTCCTTCCTGAAATGTACACCAAATGACAAATTCCTGCTTGAATGAGAAGAAAACTCTGTTGTCCAGTGACCTTTTACAACCTTGATATATGGAAATCGTTGTGATTGTTGATGACATTGTGATTAATAAAGAGGCCATATATATATATATATATATATATATATATATATGCTGATTAAAATGCTTCAAATGTCACGATACATGTATAAATAATATGTCTATTGTAGTTTCTTTAAACCGTAGTTCTAAACTTACAGGATATTTTCCTATATGGGGACAAAGATACAGGATATTTAATATTCTGTTGTACATGTGTGCTTGTTTTTAAAATCTTCTACGTTCACGCCTCAGTTTGTTTTGCATGACTTGAATGTGAAACCTACAGTGTAGCTTTCCTTAATCATTGACTATTAATAACTTGGTGTCATCTTTATCATGTTGTGTCTACCTAGTTATTTTAGAAGTTCAAGTACTCTTATGATATGAAATAATTTCTAAGCAAAAATTGATTTTTACCCCAAATTTCAATGTAGAGATGTGATTTTAAATGTTATCACCTTATCAATTCAGGTGGACGTACTGAACAAAGTGAAAACACATTATAAGAAGATCAGAAAATACACCAGGAAAACAGATCTTCTTTTCTACGAACAATCTCCCAACTATTGTGACCCGAATCCTGAAGTAGATTCGCCAGGAACCTCTGGAAGACTTTGCAATAAGACAAGTTCAGGGGCAGATAACTGTGAAACATTGTGTTGTGGGCGTGGCTATAACACACTCAGAGTGAGGCGGACAGAACGCTGCGACTGCAAATTTCATTGGTGTTGTTACGTCGTATGCCAGACGTGTGAATATAACGAATGGGTCACAGTTTGTAAATAATATTAATTTTTTTGGTGACTTTCGTAAATATATTCCTGTATCTCTGTAAGGATTTTGTTATTTATATCAACAAACATTTGTTTTATTTTTGGCTAACTAACGTCCAGAAGCAGTTTTGTAGCGCGAATATTTTCAAATTTAAGTGTTAGCACAGATCTTTTTCTATGTAACATATAATTCGATGTTTTACTATTAATCAAACTGATCATATGTTTTAAATTTTATTGAACCCTAAACCTTAAATCTAGAATACAGTTTCATTTTCAATTAAAACTGCACTTGTTATAGTTAATTATTATAACACCTTTACAAAATTCACAATTACCTTTGAGATAGTGCTTTCGTTATTTATCACCTCATTTGTTGCATTGTACTTTTCCCACATTATATAACCTACATTTCAGATGTTGTTACTTTGAGGAACTTCAGGGGATTTACAGTTCATTATTTTCTATTACATTTTTTTCACATTCGTGGCACGAGTTGTATATAAAGTACATCCCCCGGAAAGTTCTTTATCAACATGAATGAATATTAACTCGACGATTGTACACAATTTGTGTATTAGTAATTTATTTTTTTGAAATCACAGTTTGTTTCATGTTTGAAGATTTCAACGCAAACCAATCTTCTAAATTATGTATTACATCTTTGGAGTTTAATAAACAATTCGAAAACTGAGTTATTTATATTATGATTAGGCCTGTAGTTGCACACAGGAGAACTTAACACAACACAAAGCACTCGTCGGAAACCTCCAAATATATATATGTATGAAGACAAGAGACCCATGGGCTTGAACGGTTACCTGAGTATCTATCATGTGTCGACCCGCATATATGCAGTATGTAAACTGGTCATACGTTATTCGCAATTCATTGTCAAAGATTGGTACAAAGTGAAAATATATATGCTTAGATAAATAATGAAACAATTCCGTGTAAAACAAAAATATTCTTACCTGTTCAATTAAACCCCTTAAGCATATGTAGTTTGCAGTCACAGAACTCCGTACTATTTTTATCAGTTTTCTAACAAATGTGGGTCATTATTTTTCAACAGATCTCTGCTACCCAAGAGAAAACCTTGCTGGTAAACAAATTTTCAGAAAAGTAAAACGTGGAAACCTATGGACATTTGTATAATTTTCAGGAAAATATGATGGCGATGTATGTTATTTGGGCATAAAACTTAGTTGTTATCATAAAAATATGTTAGCTAGGCATATAACTTCAATTGTCCTCTACAGCACGTGTAATACTTTCGAACTTTGCACTAAAACTTGCACAATATTCCCGATGTGGCCTATTTATAATTTGTTTGAATTAAATAAACACAAACGACTTTTTCCTTATTTTCCACCATGTAAAACTTCAATCCCCTGTCGTTGATTGTATATTGTTTTAAAGCCCCGTTCGAGAATTTTTGTCGTGTAAGGCTGCAAAATTTAGGCCTGTGCTCGGCGCTTACGGCCTTTGAGCATGGAAGGATTTTTATCGTGCCACACCTGCTGTGACAGTGGGCCTCGATTTTTTTGGTCTCCTCCGAAGGACTGCTCCATTTAGTCGCCTCTTACGACAAGCAAGGGGTACCAAGAACCTAATCTAACCCGGATCCCCACGGGATGATCCCCTATGGTGACCACACCCTACCCTTGGGTTCATGGTTTGAACAAACTTCAATCTGGGGTTGCTTGCATATTAATACGAATAATCATGACCCCGCTGTTATTGAGAAAAACATACCCTATAAATATGTATCCATGTAAAACTTTTATCCTCTATTGTGGCCCCACTCTCACAATTTGAAAAAGCTTGAAATACTTGTACATAAATATGACTCACCATGACCCTGTTGTTCTTTGGGATATTTTAAAAGAATTTTCCGACATATCGCCATGTAAAAATTTTTTATTCCCTATTGTGGTCTCACCCTACCATAGGTGTGTGTGTGATTACTTGAACTAACTTCAATTTGTACTACCCCGTGGGGATCCGGGTTGTTAGAACAGATCTTCAGCACCCCTAGCTTGTCGTAAGAGGCGACGAAATGGGGCGGTCCTTCGGATGAGACCGCAAAAACCGAGGCCCCGTGTCACAGCAGGTGTGGCACGTTAAAGATCCCTCCCTGCTCAAAGGCCATAAGCGCCGAGCATTGGCCTAAATTTATTTTGCAGCCCTTCACCGGCAATGGTGACGTCTCCATATGAGTGAAAAACTCTCGAGCTTTGAATACATAATCAATAATCAATCAATTTGTACTACTTTGGGACTGTTTGCATATTAACGTATGAAATCATGACCTTGCCGTTCTTAAGAAGACGATTTTAAAAGAATTTTCTTATATTTTGTATTTAAAACTTTCATCCCCTAAAGTGGCCCACCCTATCTCCCGTGGGTCATGATTTGAACAAACTTCAATCTGCACTACCTCGGGATATAAGTAATCATGGCCTTGCAGTTCTTGTTTATTCCGTTGAGAAGTTTACAATGTAAAACATTAATCACCTCTTGTGGCCCAACCCTACCCTGGGGGCCACAATTTCAACAAAACTCAATCTGAACTACTGGAGATACTTGCATATTTAAGGGACTGATTGACGATTTCCCCCCAAACTTGTTTTTCAATTTTGATGATCAAAATCTACTGTCTAATGTGTTTCATATTTCACAAAAAATTATGGTTATACATTATAACAGAAGCTCATTACAGAGAGTTTATTATTTGTTTTGTAGACAAAGATTGAGGTACGTTATTGTTTATGAAATTTTCAAAATAAATGGATATCGATAAAAGTTTACTATATATATATATATCGCATTTCAAGTACTCTTTAAGTAAAACATATCATTTAAAAGTTAAATTTGTAACTGCAAAATTAAGATATTTTAAGTTACAAAATTAACATTTTACTAGTTTGTTTGTAAACATAAAAAGACTCGAGTTTTTAATTAGTTAGGGCTAAAATATTGCCTTGTTCTTCCATTAAGAAGGTCCAAAGTTTGGCTGTCAACATTAAATAAATTATATTTTTACTGTTTAATGTTCAAAGTTGAACAAAATATTTTTCAAAACAAAATCGTGAACCAGTCCCTCCAATATATTTATCATTTATTATTATTTGTTGTTCCTACAGAGGAGATTTATAACGATTTGTTCTTATATATCCTCATGTAAAACTTCGATCTCCAATTATGACCTCCCCCTCCCCCCAGGGCTACAGTTTAAACAAACTTGAATCTGCACTACTTGGAGATGCTTACAAATTAAAATGACTCATCATGACAAATTTCTTCTTGAGAAGATTATAAAGTCTTTTCTAATATCTCCCATGTAAAACTCCGATACCCTATTATGACCCCAACTACTTCCAGGGGACAAATTTGAACTACCTAGTTGATTTATTGATTTTATGTTGTTTAACGTCCCGCTCGAGAATTTTTCACTCATATGGAGACCAGTGAAGGGCTGCAAAATTCAGGCCTATGCTCGGCGCTCAGGGCCTTTGAGCAGGAAGGGATTTTTATCGTGACACACCTGCTGTGACACGGGACCTCGGTTTTTGCGGTCTCATACGAAGGACCGCCCCATTTTGTCACCTAAACTACCTGGAGGTGCTTGTATATTAATATGACTTATCGTGGCTTAGAGAAGAAAATTGTAAAATATTTTTCTATATGTCCCCATGTAAAACTTTGATCCACTATTTTAACGTCATCCTACCCCCTGTGGCATGATTTGAACAAACGTGAATCTACACTATATCAGGATACTTTCATGTAAATTCCAACTGTTGTAGCTTAGTGGCTCTCGAAAAGAATGACCCAATCCTATTGAAAGAGGACACTGTCCTTCATTTGAACAAACTGGAATCCCCTTCACCCAAGGATGATTTGTGGAAAGTTGGTTGAAAGTGGATCTGTAGAACAAGTTAATTTTACGCACGACGAACAAAAACAGATCACAACATGTAACCCGAGTGACTCAGGTGACCTAATAAGGTCATGGTCTCAAATCGATCTTCTGAGTATCATCGATGTCTTGACATTTAAATGTCAACAATATCTGTAAGAAAATTGAAATTATTTCAATACTGGCCAAACACAAAATTTCAATGTTCTCACCAGCTCTGTTTTCCCCCCAGATATTCCCTCATGATTGTGATGGCTGGTAGAACATACATTCACTTTCGTTTTTCGACTAATATGAATGAGACACCCAAATCAGGCAATAGATGGATTCGATACCACAAGTAGATAATACTTACAAATACGTAATTCAATATATCTTACTATAAAATAAGAATTAATATCCCAATATACAAAACATGGCCACCAGCGGGAGAGGTGGCGTCCAAAAAAGGTGTTGCATTTGTTAGTGGTACATTAATAAGAAGTCAAAGAAACTTGAACTAGTTGTGGGGTGTCCGAGGTAGATACTAAAATGACCCATGGGGACAGAGTTCGGGCTTCATGGAAGATCTATGCAGACCATGTTGCTGAATTCAATGATCATGTAGTTTAACCCAAATAAAAGTGCAAATAGTGTCAACAGTGACAAAGTCAAAATTAATGTATTTGTGTTCATTAAGATTGATTGATTGTTTTACGTCCCGTCAAGAATTTTTCACTCATATTCAGACGTCACCAGCTGTAGGTGAAGTACCACAAATTTAGACCTATGCTTAGCGCTCAGGGCCGTAGCAGTGAGAGTTCTTTAACGTGCCCACGCCTACCGTGACACGGGACCTCCGTTTTTAAGGTCATATCCGAAAGACCCGTGATTCTCACTTCTAAATGCCGAGCGTTTGGCAAAGGAGCATTCACTACCTATTTTTCGTCTTAGGTTTGACGCGGCCATGGCACGAGCGGGGCTCGAACTCACGACCTCCCGGCTACGAAGCAAACGCTCTAACCACTGAGCTACGCTGACTGAAGAGATGTCTGGGTCTTAGTAATATTCTTTAATAATGGTTCCGTTTGTCTTAACTTAGGATTTGGTAGATCTTTCTCCATTCCTCAAACAAATCCTTAATTTCCTTGCAATTTTATATCCGAAATTTGAAATGCTTGACGCTCAACAGCATGCCTATTTGCATCATTTAAATCAACAAGATGTACCTGTTTTATATGTAATCTCGTGTCTGCGTCTCTTAAAGAGTCTATGAATTGCTCCTTTGCAAGGATTTCCTTTAAAGCTGTAGGATAAGCCAAATTTGTCAGCCTCCTGATGTCTTGTCCTATCCCGGGTAAACTCTCTACAGCTTTTTTGCTTCCTTTCTCTTAATTGTGCTCGGAATAATTCTGTTTGGTTACTTGGAGCAAACCTTTGCTCAAAGGCTTTACAGAGATTAGAAAACACGTTGTTCATAACATGGTAGGTTTCCTAGCTCTCCTTGTGCAATTCCATCTTAAAGATACAGCTAGGTACATTCCCTTGTCATTTTGTGACCACCCATTTAGTTCTGAACAAACTTCAAAGTGTGACTTAAAATCAGCCCATGATGTGCTGTTATGTTGATGGTTTAATAAAAGAACATTTGTGGTCCACAGATTGCGTGAATGGGGGATATTGATGGTCACTTGGTAGCCCCCGTGTTCCTCTTTGAATAACATTGTCACCTTGGATTGGCATGTTTCCTTCTAAAAAGTCTGTCAAATGGCTAGCCCTCCCAGATTGGCTGCCATTGGAATCTGACCTGTCACGTTACGGTCCGCCAATGGTAAAAAATGTTTTAGGCCTAACAGTCGTAATACTAGCCCTAGACTGTCGATTGGAGTGTTGTGCCATATTTGAAGTTGAATGCCTTTCATAATTTACCTCCATTTCTAATCTTTCAATTTCTTGTTCTAAGTTTGAAATTTCAAAAGCCAAACCGTCAATGTAGCTACTCATTGTCACAAACTTTTATAAAACACACATAAGCGGCCATCACTGCCACCAAAAATTATGTAACGACTATGTCCCGTCGTCAAACAAATATAAAGAATTCTACTGCTTTTATGTTCTCAACAATAAAAATTATTCTTAATCACTAATTAAATCTATATTTATTAATCAATATGTTTCCCTATCTGGGGTTTAATCAATGAATAAATCAACAATATGTACAAAATAGAAAACTAAAAACTTAGCTTCCTAACTAATAGGCAATGAACAGAAACAGGTCGACTCTACTCGGGCCACTATCTCTGTCACAACAGCTATCCCCTGACAAAGTCAGTACTATGGTCTTGGTCGACCACCATGAATGCTAACCATTAAGGCAAGTCAAGAGAATGAACAGTCGAGCTCGATTCAAATCGCTGAATTATTTATTCTCTGATCTGCCTTCAGTACAATAGATGTATTAATAAAATTAATTGCCTTCTTTCAATGAGCGAGTGGCCGAGACTGCTCATATGCCACTTTATATACTTTAGATTATTATTAACATGGATTTTCAAATAAACATTTCCACTTTAACCATCTTGTTTTGTATACATAAGTTTCGTTCTTTCTTTTGTACATTTTTCTTTCAAATTCATAATATGTTTTCAAGTAACTTTATGAAATATCAAGTCGCGATGTTTCATTAGGAATATATATCTTTTGACAAGCAGTATTATAAGATTAATGATTTCATCTTCTTCCCCAGGACGACTTGGTATAAATGTACCAAATTTTAGTCTTTTTCTAGATTTTTCAAATACCCATTTTTCTAAAAGGGACCACGATGGACAAACATTGCGCAATACATGTAAAAGAATACATGCCAAATTGTTTCAGATTCCATTTGACATAAAGAATATAGATTATCACATCTGATTTTTGACAGAAACAAGTATTTATTTGTGTCTAAGATTCTATGAATAATTCTAACATTAAACCATATCAGCCTTGTGTTATTGAAAAGTATTTTTATGATTCTGTTTCTAATCAAGGTCCCGATCGGTCGCGGTAGCTCAGTGGTTAGAGCGTTCGCTTCGTAACCGGGAGGTCATGAGTTCGAGTCTCGCTCGTGTCATGGCCGCGTCAAACCTAAGACGAAAAATAAGTAGTGGTTGCTCCTTCGCTAAATGCTCGGCATTTAGAAGTGAGAATCACGGGTCTTTCGGATATGACATTAAAAACGGACGTCCCGTGTTACGGTAGGCGTTGGCACGTTAAAGAACCCTCACAGCTACGGCCCTGAGCGCTAAGCATAGGTCTAAATTTGTGGTTTCACATGTTGGTTTATCATACGTAAGAGAAGATAAAAATATCTCATGTAATGCCTTAGAACCTTTCTTATTTAATATTTTCATAAAGTCTGGCTGTAGTGAAATTTTTAATATTGGGCCAATAATGCCAAATTGCTCTTTTTTCCCCCTCATAAAAAATGGAGGGGAGTTTAAGAGAAAATTTTTTAATAATATCTTCAAAACACATAAAATTACCATTACCATCAAACAAGTCATCTACAACTGGAAACCCCTTTTCATACATATATTTTGAAAAAAAACACCATATATTTTGGATCATGAATTTATTGTTATACATAAATGTTTCACTAAGATACCTCCTGGGTTGTAGTCGTGTGATATAATGTTTAGAAAGTCTGAAAAAGTATTTAGGACTTCTTAACAGAAGCTCTTGTTGATATTTTTGCTTTAATGTAGTATTCTTACCCAAAAATGGGAGAGATGGACAATATTACACTTTGTGCTTTCAGTGAACAGTGGGATCCAACCTGATTCTGTATGAAATAATCGTCTAAGCCATGTTAATTTTAGAGATTTGATAGAGTTCATTTTTCATTCTAAGATCAACATCCTCCTTTGAAAGTTGCATTGGTTTTTTTTTTTCAGGTTTTTTTTTTTTCAGTTTTGTTATTCCATATAAAATTATAAAAAAGTTTTTCTAATTTTTTTATCAGGCTGTGGAAGGACAGTAAACAAATGGGTGATTTTGGAGAAAAGCAAACTTTTAATTACTGTAATTTTTTCCAATTGGAGATATGTTGGTTTTTTTTAACATGATTGTATCTCCTTTTTAATGTAATGAAGACAAGCTTATCAAATGTTCACACCCTCATTAATATATTTTATCCTCTTTCTTACCCCGTGAGGATCCGGGTTGTTAGAATAGATCCTCAGTACCCCAGCTTGTCGTAAGAGGCGATTAAATGGGACGGTACTTCGGATGAGACCGCAAAAACCGAGGCCCCGTGTCACAGCAGGTGTGTCACGTTAAAGGTCCCTGACTGCTCAAAGGCCATAAGCGCCGAACATAGGCTTAAAATTTCCAGCCCTTCACCGACAATGGTGACGTCTCCATACGAGTGAAAAATTCTTGAGCGGGACGTTTGTTTGTTTGTTTTACGTCCCGTCGAGATATTTCACTCATATTCAGACGTCACCAGCTGTAGGTGAAGTACTACAAATTTAGACCTATGCTTAGCGCTCAGGGCCGTAGCAGTGAGGGTTCTTTAACGTGCCAACGCCTACCGTGACACGGGACCTCCGTTTTTAAGGTCATATCCGAAAGACCCGTGATTCTCACTTCTAAATGCCGAGCGTTTGGCGAAGGAGCAATCACTACCTATTTTTCGTCTTAGGTTTGACGCGGCCATGGCACAAGCGGGGCTCGAACTCACGACCTCCCGGTTACGAAGCGAACGCTCTAACCACTGAGCTACTGCGATCAATATATAATCAATCAATCAATTCCATTTTTTGTATGTCTCTTTGGCTTTGATTTAAGGAAAGGAACGTTCCTGTCATAACTAGTAGTCGTGAAGTGATCAGTTGCCATGAAGCTACCGCTGCCAATTTTTGAAGAAGCAAGTGTTGCAAAATGTTTCCTTTCAGGATTGATTGGGGTTTTACACTGAGTTGGCAATATATCAGCCATTTTAAGGAATGTTTGGATATAATTGGCAAAGACAAGGGTGTTTATCTGCGAAAATCCTTTCAAAGAATTCTTGAACATGGAGAACGCTTTCCCTTAAACATTGAGTATCCATTAATACACAGTTTATGACAGAATGGTAGCAAATATGTACACCAATCTCATTTGCAGTAAGAAAATCTTTGACTAGAAATGATGGAGAATCGTACAACGCAGGTTTCTTAAAATCAGTGACCATATAGGTTCCACGATCAGTAAAGATGATCCTTTTAGTTTCCTTCAATCACCAAGGTGAATTCCACCATAATGGCAAAACGTGATGTTCGAGTTCCTTGCTGCTATAAAGCCATTCAAAATATTCACTTGGTTTCTTGCTCTATCTACAGCTGATATGAGATGAGATAATACACTAAAAGCACACGCCAGACAAGGGAAACTATCACCAATGAAGATATAACAAATGACTTGGGAAGACATATACATTGTTGATGTCAAATCCAACAGCAGCAGCACGTCATTTCGAGCATAGTTCAGTGTTTTTACTGATGATATCTTGTCATCGACATGTCCACGTGAAAAAGTGACTAACTAATTCTATTGCATATATCAGCAACGTGGATCCTCTCATGTATATGTTATTTTGTGGGTAGAAAATACTCCTTATGCAACTTTGTCAATACTTAACATCCAAGCCATTCTCCCAGAAGATGATAATGAACTTATGCTTTATTTAGTGATTTACAAACACACAGACATACAGCCACGTGTTCAAATAAAGGTGAAGGCTGATGTTTTGGATATCCAAAACCGGTTTCAGAAAGATAAATATTCTCAGGTCCCAATTATGATAAAGTTAATGTCGGCAAACTAGCAACTCAACTTTTTGACAAACGGGATGACTTCAGCTTCTCAATCGTCAACTTACCGTATTTATGTAGCAATATTCCATTACCACCTGCATATTGCGTTTATCCTCACTGACTCGATACTATAGAGCTTGTTCTGTGTACGATCAGTTTTAAATCGAGGCAGGCTACTGTCAGAGAGGTTGATTTTGCAGGAGATTCAGTGGTTTCGTTTGAAGTTGGCGTTTCGGAAATCCCATGGTTGTTATAACGATCTAGTTTGCCAATACAACCTGTCTTTGGGTCAAATGCTGTTTTTCGTGTTTCGTATCAATGGTTAGACCATTCTTTACACACCGATTTTGTCTATGGTTTAATTTGATTGATTGGGGTTTTACCACGACTTGGCAATATTTCAGCCATTTTACGGCGGTTAAGCAACTGAAATATGGTTGGTTTTGAAAGTTGAAGTTTCCCTGACGGCCCCCAATGACCCTACTCTTTTTCGGAAATCAGGAAACGATCTTTTACGTGCCAAGGTTGTTGTAATCCTTGACATGGGGCACCCTTTAACGTCACATCCGACGGACCTAAAAGTCAAAAATACCTAAACAGGTAAAATACATATCATTCTGTGTATATGAATAGGTTATATTATGAAGTATCAAATTTTTCTGTGAAAATCGCATTCTTATAAATATTTTATAATAAGGTGGTAGTCAATATTTGTAAAACGTTTATGCATTGATTGCACATTAGAATGTGTTGTATAGTTAATGGACAGTCACAAGAGATGCATTGAAGTTGAAGTTCTCTGTTTAATAAATAAGAATGTGTCAATTTTGAATGTCCGATGCATATTCTTGAAATAATAACTTCGTCCTGGTGTTTCATTACGATGTTGCACGATTTCTTTACTTTGTTTTGAATAGAATAAAGTTTACTTCTGTCTCAGAAATCCCAATATATTTGCCAAAGATCATTGACATAACTTTTATGATATATTTTAAATCTGTGTAAGGAATTTTAAAATGTACAATATCAATTTGTAGTGCATTCTTTGTCTGCTTTGTTGTTACCATGGATACCAATATGACTGGGAATCCAGCAGAACTCAAACATTTTATTTTGTTTAGTTAGAAGTACTGGTTTAAAATGTGTAAAACATATGGATGATCAATATTCATATTACTTATCGAATGTAGACAAGATAGGGATTCTGCGAAGATAGTGAAGTATTTATCATTAGAAAGTTTAATGTACTCTAACGCAAGTTGGATAGCCTTTACTTTAGCGGTATAAATTGTTGCTTCATTTGGGAGTCGTGCCGAAAAGACGTTGTTATTGATTACTGCAGCAGCAGCGACTTGGTCTTTGGTCTTTTGAAACATCTACATAAACATCAGTTGTAGAATGTTTAGATTGCTTTATTTTGGATAACTTTAGTTTGATTGATTGATTGATTATTTATCGCTTTCCGCCACACTCAACAATTTTTCAGTTGTTTGGTGGCGTCCAGTTTTTGTTGGTGGAGGAGAGAACCCAGATACAATGTACCTGGGAAGAGACCACCGACCTTCCGCAAGTAAACTGGCAAACTTGCTCACATAACACTGCGGCCGAGATTCGAACACGCGCCGACAGAGGTGAGAGGCTTTGTGATTTTGAGCCCGATGCTCTAACCACTCAGCCACGGAGGCCCTCTTTAGTTTGAAAATAGCGGAATTTGTTTCAGATTTTTTTTTATATTCAGAACGTGAAGTGTCAACTTTGGGTTTTAGTAATTTCCATGGTGGTATTTCTGAACGTGATTTTGACTGGGAGACCAATTGATTTTATACACGTCTTATTTTATTCATACCAGTCTTTTAACTGTGGATGAAAAACGCAGTTAAATGCAGGATTGTCAGTATTAGCTTTTAATTTAACAATGTATGGTAAGATAAGTTTTATTCTACGTAGATCTAGAGGTGGTTCGTTTGTCTCAACATACAAACTATCTACAGTAGAGGTTCGAAAAGCTCCTGTGCACAGTGGAAGTCCTTGATGGTGGATTGCATCAAGGACTTTAATGTAGGATGTTCTTGCCGCTCCATATACTATACAGCCGTAGTCTAGTTTAGACCGGATGAGAGAGCGATACAGATGTAGAATAGTATTCTTATCTGTTCCCCATTTTGTGTTTGCAACAACTTTTATTATATCAAGGATTTTTGTACATTTGTCTTTGAGCATTGGTATATGCGGAATGAAAGAGAGTTTATTATCAAAACTTAATCTCTTTTACAACTTTAATTGGAGTACCATCTAATTCCAACTGCGGATCATCGTGGTGTTTCCGTTTAGAACAGAAATACATGCATGCCCTTTTAGTTCTGGAGAATTTAAACCCCAGTTTTGAGTTTTGTTTAGACATAACTGTAATTTACGCTCGATGGAATTCATATTCATTTATTTATAACAGAACAAAGTCATCGACATATAATCTTGAATATCGTTTTTGAGTACTTCAGCGAGACTGTTTATTTTTATACTAAATAATGTAACTGATAAAATACTTCCTTGTGGTAGGCCCATTTCTTTTTCGAAATTGTCGGAAAATGTAGATCGCAATCGAACATTGGAATGGCTATTACTTAAAAATTTCATAATGAAGTTTGGTAATTGGACTTTAAGACCTACACTATGAAGATCTTTTAAGATACCGTGATTCCACGTGGTATCGTATGCCTTTTCTAAATGAAAAAAAAAAATAGAGAGACGGCGTGTTCTTTGTTGACAAAGGCATTTCGAATATAGGTTTCAAGTCTTACTAACTGGTCGACTGTGCTTGGATTTTTCCTAAAGCCACATTGTATGTCAGTTAAAATGTTATTTGTCTTAAGAAACCATACCAAGCGCTCGTTGATCATCTGTTCCATGGTTTTACATACGCAGCTTGTAAAGGCTATTGGTCTGCAATTATTAAGGATCTGAGTGACCTTTACCATGTTTTGGAATATGAATAATTATTGCCTGCGACCCGGAAGATGGGAAGTTAGCACTTTTCCCATATCATGTTAAAGATTTGCAGAAGACATTCTTTGGTTTGTTTGGTTGTTTTACGTCCCGTCGAGAATTTTTCACTCATATTGAGACGTTACCACCTTTTAGGTGAAGTACCACAAATTTAGACCTATGCATAGCGCTGAGGACCGTAGCAGTGAGGATTCTTTAACGTGCCAAAGCCTACCGTGACACGGGGCCTCCGTTTTTAAGGTCATATCCGAAAGACCCGTGATTCTCACTTCAAAATGCCGAGCGTTTGACAAAGGAGCAATCACTACCTATTTTTCGTCTTGGGTTTGACGCGGCCATGGCACGAGCGGGGCTCGAACTCACGACCTCCCGGTTACGAAGCGAACGCTTTAAAGAACCCTCACTGTTACGGCCCTGAGCGCTAAGGATAGGTCTAAATTTGTGGTACTTCACCTATAGCTGGTGACGTCTCAATATGAGTGAAAAATTCTCGATGGGACGTAAAACAAACAATCAAAATGGTTTAATATTCATATCTAGTGATCGGTCATCCCAAAAATTATTTGATAAACACCAGTCAGAATCAATAAGTACTCTTAGGTTGATATTAAGGGGATGCGAGAGTTCCTCATTGAGAATATCATCGTAGTCTTTGATGATCAGGTCTTCCAACAATCTGTTGGAATTCCCATAGGCAAGAATTGTTCTCCTTGGTTAGCTGTCGTGTTTTTACATTCATTTGAAGCAGAATTGTTTGAAAGGCTTCTACACGAGAAGACAAAATCTCTTGCTGTGGCTTTCAGGTCGACATTTAGATATACCGACGTTTTATCTATTAACAATGATCATTTTCATTCGTATGTCGATTCAATAGATCCCAGTGAACTTGAAATATAAGACACCACATCTGCTTGGTAATTAGATATTTTATTGAAAATATATGCTGGCGGTTAAATCAAATTTCAATTTCTCCATCGTAAATTTCCTTTGTTTATGTGGCAACATTCCACCATCACCTGCATATGACGTTTATATCTTCCAACTGATTCGATAGGCAAGAGCTTGTTTTGAATATGATCAGTGTTTAAATCGAGGCAGGCTACTGATAGACGTTGAAGTTACAGGGGTTTGTACAGTCTCGTCGAATGTCAGCATTTCGCAATTTTATTGTCATTATAACGCTATAGTTTGTCAGTATTAGGCCGTCCTTGGGACACTGATTCTGACTGCAGATGGCTCCGTTTAGCTGATCGGGATGTAGGGCTCACGGCGGGTGTGACCAGTCGACTCGGGATGCTTACTCATCCTAGGTACCAGATCCCACCGCTGGTATGTAATGGGATCCGTGTTTACCCATCCCTCTGATTTGTATTTTCTATAGGAATTACTAGATTGAATACTGCTCGTTATCTTAGCCTTTTCCTTAATAATGCGATGTTATTTGAAACGTGTAAAAGATAGCAACTAAGCTAAATATTTCGAAAACTGACGCAAAGGTGCGTATGAGGCATCTAAAGGTTGTTTGTTGATTAATGTCCCTCTTTCACTTATATAGAGACGTCACCATTGCCGGTGAAGGGCTGCAAATTTGGGTCAAATGCTCGCCGCTTATGGCCTTTGACCACGGACAAATCTTTATTATGCCACACCTGCTGGGACACGGGGCTTCAGGTTTTATCGTCTCATCCGAAGGACCGCACTATTTAGTCTCCAAGGGATACTGGGGATCTATTCTAATCCAAATCCCATGGGGCTTCAAAACAAGCCATGAGCTCCGTTTATGTTTACATAGTACTATACCACTGATTCCACTATCAACATGACGGCAAAGTTGATTTCGGTAATTGATTGATTCTGTATTGTTTAACGTCCTTCTTGAAAATTTTTCACTCGATTGGAGAAGTCACCATTTCCAGTTGGTTGGTTGTTTATTGTATATATTCTACATACTGATATAAGTAATTGTGTATATGCTAGTCGACTGATTGATTCAGTTTAACAACATGTTGGCAATATTTCGGGCCATTGTTACTAAAATATGCTTAGTTGTGATAGTTGCAGTTTCCCTGACGCCCCCCTGTGAATCTTCTCGTTTTCGTAAATCAGGAAAACAGTCTCTTGCATGCCAAAGGGGTTGTGATCCTTAACACGGGTCACATCCATGTGATATACGGTTAATGGACAATCACGAGATATATGCTAGTTCTTAACATCATTAGGAAAATATACACAAACTGAGTGAACTAATGTTGTAGCGTGTACTCATAGTTACCACTAATTAAATATATGTTAGCCGAATCCAAATATCAACGAGATTAGTTATGATGAATGGCTCATTTTCCTTTCGAAAGCAATTGTCTAGTCGCATCATTAGAGTGGAGAAGGGTTTTGTTATGAATACGTATATAGTAATTAGTAGGAATACGTCCGTTCAAAATCAATCCAAAAGCCAGTACCATTATTATTGTTTTGATGAACATTAACATCACATTTGATCACGGGAAAAATAATGTATTGAATTCTTGTACACACATCTTTATATGCACGTTTACAAACTAAAAGTCCTGTATCAGGTTTACCTGGAACTTAAAACTGTATTTCTTTTCCAAGACGGAATATAATAATGCAGGAATTACATACTGGTGATCAATAAAGTCGTACACATTGTCATGAGCTGAGCAGTTCTAGGAGGTACTGCAATGTACGCTGATGCTGAGATACAAAAGGCATATCGGTATATGCACTTTCTAGTTTATCCCATATGTAGAAATCGCGCTATAAACAATTACATCGTATATGTATATAACAATCTCACCGAAAAATTAATTCTACCTCTCAGCATCCTGTATGTCGTTCATTCTTTGGTCATTTTCGTTCATACGTCGACTCCAAACTGAAAAAGAAACCACTGTCGCTTGTGTTTACATTGTTCTCTTATTTGGATACTGGATGTGATTACATGCTTTGTAATAAATGAATTAGGGGGTATATTCATCTCCATTTTTGTGGTGAATTAAGCCATATTAACTGACGGAATATAGATGTAACAGTGTTTTACACTTGTCACTAAGTACACTGTTCATGTAGGCTAATGATACTGAGATTTCTTCCGATATAGAATGTTATAAAGACGATATAGAAGGTTGTAAGGACAAATGACAACAAAAATCATCATATCAAGACTTTAATTTAAAATTTCAGAGACAAAAGTAAATTTCTTCGTCATTTGTTTTTCGAAATAATGAAGGATCGATCAAATTTTGTCGCTATGGATGCATTAAACACTCGTTACAAGATAGGAATTGAGCTAGAAATGATATCATGAATTAGGTTTTACTTGAATATTACTACGACGTAGGTATTTAAGTATATCTATCATTCATTTTTAGTATAGTACTTTCGCATTGTCTAAAAGTTGGGCCCCCTGGGGATCGGGGTTAGAATAGGTCCTCCGTACTCCTTGCTTGTCGTAAGAGGCGACAAAATGCGGAGGTTTTCTGGATGAAACCACAAAAATCGAGGCCTCTTGTCACAGCAGGTGTGACAGGATACAGATTCCTTCCTGCTCAAAGGCTGTAGGTGCAGTCCTACACCGGCAATAGTGACGTCTCCATATGAGTGAAATATTATCGATAGGAACGTTAACCAATATACAATCAATCAATGTTCGAGAGACGTATCAAAGATTGTCATTTTCCATTAAGAGATATTTTTATTAATTGTTCACGGATCTCATGTTCTCCACCAATTGTTACGTTAAAAAATGGTAAAACCTGTGATATATATTTATCACAAGGAATCCATTTAATAGTAATCTCACCAGACCAAACTTTTGAAAATTTGACCTGTGAATCTTCTAACGTTCTCTATGCACTTGAGTATAACCTTTGTGGACTAATATATATCGGGGAAACTAATGGGTCACTATATGAAAGGATTTGAATCAATAATGGTGGTAATCAAATTCTCTGTAAACATTTCAATTTCCCAGATCATTCCATCTTGTTCGGTCGCGGTAGCTCAGTGGTTAGAGCGTTCGCTTCGTAACCGGGAGGTCGTGAGTTCGAGTCCCGCTCGTGCCATGGCCACGTCAAACCTAAAACGAAAAATAGGTAGTGATTGCTCCTTCGCCAAACGCTCGGCATTTTGAAGTGAGAATCACGGGTCTTTCGGATATGACCTTAAAAACGGAGGTCCCGTGTCACGGTAGGCGTTGGCACGTTAGAGAACCCTCACTGCTACGGCCCTGAGCGCTAAGCATAGGTCTAAATTTGTGGAATTTCACCTACACCTGGTGACGTCTCAATATGAGTGAAAAATTCTCGACGGGACGTAAAACAAACAAACATCCATCTTGTCTATAAGGGTCAGAATTGTAGGGAAGAAACATCGTCATACCAACAATCAACTTTAAGTATCCTTTTTCGCAAACAACGAGAAGATCAAGACTCGGCATTGTATTTCTGTTGGTTGCAACCACAACGTACATGAGTTTGGAAATATTACTATTCCACATAGAAATAACGTGAATGTGATAGATTTTTTTTTCCAAATTCAAATGTGTGTAAGACTTAAATCACTTTCAGTCCACGTCAACAGGCAATTAGGTCTACATTATATTCGCACAAAACTTTACTGTTTCATTGGGAGTTTTGAATACATCATTTGAAGAAACCAAAACACGTCCATACTTTTTTTTCTCGAATTATATGTTTATAGATGTTGCCCATCACAGACTCTTTAAAACACCGCGAGTTATAGATGATATTCTTTCCGAATCATGCCGTCAATTCCTTAAAATTCCATAATTTACTAACAAAGGAATGATGCCGTCAACATAAACAGCATTCTTCGTCATAAAAAAATTTTGTTTTCCACCATATTTCAAGTCTATACACTATATTTCCTACAAAGATGCTTTACTATTGCATCCAAACTTTTCAATAAGTGCCTAGATATAGACCATCTTATATATAATCCACCTACGTGTTCTTATTCCTTGTCTTCTTTCAACTATAGCCCAGCTGAACATGCCATTACTGGTGATGTTGATATGGTTGAAAATGAGGACCTGAAATCACTTAATTTAAAAGGTCCTATATTTAGAGAACCTCAATTTTTCAATTTGCGAAAGAATTTTATCTCAATTATGAACTATGTCGAAAATTATGCCAGACATGAGCTATATAAGAAAAAGAACGTGGTGCCTGGTCAGAGGGGCTAAAGAGTATCAGAAGAATATTAAAATCACATATTAGACACATCAAAACAAAAGGGCATATCATCTAACTTTCTGTGTTTAGTAAACCAGAGGTGATAAAAATAAATCAGGTTACATATGGAATATGTTTTCGTTCCAGAAGAGAGAACCCAATACAATGTACCCGGGAAGAGACCACCGACCTTCCGAAAGTAAACTGGCAAACTTTCTCACATACCTAGTTATCTAGAATCTAACCGGCGCCGACTAGAGGTGAAAGGACTTGTGATTTTTAAAGCGATGCTCTAACCACTTGGCTACGGAGCAGCTTGACAAAGAATCTAGGACCAACCAGAAATCGTTTTACTAAAGCGGATTCTGATTGTAAAAATAGCGTCGCGAGTCAATTGAAAATAATAATAATAAAGGAATAATAACAAATAAAAATTTTGTTTAACCGAATTCCAAATACCTGCGTTAAAAGAAGCACAAAGGAAGATTTTAGATGCATTTTGGGGGAAGAGAGACTGTCAATTTTCTTCGAATTTTAAAAACTTTTCGACAAATTTTGTCCACCTTGCCATCATAGCACGTAGGTATTTATGAGGCAGTATGACATGACATACATTATTTCAGCTGTTTTAAGTCGGTGTTTACAAGCAACTGTCACTCTGCCATTTCGAATGTATATTATTTAGATAGCAAGTTACAAGTCATGTGTTCAGTTCAGTCTTCCAAATCGCACATAGAACATCCCTTTAAATAATTACTTAATATGCGTGTTTTGAGACGTGTGCCATACGTAAACAGGTAAGAAACTATCAACATCTTTTGTATTAATAAAAACGGAAGCACGTGTATGTAAATTCATTATAAACGATGTCTTGGCGATATTTACCATTGTAATCTAATTTTCCCAGTCTGGGAAGGCTACAAGCCGAAAGGCAGAGTTGGATTTAAATAAATTTGATTATTATCCAGCAGAAGGACATTGATATAAAACATTAAAAACAGAAAAATCTGACGCCGGCCATATGCTTTCTTGGGGGTGCCAGACGGACCGATGAATTGTCTTGGCCTTATGGTAGTAACATACACAAATTTGATTTTCTCATCACTGAATCTGATGTGTCAATAAAGGCTGATGACAAGGTAAGTGTATCAGGATCCGAATTCCCTCCTCTCCAGTCAAGCGCTAGTGCATCTCTGGGCAAGAAATTGTTTGTATGGGAAGGCTGAATACAGATACAGATATCCTCGGCACATCAAATGGCTTGTATGTTTCTGATGTAAGTGACAACAAGTGGTCAGTAAATGTTGTTCAATATGGTTTTGGGATCTTAAGTAAATCAGTCCAGACAGGCACTGTCCCATCTGCCAGAACTGCTCATACTTTTAACGATAACATCAGATAATGTATTTTTGTTGCATGGAGGCTTGTCATTTTTACAACGTGATGCCAGTGATGCAACACTCAGGATTATTTTTATACAGGCGTGTAAAGATGGTTCTTTTTATATTTTAAACACCAAAATTTACTGTCGGTCAAAACTTTATCAAGTTCCTGATGTCACTCTACGGGCTTATCACAATGCAGTAACATGCCTAAACTCATCTAAAGATACATTATAATACATTAAGAATACTTTATAATATTGGTGTAACATATGAAGGTTTTGAACCACCAGAAAGGCTTCCAATCAATGAATTTGTTACCTTAAATTTCGTATGCATGTCTCCTGAAAACTATTTTCTTGAGAAAATTATTGTGGTAATTGATAAAAACCGATGAACATTTTCATATCATTCTGGTCTCGACTCTACATTTTGGGCGGTTATGTATAAAACCAAAAAGAAATCACCGATTCCCCACTTTTGCATGATCAAATGATAATTTTCAATCTAGAACACAAATCATGTAGTTCTATACCAGTAGACCCATCACATGCAACATGTGGACGTTCTTGTTTTGAGCTTGCTGATGATTCCTTTTTATTTGTAGGGGGATTAATGACTCCTTATTTGTATACACAAAAAACAAATGCAACCATTACCAGTCGATTTCAAATTTGATTGTAAAATTGAGAATTCATGTGAATCGTCCTGCACGCGATGGTTGCATCAGTTTTGTGTTGGACTGCTTTATGAGCGATTATCAAGAGGTAACAAGACAAATAACAGAAAAAAGAAGATACTTTACACATTTTGTATTTATTTCTATTTTATTGGACACCAAATCAATTAACAATATATCGATCGCGGTAGCTCAGTGGTTAGAGCGTCCACTTCGTAACCGGGAGGTTGTGAGTTCGAGCCCCGCTCGTGCCATGGTCGCGTCAAACCTAAGAAGAAAAATAGGTAGTGATTGCTCCTTTGCCAAACTCTCGGCATTTAGAAGTGAGAATCACGGGTCTTTCGGATATGACCTTAAAAAACGGAGGTGACTGTAGGCGTTGGCACGTCAAAAACCCTCACTGCTACGGCCCTGAGTGCTAAGCATAGGTCTAAATTTGTGGTACTTCACCTAAAAGGTGGTGACGTCTCAATATGAGTGAAAAATTCTCGACGGGACGTAAAACAAACCAATCAATCAATTAACAATACTCGGGTTAATGTTTCTGAAAAATAAATACATGTTATTCTGATTACTCATATTTTAGATTTCCTGTCACTTACAGCACAATCCCGAGGGGATCCGGGTTAGAATAGATCCTCAGTACCCCTTGCTTGTCGTAAGAGGCGACTAAATGGGGCGGTCCTTCGGACGAGACTGCAAAAACCGAGATCCCGTGTCACAGCAGGTGTGTCACGATAAAGATCCCTCTCTGTTCAAAGGCCCTGAGCGCCAAGCATAGGCCTAAATTTAGCAGCCTTCACTGCAATGGTGACGTCTCCATATGAGTGAAAGATTCTATATATAATCAATCAATCAACTTACAGCACATGTATGTCAACAAGTAATTACTAGGGTTTAGAACAACTGGCTTGCCTAAAGGGACACATCCTCATTTTCGCCAATATCAAAGTAAGAATGACCTTCATTCTACCAGTTATACACAATTAAGAAATCATGAAATTTTTACTTAATTTGCAACATCGAATGATTCGGGGTTACGATATCATAACGTTATATTATACATATCATTCAAATGTGCCTCGACAAATTCACTAAAATACAAAAGCCATGGTTTACAGAAGAATGCAATGCAGCAATTGAAGCTCGCAAAGAAGCAGAAAGACTATTCAATAGATCACTTTCTTCTTTAAATCTGAATAATTTTCGCATATATCGAGCAAAGGCTCGTAAAACCATAAATATAAGTAAACGAAAATCCTGGAAAACATTTGTTTCAAGTCTAAATTCGCATAGTCCTATAAATAAAGTTTGGAATGCAATAATGAAAATAAGAGGAAAAGATCCCGGTAAAAAATATCAACATCTGAAGGTAGGAAATCAAATAATCACAGATAAGAAAGATATATCTAACAATATAGCGAATACTAGTTCTAAAAACTCATCAAAAGACAAAATGAGCCGAAATTTCATATCAAACAAGAATACGGAAGAACGGAAAACTTTAGATTTTACATCTGAAAACAATGAATGTTAAAACGAACCATTTAATTATGACGAATTATTAAAATCTCTAGAAAAATCCCATGATACATCTGTAGGTCCGGACCAGATCCATTATCAAATCATAAAACACCTTCCTAAACCTACCAAAGAATGTCTTCTGCAAATCTTTAACATGATATGGGAAAATCGTAACTTCCCATCTTCCTGGTCACAGGCAACAAGTATTCCTATTCCAAAACCTGTTAAGGATCACTCATGCCTTTGTCAAGAAAGAGCACGTCGTCTCAATATTTTTTGATTTAGAAAAGGCATACGATACCACATGGAAATACGGTATCTTAAAAGATCTCCATAATATAGGTCTTAAAGGCCATTTACCAAACTTTATTAAGAAATTTTTAAGTAATAGGCATTTCAATGTTCGCATAGGATCTACATTTTCAGACAATTTGAACAAGAAATGAGCCTACCACAAGGAAGTCTTTTATCAGTTACATTATTCAGTATAAAAATAAACAGTCTCGCTGAAGTACTTAAAAACGACTTTCATGGAAGTCTATATGTCGATGACTTTGTTCTCTGTTATAAATCAAAAAATATGAATTCCATCGAGCGTAAATTACAGTCATGTCTAAATAAAATCCAAAACTGGGCTGATGTAAATGGTTTTAAATTCTCCAGAACTAAAATGGTGTGCATGCATTTATGTTCTAAACGGAAACACCACGATGATCCGCAGTTGGAATTAGATGGCACTCCAATTAAAGTTGTAACAGAGATCAAGTTCTTAGGTGTCATTTTTGATAATAAACTCACTTTTATTTCGCATATAGCAATGCTCAAAGAGAAATGTACAAAAGCCCTTGATAAAATAAAACTTGTTGCGAACACAAAATGGGGAGCAGATAAAAATACTCTTCTACATCTGTATCGTTCTCTCATCCGGTTTAAACTAGAATATGACTGTATAGTATATGGAGCGACAAGAACATCCTACATTAAAACCCTCGATGCAATTCACCATCAAGGACTTCGACTTGCACAGGAGCTTTTCGAACCTCTCCTGTAGATAGTTTGTATGATGAGGCAAACGAACCACCTCTAGATCTACGGAGAATAAAACTTATCTTACAATACGTTGTTAAATTAAAAGCTAACACTGACAATCCTGCATTTAACTGCGTTTTCCACCCACGGTTCGAAGATTTGTATGAAAAAACTAACACCTGTATCAAACCAATTGGTCTCCGAGTCAAAAATCATTTACATGATTCTGACTTACTTATGGACACCATAAAACCCTCATCACGTTCAGAAATACCATCATGGAAATCACTAAAACCCAAAGTTGACACTTCACTTTCTGAATATAAAAAATCTGAATTAAAATCAAAATTTACACACTCCTATTTATTAAACAGAGAACTTCAACCTCTGTTTAATAAATAAGAATGTGTCAATTTTGAATGTCCGATGCGTATTCTTGAAATAATAACTTTCTCCTGGCGTTTCATTACTATGTTACACGATTTCTTTACTTTGTTTTGAATAGAATAAAGTTTACTTCTGTCTCAGAAATCCCAATATATTTGCCAAAGGTCATTTACATATAGTTTTATGATATATTTTAAATCTATGTAAGGAATTTCAAAATGTACAATATCATTTTGTAAGGCATTCTTTGCCGCCTTGTCTCCTTTGTTGTTACCATGGATACCAATATGACTAGGAATCCAGTAGAACTCAACTATTTTATTTTGTTTAGTTAGAAGATAATACTGGTTTAAAATGTCTAAAATATATAGATGATGAATATTCATATTACTTATAGACAAATAGGGAGTCTGAGAATATAGTGAAATATTTGTCGTTAGAAATTTTAATCTATTCTAACGCAAGTTGGATAGCCTTTGCTTCAGCGGTATAAATTGTTGCTTCATTTGGAAGTCGTGCTGAGAGAACGTTGTTATTGATTACTGCAGCAGCAGCAACTTTATTTTGGTCTTTTGAACCATCTGTATAAATATCAGTTGTAGAATGTTTAGATTGTTTTAGTTCAGATAAGTTTTGTTTGAAAATAGTGGAATTTGTTTCAGATTTTTTATATTCAGAAAGTGAAGTGTCAACTTTTGGTTTTAGTAATTTCCATGGTGGTATTTCTGAACGTCATGAGGGTTTTATGATGTCCATAGGTAACTCAGAGTCATGTAAATGTTTTTTGACTCGGAGACCAACTGGTTTTATAAAGGTCTTAGTTTTTTCATACAAATCTTCGAACTGTGGGTGGAAAACTCAGTTAAATGCAGGATTGTCAGTGTTAGTTTTTAATTTAACAACGTATTGTAAGATGATTTTATTCTCCGTAGATCTAGAGGTGGTTCGTTTGCCTCAACATACAAACTATCTACAGGTTCGAAAAGCTCCTGTGCACAGTCGACGTCCTTGATGGTGGATTGCATCGAGGGCTTTAATGTAGGATGTTCTTGTCGCTCCATACTCTATACAGCTATATTCTAGTTTAAACCGGATGAGAGAGCGATACAGATGTAGAAGAGTATTCTTATCTGCTCCCCATTTTATTTATTTTTATACTAAATAATGTAACTGATAAAATACTTCCTTGTGGTAGGCCCATTTCTTGTTCGAAATTGCCTGAAAATGTAGATCCTATGCGAACATTGAAATGCCTATTACTTAAAAATTTCTTAATAATGTTTGGTAAATGGCCTTCAAGACCTATATTATGGAGATCTTTTAAGATATCGTATTTCCATTGGTATCGTATGCCTTTTCTAAATCAAAAAAAAAAATAAAAAATATTGAGACGACGTGCTCTTTCTTGACAAAGACATCTCGAATATACGTTTCAAGTCATTTTAACTGGTCGACCGTGCTTTGATTTTTCCTGAAGCCACATTGTATATCAGTTAACATGTTATTAGTCTCAAGAAACCATACTAAGCGTTCGTTTTACATACGCAGCTTGTTAAAGCTATTGGTCTGAAATTATTAGAATCTGAGTGATCCTTACCAGGTTTTGGAATAGGAATAATTGTTGCCTGTGACCAGGAAGATGGGAAGTTACCATTTTCCCATATCATGTTAAAGATTGATTGATTGTTTGTTTTACGTCTCGTCGAGAAATTTTCACTCATATTGAGACGTCACCAGGTGTAGGTGAAGTTCCACAAATTTAGACCTATGCTTAGCGATCTGGGCCGTAGCAGTGAGGGTTCTTTAACGTGCCAACGCCTACCGTGACATGGCGCCTCCGTTATTAAGGTCATATCCGATTATGCAGGACCACAATAAAAACTAGTTGTATGCTAATGTGTTATCCTGGGTAAATAAAGGTTATTATTATTATTATCCGAAAGACCCGTGATTCTCACTTCTAAATGCCGAGCGTTTGGCGAAGGAGCAATCACTACCTATTTTTCGTCTTAGGTTTGACGCGGCCATGGCACGAGCGGGGCTCGAACTCACGACCTCCCGGTTACGAAGCGAACGCTCTAAACACTGAGCTACCGCGACCGGTCATGTGAAAGATAAGAAGAAGACATTCTTTGGTTATGAAAGCTGAAGTTATACTGTGATTTCTGTGACAGAAGTAAACTTTATTCTATTCAAAACAGGGGGGGCCTCCGTGGCCGAGTGGTTAGAGCAATCGGGCTCAAAATCACAAAGCCTCTCACCTCTGTGGCGCGTGTTCGAATCTCGGCCGCGGCGTTATGTGAGCAAGTTTGCCAGTTTACTTGCGGAAGGTCGGTGGTCTCTTCCCAGGTACATTGTATCTGGGTTCTCTCCTCCATCAACAAAAACTGGACGCCACCAGATAACTGAAAAATTGTTGAGTGTGGCGGAAAGCAATAAATAATTAATCAATCTATTCAAAACAAAGTAAAGAAATCGTGCAACATCGTAATGAAACGCCAGGACGTAGTTGTTATTTCTTGTTTGTTTGTTTTACGTCCCGTCGAGAAATTTTCACTCATATTGAGACGTCACCAGCTGTAGGTGAAGTACCAAGAATTTAGACCGATGCTTAGCGCTCAGGGCCGTAGCAGTGAGGGTTCTTTAACGTGCCAACGCCTACCGTGACACGGGACCTCCGTTTTTAAGGTCATATCCGAAAGACCCGTGATTCTCACTTCTAAATGCCGAGCGTTTGGCGAAGGAGCAATCACTACCTATTTTTCGTCTTAGGTTTGACGCGGCCATGGCACGAGCGGGGCTCGAACTCACGACCTCCCGGTTACGAAGCGAACGCTCTAACCGCTGAGCTAACGCGACCGGTACGTATTATTTCAAGAATACGTATCGGATATTCAAAATTGACACATTCTTATTTGTTAAACAGAAAACTTCAACCTCAACGTATATCCTGTGACTGTCCATTAACTATACATCACATTCTTTTGGAATGTAGCGATTTTACACCCATACGAAATATACGATTTAATATTTATATGCACAAAATATGTATTTTTACCTGTCCGTCGGATTGGACGGTAAAGTGTGCCCCATGTCAAGGATCACAACCCCCTCGGTCGTTCCCCTGATTTTCAAAAAGGAATAGGCGCACTGGGGGCCGTCAGGGAAACTTCAACTTCCACAACCAAACATATTTCAGTAACTCAACCGCCGTAAAATGGCAGATTGATTTATTGATTAAATATTGTTTAGAAAATTTGCAGACAATAGATTGATAAAGCCACAGGTACTTGGGGCATGGATCATGATCATTTCACACACACACACACACTCCTCCACCTTATCACTTTATCTTATTCTAATCTGAAATAGACACACCATTTTTTTTTCTACTTATATTTTCTAAACATGCATTGAAGATCACCCAAATATGTTAATTTTCGTCTCTGTCACGTATTAGCAAAAATTATTTTATGATTGGTTATAAGAAGAGAAGGCATGCAACTCTTTTCACGTCGTTTGCCTCGCCTGGTTCAAACTTCGCCTAATTTTTCACATATCTCAATACATTGGTTAGACATTCTTTACGTGTGTGTTTCCGTTATATTCTTAAAACTCGTAGATTTAATCACATCAATCAAATCACTCTCAATCAGAATCAATTTCGTTGCTGTACATCAGCCGGCCCGGAAGTGCAGGACCGATAAGCCAGACCACTGTTCCGAATGACATTAAACACATGATGACGCCTGAAGCTTCCGAAATAGAATCTCGAATTTGTTTAGAGATCAGTGGCGGATTTAAAGCAATATAAGCTGCCAAAATTGCAATTTCGTATAGTGGAATTAAAAGAGGTTAAATGAACGTTGATATGATTGAAAAAAAGAACTGCATCGAATTCCCTCTCTTATGCATCGTTTACACACCTTTACGTGATGAAAAGTATATTCCTCGACATTCCGTTTGACCCTAACGATGGCAGCTGATTAATCGTCGGCGACAATCCCGAAGATAACCGATGTTGACACGAATGATTCTGATGTGGATCGGGTTGTATCCGGGTCATTAAAATATGGACGGCTTTCTCCCTCGCTTCGAACCTTCCGTGTCAGACATCTTTCGTGCTTACCGGAAATATTGCGCTTGCGCATTTGATTTTGCCGAATGAGTTCAACTTTAGGTCATTGCATACGGAAATAATGTCGGGGAAATTAAGGTACGGCAAGACTTAATTTCAACTGTCGAACATTTTTACATTTAATGCAAAAAATACAACACGTCAAAAGTTTAATCGATAAAATCAGGTATTAGAAGGTAGATGTTTACAAAATTTTCGATTAAATTTTAGGGACCCCAAAATAACAATTTTGACAGCTTATATTGCTTTAAGGGTGTACATGCCTCCCCCCCCCCCCCCATAAATTTTCAGATGAAAGCAATACAAGCTGCAACTGACGGTCTTCTTCAACTATTCAATAGCCCATTTTGGAGTTACCGTATTCCGGCGGTATTATAACCATTTACTTTTGTACTTGAGTCACGTGATGTTTGTAAAATTGAGATGCACATCACTTCCGGTAAATTGTTTTTGTTTGAAACGAGTTTGCCTGCTGCGAAATGCCCAAGTTCTATTGTGTTGTTGAAGGATGTTCGTTACATACGAGGGAGAAGGGGATATATGGGTTCATGGCTGGTGTGAAATTCTTTCCACTTTTTTTTTTTACCGGTGGCGGCAGCTCAGTTGTTAGAGCGTTCGCTTCGTAATCGGCAGGTCGTGAGTACGAGCCCAGCTTGTGCCATGGCCGCGTCAAACGTAAGACGAAAAATAGGTAGTGATTGCTCCTTCGCCAAACGCTCGGCATTTACAAGTGAGGATCACGGGTCTTTCGGATATGACCTTAATTAACCGAAGGCCCCGTGTCACGGTAGGCGTTGGCACGTAAAAAAAAAACCTCACTGCTACGGCCCTGAGCGCTAAGCATGGGTATAAATTTGTGGTACATCACCTACAGCTGGTGACGTCTCATTATGAGTGAAAAATTGTCGACGGGACATGAAACAAATAAACAATCGTAACCGACAGGTTGTAAGTTTGATCTCCTCTCGTGCCATGTTAAAACATGTGTCAAACCTAAAACGTAAACGTAGTCATGGACATCTTTGGAACAACAAACCCATAATACATGACGTTTCTTTTGACTCCCTTTTGTGAATAGACGATTGGGTCCTCATCACATTCGCACCAAATTCTACTCTGTCTCTTTGAAAGTTTTGTATGAATTACAAGAAAAAGCTAACGCTATGTCGTGCTTGGATTCCTCTAAACCGGAATACAGACTTTAATATATGATTTGGGATGTTGCCCATCACAGACTCTTTCGTCCTCCACTTATTATTGTTGAGAGTGAACTCAAGAAACCTCGCCGATTCCTTGATCTTAAATTTGACAACAAAGGAATTGATGCTGTCAACATTACCAATATCCTTAACCATATAAAAATACAGTCCTGAATTCCGCCTTACTTTAAGATGAAATCCACATCTTGTGTTTCATATAGATATACTTCCACTATTGCATCCAAGTTATTTAATTATAAACAGACATTGCGGTGCCTTCATATTGAGCAATTACAACGAAGTCCTCCAAAGTGTTCATGTTCTTCTTCCTCGTTTAATTACAGTCCCACTGGTCATATCATTACAGGGGACATAAATATTGTACAAAATGAAGATCTTAAGTCCCTGATTTTAAAAGGTCCTAAATTCCAAGAACCTCGCTCATTTAGATGGCGACATAACTTCATGGCTATCATGAATTCTGTGGAAGAATATGCCAGACGTTGGACGAAATTTGAAAGAGAGAAACTTGACACTTTGTCTGAGTGGATCAAAAGTATTCGAAAATCGTTAAAATCCCGCATTCACCATTTGATTGGGAAAATGCGCACTTTTTATCCCTCTGTTTTTAAGAAAGCAGAAGTGACGAATAAGTTACGTAGATTACATGAAAAGTTTGTGCTTGTATCAGCGAATAAAGCAAGTAACAACATTGTCTTTGTAAAAGTTACTATTATAAATGTCTTTTAAATGAAGTGGGATTTGCTTCAACATCTGGGAATCCTACTTATACTCGAATCAATCTTCCAAAGGATGAAATTCTTTATAATCACCTTTCACTTTTAAATACTTTTGACATTCCTAAGAATCAGGATCAGTTTGAATTACTATACCTTTATTGGATTCCGAAATTGCACAAAAATCCTTACAAAGATACATTGCTGGTTCCAGTAAGTGCTCTACCAAGCCCTTATCTTTATTACTGACTAAACTGCTAACAGCTATTAAAGAGTCACTTCAGAGATACTGTTCCACTACATATTCCAAAAGTGGTGTCATTCAGATATGGATTCTCAAAAACTCTAAGGAACTTTTGGAAAATCTAAAGTCTCAGGATTTTTCTAAACTTTATAGCATCAAAACGTATGATTTCTCCACACCTTATAAAATAATTCCTAACGATAAATTAAAATCTAGACTTTTTCAGATAATAAATAATTGCTTTTTGAACAAAAATGGCACTCTAAAATACAAATTTCTAGTGATTGGAAAACAAGGTACATATTTTGTTTGACACCACTCCAATAGCCCGCACAAGTACTCTGAAGCAGACATTAAGAGTATGCTTGGCTTTCTTGTCGATAACATTTACGTAGTGCTTGGAAACCAAGTCTTCCAACAATCCAGGGGCCTCCGTGGCCGAGTGGTTAGAGCATCGGGCTCAAAATCACAAAGCCTCTCACCTCTGTCGGCGCGTGTTCGAATCTCGGCCGCGGCGTTATGTGAGCAAGTTTGCCAGTTTACTTGCGGAAGGTCGGTGGTCTCTTCCCAGGTACATTGTATCTGGGTTCTCTCCTCCATCAACAAAAACTGGACGCCACCAGATAACTGAAAAATTGTTGAGTGTGGCGGAAAGCAATAAATAATCAATCAATCAATCCAACAATCCATTGGCATTCCATGGGCACTAATTGTGCTCTCTTATTGACAGATTTATTGTTATATTCTTATGAAGCGGAATTTGTTCAGAAACTGTTATAGGATAAAAACAAAAAACTTACCGTGTCCTTCAACCATACATATAGATATATCAATGACGTCTTATCAATCAACAATCATAATTTTCATAATTATGTCTATCTGATATATTCCGATGAACTCGAAATAGAGGACACTACAGAATCTGACGTGTCTGCGTCATATTTGGATATTTTACTTATTATTGACTAATGGCAGACTGACAACTACATTATATGACAAGCGTGATGACTTCAACTTTGCAATCATCAACTTTCCATATATATGTAGTAATATACCACTTTCGCGTGCTTATGGTGTGTATATTTCCCAGTTGATTCGATACGCAAGAGCATGCCATGCGTATGAGAATTTTTTAAGACGATGTCAACTACTGACAAAAAAGTTGACGTTGCAGGGTTATAACGAATCTCGTTTGAAGTCATCATTTCGCAAATTTTACGGTCTCTGGGATATATGTTGAATGATTTGTTTCATACCCTTTGTTAGAGTATCATTTTTCATACTTACTTTGACTACGGGTAATCCCGTATACCTATTTTCGATTAAAGGCTCACGGAAGGTGTGACCGGTCAGCAGAGGATGCTTACTCCTCCATGGCACCTGATCCTACCTTCGCTTTGTCGGAAGTCCGTGTTGCCCTATACTCGAACTTGTATATGTCTTGGGGATTTATGGTTACGATTTACATATTGTTTACTTCGTCATTCGATCCGTCAACATAGGTAGTGATTGCTCCTTCGCCAAGCGTTCGACATTGAGATGTGAGAATCACAAGACTTTCAAATATGACCTTAAAAACGGAGGTCCCATGTCGCAGCAGGCGCTAAGCATACTTCACCTACAGCTGGTGACGTTTCAACATGAATAAAAAAAATTTCGATGGGACATAAAGCAAAAAATCAATCTTAAATAAAATTAAAAACAAAAAATATGAATTCCATCGAGCGTAAATTACAGTTATGTCTAAATAAAATCCAAAACTGGGCTGATGTAAATGGTTTTAAATTCTCCGGAACTAAAAAAGCGTGCATGCATTCACGTTCTAAACGGAAACACCACGATGATCCGCAGTTGGAATTAGATGGTACTCCAATTAAAGTTGTAAAAGAGATAAAGTTCTTAGGTGTAATTTTTGATAATAAACTCTCTTTTATTCCGCGTATAGCAATGCTCAAAGAGAAATGTACAAAAGCCCTTCATATAATAAAACTTGTTGCAAACACAAAATGGGGAGCATATAAGAATACTCTTCTACATCTGTATCGCTCTCTCATCCGGTCTAAACTAGACTACAGCTGTATAGTATATGGAGCGGCAAGAACATCCTACATTAAAGCCCTCGATGCAATCCACCATCAAGGACTTCGACTGTGCACAGGAGCTTTTCGAACCTCTCCTGTAGATAGTTTGTATGTTGAGGCAAACCAACCACCTCTAGATCTACGGAGAATAAAACTTATCTTACAATATGTTGTTAAATTCAAAGCTAACACTGACAATCCTGCATTTAACTGCGTTTTCCACCCACAGTTCGAAGATTTGTATGAGCAAATGAAGACGTATATAAAACCAATTGGTGTCCGAGTCAAAAAACATTTACATGATTCTGAGTTACCTATGGACATCATAAAACCCTCATCACGTTCAGAAATACCACCATGGAAATTACTAAAACCCAAATTTGACACGTCACTTTCTGAATATAAAAAATATGAAGAAACAAATTCCGCATTTTTCAAACAAAAGTTATCTGAACTAAAACAGTCTAAACAATCTACAACTGATAGTTATACTGATAGTTCGAAAGACCAAAATAAAGTTGCTGCTGCTGCAGTAATCAATAGCGTTTTCTCAGCACGACTCCCAAATGAAGCAACAATTTATACCGCTGAAGCAAAGGCTATCCAACTTGCGTTAGAATTAAAATTTCTAACGACAAATATTTCACTATATTCTCAGACTCCCTATTAGTCTACAATCTATAAGTAATATGAATATTGATCATCCACATATTTTAGACATTTTAAACCAGTATTATCTCCTAACTAAACAAAATAAAATAGTTGACTTCTGCTGGATTCCTAGTCATATTGGTATCCATGGTAACAACAAATCAGACAAGGCGGCAAAGCATACCTTACAAAATGATATTGTACATTTTAAAATTCCTTACACAGATTTAAAATATATCATAAAACTATATGTAAATGACCTTTGGCAAATATATTGGGATTTCTGTGACAGAAGTAAACTTTATTCTAAACAAATCGTAGAACATCGTAATGAAAGGACGATTGATTGATTGATTGTTGTTTTCCGGCACACTCAGCAAACAATTTGTCAGTTATCTGGTGGCGTCCAGTTTTTATTGGTGGAGAAGAGAACCTTATACAATATACCCGGAAAGAGACCACCGACCTTCCGAAAGTAAACTGGCAAACTTCCTCACATATATCGGCGCGGGTTCGAATCTCGCGATTTTGAGCGCGACGCTCTAACCGCTCGGCCACGGAGGCCCCAAAAGACGAAGTTATTATTTCAAGAATACGCATCGGACATTCAAAATTGACACATTCTTATTTATTAAACTGAGAACTTCAACCTGAATGTATATCTTGTGACTGTCCATTAGCTATACAACACATTCTTTTGGAATGTAATGATTTTACGGCCATAGGAAATATACTTGTTAACAATGTGCAATCAGTGCATGGACGTTTTACAAATATCGACTATCATATTATTATATAATATTTACTTTCACAGGAAAATATAATACTTTATAATTTAACTTGCCAACTCGTCGCAAAACCCCAATCAATTATCAAACCCCTTTACCTGGGATCACGAAATATGCAATTTGGGTAAAGAGCTACCTACTCATTCTCAATATCAATTAGCATTAAAGATGTTTTTTTAATGTTTTACCCACAAAACGTTTAGCCCTGCTCTGGGATCTGGGATCACAACCTATACCTTCCCATGAAATTTACAAGTTTGATAGAGGCCTCCATGAGATCACAACTTATACCTTCCCATGAAATATACAAGTTTGGTAGAGGCCTCCCTGCTCTACATTACTATGCATTTAGTTTTTCTTACACATGTTCAAAGGGGCCTCCGTGGCCGAGTGGTTAGAGCATCGGGCTCAAAATCACAAAGCCTCTCACCTCTGTCGGCGCTTGTTCGAATCTCGGCCGCGGCGTTATGTGAGCAAGTTTGCCAGTTTACTTGCGGAAGGTCGGTGGTCTCTTCCCAGGTACATTGTATCTGGGTTCTCTCCTCCACCAAAAAAAACTGGACGCCACTAGATAACTGAAAAATTGTTGAGTGTGGCGGAAAGCAATAAATAATCAATCAAATACAAATGTTCAGTTCCAGAAAAGAATTTTTAAAATTGTGCACTTTTTGGTAGCTTTGGCCCTGCCCCTGCCAGTGGGCAGGAGTCTTGAAATTTACAGTTTATGTCCGCCTTGTCCCAAAGATGCTTCGTAAGAAATCTGAATTGATTGTATATTGTTTAACGTTCCTCGAGATAATCTTTCACTCGTATGGAGATGTCACCATTCCAGTGAAAAGAACTGGAATAGAAGTTAAAAATGTTCCATTGTTAACACATTTAATCACTGACCATAATGGCATCATCCTCATACCAAAACCCCTGCCCCTGGGATTATGAAATTTACAATTTTGGTAAATGGTTACCTACTCTATCTATAGTATTAGTTTGGTGTCATTAGCATTAAAGGATGTTTTTTATCTAATCCCATAAATACTATATACCAAGTTTGGTCCTGTCCTGGGGTCAGAAGCTCAACCCCGAGGATCAAGAAATTAACAATTTTGGTAGAGGCCTTCCTGCTCTACATTACTATGCATTTAGTTTTTCTTACAAATGTGCAGTTCTAGAGAAAAATGTAACAAAGGAGCAGGAGTCTTCAACTTTACAATTTATGTCCAAACTAGCCGCCCGCGTGGCGCAGTGGTTAGAGCGTCGGGCTCTAAGATCTGATGATCCTTGAGTCGGGGGTTCGAATCCCACTGTGGGACGTGGGTGCCGGTCTTTCGGATGAGACCGTATAAACCGAGGTCCCGTGTCGCAGTAGGTGTGGCACGATAAAGATCCCTCCCTGCTCAAAGGCCCTGAGTGCCGAAGATAGGCCTAAATTTGCAGCCCTGTCACCGGTAATGGTGACAGCCGCTGGATAGCTGAAGAATTGCTCAGGCGGCTATAAACAAACAAACAAACAAAATATGTCCAAACTTTGACCGGTCGCGGTAGCTCAGTGGTTAGAGCGTTCGCTTCGCAACCGGGAGGTTGTGTGTACGAGCCCCGCTCGTGCCATGGCCGTGTCAAACCTCCTTCGCCAAACGCTTGGCATTTAGAAGTGAGAATCACAGGTCTTTCGGATATGACCTTAAAAACGGTGGACCCATGTCACGGTAGGCGTTGGCACGTTACGGAACCTTCACTGCTACGACCCTGAGCGCTAAGCATAGGTTTAAACTTTAGGTACTTCACCTACAGCTGGTGACGTCTCAATATGAGTGAAAAATTCTCGACGGGACGTAAAACAAACAATCAATCCCAAATTTGAAAATAATTGAAATGGCAGTTATCAAGAACTTAAAAATGTTCAGTTGTTAACTCCCGAACGTCGCAAATAATGATATTCGCAAATACGAGACAAATAATATTTCCGTAGATAACAAGGTCAGATGTAGTGGCTGGTAGATTAAGTTGAAAACTTGATTGTGACGATTGGGGAATGCAATGGTGGGTGATAAGTTGTAGGGACCGCATACCTGTGATAGATTTGCAAGTAAATACAATAGGAAATGAGACAATTTCAATTCCAAATATCGGTGTAAACAAAGCAATGGGGGTAGATGGCTTTTGAGCAGGTATAGTCATTTGACAATTTGACACCTCCGACTTTAATAGTTCAGACAACTGAAAAAGCCAAGCCTTCCATGCGTCTTCTAAATGTCATTTCTGAAAATGATCTTGAAAAAAGTGAATATGTGGATGACTTGGGCAACCAACAGAAACAGATCAAACATACTGATGTAACATAAAACTATCTCTGTGTCTTTTAACTTTCAAATGAGTTATATCGCTGGATATATCGCTTTGACTTGCGACCGAAAACACGATGGTGAGTACACATTTTATACTATTTTAATGACGTGCTAATGATGGGGCATATACGATACGTCAGAGAGAGAGAGAGAGAGAGAGAATAGACCATCGTATTCGTTTCTGTTGGTCGCACAAGCCATTCAAACTTTAGTGGGTTTTTTTTTCTTTAATATTCAACATTCCATACGAATTCTGTTAACTTAAACAATAAAGCGTGATGCTTTTGTCATTGATAAATTTAAAAACAGAATGGTATGGTTACCCAACTTGAAGCTTGGAATTGGGGTGCACCGAGTGGTTTAGTATGGGCAAAACTTTTTTTCGAGTTGTGAAACATACCACAAGTAGTGTTAGATCATCTGAGTCGCTCCGGAGACCTACTGGTATGCGTTCGTTATTCCACCCGTGGGATCCGGGTTAGAACAGAGCCTCACTACACCTTGCTTTCGTAAAAGGCGACTAAATGGGGGCGTTCCTTCGGATGAAACTGCATAAACAGAGGCCCCATGTAACAGCCCGTGTGGCCGATATAGATCCCTCCCTGCTTAAAGGCCGTAAATACCGAGCATAGGCCTAATTTTGCAGCCCTTCATCGGCAATAGTGATGTCTCCATGTGAATGAAATATTCTCGAACGCGACGTTAAATAACATCAAACAATCAATATACTACTTTTAAATATTAGAATTTAGCTTGGATACGCAGAACAGAAATTTTTTTTTCTGCGTTATGCTTCCGTACCCCTTGGGGCCAGTAATACTTAACTAATACTCAGGTCACCTGAGGTATTTTGAATAATACTCGGGTCTGTGGACCTCTTGTCTGAATGTAGTGTAATACAGGTAATAATAAAAACAAAACTTGCATGTACCACCTGTTTCATTATAGTCTCATGAGATTTGATATTAATAATTAAAGAACGTCTGTCACTTTCAGCAAAGATGTCAATCACACGTAAAATGAAACATTTAATTAAATTCGACTAAGCAGCGTACTTGGAAATTCTAATTAAAGTCGTGTCAGGGAATAGGTATTTATGCCTCCTAATTGATATTGGTTTAAATTACATTAAAGTATAGTGTCATAAGCAGTAGTATGAAATCCCCTTTTCGATCGAAACCGTCCTGCTTGACGTAATATCATTACGATGAATATCGCGTCGACACTGTTACTTCCTCAAAATCAGTATAAGCCATACCACTTCAATCTTTGGCTAAAAGAACACTAGAGTCCCCCCAAAAGTCAAGTTTTATATGGGCGACTTTGACATTTAAGCCTCCCCTTGGCCTGTAATAAAATACTTAACTCGCATGCGTTTACGTAAGGGGTACTATAACTCTAAGTGTACCTGTACGTCTACTATCTGCAGTCCGCAAGCCAAGGGTTTTCGGTCCACTCCGCTCCCCACAAATCCTTCGCAGATTACTATGGCGACAACTAGCGAACGTTCTGAATTTGAACACTATAATCTAGCCAATCGGGTAATGGCTTTCATGATACTGTTAGTTATAAATGTAAACATGTATGGTGAAATCAATTAAAAGAGTCTTTGAAGTACAATTAATGGTAGATCAATTGTGTGCTATAGAAAATACGATGGCGAGTCAATAAGTAACTAGCCTAATTTCCGGTTGAGATCTACATCTTCCTATTCGATGTAATTGCCTTTTACTGTGATGCACTTAGACCAACGGTGTTTAAGTACCATCAGCCCAGAACTGAAAAAACATGGTCCTTTCCATTGACCCACTCCTCAACTAACGTCACGTCTTCTTCGTCAGATCGGAAATGACGTTCATGGATGTCCTTTTTCAAGATTGGGAATAGGAAGAAGTCGCTAGGTCAGGCGAATAGGCGGGGTATGGTATTAATTCATACCCATTTCGCTCTACAGCAACTATTGCAACTTTGAAAGTGTGGACTCTCGTGTTGTCCTGTTGCAGCGAAACACCTGTAGAGAGTTTACGTCGGTGTTCCCAGCTGGTCTAGCAAGTTTCCATAGTACACTCCAGTTATTGTACTTCTCCTGGATAAAAGTCCAATATAATAACGCCTTTTGCGTTCTAAACTATTGTGGACATCACCTTGCCAGCAGATGGTTGCGTCATAAACTCGAGGACCCGGTCCTACCCACCGACGGCTCATAATAATGAACCCAATTCTCATCTAGTCACCATACGCATAAGAAAAATCATCTTTCGACCGAATATGCTTGAACAAGGCGCTGCATACTGATGCCGAAAATGGTGCAGAAGACCAATAAACATTGGGTAACTCCTCGTAATCTGCCAATGATTTGTGGGGAGCGGAGTGGACCGAAAATCCTTGACTTGCGAAGATGGTCTTTCTGTTACATACTTTTGCCATTTAGTTGCCAGACCTAATCATATGTTTGCAATATCAGCTTGTCCACATCCTACACTGGGAATGTATATTTTTGAAAATCGATGAAGATTCCAGCATTTGTTTGAATGTACATTCAAAATACTTAGTGTTTCTTATATTTCAGTCTTCCGCAAATTTTCAACGTACGTTTTTAATTGCCTTCCCAGGCTTAAAAAAGACCCAAGTGCAACATCTGAGTCCTTGGACCTGCCGTTGGTGATGCGTTGTAATTTTTAAAAGATTTTTTTGTATCAATCTTTATTTCCATGGAAAAAGTTTGACCCCAAAGGTTCACAATATAACCGAAATTGAATTCACAAAACAGATGATTCAACACCAATATGACTGACATGATCTTGCTGTTCTGGATAAGACGAAGGTAATAATATGAAAATCCTTGTATTAAAAAATCTATATACAAAAGATAAAATCTCTTGAATAGTTAAGATTTTTATTAAAAGTAGGTCGGACTTAGAGATCAAGGTCACAAGTTCAATATCAAAGTTTTAGAAGTGATAATCACGGGTCTTTCGTATATGACCTTATAAACGGTAGGCGTTGGCACGTTAAAGAAACCACACTGCTACGGCCCTAGGCGCTAAGCATAGGTCTAAATTTGTGGTACTTCACCTACAACTAGTGACGCCTCAATATGAGTGAAAAATTCTGGACGGGACGTAAAACAAACAAACAATCATGAATATCAAATTGTAACAAGGCCTTGCCATAAAAAATATGACAGCTATACATTGAATATTCATGGTATGTTCATTAGGTAGGTTTTTTAATAAAAGCTCAAGGTCACAAGATCAAATACGATTGGTTGAAAAGGTATCCTCATAAAGAATTTATATTAAAAAAATATGAAAGCTCTACCTTGAATAGTGCCAAAAATATTTAACATAACGTTTTCTTAAAGCAGGTCAAAAAGTCAAAGGCTATAGTATGAAATGAAAGGTCTTACCAGAATATATATATAATATGAAAAATCAACCTTAAATATTTCAGGAGATATTGGATAGGTCCGAGATTTAAACATAGGTTGAACTCATAGGTCAGGGTCATATAATACTCTTGCATTCGTAAGGAATCTACACAAAATATGGAAGTCCTTTGAATAGTTCAGGGAATATAGAACAAGTCAGGGATGTTTTACAATATGACAAGCAAAGCGTACTGAGGATTATAAGCGGATCCCCGCGGGCAATTTACAAGATATGGAAAATCTACCTGAAATAGTTCAGAGCACATTACTTAAAAGTAGGTTAAACTTCTAGATGAAGATCACACACCACATGGCTTGATTGATTGTTTTAACTATCCGTTGACAATTTTTCTCTCATATTGAGACGTCAACAGCTGTAGAAGAAATATCACAAATATAGACCTATGGTTTGTGCTCTGGGCCATAGCAGTGGGGGTTCTTTAACGTGTGAACGCCTGTCGCGACAATGGACTTCCGTTTTTAAAGGTCATAATCCGGAAGATCTTCGGCAATGAGCATTCAATACCTATGTTAACGTCTTGGGTTTTGCGCGGGGCTCGAACTCAAGACCTCCCGGTTACGAAGCGAATTCTCTACCACTGATTGATTGATTAAATATTGTTTAACGTCCCGCCCGAGCATTTTTTACTCATATGGAGACGTCACCATTGCCTGTGAAGGGTTGCAAATTTAGGCCTATGCTCGGCGCTTATGGCCTTTGAGCAGGGAAGGATCTTTTACGTGCCACACCTGCTGTGACACGGGACCTCGGTTTTTACGGTCTCATCCGAAGGACCGCCCCATTTAGTCGCCTCTTACAACAAGCAAGGGGTACTGAGGATTTATTCTAACAACCCGGATCCCCAGAATTTTTCACTCATATTGAGACGTCACCAGCTGTAGGTGAAGTACCACAAATTTAGACCTATGCTTAGCGCTCAGGGTCGTAGCAGTGAGGGTTCTTTAACGTGCCAACGCCTACCGTGACCTCCGTTTTTAAGGTCATATCCGAAAGACTCGTGATTCTCACTTCTAAATACCTATTTTTCGTCTTAGGTTTGACGCGGCCATGGCACGAGCGGGGCTCGAACTCACGACTTCCCGGTTACGAAGAGAACGCTCTAACCACTGAGCTACCGCGATCAGGCAAACCTAAGACGTAAAAACATACTAACGGACTTTTAAAACACTTGACAATTTTATATATTATAAATTTGTTCATATATCTAATAAATAATTCATAGTGGTATATTGTAAACCATGTTAACTGAACACTATTCTTTGATTTTGAACATCATTTTATTCACAAAGAGGCTACAGTTTAAACGAGTGTCAATGAGGGGGGCATGAAAAATGTGGTTTTGTTCACTTTTGCCGGGTATGACTTCCATTGGCATTGATGAAGGCGCGGAGGCGACATGCCATTGATTTACAAACATTTGGGATGGTCCTCAATTCCTACAACAAGGCTCTCCCTAATTCCTGTGGATTCTGAGGCTGGGGGTTGCGCACACATCATCCCAGCTCGTCTCACAAATGCTCGATTGGATTGAACTCTGGGGACATTGCGAGCCAATCATGGACGCCAATGGCGTTCGTTTGAAAAAAAAAAATGTGTCAATCTTCTCTTTTTTTTTTTTTTTATTGATATACAGTGTCATAAATCACACAATACATTCAACGTCTTAAATCAATGGATTTTTTTTTCTCACTCGCACCCCACGCATACATACTCACATACGTCTCACAAAGGTACAGTGTATACATATATATATTATACAGTTATATATTTCAAAACAGGTAATATCTATAGGCATTTCTTGAGAAAAAGAGCTCTTGAAATTATATTCATATAAAGACAAAAACTGGTATACATATTGAAAACACGAAAAAAATACATATACTGTATAACAAAGTAATGTTACCCAGGTATATTTTTAACTTCTGTATATGCCATTAAATCGTAGATGAATCTGGTATTTTCGCCAATGTATCTTCCCTTCATAAATCCTGACTGTGTTTCTGAAATGATGGAATTTAGAAGTTTTTTTAATCTATAACTCAGACAACCGGCAACAAGTTTGTAAAAGACATTTAGTAAAGTAATAGGTCGCCAATTTTTCAAGTCCTGTCTAGGCTTATCGCCTTTTGGTAAACATGAGATGATGCCTAGTCTCTGTGAAATGGGAAGTTCTCTCTTGGCAAAAATACAGTGAATTGCTCGCAATATGTACTTTTTTAAATCACTCCAAAAGAATTTGAAAAATTCAGCAGTGAATCCATCGCTACCAGGGGACTTGTTTTTCAGCACCTCCAGGACTTCACTCTCAAGAATAGTATTTTCTAGAGTGTTAGACGTACGTTCTTCTAATTTATTTTCATCATGTGCGTCAATAATTTCATCGAGATCAATGTTGATTAACTTTGAGTCTTTATTTGCATATAATGTTTCGTAGAAAGATTTTACCAATTTCAGAATTTCGAATTGATCATGTATGATATTGTTATCTTTATCAGAGATCCTCTTAATTGTTTTATTAATAAAGTTGCGTGATTCCAAATTGCAGAAATACTTGGTTGGTTTTTCTCCTTCGTCAACCCATCTTGCACGTGACCTTATAAGATGACCTTGCATTTTTTCCTTCCGTAGATTTTCTAGAGATGTTTTTTTTTCATTCAAGGTCTCTACATCTATAGTGTCCTATGATTCCAGATGATCTATTTCATTGTACAGTAATTTTTCAATTTTTTCTTTTTGTTTTTTCTTATAGGAAGAGTATGAAATTGTAACTCCTCTTATTTCCATTAAGAGAACCTCCAAAAATGAGCTGTCATCAAGATTTTCGAGAAGTAGATCATCATGGATGTCTTGTGTTTATAAAATAACGGTCTTTAACAACATGTATTGTTTGCTTTACTTTCTCAATATATATTTTGTCATGTAGTAAGCTATTGTTGAACTTCCATAGACCACGCCCTCTAACAAAAGAGTTGAATTTCAATTCCAAAACCACACTAGTGATCAGATCTATATCCTGGTTTGACATTGACATTTTCTACTATGTTCGACAGATTTTCAGAAATAAGAATGTAATCCAAGCGACCTTGATTTAAAGGATTTCTTTTCCTCCATGTGTATACTTTACTATCAGGGTTCATGATTCTATAGTAGTCAACCAGTTTCAAGTCGTCCATGACTTCTAATAACTTTTCTCTAGCTTTAGGATTATTAATGTTCGAATAGTTATGAGTATCTACTGAAGGATCAAGTGCAAGGTTTAAGTCACCACAGAGTATATAATATTCATCAAATTCCAGAAATGTATCGCGAATTTTTTCATAGAAACAGGGTGAATCAACATTTGGCCCATAAACATTGATAAGAGTAGTTTTGTTTCCCTCAATTGTAAGGTCAAGGGCTAACAAGTTACCATCGCTATCTTTCCTCTCTCCATGTATTTTAAATTCAAAATTGTTATTAAAGAGTATGCATACACCTCTAGAGTTTGACCTGAAGGAGCTGAAAACACATCTGTATCCCCACTGTGCCTCAACAATTGCTTCAGATTCTGATACAAAATGAGTGTCTTGAAGGCAAATTATCGAATATTTTTTTGATTTGTAAAAATTTAATACATCTTGTCGTTTCGAAGGGGTTGCTAAGCCTTGACAGTTCACCGTTACAATTTTGATATTATCCATTACCTGCACCAATAACAATTTTTGCACATTCACTCATACCTTTCATACACATATCATTCATACACAACATAGCTATAAGTTGATTCAAAGTCTAAAAAGTTAGTGACTCGCGATCACATCTGTCAAAGCGACAGGGCCCAGTTCCGAAACCGGACGTTATTACGGCTATATAAATAATGAAATGTAAACACATGGAAACTCTGGTTCCGGAATAAAGATCACAATCCGGAATAGTATAGTTTCTTCACTTTTTCACTTTGTTTTCCAAGTCATCTGTGATGTCGAATTTTATGCGTCGTTCACCGATCTTTCCGAAAACAGAACCATTAAAGTACCAAGCACTCTCCACTTCTTCCAGCTGTGATAAGCGTTTGATAAGTTCGACATTAGCCTTGGTTACATCGTCCACTAGCCGGTAGCCTTTGTTTTTCACCTCTGCCCTTTTTCTCATGATTCTGGATTTGACACTTGTGTTCACTAGTTTCACGAGTACCGGCCTGCTTTTTCCTTTCTCCCCCGGGATATTGTGGGCTGCTACTATCTCTGCATTTTGTAATTCGACTCCCGCTGTTTCTTTGATAAAGGATTTCATCACTTCCCTTGTTTTTCTCCGCTAATCCCAGTATCTTGAAATTATATTTCCTAGAGTACTGCTCGTTGTGGTTGCTTCTACCCAGCGCCTCCACTGCGACTCTTTCAGTCTCCTCCATGCTGCGGTGGTATTCTCGCAGTTCTTTCTTACACTGTTGTAAATGTTCCGTTAAAGATACGGTTTTCTGCTCTAACATTTCAACGGTCCTCGACATATTTTCCAGTTTTTTTTGCATATTTTTCCTCGATCGCTTCACTTCTTTTCTCTAATCTTCTTTTCTAACTGTTCATTGTTCTGAGTGAGAATTTTCTTTATAATAGAGGTGACTAGCTGTCACTGTGTAAAACAGCTAACCACACAATCAAACTGTGTTTCAAGTTTATTGAAGAACGTGGTGAAAAGCTGAAAGATACAAAATGAACTTGTACATAAACTGATAAACATACAATAGACAGTCAAATGAAATAAACTTACACATGCAACAAATACACGGACTAGATCATGTAAATACTCAATTAACTGCCATTTATCTGATTTACACATGTTTTGAAACTTATAAAAATATTTGCAGTCTAAAGTACAATTGATTAAACAACAATGATTTCTCATAAAACTATGCAAATATAGCACTGCAAAATTTGGCGGTAAATTCTATTTATAGAAAGGACTAGAAAATACACAATGCGTTTACACTTATGCACACATTTATGCACGATCTAACATTGCAATCATATAAACTACAAAACATATATGAAACTTACAATGTGCTTTCGGCCGGATGGACAACAAGTCACAGATATGACAAAAACAAAGAGGCGCTGCGTCCTACGCCAGCATGGTGGACTAAATACAAGTAATAAAGAAACCAAAACCGTAAACCTGTAAATCCGGTCGCACAATAAACAGCTCGTACATAAAGCTATTCGTAAACATTACACTAGCGTTTCCAATTGATCTTCCTTAACCGTTTTCTTTAAGTCATTTTTTTTATCTTAGTAAGGTCTTCGTGTATGCTTTCTAAAGTGACAGAACTTACTTCAGAATGCTTCCCTGGGGATGGAGTAGGGTGTTTTCTCGTCCTGGTAGCGCTGGTTATCAGCATTTTCCCCGAATCCCGTATTGACCATGTAAGTAGTGTTCACTCAGCGAATCCTTGGAATGTTTTTCTATTTAATTCCTGTTTACTGCTCTTCCAAATAAACACACAACATGCACAATAATCGAGATTAAATGCCTTCAATAATTATCAAGAGGAAAAACTCCGACATCTACGCCATAGGTATAGAAAAACTGTAAAGGCCCCTCGCTGGTCGCTCAAGCACGTCTGTTCCGTTCGACCGCCATTACAAAAGTCCCAAAATGTGTCAATCTTGCCGTATGTGCGTGCGCATTGTCCTGTTGGAAAATTAACCCATTTCCTTGCCTATGCTGTTGCATTAATGGTGCTAAAATAGGCTGCAGAATTTCGTCTACATACCTCCTAGCAGTGAGGGTTCCATTTAAAATGACCAGTTGTGACCAAAAATTGTGGTTAATCGCACCCCAGATCATGACGCCTCTCCCTCCAAACCTGGACACAATCGTCTGCAAAACCTTCATGTACACGACGGTAAGCTCGACATATGCCGTCTGCGTTGCTAACGTTAAATCTGGCCTCATCTGAGAACACAACATGTGACCAATTTTGACGTTGAGTCATATGTTGCCTTTCCCATTACAGTCAGTGATACGGTTTAAGCTGTAGCCCCTTATAAGGTCTTTTGCAGCGGATCCAATGGCGCTTCAAAATTCTGGAAACGGTTCTAGGATGAAAAGGCCTTCCATGACGTCCAATGATTTCTCTCGCCGTGGTCGCAGTGGCCGTAATCCTATTGACCTTCGGTTGCTGAATAATATTAACTTTATAGGCAGCCTGTTCCTTCTGGTTAAGCTAGATGAACACATAGAGATTCGGATGGGGTACCGACACGTCCCATTAATTTTGAAATGTAAGCTTTCTACTGCATTTGTAGTTTTGGGTCCATCATAATTGAAGAGGTTCAGTTCGTCAGATGACCTATCCAAGTTTCGGTGACGCAGTCCTTGAAACGTAGGACGTCCATCTCCATTATTATCCTTCAGAATAATACAGTCATGGACTGGTCACATAGGGGAGACAATTCGTGATGTCTCCCTCACGTGCGGGTGACAACAGTATTGTCTCCCTTTTAGTTACGGCTAAAGCGAAGTAACTCTGTTTACGGGACGTCACAATACAATGCGTTTGACGTCGCGTAAATAACCGCGACATCAAAAACGTTTCTATTTAGAAGTACACTGCTCAAGGATGATGTCCCAGTCAGGAAGCGAAATTAACAAACAGTTTGAACAAAACAGTGACAGTGCAGATTTGTTCCTTACATCACAGGATGTGTTGTAAATTTTAACATTAACAGTAAGTAAATTGGCACTGTTGATTTACGTTATGTGTTATGGTTCTATTATTCTTCTTGTTTTGAATAAAGTTATGAAATTTATTAAATTCAATGGATTTAAATTACCTGTTTCTTCAGGATAATAAAACTATTATGGACTGTTCGTCGGGAGACATCACAAATTATTAGGTCAGAGTAGAGTTATCACCCGAGTTGGATTCTTTGATTCTATATTTGTTTTACGTCCCGTCGAGAATTTTTCACTCATATTGAGACATCACCAGCTGTTGGTGAAGTACCACAAATTTAGACCTATGCTTAGCGCTCAGGGCTGTAGCAGTGAGGGTTCTTTAACGTGCCAACGCCTACCGTAACACGGGACCTCCGTTTTCAAGGTCATATCCGAAAGACCCGTGATTCTCACTTCTAAATGCCGAGCGTTTGGCGAAGGAGCAATCACTACCTATTTTTCGTCTTGGGTTTGACGCGGCCATGGCACGAGCTGGGCTCCACCTCACGGGTACGAAGCGAACGCTCTAACTACTGAGCTACCGAGTGGGATAACCCTACTCTGACCTGATAATTTGTGATGTCTCCCTCCAAAACAGTCCATAATTGTATCTTGTCTCCCAGAGCCTGAAACACATACCCTCCACTTGACGATCAGGGACCAGAGGGGGAACGGCCGATCTTCTCACGAGACGATGGAAATTGTATTCGTACCGGAAACCCCACAAGATTATACTTTTCTCCAAATACACTGTCTGTAGTGGAAAAAACAGCCCTTGATTAAATCCATGGGAAGTTTGGATAAACTGCGTTTCGAGCGGTGATCTCAACGTCCAAACGCCAATTTTCAGGGATCAACACTGACTGGAATTCACAAACAAAATCCATTAAAAATGATGAAAAAAAAATATAAGTGGTCCCACTATAATAGTTGGGTAACAGTTCAAAGAGAAGTGGAAACGTTGTTCCATTCATATTTTTATGAAGATGAATAAATGCAATAATGTAGCACTCCCCGATTTTTTTTTTATATATTCTGACGCATTTGGGAGAGGACTACAATTTCATAGGATCTTCGTAATGGTGCAAAATATTTTTTATCAATTACGTATAATAAGCCCCTTGTTTTTCTTTCTAATATTGTTTACACTGAAACGATTATCAACTTTGTGTTTGGGCATGTCAAATAAGGTGTTATTTTCATTAAGTATCATATACAACACGCAAAATTCGTCTGTTGTTATCACGAGATCTCGTATGTGAATCTACTGAAAACATCTTGACAATTACCGCGAAAAGGACTCGAACCATTCCGACAAAGAAAGGAAAACCATATGGTGGCAGACAAACTTGACACCCTGCAGTTTTTTGTTGTTGTTTTTTTACCTTGATGTCATATTTAAACCTTTCCAATACCGATGATGTTTGTTTCTTTGTTTTATTTTTTCTTTACGCCACACTCAACTAGAGGTGAGAGGCACTTGTGATTTTGAGCCCAGTGCTCTAACCAATCGGTCACGGAAGCCCCCTCCCCCCAAGACCGATGAAACATTAATGTAAACACTACCTTATAGGGACATATGCAAATAATTTGACAACCGGAAATTCAATTTCAGTACATCAAACATTGCACACAATATGAATCGAGAAATTGGAATATATCAAAATTGTTAAACACGGTAGAAAAGAGTCTCACAAATCGTAAGTTGCAGGTTGTAAATATATATATATTGACTAAGAAATCATGATATCACTTTTTGTAAGTAAAGAAAACCAGCAACTATTTAAAATGATCGAAAATGTTACAGGAATGAATCACATCCGCATCTGCACAATTGTGGAGATCCCCAAGAAGTTCTAGACCTTTTCTTCCAAATAAATATGGAGAGGGCTAGTTTATTGCAGCTACGATGGAGAGTTTAAAGCTGAAAATTGTCTCCGCTGCACACAGGTGATTTATGTTGGTGTCAGTTGCAAAGATCATGATTCTGTGTCCTTGTGCATCAGTGTCATCACGCAGAAGAAACTTTTCACCTGCTAATGTGTTTATTCATGTTGGCATCTGCCGAATCATATTCATCAATGAAACATCACATTTGGAATTGCGTAGTCCTCCTAATTCTTTATCATAGATGGTGAGGGTCAGCTATGTTCTTCTCGTCACTTCTTTTTCACACCACTGATAACTGAACCTGCAGCAAGCCCAGTGTAGCTGTAATCATGTTTGTGCTGTCTCCCAAACGACACGACGATGCTGTAAGTTGTTGTACGAGTTGCTAGACACTGTTTGTCAACATATCTCCAATAGTTTCTATCATTATACCTGTTCCGGACAAAATACTTAAAATCACCATGAAGAAGGAAAATCCTCCCTTGTTATTCTCTAGAAACTCTAAAGTAGCCCTCTCCAAAATTGTTACATAATTATTAATAACTGTTTTTACAAAGAATATCAAAGGATTAAAGAGCAATTGTTTAGGACAAAATTATGTTATCATCTACAAATAATACTAATAAACAGCCAATTAAAGTATCGAACCCGGAAACTGGTATGTTTATCTGTACAGTTAAAATCTTTATGAAACAGTTTTTTGTAAGTTGTCATACATTACGTAAATCATTTGAATTTACTTATTCATTGGCCCTGTGGGGATCCGGGTTAAAATAGATACTCAGTACTCCTTGCTTGTCGTAAGAGGCGACTAAATGGGGCGGTCCTTCCGATGAGACCGTAATGGTATAAACCGAGGTCCCGTGTCACAGCAGGTGTAGCACGATAAAGATCCCTCCCTGCTCGAAGGCCCTAAGCGCCGGGCATAGGCCTAAGTCTTGCAGCCCTTCATCAGCAATGCTGACGTCTCCACACGAGTGAACAATTCTCAAGCGGGACCTAAAACAACACCCAGTCAATCAATCAATTTTGATATGACGAATCTTTGGGACAAGGAGAACCTAAATTGTAAATTTCAGGACTCTTGCACCCCCAGGGAATTAGGAGCGGGGCAAAATTTGACTGATTTTCAAAACTCTTCTCTACAACCACACAAGTGTTAGATAAACTAAACACATAGTGATGTAGAGCAGGGATGCCTCTACCAAAGTTGTAAATTTCATTATCCTTGCAGTAGAGTTTATGACTACAGGGCGGGGCCAAACTTGTTATATATAGTGTATATGCGTAAAATATTTAAATAATATATTCTTTAATGGTGCTGATACAAAAAATGAAAATAGTATTTAGAAGTAGTTTGTCCTATTGTAAATTGGGATAAGGGTTTGATTCCAGGGTGAATCCAAAATTATTAAAGTGATTATTGTCTTTTATCATTTGATTGCTTGTTTTCCGCCACACTCAACAATTTTTCAGTTATCTGGTGACGTGCAGTTTTGTTTTTATTGGTGAAAGAGAGAATCCAGATATAAAGTACCCGGGAAGTGACCACCGACCTTCCAAAGTGAACTGGCAAACTTTCTCACGTATATCTTTATCGTTTGAAAGACTACTTTAAGTTTGCTGACACAGTATAAAAACTAAATGCAAATTCAGGAAAAGCAGAAAACAATGTGCCAAACTTGAAAAGTTCGCATTTCCAGGGTTTTGACTCTAGGGCGGGTTCAAATTAGTCGTATCGTGTTAACGTTACATGCATTATATTCTGTAAAAGCTTTCATCAGTAGAGGCGCTTTCAGGGGCATATACATGTAAGGAAATACTCTACATCGTCATAATGACGGACTTCTTTTATAACCATGAATTGAAATACAAATGTCACCAATATTTGTGTATTTATTTTAAACTTTAATGCCTATCTTAGAAACCCAGGAGGTTAGCATGTCGACTGCTGAACTCTATCTAGATCGTGGGTTCGAATCCAACTGGGGTTTTAATTTTTTCCCCCAGATTACTTTCTGATAAAACTGCATTTTTTCCTAAATAGTTTGCAATTTCAAAATATTGTACAAATCCTCTTTTTTTTTTTTACCCACATCAATTTTTTTCTCGTGTAGCATTCCCCCATAAAAACACATCTTGTTTTATATGTGTACTTTTGCTGAATATTAGAATTTAGTTTGGATATTAAGAACAGGTTTTTTTTCTATATTTCAAATCCATTGGGACTACTGATACTTTGAACTAATACTAAACCTTGTGTGAAGGGGATTCAAGTTTGTTCAAATGAAGGGGGAGATTATAGCGAAATTACACTTGATGGTTTTTAAACATCTTCTCTACAACCAGCAAGCAATTTGATCAAACTTCCCGTGGGGATCCGGGATAGAATAGGTCCTCAGTACCCCCTAAAGATCCCACCCTGCTCAAAGGCCCTAAGCGCAGAGCATAGGCCTAAAATTTTGCAGCCCTTCACCGACAATGGTGACGTCTCCATATGAATAAGCGCGACGTTAAACAATAGGCAATTGATCAAACTTAGTAAAAATCATCTTTGCATAAAGGCAATTCATGTTTGTTCAAATGAAGGACCATACCTTCAATAGGGAGAAAATTACAAAAATGCAAAAATTGGGTGGGATCATTTAAATATCTTCTCAAGAATCACCGAGTCAGATAAGTTCACGTTTACGTGAAAGCTTCTTGATACAATGCAGATTAAAGATGTTTTTTAATAAATCATCTCTGAGGGAAGGGAAAAGGTGAGGCCGCAATAATTATTCAAATCTTTACAACTATAAAGTCAGGCAAGTTCAAATTTACATGGCTGCTTCTGAAATAGCGCAAATTTATGTTTATCATAGCCTCCGGGGATAGAGTGGGGCCAAAATAGGGGATTAGTTCTATATACGAATATATAGGGGGGAATCTTTAAAAATGTTCTTCTCAAGAACTACTGGACCAGAAAAGTTCAAATTTACATAAAGACTTCATGTCGTAGGTCAAGTTCAATTTTGTTAAAAGTCACCATAGGGAATCAAAGTTTTCAATGTAAATACATAGAGGAAATTCTTCTCAAGATCCACGGGGCTAGAAAAGTTCAAATTAACAATAATTATTCAGCTTTCTGACATTGTTCAGTTTCATGTTTGTTAAAAGTATGGGGTATGGTGGGGTAACAAAGTTTTACATGCAAATATATAGGAAAAATCTTTTCACTGGGCCAGAAAAATCCAACTTTATTAAAATCATGCCCCCGGGGGTAAAATGGATTGATTGATTTATTGATTAAATATTGTTTAACGTCCCGCTCGAGAATCTATATATAGTTCAGAGCACATTACTTAAAAGTAGGTTAAACTTCTAGATGAAGATCACACACCACATGGCTTGATTGATTGTTTTAACTATCCGTTGACAATTTTTCACTCATAGTGAGACGTCAACAGCTGTAGAGGAAATATCACAAATATAGACCTATGGTTTGTGCTCTGGGCCATAGCAGTGAGGGTTCTTTAACGTGTGAACGCCTGTCGCGACAATGGACTTCCGTTTTTAAAGGTCATAATCAGGAAGATCTTCGGCAATGAGCATTCAATACCTATGTTAACGTCTTGGGTTTTGCGCGGGGCTCGAACTCAAGACCTCCCGGTTACGAAGCGAATTCTCTACCACTGATTGATTGATTGAATATTGTTTAACGTCCCGCCCGAGCATTTTTTACTCATATGGAGACGTCACCACTGCCGGTGAAGGGCTGGAAATTTAGGCCTATGCTCGGCGCGTATGACCTTTGAGCAGGGAGGGATCTTTTACGTGCCACACCTGCTGTGACACGGGACCTCGGTTTTTGCGGTCTCATCCGAAGGACCGCCCCATTTAGTCGCCTCTTACGACAAGCAAGGGGTACTGAGGATTTATTTTAACAACCCGGATCCCCACGGGGATAAAATGGAGACACATGCATACTCATTAGGTCTCATTTGGAAAGGAGCATAGGAATTAAAGTTTTACATAAGAATGTGCAGGAAAAATCTTTAAATATGGGACAAAATGACTCAGGTGAATTATGTGGCCCATGGGCTTCTCGTTACTAACTTTTTTAAAGTTAAGAAAAATTAAATTCATTTCGGTATTTATTACCACAGCAAGAATACTACAGGAAAACACGCATAATGCACCAAATACAACTAATCGTCAACGGGAGGTCTCGATTCCGGCGCCACGTCAAACCTAATACATGACCTTAAAAACGGAGGTCCCCTGTCACGGTAGGCGTTGGCACGTTATAGAACCCTCACTGCTATGGCCCTGAGCGCTAAGCATAAGTCTGAGTTTGTAGTACTTCGCCTAAAGCTGGTTACGTCTCAATATGAGTAAAAAATTCTCGATGGGACGTAAACCATACAAATAAACATACTTAATAAGTCTTGATTTTATATTCAATAATCTAGATATTTATGTGTGTAGATCCAGGTCCTCAGAACCCCTTTCTTGTCTCGTAAGTGTCAGCATTGGGCGGTCCTTCGGAGGAGACCCAAAAACCGAGGTCCCGTTTCACGGCAGGTGTAGCACAATAAAGATACCTCCCTGCTCAAAGTCGTAAGCGCCGCAAAAACCGAGACCCTGTGTCACAGCAGGTGTGGCACGAAAAAGATCCCTCCCTGCTCAAAGCCTTTAGCGCCGTGCATAAAACTGAATTTTGTAGCCCATCGTTATAAACATAATTGAACCCCATTTATCCGGCCCTTGCACATGCGAGGAAGTCAACTTTGATCCGATGTGGATAGGCTATATCTAGCAGTCAACCAATTAAGAAATCTCTATCCCTGCCCTTTTTTTAACTAAACATGTCGAGTTTTATACTTTGAAAAATATTTTTTTCTAAAAATGTAGTACTGATTATAATAATAATAGATTGTTTTTGTTTGTTTGTTGTTTTCCGCCACACTTAACAATTTTTGGTGCGTCCAGTTTTGTTTTGGTGGATTGATTGATTGATTATATATTGATTAAAGTCCCTCTCGAGAATTTTTCACTCATACGGAGACGTCACCATTGTCGGTGAAAGGCTGCAAAATGTAGGCCTGTGCTCGGCGCTCAAGGCCTTTGAGGAGGGAGGGATCTTTATCATGCCACACCTGCTGTGACATGGGACCACGGTTTTTGCGGTCTCATCCGAAGGACCGCCCAATTTATTCCCCTCTTACGACAAGCAAAGGGTACTAGGAACCTATGTTAACCAGGATCCCCAAGGGGCTTTTATTGGTGGAAGAGAAAACCCAGATACAATGTATCGGCACGAGCGAGAATCAAACCCGCGCCGACTAATAATTATAGACATGAACCTCTCCATAATACACATATAAATGCGAGGATATCAGACTGTGACACGCATGTACTACTAATCTATTGTAATTTGGAAATCCTAGACTGCTATTGATTTTGACGCAAATAAGATACTTTTTAAACTTGTACTCTTTACTGAAAGATTTACGTAATCTTCAAATATATTAAATGTACATATTTTAAGAATGTATATAAATATTATGTGCAAATATTATTACAGTTGTTAATTTCTTTTATATATAGGTAGACTCCAAATTAATTACATATGCTATACAATTTTGTACAATACATATTAGGGAAAGGGGTTTTATAGGCTAAGCTTACTGCCCAGTCCCATCAATTTATTTAAAATAAAAGACCTTGCATATTAATCATTAATCCATTGTTGAAAATTTTATTTTCTCAACACTTTAATTACTCTATTACCCTCCAGCTCCCGATGTATGTTTTTGGGTAAACGGACATGTGCTAAGCAACATAGCCTCCGGATCATTAATTCATAGCTCATTTTTCCTCATTGCTTCAGTCTCTCCAGGTAATATGAATAAAGTAAACATACCAAAGCGGAAGCAAATCACCAATGTGGAACTTCGACAACTAATCTTCAACTTCAACGGCTTCAATAAGTACTTGGCTAGTGCCATCAGCTCGAACTTTAATTACATTCTGTATGAATTTATTTTACTAACACCAGGACGTTACATGTTTTCTAGATCATTTTGAAATTGACTACAGTGGCTATTGCTCTCAGACGAGAAAAAGTGATTACTGAAAATTTCCATCCGTGTTCATTTGAGAATGTCATGATTTTACATCCAATCTTCAATAATTGATGACAGAACACATTGCTAGGTGTTTCATGTGTACATAGACTTGACAATATCCAGGTAAAATGGCTACGATGGATCTCCATTCACTGATACTTGTGCTAATAATGCCATGGAGACGTGCTTCCTACATCAAGGACTATCACAATATTCTTCAGACAAACTGGCTTTGTAATAAGTGGGCGTAGCCTATGATCTTTCATATTTTCTACGGAATGATACTAGAATGATTCGAAATAACTTGATGAATAAATGCGGTGCTCCTGGTAACTGTGTTTTCAAGAATCAGGGAAAGGTTTTCCTTGTGTATGATTAGGTAGGTAGATTAATTAAATTGACTTACGGCATTTTATCGTGTGAAATTTCAATAGAAAATTTCAAAAGCGATTTCATTACTTTTCTGTATTTGAAACATAGGACGAAAAGCAAGAAAACATCAACTATATACTGAATTTTAGCTTGGTTACAATCATACTGTATGTTGAAAGCGATCATGTTTTTATGTTTTGTGCACTACCTGCTCATTAATTGTAAATGCGCATGGTGTTACCATTTTTCTCCAAGCAATAGAACCTCAGCTGATATAATACAAAGATCAGCTGGTAATAAAATAACACTTTTGAATCGTGATAAAAATGCTGGAATGAGTTTAAGTGAAGAGAAATAAATCCGATAGTGAAAAGCGATCTATTGAATTTTATAAAAATTACGTAAAATTTCTCTGCAATGAATAATTTACTTCCATACGATGTTTCGGCCATTCTTTCTATAGAAACTAAAGAATTCTAGTGTCAAAATTATAACAAAAGATCTTTGGATTTTAATATGTCAGTGACTTTTTTAATATATTGTAAAAATTTTTCGTCGTTTTGGTAACAATCGACAAGTTAACAGTTAACGCCCCTTTAAACCTAGTAAACACAAATTTAATATTATGCTATACTTGTACGTTTATTTAAGATATGTGCTGTCACTTCATGAAATCATAACGTCTCTTTTTTTAAATGAAACATGGACAATCGAGAATTTTTCATTCACGTGGAGACAAACGAAGTATGTTGGTAACAAGATCAGAAGTTTGTTCAGTTTTAGGTTTACAAAATATTGTTTAAAACAATAGGTAGGAAGCGTATAAAATGCTCCTTCGATTAAAAAATAAAGCAATTTTTGAATTAGTTTTTATTTTTGCATTAGCATTTCTAGTCATAATTGTTTGACTTGCTTGTACACAGGTTTCACAAATTGTCGTACAATGCAATGCTTCCTCGTGAAGTCAGCGATTTCTGGGGTGGACGTTGGGTTGGTGTACTAAATGTTGTAGTAGATGTCATCAAACTTTGGGGGGTGCCATGCAAAAACTTGCCAAGAGTTCTGACATGTTTATTTAATAGTTCTCATACAAGTTGCTTTATGGGTTTTAAAAGAGTATTCTTGTAGTACAAAATATTTGGTTTTTAGAAGTATTTACACAATTGCCTCCTGAAATTCTCCCCAGGGAATGAAGCACTTCCTCTTGCAGTCTGCAGAGGGCCCTCTCCTCGGGGAATGAAGTACTTCCTCTTGCAGTCTGCAGAGGGCCCTCTCCTCAGGGAATGAAGTACTTCACGGCAAATGACAAAATTTCTCACCTGAACGTAAAATTTAATATCATTGTGTTTTTTAATGTTTGGAATTAAACAGCAATTTATTCAAAGTTAATATAGATTATCACATCTGATTCGTGTTCTAATGAACGAAAATAACGAATTCACAATGTGATAAAAATAGATCGTACCAGTATATCATGGGTATCTTAAAAGAGGTCAAAGCAGTGACATTTGGAGACTTTGCTTTGGTAATTTATTCTAATATAAGATGGATTCTGCATCTGCTTCACGTTAGATCTCCTAAATAAACATCGGCGCTAATGAGCACTTTCCAAAATTTTAGTTCCTTGGTAGGAATGACGACCGGCCGCAGTAGCTCAGTGGTTAGAGTGTTCGCTTCGTAACCGTATATCAAAATTTATATATACAGCATCGATACTTGATTATCCAAATGATCAAACTTCTTAATAAAAAAAATGTCCATTTCATTTGGAACAAAAAGGACAGAATTAAAAGAAATACAATGTTTGGGAATTTATATAAAAGTGGTACCAATTTAGCTGCTACTGAATCCAAAATAAAGTTATTGAAAACAGCATGGGTGAAGAGGATTTATTCCTCCAATGCAAGTTTAAAAGATTTTCTGAATAGTTTTTGCATGAAAAAAAACCCATTGATATCGATTATATATTAAAAACAAATGCTACTCATTTGAGTGATTTTGAATTAATTAGTAATTTTAACAAGTTCTATTATGAAGTATTCATATATTTTATATACGCAAAAGATGCAAGAACATCAATGATATGAAACTGTGATGTTTTATATCAACCATTGTGGTGTAATAAACTTTTTCAATTCAAAGGATAATGTGTATTTTTTGAAAATTGGATACAGAGTGGATTCAGGTATGTTGTCGATATTGTTGATGAAAATGAGATTAAACCCATTCAATGGTTTTATGATAATCTTAAAAGTATAAGAAATATTTCACGTGAATACAAAATGAGCAATATTTTTAGAAAGCTAAGAAATTTGAATTTTGAAGTTTTACCTTATCAAAACTTGCACATGAAACTCATTTTTGAAATTACATCAATGAAAAAATATATTGAAATAACGGATGTTTCATCAAAAATGATATATAACATTTTTGTAAAAAAGAAATTTCATACCCCACTATATCAGTCCTTTTATAGCAGAACTTTAAATATTAATAAGTCATCTTGGAGCCACATTTACAAAAACAAAATCGTTGATATATATGAAAAAAAGTTGCAGAATTCAATTTTAAACTACTCAACAATATTCTATGTAACAGAATTTTTCTCAAGAAAATTGAATCTGACATGTGTGAATTGTGTAAAAAGGATGTTGAAAACAATGAACACTTAATCTATTTTTATGAAAATGTAAAGCGTATATGGGAAATAACTTCAAAGGTTGTCAAATTTGAAATCAAATGGAAGCAAATTCTTATTGGATTCTATGTAGAATACAATAAAAAAATTGTCATGTTGAATAACTTAATTTCTACTAGAGCTACTGCTATTTATAAATAAAAAATGTATTGTAGAATTACATAAATTGAAGACACCAAAAATATATTTACTCGCATTAAGGTTTCTTTAAATATGTATTCATGTATATACAAAAGAATAAATATTGATTTCAGTAGCATGTTAGGTAAAATAAGCAATGCTATGTGATGTCTTCAAACAAAATGTTATCTTGTTACCAAGACATGCACCCGAGTGTCTTGAACATTGTAAGGGAAATTTAAAAATATGAATAAACTATTTTTAAAAAATTAAGACTCCTCTTTCGGTCTTCGGACGCATGCGCACGGACGGTAAACAATCCAGTGAAATGAATAAACCCAAAATTTTGACAGATTATGCGAGAAAAGGCTTAAAATAGAATGATTGATTGATTGTTTGTTTTACGTCCCGTCGAGAATTTTTCACTCGTATTGAGACATCACCACCTGTAGGTGAAGTACCACAAATTTAGACCTATGCTTAGCGCTCAGGGCCGTAGCAGTGAGGGTTCTTTAACGTGCCATCGCCTACCGTGACACGGAACCTCCGTTTTTAAGGTCATATCCGAAAGACCCGTGATTCTCACTTCTAAATGCCGAGCGTTTGGCGAAGGAGCAATCACTACCTATTTTTCGTCTTGGGTTTGACGCGGCCATGGCACGAGCGGGGCTCGAACTCACGACCTCCCGCGATCGGTAAAATAGAATGAGATACAACTCATACGCAAACTTCAATTTACATGGGGATATTAATATGACCCTCTGGCTACGAGACACTTGCAGGGCTTTAAAAGTAAGTCCCCCCCCCCCCCCCGAATAAATCAACCGTATTTACTGAGAAAATGCCATTAATTTCTTTTATATTATGATTAATTGAAAACATCAGAATTAGCTGCTAGAGCCTACAAAATGATACCTGGTCGGCCATTTGGTATGCAGATATATTGCAAAATCTAGTCGAAAGTGATTAGAGACGCAAATGTTTGTTTATTATATATCTAAATAATTTAAAACATCGACCGGCCACTAGCACTTAGCAAATGATACCTGATCAATCATCTTTAGATCGGATTCAATGTTACTACATTTATAATACAACAATCTCTTCTTTTCCAGTTCGTTGATTGATTGATTGTATATTATTTAACGTCCCTCTCGAGAATCTTTCACTCATATGGAGACGTCACCATTGCCGGTGAAGGGCTGCAAACTTCAGCTTTTCCAAGTTTGTTTCCAACATTTTTGACTTAAGCATCACTGAAGAGACATTATTTGTCGAAATGTGCATCTGGTGCATCAAAATTGGTACGGTTTATGTTTTACATTACAAATGTGCAGTTGTAGAAAAGACAATTGTTGAAAATTGCTTACAGGTCCAAGACCAAATACGATGTTGATATCATCGTCTTACTAAATTAAAATGACTGAATTTTAGGACGAAATACAGTGTTGTTATCGACGATATCATGTTTACCGTATGTACACTGCTTTTCAGTGACCAAGTACGACATTTTTCCCATATCGTCATTTGACGTTAAGTTATAATTGATAATTAAGTTATAAGTTACCATATACAGTGTACAATACTTTTTTAGGGGTCATATACCATAATGATATGTTTTAGGGTTAAGTGGTATCTTTATACCAAAACCCCTACCCATGGGATCATGACATTTACAGTTTTGGTAGATGGCTACCTGCTCATTCTAAACATCAATTTAGTTTTAATTTTATATTGATAGCATTAAAGAAGATGTGTTTCAAATGTTTAACACCAAGTCTGGCCCCGCCCTGGAGTCAAAACCTCTAACACGAAGTTTACAATTTCGATAGAGTCCTTCCTTCTCTTCATATTGTGCAGTTCAAAGGAAGATTTTTGAAAATTTGTCAATTTTTGCTCCCCATAAGGCACAAGGGGTGCAAAACTCCTGAAATTTTATGTCCCCCTTGTCCGAAAGATGCTTCATACCAAATTTGAAAAGAATTGGAGTGGTAGCTATCAAGAACGGACGAAGACGGACGCAGACCAATCGCAATTATCCACCGTCGAGTGAAGCCTTAAGAAATGATTGATTGATTATTTATTGCTTTCCTCCACACTCTACAATTTTTCGTAATCTGGTGGCGTCCAGTTTCTGTTGGTGGAGGAGAGAACCCAGATACAATGTACCTGGGAAGAGACCACCGACCTTCCGCAAGTAAACTGGCGAACTTGCTCACATAACGCCGCGGCCGAGATTCGAACACGCGCCGACAGAGGTGAGAGTCTTTGTGATTTTGAGCCCTATGCTCTAACCACTTAAAGGCACACATTACCTTTGATAATGAAATCTAAGTACTCTGACTAATTGTTTAAGTTGAATGTTCTGCTTTATATATATATATATATATATATATATATATATATATATAAATTTAATATAACATGAATTTTAGGGAAAATATATTGGGGGGGGGGGGGGGGTGCCCCTCCTGTTATGTCAGTATTAGACATTTTTGTTTTCAAGAGATTGGGGTTTTCAGTATATCATTCTTGTCTAGGAAAATGTATATCTTGTTTAAGGGAAGGGAAAAAAAACGCACATTTAATTGAAACAAGGTAAAAGATATACTGTGGACAGTTAATAAATGAGAAGCAGCACTAACTACATGTAAAAGCAGCTCTAACTAGAAACTAATTTGCGACGGGATTGTCTGATATCAAAGGCAGCTTTTTCACGATCAATAAAACCTGTAAAAATGTTTACATAGAAAACAAGATCTGTTGTATTAAAGACACTGATGCTAATAATCGATCAACTTAATTTAAGATTTGGAATATTGGAGAGAAAAGCTGGTCGAGCTATCAATTCCAACAAGAAAGTCACGAAAGACCTAGTAAATCTGCATCAGTGTTGATAATCGTTCACCAATTGAAAATAGGAACCATGCGCTGGTGTAACACAAAAATTGTCCAGACATGTAACTGTCTTGTTTAATTGCTCTTATACTAGTTTTGTAATATTTTACATGGTATATATATGCATGCTCGTCCTTTTTGAAAGCCATGGGAGCGCTTATATCGATTTTTTTTTCCGCCACACTCAACAATTTTTCAGTTATCTGGTGGCGTCCAGTTTTTGTTTTTCTGCTTCCGCTACGACGCTGAGTACCAGGTATCTGTAGCTCAAGTGTAGAATGAATCGCATTACGGCAAGCGTAGACACCCCTCTTCCATTAAATGGTATCCGTCTTCCACACGTAAGGATAGGTTAGGTCCATCATCATCGGTATTAAACATGTTGTGATGATCAGTGAATGATAAATTCTCATCCTCCTCCAGTAAAAGTTGCTGTTTCACCATAGCATTGACAAGCTAACTTTTAGTTTGGAGTCCATCATTTCTTGGGGTAGAGAGTGAAATTATCATCTTAAGTGTAGACCATTTTCTCCTGGTCTCTGTAATGAGCTTCCTTAATTTTGTAACACATCCTACAGGATCACCATTTTTGTTGTTAGTAAGAATGTGCAGTACTGCATCGTAAGATGAGTCAGATGTACAACACTACAATTCTTGCTGCATCCTCAATTGTGTAGGCAACTGACTTTTTAGTGATCACAGCAGAAGTAAGAACTTTTTCATTAGTGTTTTTAATGTTGGAATCCCCACAAGTAAAACTGTAGGAAGAAATTATGTAGTATGTTGTGAGCCAGATGAACTAGCACCAGCCATTTTATACTCAGCAGTGGACTCCGCTAAAAACAACTCTTCAAATTGATCAGTTCATCTTGCACTTCTGAAATTATAGTTTTTAGTTCTCTATTGGTCACCTCAATAGCTTCCATTCTTCTTTTTGCTTGAATGATTTGTTAGACATGTATTAATTTTGGAATTGGCACGCGAAAACTCACTTCTTGCATCCGACAACATTTGGTTTAGATGACTCCTCATACTGCCTATTCTTTAAGATGCAATTTTCTTTTTCTTGTAGTAGCTGTGACTTCATTACTGTATTCTCCCGTTGTAATGAATCTGAGGCATTCATTGCCTTAGAAGATAACCTGAAAGCTGATTTCAAGTTTTCCTATGTTGTCAAATAAGGAGCTTTGAAGCACTTACAAATGTCCAACAGTTACTGCTTTAGCGTTGACCTCTCTTTCAGTAGATGGGGGGGGGGGGGGTGGTGATTGAAAGTTTTTAACCACGTTCAGTCATTGAAATCAGTTCTGTGAGGATCGGGAAACGACATTGTGTAAATATCCGATAACAGTGTCCCTGGACCCTAATGGTCCCAGTAGATTTGAAAATTGTTACATTATATAACAAGCAGTCTTACGTGTATATCATATCATGTAGCTCAATCATTATGGAATAATTGGAGTTCCCGCCATTGGCATTGGGATCTTCCCACGTTTTCGGATTTTCAGACCACTTCACTTTGATTCCGTCAATTTACTCAAATTGTTGTAAACAGTATATTTTGAAGTATGAAAACATACCACTTTAGCTGATTCCTCGTATAAATTCTCGTCGATTTTTTTAAAGCGGCTATTTTTGGTCTTCCCGCTCCTTGCTCTAAATTTCACCGGTAAAATCTTACTAGGATACTCATTTTCCAAATTTCCCATTCCTAGATCAACGTTGAGCTCATCAATTTTAATACGATTTAGCACAGACTCCATATCTGGTCTATACAGTTTGTAAGATAAAATATTTACAGCACTCGATCCTTGCACCCTGCCAAAACAGCTGCCTCTTTTTTTTTATGTAAACAAGGCTCGTGCCATGTTTTTGGTAACATAAGTTTAACATACTAGTAGAAGTTTCGTTTAAAGCAGATATTTTCAAATGACAAGTTAATTCCGAACACAAGTCAACAGTTTCTAATGCTCTTCACATCTCATTTTGTTTTAAACATGATATTTTTATTGAGCAATATATATGTAAAAAACAACAACAATAAAAAAACAAAACATGGTACCTTGTTTACATAAAAAACAATTGTGAGTATTGTATTTCACTTGTAAGTCAGCAACTGACATTCAAATTTTGGTTGACCATTTGAAATTGTAAACATTAAAAATGGAAAAATAAATTTTGAAAATTTTCAGTTCAAATCGTGACAATACCCCTTTAAGTCTCTTTGAGAATTTTACACTCAAACTGAGACGTCACCACTTGTAGGTGAAGCACCACAAGCATTGTGCTCAGGGCCGTAGCAGTTTTTTTGAAAGGTAATATCCGAACAACCCGCAATTTCTCACTTATAAAGTCACGTATTTCGCTAAGGAGCAATCACTATTAGGTTTGACGACGTGTTTCGCTAAGGAGCAATCACTATTAGGTTTGACGACGTGTTTCGCTAAGGAGCAATCACTATTAGGTTTGACGACGTGTTTCGCTAAGGAGCAATCACTATTAGGTTTAACGGGGCCTTGGTACGAGCGGGTCTCGAACTCGCAACCTCCCTTTACCACTGAGCTACCGCGAGCTGATAATACGGTTGGTTGTACATTATGTAACGTCCCGCTCGAGAATTTTTTCACTTGGAGACATCAACGGGCTGCAAATTTTAAGTCTATTGTCGGCCTTGAGCAGGGAAGTATCTTTATCGTGTCACACGTACCGTGACACGAGGCCTCGGTTTTTGCGGTCTCATCCGAAGAACCGCTCCATTCAGTCTCCTCCTAGGGCAAGCAAGGGATACCGGGGACCTATTCTAGCTTAGATCCCAACCGGTCGCGGTAGCTCAATGGTTAGAGCGTTCGCTTCGTAACCGGGAGGTGGTGAGTTTGAGCCCCGCTCGTGCCATGACCGCGTCAAACCCATGACGAAAAATAGGTAGTGATTGCTCCTTCGCCAAACGCTCAGCATTAGAAGTGAGAATCATGGGTCTTTCGGATATGTCCTTAAAAACGGAAGTCCCGTGTCACGATAGGCGATGGCACGTTAAAGAACCCTCCCTGTTACGGCCCTGAGCGCTAAGCATAGGTCTAAATTTGTGGTACTTCACTTACAGGTGGTGATGTCTCAATATGATTGAAAAATTCTCGACGGGACGTAAAACAAACAATCAATCAATAAATTTAGATTCCCACAGGATCTGATAATACGGATATCCAGTCTATATTATAACAGTAACTTTTCATCAAGGCATATAGATCAGGTACCACGATACAGCATTAGGTTCCATTTAAAAAAATTCTCAACACCCTACACGTAGGGCGATTATAAGTCTTCCAATATACAAGTTTTAGGCGAAAAGAAAATAGTTTTAACGCGCATCTATCCCTAACTGTATATTATCTACCTATCTCATAAGCAATTATATCGCTTAGGTTCAAGTTTAATATGAAAAGGCTAAGATAACGAACAATATTCAATATCGTAATTCCTATAGAAAATACATATAGGAGAGATGGGCAAACATGGACCCTAGGAGAAGTAAGCATTCCCTGTCCTTTAAATACGGGATACCCAAGTTCGCCGATTAAAAACCAGTAAACCAGATGGTATAAAATTTTACTCTGTATTCTAATATAATCGCATAACCAATTTACATTATTCCAAAGTTCATCCCGAAAATTCTGTATACCAAGATATGCAGAAATGAATTCTGGGAAAAACTGTCATTTTTTTACTCGAATATCAGCTGGGCCCTGGCACTGTACCACTAAAAATGTTTGTGTATAGCAGCAAGCAAATACATAGAATATGCCACTTTTTTTCATTTTTAAACTGAGAATGTCTAGGTTTCTTGTCCATCATCAGTACATTTAGGGTAGGAGATGTAATTTGGAACACTATCAATTTGGGGAGTTAAGGAGAAATTTGTTTAAATCAAAAACAAATTATTTTTATACCATTTGGTTTTATTATTTCCTGTGGGGAACCGCGTCAGAATAGGTCTTGCTTGTGTCGTAAGAGGGAACGTTCTTCGGTTGAGTCCGCAAAAACCGAGGTCCTGTGTCACAGCAGGTGTGGCATGATATAGAATTCTCCCTGCTGAAAGACAGTAAGCGCCGCGAGCTTAGACCTTTTTGCAGCCCTTCACTGGCAATAGTGACGTCTCCATATCAGTGAAATATAAATTCTCAGGCGGGAACAATATACAACCAACCATTCAGTTTACTTTTTTCTCGGCGAACATGAGTACTCTATATTTAGTGCTCAGTATCTCTACTCTTTATAGTAAATTTTATATGATATAGGTCTTCAGGAAACGTTTCAATAGGAACTATAAACCCAACAAGGGATAGAAAGTTTTTCCAAACAATGTATATGTACATGTTGACTTTGTGTGATATAATGTGTTAACAGTGTATCAGCAGTTATTAATGATATTTTCAGGGTTATGCTGAAGGGATAACCATTAGTCATTTCATGGATCAAAATTTATTAAGTATGACAAGAATTTTTGATTTCCTTAAATTTTTTTAAAGAAAATAACAGGTTGTTGAACTTGTCAGTTTTGAGGAAATATCACATACATGGTCCATGGATTGTCCGTCTAGCTTCCCTCTTGGTTTTACGGCTAGGTCATATCCGAAAGACCCGTGATTCTCACTTCTAATGCCGAGCGTTTGGCGAAGGAGCAATCACTACCTATTCTTAGGTTTGACGCAGCCGTGGCACGAGCAGGGCTTGAACTCACAACCTACCGGTTACGACGCGAACGCTTTAACCACTAAGCTACCGCGACCGTAGTGTTTGTGGCTAAAGAGTGTCTACTCTTCAAAAGGGGGCCTCCGTGGCCGAGTGGTTAGAGCATCGCGCTCAAAAGCACAAGGCCTCTCACCTCTGTCGGCGCGGGTTCGTTTTTCGCTTGCGCCGAATATGTGAGAAAGTTTGCCAGTTTTCTTTCGGAAGGTCGGTGGTCTCTTCCCAGGTACATTGTATTTGAGCTCTATCCTCCATCAACAAAAACTGGACGCCACCAGATGAATGAATAATTGAACATTATTAATGAATGCCTGGTTATCTTTAGATCGGGTTCGATGTTATTTTAATTTAAACAACTCTTACTTAATTCGTGTTAAAGCCCCGTAGGGACCCGGGTTAGAATAGGTCCTCAGCACCCCTACCTTGTCGTAAGAGGCGACTAAATGGGGCGCTCCTCCCTGCTCAAGGCCCTGAGCGCCGAGCATAGGCCTAAATTTGCAGCCCTTCACCGGAAATGGTGACGTCTCCATATGAGTGAAAAATTCTCAAGCGGGACGTAAAACAACATACAACCAATCAATTCGTGTTAAAAGCCACCCTTTCTTTACAATCCCAGTGCAAGGTAGGCGAAAGTGAGTAGAGACGCGAGTTTTCATTGAGTGACCAACAAATAATAATTCTATGAATTTGGAAATTCCGAATTCATTTTTGTCCAAATGTTGGAAAAAACAGATGATATATTTATTTACAAGTCCAAGTAAAGATAACTTTCTAATTTTCCTAGGTACATTATTTGTTATTTTCAGAATGGCGTCAAGTTATTTACATTTAAACGGAGATTCGTATACAATTAAAATAAAATAATGTTCCACTGTATTAGATTTGTACAGCAATAACATTGATATGAATTTAATTGCCTACTTACCTTTGAACGTCCAAACAGTTAAGAGCTCATGTCCTTGTGCTAGATGGATTTAGTGTAAATCAGTTTGCGTGACGTCAGCGTATGACGTGACGTAGTACACGTTGATAGCATTTAATTTATTTGCGAAGTCATAAGTGGAATTAAATTGTATTTCGGTCAATCTCTGCACACAATATATTGCAAGTTTGCTCATTTTAACAGTATTTTTTATGTGCTTTTCATCAGGAAACTATCAACAGATCAACGCAGAATTCCTAAAATATGGCGCGGAGATCTATGTCAAAGAGGAAACCAACTCGACTAAAGTTGGGCATTTCAGGCGGACGGAAATGGGATTCCAATAGTTCAGTAAGGGTCAGATAGAATTGATAGTCATGTTTACAATGCTTGCAATATTTCTGTGGATCGGCTACAAAGTTCAAAAATATGTTTACGGAGAGAACTTATGTATGCAGTCAAAAATATGTGTACGGAGAGAACTTATGTATGCAGTTTCTGCTGTATGATCCTGTTATGATTTATCGTAATAGTTAAATGTGCTTATCAATAATAATTACTAATACCTCCCATTTCGACTTTAGATGATTATTATTTTTGTGACCTTTCAATTTATATAATGTTCGTTTTTATATTGCCCTTGTTTTACATGTTAAGCGCTTTAGAGTAATTATATAATTAGATAAGGCGCTATATAAAAATAGTATAATAATAATAATAATAATCATATAAGTTCACATGTACATTAAGGGCAGTTATGTATTTAGATTGATTGTATGTCATCTTACGTCACATTCTAGAATTTTTAGGTCACCTGATTTAACTCAAGTGGCCTATTGGTTATGCGTCTGGCATCGTCCGTTGTGTGAACATTTTTAACTTCTTCCTAACTACCCTTCGAATTATTTTCAAATATGCTACGATATTTCTGCATATCTGTAAGAAAAAGAAGTTGATGTTACATGGGTTTTGTACAATTTCGTCTAAAGTCAGCATTTCGTAAATTTTATGGTCGTTATAACGATCTAGTTTGCCAGTACAACTTTCCATTAGGTCAAATGCAGTCTGACGTGTTTCATACCAATGGCAAATAAAACTCCCGATTGTCTACCCTAAAATCCAGGAGGCGCTCTTACCGATTAAGTTCAATACTCTTCTCGCCCCCGTGACACGAAAGATCGAACTTGAATTTTGACGTCTGCCTAAATCATCTATCTTGTTACTTTCACACGTGAAAAGAGAGCTCATAGAAAAGTCTGTTAGATATGCTTCGTGTATTCATCCGAATTTCCTCGGTAAATGTCAATCGCGTTTAACTGCGTTTAGTTTTATTATAATAAATATATACTTAAGTCATTACTTTTTTCAGACTTGAAGCTTATGACAGAAACGATAATTTTGGTGGCGGTGAAAAAGTTGAGAGAGAGAGAGAGAGAGAGAGAGAGAGAGAGAGAGAGAGAGAGAGAGAGAGAGAGAGAGAGAGAGAGTATGAAATGAAAGTCTCCAAGTACGATCAATTTAAAGATATCAACAAAGACACCTAGTTCACATCAGTTAAAGAAGCAATTTGGGGAAAATAGGAAAAAGCGTTGATGACCATGTGTTTGTCTGTTTCTTGTTTTACGCCACACTCAACAATTTTTTCAGTTATCTGGTGGCGTCCAGTTTTTGTAGGTGGAGGAGAGAACCCAGATACACGGGAATAGATCACCGACCTTCCAAAGGTAAACTGACAAACTTTCTCACGCATGTCGGCGCGAGCTCACGCCGACTTGAGGTGAGAGGCCTTGTGATTTTGAGCGCAATGCTCTAACCACTCGTCCCCTGATGACCGAAATATATATATATATATATATATATATATCAGCAAGTTTCTGAAATGTGTACGATCTGAATTGCATGCCCAAAAGTGTGGCATTTTTGTGTCTAAAACAAATCCATATTTGGCTGCATCGCCTGATGCTATCATTGATGATGACACATTGGTTAAAAGTAAATGTCCTTACACAGCAAAAAACAAAGAAATATCAGAAGAATGTCGTACCTTCAAAATGTGAATGATTCTGGAACTTGACAAATCGCATGATTACTATTACCAAATTCAAGGACAACTGTTCTGTTCAGGTAGAAAGATATGTATTTTTGTTATTTACACTTTAAAAGACATGAAGACAATTATTACAGTGCAGAGAAACAACTCTCTCATAGAAATTATGCTCCAGAAATTAGAGACATTCTTCAATTCCCGTTTTAAGAAATCTGTTTTAAACAGATTTTATTATCAAGTAAATGCTGAATAAATCTTTCAATACCTAATCCACTTGTAGTATCGGTAAACATTTGACATACATGCAAATTTTCACCTACTGAATTTGATTGATTATTTGTTTTACGTGCCGTCGAGAATTTTTCACTCATATTGAGACATCACCAGCTGTAGGTGAAGTACTACAAATTTAGACCAATGCTTACCGCCCAGAGCCGTAGCAGTGAGGGTTCTTTAACGTACCAACGCCTACCGTGACACGGGACCTCCGTTTTTAAGGTCATATCTGAAAGACCCGTGATTCTCACTTCTTAATGCCGAGCGTTTGGCGAAGGAGCAGTCACTACCCATTTTTTCGTGTTAGGTTTGACGCACGAGCGGGGCTCGAACTCACGACCTTCCAGTTACGAAGCGAACGCTCTAATCACTGAACTGCTGCGACCGGTCATTTAGTAGTAAAATAACATATTTTTGTAAAGCTTTATATAAGTATAGGCTGTGTGGGTCCATTTGTGTTTTAAAAACATATCTTATTTTTTATACTGCTGCGGAATATTAGGATGGAAAATAGGAAATATTATTCCGTAGCCCGTGGGGTTAGTGATACTTTTAATTAATGGTTAGTTGACCGATAAGGTTCGTGGGCCTTTTGTTCATTCATATATGTGCTTTACGTTAAGTACCACAGAAAACTAGAAGAATGGGAACAGCCTTTTCCTTCAAGACCCTAAGGTTTATTACATCACTATGACGAGAAAAATAACGGCATCCGTATCGTTCAAACGTTTCGTGACCGACCGCGAAGAGACATATATACCAATTCACTGGGACCAAAGCTACCGATGAAAAGAAAATACAGAAAATGTAAATGCATAGTAAAAATTTCATTGTCTCCGGACTATTTTGGCTGGTTGGTTGTTTGTTTATTATACGTCACATCGGAAATTTTTACTCATTCATTGAATACTATTAGTTAACTGTATCTTAGCCTTTTCATATTGAGACATCACCAACTTTAGGTGATAGAACCACAAATTTAGACCTATGCTTAGCGCTCAGGGTCGTAGCAGTGAGGGTTCTTTTACATGCTAACGCTTGTCGGAACCTCCGATTTTAAGGTCATACGCGAAAGACCCGTGATTCTCACTCCTAAGTGCCGATCGTTTGACGAAGGAGCAATCACTACCGATGTTTGTGTCTTTGATTTGACACGGCCATGGCACGAGCCCGGCTCGAACTCACGACTTCCCGGTTACAAAGGGAACGCTTTACCACGGACTATGGTTTGTTATATCCTGCTCAATAATTTTTCACTCATACGGAGACGTCACCATTGCCGGTAAAGGGCTGCAAAATTTAGGCCTATGCGAAATGATGATTTATATATTCACTGAATTTTGTCGACTGCCTTTAATCAGATGTTCTATTTTCTACGGCGCTATTCTATTTTTACAGCGTTTCCATCGATACCGATGAATATAAAATGGCAACAATATATAATACTTTCACACCTGTCGATCAAACGGCACAAAGTTCGAACTTGATCTGTAGTTTGCCAATCTTAAACTACTCTGCAACTTTCAAATGAGCCACAAATATAACGGGGGGGGGGGGGGGGGGGGAGGAGTCTGAAATACCAATGGGGCAGACGGAGAGGAAACCTATAGTCCCCATCGGTTTTACAAACCGGTAGGAGACTAATAAATATCAAAGCGTTTCTTTTTCGAAATAGCATATTATACTCATTATTTTCCCGTGTTAACAATGTAAGCAAAAACCCGCGAAAAGCTAAAGATAGTCGATTCCGTGCGAGCTAGAATGAAAGGAACCTTTATTGTACCGCTCCATGAAAACTATTTCGCACAAAGCGTTCAGCATTCTGTGTAAGCCGTGCAGCAATCCTGGCAAGAAGCGTTCCGTAATAGTGGGGTGTAGCGCGCTTCAAGGTCAGAAACAGTTGGATAGGGTATTCCGTACGCAGCAATGCACAACAGTTACGAAGAATTGCGAACAAAATGTAATGAAATTAATTTCCTTAGATTGATTGATTGATTATTTATTGCTTTTCGCCACACTCAACAGTTTTTCAGTTATCTGGTCGCGTCCAGTTTTCGTTGGTGGAGGAGAGAACCCAGATACAATATACCTGGCAAGAGACCACCGACCTTCCGCAAGTAAACTGGCAAACTTTCTCACAGATTCGAACACGCGCCGACAGAGGTGAGAGGCTTTGTGATTTTGAGCCCGATGCTCTAACCACTCGGCCACGGAGGCCCCCTCTAATTTCCTTAGATAATCATGTGTATGTATATTTGTAGTTGTCGGAACTAGAGGAAATATTCATAGAAGCTGCAGAGTTTGGAGATTTCCCAACCATCAAATCACTGTTGAAAGAACAGGGGAAGGGACAGCAAGCGTTTTCTGTGGACTACACTGATATCGTTGGCCGTACACCACTTCAGCTGGCAGTTGCCAACGAACATTTAGAGGTTTGTATAAATATTTCATAGACCATACAAAAATTATGTTTAAAAGTACACATTTAAATGTCTTTATGACAGTACGATCTTGTAGGTGATTTGTATGTCCTTTAGATCGAAGATGTGGGCCATTTTGGCCTCTCAACATGGATATATACATTTTCAAGATTTTTGTTGTTGTTTGTTTTGTTTTGTTTTTTTTTTAAATATTGCCATTTCAACTGGATAACAATAAATCACTATATGAACTTCAAATTGATAACATAAAAAGACATATTTACTAGAATAACTTTAATAAATCGATATGGAAACATTAATCATGCTTTACGTAAATGAACGGAATACAGTTCTAGCCTTTATAAACTATCATCAGTCAACAAATTTTTACATTAACTCCTTTATCCAGAATCATCCTAATTATTAAAGCAAGTCGTCTGAAAAAATGATGTTTGACTTCCAAGAAAGTGGGAGTGTCAACATTCCCTGGGGACAGCACTGCTCTTTAAGCTTTGACAATACTTCCAGCAGTTAAGAAACACGCTTTGACGGTCAAATGATGCTTTACCATTTTCGCTAGTATTGTCCCCATAGGGATCTGTGTTAGAATAGATCCTCAGTACCACTTGCTTGTCGTAAGAGGCAACTAATATATAAATAGTTCATGTAGTTGAGGGTAATATTGAAAATTTTCACCCCGAGAGGTTGACAATGGTTTTTCGAGGGGTAGCCGAGGTTGACAATGGTTTTTCGAGGGGTGAAAATTTTCAATATTACCCTCAACTACATGAACTATTTAATTTATTATACTGAATGTCTGTTTTATCATGCTGAATGATATTCTGAGTCCGAATAGATACATAAAACAATCTCAAACTTTCGTTCAACTCCTGCTTGGAATAACTTTCAAACTCCGAACTTTTGTTTCTCTCTGCTAAAAACTTCCGAAATAAGTTCACGGACCTTTTCACTGTCCTTTGCGTGCTTTTTGAGTTCTTTTCTTCAAGTAGTCTTTGTATATCATTCTCATTCACGTTTGCAAACATGTTGTCGCTATCGTCTGTTGACGTTTAATGAATCAATGTAATGCGATATTTTGAATATCAACCACAATCAGCGTAATAGTTGCGTGAATTACAAACGCTCAAGCGACGGCGTCTAGCAATCTACGGCGAACTGTACGCGCATAAATTTGACGCATGTGATATTTTTTAGAATATCTCCCGTCGTTAAGTAATACTTCCCGTTGCTAGATAATATCACCCTGGAGGGCGTGGCTTTCTGTCCTCAGAGGGGAATAGTATGTTTTTACAAATGTTTCTCGGCCAATCAGATCGGAGTATTTTACATGAAAGTATAATAATAGCAGGTGTGGCACGATAAAGATCCCTCCCTGCTCAAAGGCCATAAGCGCCGAGTATAGGCCTAAGTATTGTAGCCCATCACCGGTAATAGTGACGTCTTCATATGAGTGAAATATTCTTAAGAGGGACATTAACCAATAAACAACTAACCAATTGAATTGAATTGCAACTGTTTATACTGAGTATAACCTTTTTTAAGCAAAGCTTTAAACTATGATTTTGTCAACCGAATAACGCATCAAAGCTCGTAAATACGTGGAAAGATCATGCAAATTGACAGTTTCCAAGATCGCGCATGCTAAATGAAAGATTTCATTTTTGTTAATGAAAGATACGTTAATGGGTGTTTTCCAAAAGTAATGATATTGAAGTTCTCCATGGTACGAGATAAAATTTTTTTTACCTTGGTAAAGCCGATAACAAGCAAGGTATGCACGCATAGCATCTAATGGAATTTCATCAGTGGTGTACAGGAATCAGTCCTACCTGGTGTACTACAGAAACGAAAGGTACGTCAAGTTTTTATCAACGCACAACGCTTTAATGATGATATTTATATTAAAGCAAAACAATCCAAACCATTTTACAATTTAATGGTCGTCAAATCAACCCCCAAAGACCAGTTTGCCGTCTATAATTCAAAATATTTCAGTATTAAAATGATTTTTGTAATCAATATTTATGAAGTTTAAGGTGTACAGGAGCATTATTTGAGTTTAATCTTCTGAATGGCTGGTTGATACTATCTAACGTAATTATAGAAATAAAACTGTCTCCAGAGTACGTTAACCTCCCTTGTGATATTAAAGATGCACACAAGTAAATGAAACTAAGTACTGTGAACTTTGAAGGAAAGGTATTCGAAAGGTATTAGACGTTGTGTATGTATTCTGCAAACCAATTTCTATTTGTATATGTAAAATGTCTACTGGAGTCGCTAGTATCACCATTGTCGTGAATATTTGTCGCCTCAAATCATATACAAGAGTATATACATGCATATGTATATTGATTTATTCGCAAACGGTACTCGTTGCGATAGTGTTTTTCTCTCGGCGATTTGAGAATTTCACAGTATCCGTGTTACATGTACATTGTATCATTATTATGTAAAATGAAATACATATTAACAATTATGGTATCCATATTTCATACACTGATAACTTGAGCAACCTGGTATTGAACCTGAGCCTCCCGCTCATAAAGCGATCGTTCTACCCACTGAGCTACCGCGGGGCAATCCGCATTAAAACCTGTGGCAAGAGGAAGGTATTTCGCTGAATTTTCATCCCACCTAACCGTAATGCACCTGGTTGTAAACGCTCCCTGGATGAGAACCGATGGTGGTAGTGACTTGGGTATAAGTTCGGTTTCCATAAAGGAACGCGTTATCAAATGAACGATGTAATTATCTACGTATACCCAACTTTTGAATCAGTCAGACTTGCAGCATAATTCCAGATCTGGAGGTCCGAATTCGATTATCGATTCCAGAGTCCCGTCAAGCAATAGACTAGTTAACTGACTGACGTCTAAAAATGAGGGGAAAATTCTTGAATGGGACTTAAATCAACAGACAAACAGAACATTTCGTTAAAATTATTAATTGCATTTGATTCACTCGTATCGAGACCATACTAGATACATATTTAGGCATAGTGTCAAATATAAACCAGGAGAATGTGGCTAAGCCTACCACGTTATCAGAAATTAATTAGGATTTCCATTCAGGACAATGATAAAATATTTAAAACATTTCCACTTCTTTATAATGGACGACGAACCAATTTCATCAATAGAGTTTAATATTAATCCATTTTGGAAAATAAAAAGGTTGCTGGATTTTTATATGGAGACGAATAGTGTGTAACAGAAAATATGAATATACGTGTAGGATTTCATTCACGTTAACCAAGCACTATTCCTCGAAGTGGAAGAGGAACAATAACGATAAGTTGCGGACCTGTTGCAAAGTGAAAATAAATATCCATAAACTGCATGATAGACGTGTACCATTCGCTACATACGTGTAATTACACTATAATTTTAATGTGATGTCTCTATTTATGTATTTAGTAACAACATATGGTATCCATATCGGTGAAAAATTCCCGAGTGGGACGTTAAACAGCTGACATCTTAACCGTTAAGCATCACATTTTGAGTATAGTCACGTAGTTTCCTGCTAAGAGTTTAAATATTCATTTAGTAGATAGTCATTAATTTCTTATTTTTTATCGGAATGTTCATTATTTTCTTCTTTAATGACCGGAAACTTGAGAGAATTGTGCAGTGTTGTGTTTAACATAAAAAACAAAGTAAAGAATACGAAAGTTTGTTTACCTAAAAAAAATATTCAGATGGTAGAATTGATATGGTATTTCTATTCTCTGTAGACCAACGATTTTTTCCATGGAAAAACAAAACATAGAGAGTGAAACCATACTTCAACAGAAGTCACTACAGAGATCGAAGAGAATAAAGCATCAAGACAGCTTCGAGCTTCAGGTTAAATAGGGTCCAATGACCCCGCTGTCATATAAAAGAGGCATAATATTGCATTTAGATAGCAAATAACTGCATGTAAAATAGACCAGCGCCGGAATTCAGTATTCAGTGTCACAGTATGATATAAATGCACGAAATAAGAATTGATGACAATATTTATATCATGTATACATGTATATCAAGGATGGTTCCCAATTTCATTGTACTCTGTCACGCAGTCTGTATATTATTTCACTCAGTTTCATTCGTATTGTGAGCATCAATTTCATGTTGATGTGATATAAAAGTTATAGAATTGCCAATCACACGTTTTTGTTAATGTGTTTTGATCTTAGAATCCATTAAATGATTAGAAGTAGAAATACCATTTTATAAATTCCCTCTCTCTCTCTCTCTCTCTCTCTCTCTCTCTCTCTCTGTGTGCACGCACGCGCGTGTGTTGTGTGTGTGTCGCCCAAAATGGGAACTTGCTTCAGATGCGCAAGCCATAAAATGGGAACCTCAAAAAAGATTGGGAACTCGAATCAGGTCCGCCATCTTTCTTGATTTGGAAATGATAAAATAAGGGGCATAAAACCTAATAACATTTTAAAAAAAATAGCATGTCCCATTTTGGGGGGTTTTCATCAGTAATACGATTACTCAGATGCAGTGTGAATTGAAACTACGATCTTCGCTTACACACCATGACGATACATACATTATCAGTGCATATGTAAAATTCAACGGAAGTTCAAACTTTCGAGACGAAAAGCCACGAAACGTAATATATGTGTCAAAAACAAAGTGGTTCAGAGTGAAGACTCCCCCAGAATTTGAAAAAGAATGGGTTTGGATGAATTAACCCAGAAAAGGGTAGGTTACCTATTTTTTCCTATCATTTGAATTGAGAACAGATGTTCTAACCCGCGTACCAGTCCGTCGAGGATATTTTAGCTTAGTTTACAATGAATAATTATAAGTTTGCTGTCGATCTATAATATGTAAATGTAAAAAAAAAAAATGTAGGATATTTCTACATACATAAAATCGGTAACAAATTTAAAGTACTTGTATATTAAGCCACCCTAACCCAACCCACAGCAGCTTTGAAAAATTCATTCTTGAAGTATATATTCAATGATTGATTTACTGATTTTATTGATTTATTTTATTTTTGGGGTTAAGTCATTCCACCTAACCGTTATGTACATGGTTGTAAATACTTCTTTAATAAAAAACGAGGGTGCTAGTGATTTCGTTATAAGTTCGGTTTCCATAAAGCAACGCGTTATCAACTGAACCATGTAATCACTTATTTACCCAACTTTAAATTCAATCATATTTACAGTACAATTGCTAACCTGGAGTTCTGAGATCGATTATCGATTCCAGAGCCCCGTCAAGCAATTGTTTTGCGTGATTAGAGGTGGAAATACGCTAGGCATTGGCAAAATAAAGAACCCTCACTATTAAGGCCGTAAGCGCCATGTTTCGGTCTAAACTCATGGTACTTTATTTATGACGTCTCAACGTGAGTGAAAAATTCTTGCATGGGACTTAAATCAACAAACAGCAGATTTTTGTTAAAATAAAATATTAATTGAAAGTAATGATGCCATTACTTGCATTTAATTTACTCATATCGAGATCACACACACACAGACACACACACACAGATATATATATATATAGTGTCAAATATAAACCAGGGGAATGTGGCTAAGCCTACCACGTTATCAGAAATTAGTTAGGATTTATTTCCATTCAGGACGGTAATAAAATATTTAAAACATTTCCTCTTCTTTATCATGCACGAAGAACCAATTCATTAGAGTTTAATATTAATCTATTTTGGAAAATTAAAAGGTTGTTGGATTTTTATATTGAGTCGAATATGATGTAGCACTCAGTTATGTCAACCAAGCACTATTCATGGAAATGGAAGAAGACCAATAACGATAAGTTGCGAAGTGAAAATAAATATTAAAATTTTTATGTATTGATAGGAACTATCATTCACAATACACAAAACAAAATATACTTGTTTTGATATGTCAATACATTTTGAGCATAGTCATGTAGTTTCCTGCTGAGAGTTTAACATTTCCTTATTAGTAGACGGTCATTATTTCCTTATTATTTATTGGAATGTTTATTTCTTTTTAATGCATAAGCGCCTGGGTCAAGATTATTGAACTATGACCTGTAAGTAAACAATGGAAGAAATTCCAACCATTAATAAATATTTCTCTCCAATCTACATCATATCTCGTTTTACATTTTTTCATGTTTCAAGAAGCTTAACTACATGTGTCATTACCACAGATTACTAATTTATCTACGTTTTTAAAAAATATCCAAATAATTATTATTATAATATAAAACGATACAACATAGATTGGAGAGAAATATTTATTAATGGTTGGAATTTCCTCCATTGTTTACTTACGGGTCAAAGTTCCATAAGCTTGACCCAGGCGCTTATGCATTAAAAAGAAATGAACATTCCAATAAATAATAAGGAAATAATGACCGTCTACTAATAATGAAATGTTAAACTCTCAGCAGGAAACTACATGACTCAAAATGTGGTGGTTAACGGTTTCGGTAACTTATTGACAGATCTAAATAAGTATATTTTGTTTTGCGTATTGCGAATGATAGTTCCTATCAATACATAAAAATTTGAATATTTATTTTCACTTCGCAACGGGTCCGCAACTTATCGTTATTGTTCCTCTTCCATTTCAATGAATAATGTTTGGTTGATATGACTGAAATCCTACATGTATCTTCATATTTTATGTTACATCATATTCGACTCCTTATAAAAATCCAACAACCTACTTCTTCTGTCAGTTTAAAAATTTCACTACCTGCTCAATATTTTCCTTCCACTCAATTGTTGTTTTAAAGAAATAATTTTTAAAAAGTATAGGCACTAGGAAGAGGGGGCTTGTGGCCCATTTTTAAAAAAAAGACAGTTATCTGTGTTTACTTTGTAATGCAAATCAAATATATATTGGGCGCGTACCCCACTCCCACTTTTTAACAGTAGCAGTGAATTAGAAGACTGTAAGCATTTGCGTCCTGAAAGAGTATTTAACCCCAACCCTCCTCCCCCACGGAGTGGGTAAATGAATATTGGGGATTATTTTTCATATGAGGCAGTATAAGATTTCCACAACACCCCCTACAAATTAGGAATTTTGTTGTTTTTGGGTAGTCAAGAAATTTTGGGATACCAACTTTCCACCCCACCCCTCACAAATGTAGTATATGCCAAGCAAATGGCAAATTCTGTTCTCACTCCCATAAATTATATTTAGGCATGTATCATAATTTTTCAAAGAGAACAGCCAGAAGATTGTTGGTTTGTTTGTGCCAGTTTTTTTTTTAATCATTTGAATTAAACAACATTTGAGAGGAGGGACACTATGAAGCAGGTCGTTTAATTTCTAATCTAAATTGAAGGAAAAAGAACCTCGAGGAGAAAAATTTGGTACGAACCGGCCCTTCAACTATGTCACCCCTTCGTTCAATTCTGGTTATCTGTTTTATTGTGTTGTCATTTCCTTTACTGTTGAATTGTTTTGGAATTCATAAAACCTTGATGATTCAATTTTAAAAACTCGAGACATCCGCTGGGATTTACATATCCATTGCATCTTTCGGAACTCGAGATTAATTCGGATAGCCCGTATTCCTACCCAACGTCCTTGATTAGAGACTCTCGACAGAAAAAAATATGCAACAAATAGACAGCTGTCATTAGAAGATTTTAATCATTAAAAAAGAATTACCGGGAGTGAAAGGGGTTCGAAAACTGACTGGTAAGCTGTGTAAATAACTTTTAATCGAAAAACAGCTAGTTCTCCAGGGGCACGAAAAAGGGTAGATTGAGGTACAAGTCTTGTTTTATATATTATTAATCGGTGGGATAAGACACTTTCTTTTAAACTTTTTGATATTTTGTGGTAATTACAAATATAGTTAAGCTTCTTGAAACATAAAAAATGTTTTCAAAAATGTAAATCGAGACAATATAGATTTATTCATGGTTGTAATTTCCTCTATTGTTTAGATATAGGTCAAATGCAATATCCTTGACCCAAACGTTAATGTTTTAATGGCCAGAAACTTCAAAGAATTGTGTATTGTTGTGTTTATCAAGCAGAACAAAGTAAAGAACAGTTAAACACAAAAGTTTATCCTTAAAAAGTGTACTCGGATGGTAGAATTCATACGGTATTTCTATTCTCTGTAGACCAACGATTTTTTCCATGGAAAAACATAACATAGAGAGTGAAACCATACTTCAACAGAAGTCACCACAGAGATCGAAGAGAATAAAGCATCAAGACAGCTTCGAGCTTCAGGTTAAATAGGGTCCAATGACCCCGCTGTCATATAAAAGAGGCATAATATTGCATTTAGATTGCAAGTAACTGCATGAAGATAGACTAAAGCCGGAATTCAGTTTCACAGTATGGTGTAAATGCACGAAATAAGAATTGATGACAATATTTATATCATGTATACATGTATATCAAGGATGGGCACAAGATATTATTTCACTCGGTCCATTCGTATCTCATGTTAATGTGGTATACAAGTTATTAAACTGCCAATCACTGATTTTTGTTAATGTCGTGTCTTGATCTTAAAATCCATTAAATGAGTAGAATGAGAAAGAACATTTAATAAATTTTATTTGCGTGCATTTAAATGTGTGTGTGTGTGTGTGTGTGTGCGCGTGTGTGTGTGTGTGTGTGATATTAATGTGTGTGTGTGATCAGTGTGTGTGTGACTGTAATCATTGATACCAAGATTAAAATGCAGTAAGGAATCTTTTATATACCATTGGCCAGGATGAATGTCGAAGGCGATATTGATATTTGTTTGAAATTATAATGTATACGTATACTTTATGAAAATGATTTGAAATGCATCTATGCGAAGATGTGCGAAAGTGAAACGCGGTTACACGATAAAAAATTGGGACAGTTGTGATTAAACTATATTTTATAACGAATTAAGATCCGCTTTGACCTCCATCTAGGAAGCAAAGATATTAACAATAAAGGAGAACCAAATTCGTATAATTTGAAAATAATTTGCGAATTCTTTTGATTTAACATATACTATGATATACAAACATCTACAGTGGACGGGGCTTTCCATATGGAAAGCAGATCACTGTAACAATCGTTCCTTTCTAGATTGGCATAGATACTTCTTGGGGACTGTCCGGATGTTAAAACTTTTGGCGACTTATAAATTCAAGATGCGGCAATTTTTCAAGACGGCCACTTTTGCATATACAGAGACATGTTACATTTAGCAATAAAATTTCAAAGACTTGTCCTATTTGGTGTCAAATCATGCACTTTTATACACTCTGTAGACACGACGTATTATTGTACGACGATGCTTGTCCGTTCGAGGTTTTCTGTTTTTAATTCTATTTCTGTCACATATTACGCTCAGACTCCCTATCTTGTCTTGTCTACAGTTTATAAGCAACATGATTATTGATCATCCATACATTTTAGACATTTTAATCCAGTACTATCTTTTAACTAAACGGGGCCTCCGTGGCTGAGTGGTTAGATCACCTCTATCGACGCGTGTTCGAATCTCGGCCGCGGCGTTATGTGAGCAAGTTTGCCAGTTTACTTGCGGAAGGTCGGTGGTCTCTTCCCAGGTACATTGTATCTGGGTTCTCTCCTCCACCTACAAAAACTGGACGCCACCAGATAACTGAAAAATTGTTGAGTGTGGCGGAAAGCAATAAATAATCAATCAATCAATAATCAATCTAACTAAACAAAATAAAATAGTTGAGTTCTGCTGGATTCCTAGTCATAATGGTATCTATGGTAACAACAAAGGAGACAAAGAGGCAAAAATTGCACTACAAAATGATATTGTACATTTTAAAATCCTTACTCAGATTTAGAATATATCATAAAACTATATGTAAATGATCTTTGGCAAATATATTGGGATTTCTGTGACAGAAGTAAACTTTATCATATTCAAAACAAAGTAAACAAATCGTGTAACATCGTAATGAAACGCCAGGGCGAAGTTATTATTTCAAGAATACACATCGGACATTCAAAATTAACACATTCTTATTTATTAAACAGAGAACTTCAACCTGAATGTATATCTTGTGACTGTCCATTAATTACACAACACATTCTTTTGGAATGTAGTGATTTTACGCCCACACGAAATAAACTTTTTAATAATGTGCAATCAATGCATGAACTTTTTACAAATGTTGACTCATATTATTATAAAATATTTACAGGAATGCGACTTTTACAGAAAAATGTGTTACTTTATATATAACTTATTCATATACACAAAATGATCTGTATTTTTATCTGTTTAGTCCGTCGTATGGGACGATAATGGGTTCCCCCTGCCAAGGATTACAGCCACCCCCCCACCCACCCCCCCCCCCCCACCTTGCACGTAAAAGATCGTTCCTTTGATTTTCGAAAAAGAGTAGGTTCAGGGAAACTCCAACTTTTAAAACCAAACATATTTCAGTTGCTTAACCGCCGTAAAATGGCTGAAATATTGCCAAGTCGGCGTAAAACCCCAATCAATCAATCAACATATTACGCTGAAAGTTGCCGTGTAACTTCTCCGTGAGTCACACTACACCATGTTGCAATTTTGATCCATTTAGACCTTCCTTACTCGAGTTTTACCACTTTATTTGAAATTTAATGATATCCGGAGGGTACATGATTTGTACAGCTAACTCCTCTAATTTTCAAATGAGGATCTTGTTCTACAGAGTATTTGTGGACATTGAAGATGAACGTGTGGCAAGGATTTTGATTTTATTTAATTTCTGAGACAATTGCAGGTTGTTGAACGTAATCAGTGTAGAGGAAATGTTACAAATTGAATACATGATTTGTCCGTCTAACTCCTCCCACAGTTTTTGAGTTAAGGTCTTTGTAAATAACTTGAAGATGTGTACATTGCAGGGAGTTTGACTTTCAAAAATTTTCTAATTTACATTGATGGAAAAAAGTTGTTGATCGTGGCCAACTAAACAAAGAACGGAGTTATTGTTCATTTCAGCAAAATAAAGAAGGACGAAGTGATTATTGAAAGACGTTTTCTAACTTTAAGTTACTTGACAGAGAATTCAGCCTGAATGCATTTCTTGTGACTGTCCATTAACGTTATATCGCTGGGTTTTTTTTGTTGTTGTTGTTGTTGTTTTTTTTGTATTTGTTTTTTTTTTTTTTACAATATAGTGATTTTTAACCGGTGCGAAATAAGTAATAGTAAAGAAAATAGTAAAGTACAATCAATGCAAGAACTTTTTACAAATATTGACAATCATATTATTATACAATTTTATCAAGAATGCATGTTTTACAGAAAAATCTTAATACCTTTATAATATAACTGTTTTATATACGATTTTTTAAACCTGTTTATATGTTGTTAAATTTTATGTCCATCGGTTGGGACGTTAAAAGGTGCCCCATGTCAAGGATCACACTCCCCTCGGCACGTAAAAGATCGTTTCCCTGATTTTAGAAAATGAGTAGGCTCACTGGAAGCCGTCGGGGAATCTTCAAAACTCAATCGCCGTAAAATGGCAGGAATAGTACCAAAAGAACGAGTAAGATCGTTTTTATTTATTTCATATACTTACTTCATGAATTAGGGGCCTCCGTGGCCGAGTGGTTAAAGCATTGCGCTCAAAATCACAAGGCCTCTCCCCTCTAGTCGCTCGCGCCGATATATGTGAGAAAGTTTGCCAGTTTACTTTCGGAAGGTCGGTGGTCTCTTCCCGGATACATTGTATCTGGGTTCTCTCCTCCACCTACAAAAACTGGACACCACCAGATAACTGACAAATTGTTGAGTGTGGCGGAAAACAAACAATACTTCATGAATTACAGGCTAAATTAGCTGATGGCGTTTTTATGTGTGAAAAATTCTCGAATGGAACGTGAAACGAGATACAAACGAAACATGAAGCGCCTTATTTTCAGATGCGGAGGACATATTTCGATATATATTGTATTTATGTTCGTCAGTCCCATGAATCCATAACAGTACATGTAACACACATTTTCATTGATGGTTTGTTTGTTTTACGTCCCGTCAAGAAATTTTCACTCATATTGAGAAGTCACCAGCTGTAGGTGAAGTACCACAAATTTAGACCTATGCTTTGCGCTCAGGGCCGTAGCAGTTAGACGGAACCTCCGTTTTTAAGGTCATATTCGAAAGATTCGTGATTCTCACTTCTAAATGCCGAGCGTTTGGCGAAGGAGCAATCACTACCTATTTTTCGTCTTAGGTTTGACGCGGCCATGGCACGAGCGGGGCTCGAACTCACGACCTCCCGGTTACGAAGTGAACGCTCTAACCACTGAGCTACCGCGACCGGTCTACACGCCTTGAAGGGATAGGAATGATGATTTACTTAAATGCAAATCAAATAAATGACAGTAGTAAACAATCATATTATATACCATCACAATATATACACTAGGGACATATTATATACCATCACAATATATACACTAGGGACATATTATATACCATCACAATATATACACTAGGGACATATTATATACCATCACAATATACACACTAGGGACATATTATATACCATCACAATATATACACTAGGGACATATTATATACCATCACAATATATACACTAGGGACATATTATATACCATCACAATATATACACTAGGGACATATTATATACCATCACAATATATACACTAGGGACATATTATATACCATCACAATATATACACTAGGGACATATTATATACCATCACAATATATACACTAGGGACATATTATATACCATCACAATATATACACTAGGGACATATTATATACCATCACAATATATACACTAGGGACATATTATATACCATCACAATATATACACTAGGGACATATTATATACCATCACAATATATACACTAGGGACATATTATATACCATCACAATATATACACTAGGGACATATTATATACCATCACAATATATACACTAGGGACAAAACACCAGTTCAGGAAATGTGATTAGAAAAAGTAACATTTTTACATTATGCACCCGAGTTAATACAATAAGGATGATTGTTCCTGAGTAATAATTGTAAAGAACTAATAAATGTTTAATATGTTCGTACCGATAATGAATTAATTCACTGGCCATACTATAAATGTGTCGGCTCTTGTTAACATTGTTGATTTGTTTAATAATTTTTCTAATTCTGATGGTATGATATGCCTTTTTATGCCATAGACATGATTAAGTCATAATGTCTTGTCATCTCAAATAATACAAGTAAAATTTTCACTAAGCCTGTTCTCGCCAACCCATGGTGAAAATCAATATAAGTGACGTCATTTTATGTATGATAACAGTTAATTGCTTAGTTTAATACGCCAACGTAATATATCTTGTACTTACGAGATATTTTCTACTAGGAAGACGTTTTAATTTAAAGTGGTAGCAAGTTTCTTGTAAATTCGATGTTTTATTGATATTTTTGAGATAATTCTATTGGTATTTAAAGATATTTTCTCATACATTTTTTAAGTACTTTCAATTTTTTTCTCTCGTAAATTCTAGATAAACTGGTTTCATTAAGATTTTTTTCTGGTAATTTCGAGATCTATTGTAATAAGATTTCTTCTGGTAATAAGAGAAATAATCTCGCAATTGTGAGATCTTTTCTCGTAATTATGAGGAAATTTACCGTGAAAATGATCCAGAAACAAATATTTTAGAAAATTTCTATGAATTCATTGTAAAAGCTAAGACGTAATCTTGATATCACACAACTGAAAACACTCAATACACTATATATGTTTTCTAAAACAAAAAGATATGATACATAGTTGCATGTATCTAGTGTTACAAAAGGACGCAAAAGTCCATTTTCCATGTTGTAGAAATCTGGATGTAAATATTTTCAAAATTATTTCGATGTTATAAGTAAAGATTTGTATGATCTTTATTACGTCAAGATTTTGTGATGTTCTTTCTTACAAAGCCAAGTTTGTAGCAAAGACACTCGCGTGGAATGAAGCCCGTGACTGCTGCGTGTATCTCCATAGTTCCTAGTTTACATTTCACAACATCCTTTCTGGTTATGGTACTACCGTTTTGCTGATTTTAGGAAGCATGAACTTAGTACAACTTCCTAAATCATCAGACACAGCGCATATAGATATGTAGCGTGCAACGGTCTGAACACGCTCCTCATTGCTTTTAAAACTTGCGTGATCAAGAGACAGAGAGAGACTCTACCATATCACTAGAAAAGTTAGCTCACTAGCGAGGCAGTATAAGTTCTCTATGTACTGTCTGCTACACTCCCCCCGTTCAGGAAAGCTTCATCCTGAAGCTTAGCTTCTCTCTGGATGTTTGGCACCTCTTCAACCGTCGTTTCCGGAGGAAACCACGACCCTACATGGACACAAAGTCCCAGAGCTCCGAAGAGACTCTACCTGAAGCAGGCCTCCTACCAAACACCAGTCACTATGCTGCCATTATTTTGTAGCGTGCAGCGGACTGAATATGCTCGCCGTTGCTTAACTTGGGTGATCAATAGAGAGACTCTACAACTTCACTAAAAAAGCTAGCTCACTAGCGAGACAGTAGAAGTTCCCTATATACTGTCCGCTACAGATATATTGCAAAGGACTTGTGCGAGTCGCATTATACCCTCATCTTTCTTTGATACATTACAGACAAAAGAAGATGTCCACTGGAACATAAAATGCTATATCCAAAGTCAATTCCAATTATAGAAAGATGTTTCGTTAAATGTAAACAGAAGATATGATGTTTTCAATGTATTTTTTATTTATAAATAAGAACAACTTAGGCTTTCCATAAGCATTGTTAAATGGTGATCATTATATTCTGCATCTCATCGTTGACTTGAGGGGCTGAATGATAAGATATATATAACGTAACAACCCCGATTTTCTGCGCGTAGTAAATAAATGTTAACTGCTCAAATTTAGTGAAAATAAATCATTAATTTTTTTTAAATGAAATTATTTTCATACATAATTATATTTCAAGTGTTTGAAAGTCCACTCCTGGAAGTACATATGTACTTTGATTTTATAGGTTGTTGAGCTGCTTTTAGGCCATTCAAATATATCCAACATCCACGAAGCTCTACTCCACGCAATTAGTAAAGGTCATGAACACATTGCGGAATCTATCCTCAAACATCCAAAATACATAGAAATAAAGCCAAAGAACAAAAGAATTGGAGAGACCGACCACTTCTTCAACCAAACTAAGGAAGACTCGCCATTCTCTTCTGACATCACACCGATCATATTGGCAGCAGAGAGAAACCAGATCGAAATAGTGCAGCTTCTTCTGCTGCGTGGGGAGAAGATTAAAAAACCTCATCATTATTACTGTAACTGCCAGGAATGCAGTAACAAACTAGAATTTGATGAGCTCCGCTTGGCAAAAACTCGCTTAAACGCCTACAAAGGACTGGCCAGTTGTACCTACATATCGCTGACAAGCGAAGATCCCGTGTTAACGGCTTTCGAATTGGCAAAAGAACTGCGATATATTTCAACTATTGAGAAAAGTTTTAAGGTATGTATGTCAGATTGTTAATTCTATCTATCTGTCTATCTATCCACACACACACACACACACACACACACACACACACACACACACACACATATATATATATATATATATATATATGAACACAGTCACCTTTATAAGCCTGATAGTTTTGTAATAAATGAACAAGAAATGTGGTCGACTTGAAAATCTTTATATTTACATTTGCCAGTGTTTGCCTTTTATGACACTACTAACAAAATTGACATTCGATTTTCCATAACATGAAGTCATTCACGTGATCAGACTTTTTTTCTTCCGTATGAATACAATCACCGCTTCAAAGGTATTTGAGTCAATTGTACTAGGTACCTTCACCTGTCCTTACACCATAAGAAAAACAAAAACAAAAATAATAAAACGCATCAGAATATTTACAGAGAATTTATTTTGTAAACAGAAAAGAATTTCATTAATGAATAAAGCAGAAACATTCACCATACCGTTCAGTTGTTTTATCTTTTAAAATACCTTCCGCAACTTCTGAAATATGGCGAATTCATACGATGTCTTTGATATTTACATCATGGCAATTTATATTTGATTCACTTTATGATGATGGTAACCTGTTTTTTCTGGGCAATAGCCATCACCGCCATGACCGAGGCTGTTTTCGAGCTCGAATGATTTCGAGCTCGAAACATTGTTCAAGTCAGGGCACCGCTGCGATCTTTATTTAAATTCTACAACAGAAATTTTTCGATGAACGAAAAGTCTCTTTCAGTTTGTGTTTATCTTCTCTACACACCTTGGAAGTAAAAAAATTAAAATACAACGTGACTGTACTTCTGTACTTCATCTAAATCTGTCGGTATAATGCTACAACCACGAGTCCTAATGATGAGCATGCCGTTGCTCCCTTCGAAAAACCTGACGTAGAACTTAGCATCAATTTGATCCAATTATCCTTCTTCATCTCTCTAAGATCCTCTGAATTTTAGCGAAATCTATGTTCAGTCTGTTGGAATTCCCATGGGCACGAATTGAGCTCCTTCGTTACCTGACCTATTTTTATATTCTTACGAAGCAGAATTCATTCAAAAGCTTCTACACGAGAAGAAAAAAATCTCTTGCTGTGGCCTCCAATTTGACATTCAGATATATCGACGACGTTTTGTCTATTAACAATGATCATTTTCATTCATATGTCGATTCGATATATCCCAGTGAGCTTGAAATAAAAGACACCACAGAGTCTTCCACTTCTGCTTCGTACTTAGATATTTTACTGAAAATAGATGCCGGCGGCAAACTAACAACTCAATTTTATGACAAACGGGATTCAATTTCTCCATCGTCAACTTCCCTTATTTATGTGGCAATATTCCATCATCACCTGCATATGGTGTTTATATCTCCCAACTGATTCGATGCGCAAGAGCTTGTTCTGCTTATAATCAGTTTTTAAATCGAGGCGGGCTACTGACAAAGGAGTTGATGTTACAGGGGTGTGTACAGTCTCGTCTAATGTCAGCATTTCTTAAAATTTTTATGGTCGTTATAATGATCTAGTTTGCCAGTACAACGTACCATTAAGTGAAATGCTCTCTGATGTGTTTCATACCAATTGTTAAGCCGTTCTTGGCACACTGATTCTTACTATGACTTGCTCCGTTTAGGGTTCACGGCGGGTGTGACCTGTCGACAGGGGATGCTTACTCCTCCTAGGCACCTGATCCCACCTCTGGTATGACCAGGGGTCCGTGTTTGCCCATCTCTCTGATTTGTATTTTCTATAGGAATTACGAGATTGAATACTATTAGTTATCTTAGCCTTTTTATCATATTTCTTAAATATTTTTTCTTTAACATTCTTACTTACAGACAGAGTATTTGGCACTTGCAGACCAGTTAAGTGACTACGTCGTGAAACTACTTGATAAGGTTAGAGGTCATGATGAACTAGAAAAACTCATAAATAAAAAGCGTCGGGATCCACATGACGAGTCTTACGATCTTCTTGCACGGCTTCACCTGGCTATCCAATGTAACGAGAAGAAAGTAAGTAATAGGGGTCTCATTACAAAATAAGGACTATTAAAATGTTTATCATTTGAAACTGAGATCAAATATAGCTCTACTAACAATAGTAGTATCCTACGATGAATAATGGATGGAACTTATTTGGTGGTAACTAAAAAGGTTGGGGATATTATGCTATTTTATAAATGTTTAATCGAGTACTGCTGGAAAATAAATCGATTTTGATGAGTAAATCTTCAAGGAAAGGTTTTCAAAACATTTTATTTGAAGTTCATCCTTTTCTTTCTAAAGTTTGTCGCTCACCCAAGTTGTCAGCAGAAACTTGTTAGCATTTGGTACGACGACTTCCGAATCATCGAGCGGTCCCACTGGCTGATACGGATATTCATAGTGCTAGGGATATCCTTAACGTTTCCATTTATGTCACTGCTGTACTGGATAGCTCCCACCACAAAGGTAGTATTTCGCAATGACATTTAATGCGACATCTTCGAGTATATAATTACACTGAATAAAAACTCAGTTGGTTTTAATATTTTATACGCCCGTCGTTAGACGTGATGTATCATGATACAGCGATGTATGTTCGTTCGTCCGTTCGGGTTTTTCATTTCTTGTCATACATGAATCTGAAACTTGCTTTGTATCTTTTTTGTGTGTCAATTTAGATCGCTTTGTAATTTTAGTGCATTTCAACCTTGGTTGAAAGAGTTTTGACACTTTATTTGAAATTTAATTTGAGGGTAAGAATTTCTCCATGTAACTCCTCCACGGTTTTCAAGTTAAGACTTTCTATAAGCTTATTTTATAAAGTGTTTGAATGGGTATCAAAAATGTGCATTTGGGAAGGACTGATTTTTTTCCATTTGTGAGAAAATTACAGGTTGTTGGACTCAGTTTTGAAGAAACATGACCATGAATGTCCGTCAATTCTTCCCACAGTTCTAAATCTAGGGTCTCCACTTTTTACAGTGTTTGTATGGGTATTGAAGATGCGCATGTGGGAAAGATATTGATTTTCGTCAATTTTAAAGAAATTATTCGTTGATCTCAATCAAATTTGAGGTACTATAAAATAAGTGACTGGTTTGTCCATTTAATTCTTCTCACAATTTTCGAGCTTGAAGATATGTGTATTGCAAGGATTTTCTTGAACTATATAGTCAAAGAAAACTATCCTTAAGAAAAACATCTTATATAAGCTTGTAACGGACGTATTGTATATTGTTTACAGTACTCTTGTTCTGTTGTTTTCGTACCAGACCACGAAATTTTGTTTGTTTGTTTTACGTCCCGTCGAAAATTTTTCACTCATATTGAGACGTCAGCACAAGTACCACAAATTTAGACCTATGCTTTACGCTCAGGGCTGGAGCAGTGAGGGTTCTTTAACGTGCCAACGCCTACCGTGACGGAGCAATCACTACCTATTTTTCGTCTTAGTTTTGACGCGGCCATGGCACGAGCGGGGCTCGAACTCACGAAGCGAACGCTCTAACCACTGAGCAACCGCGACCTGTACGAAATTAAGTGTTTAACATAATGGCAACATTTATTGCTATCGGAAGACCACAGAAAAGCTTTCCAGGAAATTGCGTATCAATGAAACTGTTAATTTGCGAGTTGTGTGAAAGTTCATGCCCACGAAATTTGATTAAATCACGGCACTAGTCTACCACACTGGTAAAGAGGAAAGTCAATTTGAATATTCTGCGAAAATGTAGCTTCAAGTGATAAATCGGTGTTAACTTCAGTCTGTAACTCGGGATCAAGCTGTCTTTGCCATTAAAAATATTTAACATAAACAAAATATTTTCCACAGTTTACAAAATGGATGGAGATTCCGTGTATCCGGTTCATCGGCCACACACTATCCTTCCTAATGTTCCTGACGCTTATTTTGATTTCCACTCTAGCAGAGGGAATATCAGAGACAAACAAACTCTCGTTTTTTCACCCTACACACGAGAAATATCTGTGGTACAAAAACCAAAGTACCCAGTCTCTGCCAGAGGATTTTGCAATTCGCATCTACAGTCCGGATATCATCACAATACTGTTGTCTCTATGGATTTTTGGTAATGAAAAAATGGTTATTTGTTATGATAAATATATAGTTGTATAAAAAGCGCAAACAAAAAATCTGAAGAATTGATCAATTCATAAGCTTGATTAGACATAAGCATTTTCAATGAAAATCTCTTGGTTTGTTCAGTATTTATAGAGTCCATAAAAGAAGAAATGCTGTTGCTATTCGAGTCAAACATTGTTAAGCTAAAATTAGCGACAGGTGACTATCTGAAATAATACATGAATATACGTAATATTGACGGTAATTATTTCAATTGGCACTGTGCCAGTAAAATACTGTACATTACTAGCATTTGAAAGGGACAGTTTTGTTCGCATGTGTTTTGATACGTTTTATATGTACATAGTACTACAGGCACTATTCATTGCTTACATTTGACCCTTCTCCATCAAGTCAACGATTTTTATTTAATTTAAACACCATATAATACTATGGCGAAAATATTTTATTCAACATCCAGAAATGATATCTTTGCAGGGATGTTACTGCAAGAAACAAAGCAGGTTTACAGTGATGGATTCACAAGCTACTTTGACTCCTTGTACAACTATATGGATGTAGCTGTTCTAACGTTGTACATTACTTCTTTCACATTAAAATATCTCAGTATCATGAAGGTAAGCGCATTTTATTCTGTACTCAGGGATATGTTTTCGACTTTATGCTTGCTTGAAACAGTCTTAGTAAAGGGTCAATTCAGGGTAACAACAGAAAAGACCTATAGGGGAAAACAATTTTCCGGAAAAATCATATCATTATATCTAGTTTCTTTAGTTATTTTAAGTCGTACATATAATGATTTTTTTCTTATGTTCATTTCTAACTTATTTATTATCTATAATTAATCTGCAAATTTAGCCTAAACAACATTTTTCCCATTTAAGCACAGATTTTGACTTTAATTTTGAGTTTGAATTTCTTCAAAGCACGCCTGCCCCTTAAGACGTTATTTAGGTTAATATCTTAGTAGGTTATAATTTTAATAACAATTTACAATTATAGTAATTGTAGGGGCATCCCTGCCTTTGGGTCGAAATTCACGAAAAAAAAACAAAACCAAAACAATATAGGTCATGAATATGGATGAGCTTTTTATAAAGACCAAAACCAAATCCGGTCCAATAGTTGTTTTTTTTTCTTTTGTTACCCTGAATTGATCCTTCAATATATTAAATGTACATGTTTCCCGCTAACGAGTAGGCGCGTTGAGATCCCCCACAGGGACGCTAGAGAAATTTCCCAAACCGATTCACAGCTATATATACTAAAATGTCGCCAACTCAACAAGAACGCCTTGCAATCAACCGACCGATAATATATTTTGTGTACCAAGTTTGCTAATGAAAATAGCAAGTACTGCTAAAACACGTGCACACCTAGTGTATCGCCTGTTTCATGTCGTCAAAATTGCATACAAGTTTTCATATGGTAGACCTTGTTTCTTTTTAGACGAGAATGGCCCTTACCTACTTCGAGAAGATCACATCTTGGCAATGGCTACTTTATGGCCGACAGGACGCTGCCAAACAGTTATACTGGATAATTGCAGGCAAGGAAAACCTTATTTACAGAGTACCTTACTATCATTGCATTATATCTTCCACTTCCTCGAAACTGAAGTGATTGAGGATAAACTAGTTTTACCATTGTTGTCTGTCATACATCTATCTGCATTGATGTTTTTCATACTTTAAACCGAGCCTGACAATGCTTGCAACCATAATCTAAACACGATTCCTATCGATTGTGGATACAAACATATATGTCATATAAAATTGAGACCTGAGATTGAGAAAACGTGCCTTATTAAATAGGTTCCTTTGAGTGATATGCAGTATAACAAACAACTTTACCTTCGGTTCTTGGGAATTCAATTTATTATTGCATCACTATCGTGTACTCCAGTTTTGAGAACCTGATACATGTGAAGCAGCAACAAGTTTAAAAAGGATTTGTGTAACAATTGAACGAATGAATGAGAAAATATCATCTCTTGTTGTGAGCATTGCTTTTGTTTCTTGAGGACAAACCATGACGTTTTCTCGGATTGAATTATCGCTTATTTCAATTTTGTAAGATTTTGTACTATGTTTTTAGCTCATCTAAGCTAAAAAATTTCTCTGTCGTCTGTCCGTAAACATTTTATATTGTCATCGTAGGGATCAGGGTTGTTAGAATAGATCCTCAGCACCCCTAGCTTGTCGTAAGAGGCGACTAAATGGAGCGGTCCTTCGGATTAGACCGTAAAAACCGAGGTCCCGTGTCACAGCAGGTGTGGCACGCTAAAGATCCCTCCGCTCAAAGGCCCTAAGTGCCGAGCATAGGCCTAAACTTTGCAGTCCTTCACCGGTAATGGTGACGTCTCCATATGAGTGAAAGATTCTCGAGCGGGACGTTAAACAATATATAATCAATCTCTAGAACTACTGAGCCAATTTCAACCAAAGATAGCACAAATCATTCTTTGATGAAATATTTTAAATGACGGTTCATGCTGCCTTCAAATGGCGGTAGTCTTTGTTATTCCTGAAGACTCACTGGGCCAGTCAAATTGCTATGTATCTGAAAGCTTCCTGTCATAGCATAAATTCAAGTTTGCTCAAATCATGTACACGGGAGATGTGGTTGGGCCACAAGTGGGAATTAAAGGTTTACAGGCGGATATATACATCTTAAGAACAGCAGTGCCTTAATTAGGCATATTGTAATGCAAGCATTCCCAGGTAAAGCAGATTAAATTTTCTTGAAATCATGACTCCCGGGGGTGGGCGGGGACGCTATAGACGACCAAATTTTTCACATTAGATTCATTGATTGATTATATATTGTTTAAACCGGTCACGGTAGCTCAGTGGTTAGAGCGTTCACTTCGTAACCGGGAGGTCGTGAGTTCGAGTCCCTCTCGTGCCATGGCCGCATGGAGGTCCCATGTCACGGTAGGCGTTAGCACGTTAAAGAACCCTCACTGCTACGGCCCTGAGCGCTAAGCATAGGTCTAAATTTGTGGTACTTCACCTACAGCTGGTGACGTCTCAATATGAGTGAAAATTTCTCGACGGGACATAAAACAAACAAACATTCAAACAATATATTGTTTAACATCCCGCTCGAAAATTTTTCACTCATATGGAGACGTCACCATTGCCGGTGAAGGGCTGCAAAATTTAAGCTTATGCTCGGCGCTTAGGGCCTTTGAGCAGGGAAGGATCTTTAACGTGCCACATCTACTGTGACACGGAGCCTCGGTTTTTGCGATCTCATCCGAAGGACCACCCCATTTAGTCGCCTCTTACGACAAGCAAGGGGTATTGGGGATCTATTCCAACAACCCGAATCCCCACGAGGATTTTACATTAGAATATAAATGGAAACATTTTCACCTCAACAATTGCAGAATCATGATTAGTCATATTCATATGTAAGCAAATTCATGTCTGTTGAATTCATAGGCCCCAGGAATAGAGTGTAACCACAACAGATCAACGTTTTATATGGCAATATACGTAACATTAATTCCAATAATTTTTTTCAAGAATAACAAAGCCACATTAAATCATATCCAAATGCAAATGTCCCTAAGTTGTGTGAATTCATTCTTTATATTCGTGGGGTATATTATTTTTGTTCAGTTTGTCTGACTGAAGATTTTTCTTATATATTCCCTAGTAAAAAGTTGATATCATATTGTGGTCCCCAACCTACCCCGGGAAACCATGATTTGAACAAACTTGAATCTACACTATATCAGGAAGCTTTCATGTAAATTTCAATTTTCGTTGATTCTTGAGAAGATTTTTATATGACTCCACTCTATCTAGTTTTGCTTTTTCTTTATTATTTTCCCTTAGAAGGAAGCAGGACTCTTCATTTGAACAAACATGAATCCCCTTTACCCAAGGTTGATTTATGCAAAGTTTGATTGAAATTGGTCCTGTGCTTTTGAAGATGAAAATGTGACCGGTTGTCGGTCACACTTTTAACCTTACTCGTAATATCTGAATGGTGACGGATAGGGCTCTTGGTTTTTATATATACACTTCTTGTGAAAAGACCTTTCCTTTAATACAAAGTTTTTGTAAACGTTTTTCACATTTTTAACTTCAGAAGCACAGGACCAATTTCAATCAAACTTTGCATAAATCAGTCTTGGGTAAAGGAGATTCATACAACTATCCAGACGAGTTTGGTAAACGTATGGAATGACCTAGACGATTAACTTCCTGGATCTTGTTATAAATCTAATTTGCTTTGTGAAAATACATTTATAATATCATTTAATCATTTTTTTTTATCATTGCAGACCGGCTTTACTGGGATTCCATTGACCCACATAATATAGCGGATGGCATGTTTGCAATGGCGAATGTCATCAGCTTCTGTCGTGTAACACACGTACTACACGCTTATGAACTCTTTGGACCTATGCAGATATCCTTAACAAAAATGATCGGGGTATAAACATGTAGTAGTATCCACACACAATCAAAACAAAAACGGAAAAATGTCATTCAAAATATAAATTTCCTCAATAGAAAGGCATCATTACTTTGAAACAATATTATATACAGTGTATTTTAAATTTTCAAAAAAAACCATACCTACAAATGTTATGTTCCATTCATCTGGGTCTGTTTTTGTTTCCTTTTAAGGATATTCTCAAGTTTGCAGTTATATTCTTGGTTGTCTTCATCGCGTTTCTGGTTGGTTTGCACAATCTGTACTGGTATTATCCCAAAGAAACTAGAAGATACATTGAATTTGTCCCAAACAATATTACAACGTCGGCAGAAAAAGCATTTGGCTTGTAAGTACTTGAAAATGTGTGCGTATTCTTATTTACAATGCACGGTATTAAGTTATTTCAAAGGTATGTAAAATAAATCATTAGTTAGTAACAATGTATTATTCAGCACGACACTATATAACGGATTTCAAATAGTTCGCGGATTTAGAATTTTTGAATACATTTTGTCAACAAATTTACAATCAATACGAAAAACGGATTAATTTTAAATATTTTCAATTTCAAAAATGTAGCGTAAACCACCCAATTATGATTTGATTTGATTATTTATTGCTTTCCGCCACACTTAACAATTTTTCAGTTATCTGGTGGCGTCCAGTTTTTGTTGGTGGAGGAGAGAACCCAGATACAATGTACCTGGGAAGAGACCACCGACCTTCCGCAAGTAAACTGGCAAACTTGCTCACATAACGCCGCGGCCGAGATTCGAATACGCGCCGACAGAAGTGAGAGGCCTTGTGATTTTGAGCCCGATGCTCTAACCACTCGGCCACGGAGGCCCCCCTCCCCAATTATGATGGTACTGCAATTTTCTCAAAAAACATATAACACACCTGGATATTTTAATCATATTTGTCTCAAGATGTAATTAGATGGCTCTAATTCTATTCTGAAGGAACTGTTTGTACATGACCTAATATACTGATCAATGGCTCTGCGAGATACCGACTCATTGACCATCTTCGATTTTTGTTTCTTCTTCCTTAAATCAGGCAGAAATTCGGTTATAGAAAATATATTTAATGAATTGTCTTATATAAGACATGGAGTATTTTGTTTTACGCTCATGATACACTGATAGCTTACATGCACCAATATAGATATATAGTGATTTATCTCATGACCTCTTATTTCAGCTAATCACATTAAATCCTTTTTTACCTCTGAACTCTCCATACTGTGTATCCGTGTCAGACAGGATAAAAACCTCATAAGCATATGTTAGTTCAAATACGGTGTTCGTTTATTTTGTTAAACGAAAGTGTCAAGTTAATAGTATAAATTTATCTTGGATTCTCCTCTCGATGATATTGTTAGGCTTTTGAATATTTGTGATTGTACTTAATACGTTAATAGAAGCTAAATCCATGAACGCAAGCACATTTTTATTTTGTCATTCATATCAAATATCCGTTTCGTTGTTGACGATACACCATGTTCTCTATGGTGACGTGCTACTTGTGCAAGTCATTTTGAAGTGCATGAATGAACTCTAACTAAACCAATTTGAAACTTGTACTTGCCGCTTGCCTGGATTGCGTAATATATAAATAAAAGATTTTAGATTTTGTTCGTCGTATGGAAACGTTTATTATCCGTATCTGTCCAAGTTCAATAACAAGCCCATGTGGTGGACAAAGTGAACTTGCTCACCGTGATGTCACAACACAACTAGACCGCATGCATGTCTCCCTACAATTCTACTTTCTCTATTAGTTATCAAGATAAGCAAGTGGTGTAATTTAACACGCAAAAATACTTTCTTTACCTCTTATTAATTGTAATGAATGATGATGAAATATTACTAAAGCTCACATTTGTATTCGTTAAAACACTATAGTACTAGTCTAGTGAACTTGTTTCTCTGTGAAACCATCTGATTACATTTAATTTTGGTAAGATCTGGATTTTCCTGTCTTTACAGCCCCACCACATTTCACACTGTTTTCTGGTCGCTTTTTTCATTGGGTGAACCTACTGTGGTTGAGCTTGGTTCGTTCAATCACTACTTCACGCAGAATGTCGGCTACTGGATCTTTGGAGCCTACAATATATCCACTGTTATTGTTCTGCTAAACATGCTGATCGCAATGATGTCGAGATCGTTCGAAAAAATACAGGTAAACAGTTGTTTTCAACAATGTGAATCATAATGCATAAAAATGAAATAAGATCTCTAATTTATTGTTTGTGTTGTCATTGTGTATCCATGGAAACATGAAATGTACAATGAAACTTCTCTAAACCAGCCGGCTCTCGGACCGAAAAAAATGACCGGTTCAGAGGGTAGCCGGATTAATGGGAACTTAGCTTTAGAGACATTATATCTTAATTTCCATTAGATATTCCTTCTTCTTACCACAAACCTTTCAATATAGTGTTTGGGACTATTAGTTTACCTTCCGATTCACAATGTTATAGAAGTTTGATTTTATCACTAAATGGTAGCTCAACACGTTGTCGCTTTGCTGGATGAGACATGATTAATAATAGAGATTTACAGACTAGCAGTATTCATGTATCGGTCGCGGTAGCTCAGTGGTTAGAGCGTTCGCTTCGTAACCGGGAGGTCGTGAGTTTGAGCCCCGCTCGTGCCATGGCCGTGTCAAACCTAAGACGAAAAATAGGTAATGATTGCCCCTTCGCCAAACGCTCGGCATTTAGAAGTGAGAATCACGAGTCTTTCAGATATGACCTTAAAAACGGAGGTCCCGTGTCACGGTAGGCGTTGGCACGTTAAATAACCCTCACTGCTACGGCCCTGAGCGCTAAGCATAGGTCTAAATTTGTGGTACTTCACCTACAGCTGGTGACGTCTCAATATGAGTGAAAAATTCTCGACGGGACGTAAAACAAACAATCAATCATCAGTATTTATATAGAAACATAGCCTATGTTTTAATAAACAAAACAAACACATTGATTTGGGAGATACCATATGCAGTAATTGCTGTAATTAATACACATAGTGGGTACTTTCACTTTGACCGATATTACCAAAAAAAAAAAAATCTCTGCCAGATGGCTGAAAAATTGCTCAGTCGGCTCTAAACAATCAACCAGATAAATCTTACTGAAACGCCGTATTTCTAAATTGAAAATTCCCCCTAACCTATAAAAACTCTGTTTACATTCATCGCTTATGTTCTTAATGACAAATTTGTTTTAAAAAGTACAGTAGTAAATACAGAATAGTATTGTCAGTATCTGTTTCAAATTTTAAGTCTTTGGAAACTAAGAAAATTATTCATATTGTAATAACCATAATTATCATTCCTTTGGTTGTTTTTTTTATTTCACTGCCGCTTATATCCATTAGGTAGTATGGTAGATAGGCCTACTGTTTTCATTCAAATTCACATCTTTTTATTAACTTTTCAACAGAATTTTCAAGGAACACCTTAATTGGCAGGGGCACAAACACCCTTGACGTCACAGCTAAACCACGGAATTAGAGAGGCCAATTATTTTTTCACGCCGATAATTACCTGGCCAGTCGGCCAGTCTCTCATTTTTCACACCTGGCCACATTTTTATGTCCTCAAAATTATACATGTTTGTTAACACATGTTCTATACAAAATGGCCGATGTCCGATCTGTAGGGGTGGCCGATAATGTGTGGGTTTCTTCCTAAAGAAATGTTAAGATTTCTGCCGGGACTTTAAAAACCGGCCGATATTCAGGGAGGGGCGGTTGTCGGAGGGGCCGATTTGGAGAAGTTTCACTGTATACTAATTGATTGATTATATATTGTTTAACGACCCGCTCGAGAATCTTTCACTCGCATGGAGACGTCATCATTGCCGGTGAAGGGCTGCAAAATTTAAACCAATGCTCGGCGTTTATGGCCTTTGAGCAGGGAGGGATTTTTAACTTGCCATACCTACTGTGACACAGGGCCTCGGTTTTTACGGTCTCATCCGAAGGACCGCCCCATTTAGTCGCCTCTTACGACAAGCAAGGGGTACTGAGGATCTATTCTAACAGCCCGGATTCCCACGAGGTTAAATATACAGCGGGATGTTTAGTCACGATGTAGATATGGCCACAATACCATTATGCTCATTAAATTTAACCGTTGTTCTGTAATACAACACCTTTTGGAATATTCTGTATAAATGTATTAACAGAAAGAACTTGATTGCTGGTGTCCTTCAAGATGATGGCATTGTGAGGTCTTTTAGAGTTTCTGTTCTGTGGACTAGTTTAAAATGTTTCGTTTTTATTTTTATCAGTGTGGCCCACTCTAAAATATTGATAAAAATAATGATAATCTTTTGCTAAAAAGATTGATTGATTGATTTCATATAATCTGCGGTCTGATATCTTTGATTGAATTGATTGATTTTTTTGTTGTTGGTTTCCCCCGTGTGGACCCGGGTGTGAAAAGAATAGGTCTTCGGCAACCCCCTTGTGTGTCGTCAGAGGCGACTAAATGGGGGCAACCAGTGTTGCCGTGGGTTGCAACCCGATGGGTCGAAGAAAGGGATTCTGGTGGCTGAGGTTTACAGACACTGGGGTTTATAGTGTATGTTGACCAACACTCCACTTTGGCCCCGACTTCTGCTAGACGGGTGGTCAAGTTTGACCCGACTTGATCAATCGGCTGGTCATGCCGAGCTGATGATATCTTCATGTCTTAGTATTGATGTACTTGCAATGCCTTAACAAATATCTATCCTGTTTGGGGTGTGTTTTTTTTGGTTTTTGTTTTTTGGGTTGTTTGTTGTTTTGGTTTTTTTTGTTTTTTGTTTTGTTTTTTGTTTTTTGCAATTTTCCAATACGCCTACATTTTCATGTCGATATGTATACATCAAGCGATGGCTTAGGGTCAATCAGATAAAATATTTTTGTCAGAGTATAGATTCCTTGTATCCTCTTGGTGTCAGTCTTACTGGAAGTTGGTTTAAACTGACATCGCCCTTGTTGGTGCTCCGAGGCGGGGAGCAAGGAATCCGAAATACAATTCATTTTATGGCTACTTCCAAAAACGTTGTTTCTCATAATGATGAGCAGATTACCCCTCTTACTGAACACTGCCCCATTTCATCACACTTGAGACAGAACTGTCAGATAGGTTTACATGGAATAATTGGAACTCCGAAGTCTGTCAGAAAGTTGCAATCTGGAGCACTTCATATAGCAGTTGCAACAAAAACCCACGACATGCTACTTCCTTACTGAGCTTGAAATATCTAGCTGGTATACGCGTCATTGGTAAAACCCACCTTCGGCTTAATCAAAGCAAAGGCATCCTTTTTTACAGAAATCACGACCTGGAAGGCATTCCTGAACAGGAAATCAAAAAAGAATTGGAACCCCAGGGAGTGGTCAATGTCAAAAGGTTTAGGAAAAAAACACCCCGAAATGATAACATTGAACCAACAAATACTTACCTTTTTAACATTTGGAATGCCTACACTTCCAAAAGTATAGTCGGGTTTTACCAAATGAAAATAGAAATGTCTGTACCAAATCCGCTGCGTTGCTTTAACTGTCAGCTATTTGGTCATGGCCACACAAAATGTAAGGGCTCCGAAGCATGCTTCAATCCTGGAAATCATTTCTTTGAAATCTAAATTCGCATACTCCTATAAATAAAATTTGGAATGCGATAAGGAAAATGAAAAGGTTCCGGTAAAAATATCAACACCTGAAGGTAGGAAATCAAATAATCACAGATAAGAAAGATATATCTAACAATTTCTAAAAACTCATCGAAAGACAACACGAGCCCAAATTTCATATTAAACAAGAATACAGAATAACGGAAAACTTTAGGTTTTACATCTGAAAACAATGAATGTTATAACAAACCATTTACTTTTAATGAATTCCTAAAACCTCTAGAAAAGTCTCACGATACAATTGTAGGCCGGACCAGATCCATTATCATATCATAAAACACCTTCCTAAATCTACCAAAGAATGTCTTCTGGAAATCTTTAACATGATAAAGAAAATTGGTAACTTCTCATCCTCCTGGTCGCAGGCAACAATTATTCATATTCCAAAACATGGATAGGATCACTCAGATCCTAATAATTATCGACCAATAGCCTTAACAAGCTGCGTATGTAAAACTATGGAACGGATGATCAACGAACGCTTGGTATGGTTTCTTGAGACTAATAACATTTTAACTGATATACAATGTGACTTCAGGAAAAATAGAAGCACAGTCGACCAGTTAGTAAGACTTGAAACCTACATTCGAGATATCTTTGTCAACAAAGAGCACGTCGTCTCTATATTTTTTTTTATTTAGAAAAGGCATACGATACCACATGAAAATACGGTATCTTAAAAGATCTTCATAATATTGGCCATACCAAACTTCATTAAGAAATTTTTAAGTAATAGATTATTATTTGATTATTTATGGCTTTCCACCACTCTCAACAATTTTTCAGTTATCTGGTGGCGTCCAGCTTTTTTGTTGGTGGAGGAGAGAACCCAGATACAATGTACCTGGGAAGAGACCACCGACCTTCCGCAAGTAAACTGGCAAACTTGCTCACATAACGCCGCGGCCGAGATTCGAACACGCGCCGACAGAGGTGAGAGGCTTTGTGATTTTGAGCCCGATGCTCTAACCACTCGGCCACGGAGGTCCCATTTAAGTAATAGACATTTCATTGTTCGCTTAGGATCTACATTTTCAGACAATTTCGAACAAGAAATGGGCGTGCCACAAGGAAAGTTTTTATCAGTTACGTTATTTAGTATAACAATAAACAGTCTCGCTGATGTACTTAAAAACGACTTTCATGAGAGTCTATATGTCGATGACTTTGTTCTCTGTTATAAATCAAAAAATATGAATTCCATCAAGCGTAAATTGCAGTTATGTCTAAACAAAATCCAAAACTGGGCTGATGTAAATGGTTATAAATTCTCGAAAACTAAAACGGCATTTCTGTTCTAAACGGAAACACCACGATGATCCACAGTTGGAATTTGATGGTACTCCAATTAAAGTTGTAAAAGAGATTAAGTTCTTACGTGTCACTTTTGATAATAAACTCTTTCATTATGCATATAGCAATGCTCAAAGAGAAATTTACAAAACGCCCTTGATATAATAAAAGTTGTTGCAAACACAAAATGGGGAGCAGATAAGAATACTCTGCTACATCTGTATAGCTGTCTCATCTGGCCTAAACTAGACAACGGCTGTATAGTATATGGAGCGGCAAGAACATCATACATTAAAGCCCTTGGTGGAATTAAACCATCAAGGTCTTCGACTGTGCACCGGAGCTTTTTGAATCTCTCCTGTAGATAGTTTGTATCTTGAGGCAAACGAACCACCTCTAGATCTACGTAGAATAAAACTGATTTTACAATACATTGTTAAATTAAAAGCTGATACTGACAATCCTGCATTTAACTGCGTTTTTCATCCACAGTTTGAAGATTTGTATAACAAAAATAAGACGTGTATAAAATCAATTGGTCTCCGAGTCATAGAGCATTTACATAATTCTAACTTACCTTTGGACATCATAAAACACTCTTCACGTTCAGAAATTAATAAAAGCCAAAGTTGACTTTCTGAATATAACGAATCTTAAACAAATTCTGCTATTTTCAAAGAAAAGTTATACGACATAGAACATTCTACAACTGATGCCTATACAGATGGTTCAAAGGACCACACTAAAGTCGCTGCTGCTGCAGTAATGAATAACAACGTTTTCTCGGTACGACTCCCAAATGAAGCAACAATTTATACCGCCGAAGCAAAGGCTATCCAACTTGCATTAGAGTACATTAAAATTTTTAATGACAAATACTTCACTATATTCTCAGACTCCCTATCTTGTCTACAGTCTATAAGCAACATGAATATTGATCATTCATACATTTTAGACATTTTAAATCAGTACTACCTTCTAACTAAACAAAATAAAATAGTTGAGTTCTGCTGGATTCCAAGTCATATTGGTATCCATGGTAACAACAAAGCAGACAAAGAGGTAAAGAATGCGCTACAAAATGATATTATACATTTTAAAATTCCTTACACAGATTTAAAGTATATCATAAAACTATATGTAAATGATCTTTGGCAAATATATTAGGATTTCTGTGACAGATGTGAACTTTATTCTATTCAAAACAAAGTAAACAAATCGTGCAACATCGTAATGAAACGCCAGGGCGAAGTTATTATTTCAGGAATACTCATCGCACATTCAAAATTGACACATTCTTATTTATTAAACAGAGAACTTCAACCTGAACGTATATCTTGTGACTGTCCATTAACTATACAACACATTCTTTTGGAATGTGGTGATTTTACGCCCACACAAATAGACTTTTTATAAATGTGCATGAACTTTTTACAAATATTGACTATTATAAAACATACACAAGAATGCGACTTTTACAGAAAAAAAAATGATACTTCATAATATAACTTATTCATATACACAAAATGATATGTATTTTGCCTGTTTACGTATTTTTAACTTAAGTCCGTCGGATGGGACGTTAAAGGGTGTTCCGTATCAAGGATTACAACCTCTTTGGCACGTAAAAGATCGTTTCCTTGATTTTCGAAAAAGAGTATGCTCACTGGGGGCCGTCAAGGAAACTCCAACTTTCACAGCCAAACATATTTCAGTTGCTTAGCCACCGCAAAATGGCTGAAATATTGCCAAATGGCGGTAACATCCCACACTTAACGATTTTTCAGTTATCTGGTGGCGTCCAGATATTTATTGGTGGAAGAGAGATCCTAGATACAATGTATCTTGGAAGAGATGACCGACCCTCCGAAAGTAAACTGGCAAACTTTCTCACATATAACGGCGCGAGCGAGAATAAAACCCGCACCGACTAGAGGTGACAGGCTTTGTGATTTTGAGCACAGTGCTCTAACCATTCAGCCACGGAGGCCCTCCTGATACCTTTGGTGCTTGCATCAAGATAATTTCTTGTCGACCGCTGATATTCATGTACTTGTTTGTCTGTCAGGTCTAAGTTAGGGTTATTCATATACCTCAAATCTTTCTAATATTCATTACAACATTTTAAGATTGATAAACCGACGTAACGAGACAGTAAATCTCTTATTTCATGTTGCCATGTGGATCGAATTCAATGGTGTAGCATTTGGATTCAATATTGTAGAGAAATGGAATTTTCTACTTTTTGTTAAATACAATGTTCACTGTAACTGCATTTTCAAATAACATGACGGATTGTGAAAGGTTTTGGTAATGGGTCTATAGGTGATTGAGTTTGACATCACTGTGTGTGTATGTAATGTTGTGTTTAAAGGAAGAAGCTGATACTGAGTGGAAGTTTGCAAGAAGTAAAATTTACATGGAGTTCATCAAAAACAACAACGAGTTGCCAGTACCTTTTAACATCTTTCCAACACCACGATCCGTCTGTAAAATGTTTGATTCTTGTTGTTGTAAAAAAGAAAATGAAACAACACGGGAGGTAGAGAATAACATGATAGATGCAAGGGTAAGTTATCAAGGCAAACGTATCAATTATAGACAAAGGAGATTGTCCATTCATAGTTTCGAAATAGTTTTTTTTTAGATTTTAAAACTTCAATTGTAATTATTAAAAATGAATCGGGGAAAAAGTAAAATCATATGGTAAGATGTAATTGAATTATTTCAAATACTGGGAATATGAACATAGAGAATTTCACATTGTGGTTTTTTTTTTATTTCCAAGAAAGCATCATCTTTACTCGTATTAATATCAATGAATGACACAGAACAAGAACTAAAATAAATTAACAACTTATGAAGGTTTCATCATTATCCTGATAATGTAATTAACTGGAAGATTATAACTTGTGTTAATCTTGTAATCTACAGAAGGTCGATACACCACAAAAGAGGACTCTTGTACAGAGACTGACTAATGGCTTCATGAGAAACGATTCAAAAGGAGGTGATCACGATGAAAAACTCACCTACAGGGTATTGTATCTTAATTAGAAATATAATAAAAGTAAAACCAGCTGTTTATCAATGGCGATTTTTTTGGCTTGTAGATGATAGCATTAATGGATGAATATATATCCCTATAAAAGCAACACACGAAATTGTAACGAATGCTTTGATATGTCTGTTCACAGAAAGTAATGAAGAGAATTATCAAACGCTTTGTGTTCGACATGGAACGAGACGTAGAGAATAGAGATGGTATGTTTATGTTAACGTCTTTAGATTATCTAGCTGAAATTAATTATATAAAGGATGGATCATCTTGAATTTAGAACTACTAAATAAATAATACATTAGTAACAAGAAATTGTAAGATTGACGTCTCTACACCGATCGCGGTACCTCAGTGGTTAGAGCATTCGCTTCGTATCCGGGAGGTCGTGAGTTTGAGCCCCGCTCCATTAGATATTCCTTCTTCTTACCACGAACCTTTCAATATAGTGTTTGGGACTATTATTTTACCCTCCGATTCACAATGTTATATAAGTTTGATTTTATCACTAAATGATAGCTCAACACGTTGTCGCTTTGCTGGATGAGACATGATTAATAATAGAGATTTACAGACTAGCAGTATTTATGTATCGGTCGCGGTAGCTCAGTGGTTAGAGCGTTCGCTTCGTAACCGGGAGGTCGTGAGTTCGAGCCCCGCTCGTGCCATGGCCGTGTCAAACCTAAGACGAAAAATAGGTAGTGATTGCCCCTTCGCCAAACGCTCGGCATTTAGAAGAGAGAATCACGGGTTTTTCGGATATGACCTTAAAAACGGAGGTCCCGTGTCACGGTAGGCGTTGGCACGTTAAAGAATCCTCACTGCTACGGCCCTGAGCGCTAAGCATAGGTCTAAATTTGTGGTACTTCACCTACAGCTGGTGACGTCTCAATATGAGTGAAAAATTCTCGACGGGACGTAAAACAAACAAACAATCTGAAACGTCTCTAATTTCTCAAATGGGACATAAAAGATGATACAAATCAAAAACATATAATTGCAATACATTTTCTTTATTTCAGCGGAGCTTGATGAACTGAAGCAAGACATATCTAGCTTCAGATACGAAATTTTGAACCAAATTCAGCAAAAGAAAAGGCATCTCAAATTCGTGGAGTTCAAAGTGCAAAAATTAGAAACAAAACTAGATTTCCTTATTCAGCAACAGAGAAAGGTTCTGCAGAAAATAAATCCTGATGTATTAGAGGATCTGCCTGAGGAACCAGAGGAGACAGGAACCCCAAGCAGACACTCAAGAATGTTTGATAGCTCTTATTGGTCAATTGATAGCGCCTCATCTGCAGATGAACAGTTTGCAGGAAGTGAAAGCATTGGAAATGAGAGTGATGGCACAAAAGAAGATATCTCCAAGAACCTGGAAAAATAAACGGATACGAATGCAGGATAATGAGCCTCAGACTGAGATGAAGGTTCAAGTGCGGTGTTTTGTTTTTTTTGGTTTTTTTTGTTTTTGTTTTGTTTTTTGTTTTGATCAAGTGTCTGTTCGTCTGTTTATCAAGTAATTCTTTTGAAAGTCTTCTCTAGGACAAACACGGTGCATACGTCAAATTAATCCTCACCATGACACCCGAGTCGGAATGGGGCCACAAAATGGATTCAAACTTTTACACACACACACACACACACACACACACACACACACACATATATATATATATATATATATATATATATATATATATATAAACATTCTGTAACAATTTTCTTCTCAAGAAAAAAATTCAGTTGACTAATTGATTAAAATACCGTAAAGTAATGAATCACATTGATCACACCATAATCACTCCCGTGGGGATCCAGGTTGTTAGAATAGATCCTCAGTACCCCTTATTTGTCGTAAGAGGCGACTAAATGGGGCGGTCCTTCAGATGAAACCGCAAAAACCGAGGTCCCGTGTCACAGCAGGTGTGGCACGTAAAAGATCCTTCCCTGCTCAAAGGCCATAAACGCCGAGCATAGACCTTAATTTTGCAGCCCTTCACCGGCAATGGTGACGTCTCCATATGTGTGAAAGATTCATTAAACAATATTTAATCAATCAATCACCATAATCCCAATACGCTTTCAAGCCTTTGTGGCATTTTAAAAAAATCTTTATAAGGAACCAAATATGGTACAAGTTAAATCTCATGTAGTGTATATATTGAAATTTGCCCTTACTATGGCATATGGAGTTTGGACAGGGCCACGAAAAGGTGTAAATAGTTTCATAAGAAGTTTGATATACATGCGGGCAACCTCATTTGGTGTAATTTCAGTTGGTTCACACCCTGGCTCCTGGAGTCAGATCGGGCCATATATGGGGTTTAAAGGTTGTTGCTCAACAATGGTGCAATATGTGAATTTAATATGCAAGAATCCTTATTTAGTAGAGATTTAGGTTCACAACATAACTTTCGGGCCGGAATGTGTCATAAGTAGGGTTTTACGTTATACATAGGGAGAATTAAATTTTGAGCGATATGTCCCATGGACTTTTTAGGTCACCTGAGTAAACTCGAGTGACCTATTGCAATTGGTGTGCGTTCGCCGTCATGCGTCGACCGTCGTGTTTTTTGTTTGTTTGTTTATAGCCGCCTGAGCAATTTTTCAGCTATCCGGCGGCTGTCACCATTACCGGTGACAGGGCTGCAAATTTAGGCCCATGCTCGGCACTCAGGGCCTTTGAGCAGGGAGGGATCTTTATCGTGCCACACCTACTGCGACACGGGACCTCGGTTTATACGGTCTCATCCGAAAGACCGGCACCCACGTCCCACAGTGGGATTCGAACCCTCGACTCAAGGATCATCAGATCTTTAAGCCCGACGCTCTAACCACTGCGCCACGCGGGCGGCTCGACCGTCGTGCGTTAACAATTAAATATTTCGAACTTCTTGATAACTACCATTCCAGTTCTTTTCAAATTTGGAATGAAGCATCATTGGCAAAGGGCGAACATAAGTTGTAAATTTCAGGACTCCGCCGCCGCCCCCTCCCCCCCGGGGGGGGGGGGGGGAGGCTTCCGGGCTGAGCCAAAACTGCCAAAAGTGACCGATTTTCAAAAACCTTCACTAGAAATACACATTTGTAAGAAAGCCTAAATGCATAGTAATGTAGAGCAGGAAGACCTCTATCAATATTGTTAATGTCATAATCTCTGGTGTAGACATTCTGACCCCAGGGTGGGACCAAACTTGGTATTTAATATTTATGTGTAACACATTTTAAAAAAAAAAAACACATATCCTTAATGATATTGATACCAAACTGAAACTAAATGGATATTTGGATAGAGCAGGTATCCCTTTACCAAAGTTTTAAATTTACTGATCCCAGGGGTAGGAATTTTGGTATGAGGGTGGAGTCAAAATGGTGATTGAATGTGTTAACAATTGAACATTTTTAACTTCTTTGTGATGACAACCTTTCCAATTCTTTTCAGATTTGGTATGAAGCATGTTTGGGACTAGGCGGGCATAATTTGTAAATTTCAGGACTCCTCTCCCCTTGGGGCCAAATCTGCTAAAAAATTAACAATTGTCAAATATCTTCTCTAGAACTGCACATTTGTAAGGAAAATTTCTTAATGCTATTGATACCAAACTGACACTAAATGTATATTTGGATAGAGCAGGTAGCCCTTTACCAAAATTGTAAATTTCCCAGGGGTAGAGGTTTTGGTATGAGCTTGGGTTTAATTGGTCTGTGGTGAAATGTGTTCACAATTGAACATTTTTAACTTGATAAATATCATTCCAGTTTTCTCAGATTTGGTATGCAGCAACTTTGGGACAAAGAGGACAAAAATTGTCAATTTCAGGACCCTTACTCATCCCCTTCCCGGATGGAGCTTAGGGGAGGGGCTAAAAATGACCAGTTTTCAAAAATTTTCTCTAAAACTGCAAATTGGTAAGAAAAACTAAACGTATATAAATGTAGAGCAGGAAGGCCTTTACCGAGATTGTAAATTTCACGATCCCCGGGGTAGAGTTTCTGAGGGAGGGCCAAACTTGGTATATAGTTTTCAAATGTAAAACATTTAGAAAACATTTTCTTTAATGCAATATTGATACCAAATTGAAACTAAATGGATATTTAGAATGCGAAGAAATTTCATGATCCTAGGTGTAGGGGTTTTGATATGAGGATGGGGCCAAAATGATCAGTGACTAAGTGTGTCCATTTCAATTCCGGTCGCGGTACCTCAGTGGTTAGAACGTTCGCTTCGTATCCGGGAGGTCGTGAGTTCGAGTCCCTCTCGTGCCATGGCCGCGTCAAACCTAAGACGAAAAATAGGTAGTGATTGCTCCTTCGCCAAACGCTCGGCATTTAGAAGAGAGAATCACGGGTCTTTCGGATATGACCTTAAAAACGGAGGTTTCGTGTCACGATAGTCGTTGGCACGTTAAAGAACCCTCAGTGCTACGACCCTTAGCGCTAAGCATAGGTCTAAATATGTGGTACTTCACCTACAGCTGGTGACGTCTCTATATGAGTGAAAAAATCTCGACGGGACGTAAAACAAACAAACAATCAATCAATTCCGACTTAATTTTGTATGAGGCAGCTTTGGGACACTTGGACACAAATTAATTTCAGGGTTCCTGCTCTCCTGGACCCCTAGGGGAGAGACAATAATTGTTATGATAAGAGGAATGTAAATTGTGAAATTTATGATCATGGCTCCCCCAGGGTCTCATGGTTGGGGGCCAAAACTGCAAAAAGCGAGTTTCAAAAATCTTCTTTACTCCCACACACGAGGGAGAAAAACCGAATGCATGACTATTATATCCATGAAGCCCTTTACCAAGACAGTGAAATTCATTCCTTGGTCAAGTAAATATGGGCTCATTTAAATGCTTCAACCTTCATCTTTCCTTCTATTGTAATTGAATGGGAATTCTATGCATATTTAGAAAGATCATAAAGCTGTGAATAAAAGATTCCAGAATGAGGCTTAGTGCAAATATGAGACTCTCTGACAGGTCTATGTATGTGCTATGATATTCAGGTGACCGTTAAGGCCTGTGGACCTCATGTAGTTTAAAAAAAGAAGAGATCCATGATTATTTAAAATTGATAAAGTTGATACAATGGGATTTTCAGTACGCATGGTCCAAGGTTTTCGTCAGACTATCAGTTTTAGTTTTCCTTCTACTGATTTGAATGTAAATGAAAACCAAGAGTATGGTGTACGAGAATGTGTATTCGTAGAGGAGTCAGCTTTCCCCACATCTTAAATATTGTTCATAATATTGTTCATTGTGATAACCTAAACATATCAAAGTAGTTATACTAACATGTTATTGTTGACCTTGTATTTTAGATGTTTGTTTGTCATTCATGTGACCTCTCATAGAGAGTTAGGGAGATATCTCTTTAAAGACAGATAGCTCTTAAGCGTAAAAAGATATATCTTAAAACTAGAGAACAGTTTCATGAACCTAGAAAGATATTTCTTTACTTTGGTTAGACATCTTAACATTTAGATATATATCTTTCCCTCAAAGAGATATCTATTTATCGATATAAGAGGCATCTCCTCTAAATTGAAAAGATGTTCTCCTAGATTTTCAGAAGAGATATCCCTCTAACTTTGAGAAATATTTCTTAAGGTTAAATGATTTCTCCCATGAATAATCTTCGCCAGTTTTGTGACGTAGAAAGCTAATGCAAAAATGGTGAAAAGTTCGGGGAGGTCGTTGGGGTTGAATTAACCACTTGTCGCCGGTCTGAATTTGTCAAGTAGTATGATGACATTCCAGGATTTTGATTTTTTGTTGTTGATATTTTGGAAATAAAGAAAAAAAACCTTATATTTCGATCCATTTATATTGTTTTCCCCAATATCCATATATTCAAAAATGAATAATAATAGTAAATGAATATATTATGAGTATTGCTGGGGCATGAAGTATGCCTGTAGATACACCAATAGTACTGCAAGTTTTATTTGATCTATTTTGAATCACTATGTCTAATACAACTAGTAACAGCTTCACTGACTCTTCGTTTAGTGGCAAGTTTAACAAGGGTTCATATGATATTTATATTTAGCTTCTCTGTTTATGAATTTTTGATCGATTTTGGCGGGATGTCGCTTTGGGGGGCATTTTGTTTGCATTCCACCAGAATTAAAATCAAAAGAGATATTTTAACTTAGAGAGATATATCTAATTGTTTGAGAGATATCTCCTATGGATGCGTGTATATATATATACTTTTCCGGTTTTTCTGCTGAAAAGAATGCACTTCACTTCGCATTTGATGTTTATTTGTTATTGCTAACTCCCTTTTACCTGGTATATTTCTCACCTTTTAATTAATGTACATGTAATGTTTTGCTGTAATCGTTTTGACCTTTGCTGTATATAATTGTCCATCTGTTCCTGTTTGTGTTTTCAAAGTCATTCTATTTTGAAATCGACAAACGAAAAAACCAACAAAAAATGAGTTGATGCAGGCTTTGTAATATGACAATTACTATATCTCTGTATGAAGGATTTCACATTTTGTTCGTAGTAATCCAACATACAGTATTGTATCCTAATTTCGTGTTATATTCAAAGAGTTTACTGTATTTCAGTAATATTGTACTTAACATTGGTTTAAATCGCCATTGTTTATTTTGTATGAGGGATAAAATAATAAAGATGTGAACGCCTTTTTTCGTTACAGGTCATGACATTCTGTCATCGAATCGTTGCTTCAAAATTTGATTTATATATCAAACTTGACAAGAAACAGATTTAACGTTTAATTCCAGTTGTTTATCTATTACAGCAATCCATACTGCCTCAAGTAAAATACATTGATAAAAGATATTTCGTTTGCACTGCTTCTATGAGCTTTCCGATGATAGTATGAACCTAGTGGATTTTTATGAAACCAAAATATTCGAAAACCAATATCATATAAACTTTTCAGAAGCAAGAGTTTTTCTTTATCGCCAATCGTATGCAATTCTACCAAAAACTGTTCTACGTTAGTTAACTGACCAGTATCAATTATTTGTTTTAGGGCAATCCATTCGGCACGTTCTATGTCCATTTTGAGTATTTTTATTGGTTTGTGCGTGTGATTAAGTTGTTTACGGATCCCATCAAGTGAATCCATATTCCAGTAGACTCTTCCTTTCTTTATCACTCTTTTGTGATTATACAATCCTTTATTAAAGAAGTAAACCATTTCAGAACGTTGATGATCTTCAACTCCCATACTTGGATCAAACGAATATACACGACAACCATACGTGTTCGATATGTCATCATCAAATGAAAAATCGTTTTCTATTCCAAATGAATACACAATACAAGGTGATTTCATATGTGATTTTAACATAAAGTCATGGCAAATATCCCATCCACCGTCGTTTAGCTTACCCATTCTAACAACGTGTTTGCAGTGGAATTGCACTGTAGAAATATATTCGTTGTATACCGAACGAGCAAGCTCATTGCGAGATAATTTATCCCAGATATCCCGTGATGAAGGCAATAGTAAATAACTACTGTTTTTCATCTCCTGGTTTCCTTCCAAATTGTCCCTTATATGAACAAAGGTCAAACTTACGCACTTGCACGCTCGATTGTTGAATAAATAAACACAAGTATAAGGTATATCAAACCAAACTAATCTGAAACGTCTCCGATGCAAGTCCTGAAAAATAGAAATGAGGTCTCTGACACCTGCACTGGAGTGCATTAATGAACCCGAATGTATTTCAATTAACAATTGATTGAAATCATATGCATCCAAAATCGTCTTCAAGGAAACCACATCATCATTTTTCATGATGGAAAAGGTCAGGAGGTCGATTTTTGTTGTTTTTATATTCTCCGTCTTAACGTTATTTGGAATACGGGATTTATGAAATTCAAATATACAATGCTCTTGAACATGTTTGACGAATTCCGACTCATCAAATGCTGCGTTGGCTGAAACCAGGCTGCAGTTGTGAGGTGCTGGTTTGAGGAAGTCTAAACATACGTACCATCCTTTCCTGGGTATCTCTCCGAAACGTCGGAATCTTTTACAGTGAAACTGTAGAGTTCTTGTGTACATTTCATACAGACAAGCCAGTGTGCTATACCTGTACTCTATCAATTCCTCCTTAGTTGGAAAAACAACATTAGTATCTCGTACATATGAAGTGTAACGATCCTCAAGAATACTAACACAATGCGGTGCTGGCCTTTTTACGTGCAGCAGGATCACTATTCCGAAAATAAGTACACAAACTCCTGTTAATAGAAGTAAATACTTCCTGGCACATCTCATACTGTACCTAATCATTATTCGTTCATGAAAGAGAATTCTCTATGTTCTCGTGTATGTGATTAATACACCACAGCGAATAACTGAAATAAATTTGCCTATTAGAATGGCAAAATATATGTCCAGTGTGCAGTTATGTAAATGATCCTTCAAATTCACGTACAGGTTTCGTTGCTGTCTGTCTACACGTTAAGAACGGTTGTAGAATGAGACTCAGAACTATGAAAGTTAAAACATAAATACCTACGAAAAGCATCGCATATAAACACCTAACTCGCCATTTCTGGCAAAACGTATCCATAGTATCTCGGCTCTGTCCATAAAGTGTGTTCAAAAACGTATTCGCATTGGTCTTTTAAATTATTAATACAATGATTTCACGATCTTTGACCAAGATCTGTGGGCATGTACAATCTTGTGAAGTAAAGGGCTACAGATAATGCTCTTAAGATTTAAGACACAATTCTTTAAAGGGATTATAAACATTTTTTTTTTTGCCTTCATATGATACAATTGCTCATAATATTGAAGTTTCACATTTAAACACACAGCGTCATGACAAAAGTATATTAATTTTACCCGTTTCTCTTATTGCTTGAATGAACGGAGTATCCCGCTGCTAAACTAGTATTTTCTTCCTTTTGACAAAAATTAGAGTATTCTGTGAACTCGCCCGGACAGTACACCTTGCAGATGATGGTTGCGACATCATCGGTACTGGAGCCCATCGATTGTCTTCGACAATCTCCGGAATCAACGGTAGGAAAATACAACTGCAAAGTTAATGAAGTTAATGATCGTTTCCAATTACGTTGTTTAATTAAACAATGAAATGCTTTATGCGTTGTTTTATTGGATGCTAAAGATAGCTAGCAATGCAGAAAAAAAATCACAACCCGCGTTAGCGTGTTATGTAAATTTTTGTTTGTTTGTTTTACGTCCCGTCGAGAATTTTTCACTCATATTGAGACGTCACCAGCTGTAGGTGAAGTACCAAGAATTTAGACCTATGCTTAGCGCTCAGGGCCGTAGCAGTGAGGGTTCTTTAACGTGCCAACGCCTACCGTGACACGGGACCTCCGTTTTTAAGGTCATATCCGAAAAACCCGTGATTCTCACTTCTAAATGCCAAGCGTTTGGCGAAGGAGCAATCACTACCTAATTTTCGTCTTAGGTTTGACGCGGCCATGGCACGAGCGGGGCTCGAACTCACGACCTCCCGGTTACGAAGCGAACGCTCTAACCACTGAGCTACCGCGACCGGTGGTTATGTAAATTGCTATCTTCATCACCCGATAAATCAACAAAATAGACAGTGTTTTTATTTATATTTTTTAAAGATATGAATCAGATTTAAGTACTAAAATATGATATTTGAGACCATTTCGTTACTTTAAACGGACCACGCCAATAAATTCTTTGACTTGAACAACGCTCCATCCCTTTGACCTTGACCCTGTGGGGATCCGGGTTGAAATAGATCCTCAGTACCCCTTGCTTGTCGTAAAAGGCGACTAAATGAGACCGCAAAAACCGAAGTCCCGTGTCACAGCAGGTGTGGCACGATAAAGATCCCTCCCTGCTCAAAGGCCCTAAGCGCCGTGTTTAGGCCTAAATTTTGCAGCCCTTCACCGGCAATGGTGACGTCTCCATAAGAGTGAAAAATTCTCGAGCGGAATGTTAAACAGAATATAATCAATCAATCAACCCCTTTGACCTTGACAACGCTCCATTAATAAACATGTATTCATTGTCTATGATAAAAGCAATGTCAATTTCAAAAGAAATATAAGAGAAAAGATTCAGTGACTAAATATAAACAATTAAAGGGTAAAAACCGCAGTTTGTACCTTCATATGTATTACACATTTAGGAGACGAAATCATTTGTTTTTGGTAAACACAAAAGAATATTAATATATTGATTGTATATTGTTTAAAGTCCCTCTGGAGAATCTGTTACTCATATGAATGGAGTAATTCGTCAGAAATTCTAGAAGACCCCGATAATAGACCACTAAATATGTTATACGACTCACGTGCTATTTTAATACACGTCAGTTAATGAATTGCTATGTGAAAGATTCTAGAATCATTCCCTAAAGTAATTATTAGATCTCTGTTGTACTCTAACTCTAGCCAAGGACTAATAATTCAGTTTAATATTTACTTATTCATTCATCATTTCCATAAAGTACTTTAACGTTAATTATCTTTAAACTCCATACCGTGGGCATGATCTGGTACCAGGGTTGTGGAATGAAGAGAATTGAACCTCGCTAAATGAAGCCATTTTCATACTGACTATTTGACATTACACTAGCTGTGTCATCCCCCCTTAATTTCTCTAATAAATATAAAGTATTAAAACCCTACTGTGGCTCTACCCAGGTTTCAAGGGACATTATTTGAACAAACTTGAATCTACAGTAAGTGATGATGCTTGCAGATTAAATTGATTAATTGTTTGATAAAGAAACATATTTTTAAAAAATTCATGTATTTTTAAAATATGTAGAACTTAAAACTCCTACTGTTGCATCATCCGGGGTTACTGTCTTATAAAAATGAATTCACACTATATAAAGATCCCTCCATATTTTTAGGCCTATATATTTATTGACCGGCACTGTGGTAATTATATATATATATATATATATATATATATATATATATATATATATATATATCAGAAAGCCGATTGAGTATATACCCAATCAGCTTTGTGATATCTTTATTATACTACTACTTGTGTAGATTTTCTATACTTCTTTCTGGAAGGAATATATATATATATATATATAAGTAACAAGTAGTGCTATAATGAAGAAAAATCAGAACGCCGTTTATAACTCAACCGTTTTGTTAAACTAAGCTATTGTCATAGTCTTGAAGATTGAAGATGAAACCGGTTGAGTAATTTTCGACGTTATATATACATATATAACTGAAATGGCCAGTGTCACGAACAATTATATTGCCAAATGATTGGGACTAACTGTCCCTTCTTCAGAACAGAAAAGTTTTACATAAGTAAAATATGTATAAAAGGGGAGAATGGGCTACTACTAAATCTACAAACCTACACACACCGCAAATTACTCGTTTATTAATTTGGGCTTATACTAAACAATTAGTTGTTGAAGAAACGAAATAAGACAAGTCCTATTCATCCAATGGGTTGATCCACAAAAAGTGAAGAGATAATGGGTGACGTAATTACTCTCAAACGAGGACGAGTTAATGATGGTCGTAAGTGCAAAATCAATTCGCACTCAGTAAGATTTCGTAATAAGCACTGTGAAGGGGAAAAAAGGAAGCATGGAATCAAAACGACAAAAGAAAGTAAATAAAGTGGACCAACTCATGAAGCAAAGGATGAGCAGTCTAGAAAATGAAATAATCATCAGACAACTAATTCGTGCATTCCTGGGGAAATCGTGTTCTTTAAAGTGTTGAAATCTTGTACATTTTGTGTTGGCAACAGCAATTTCGATAGTGTTCATTTTGATTGAAATTTCCACCACACCTTTAACAACTGTCTCTCTTGGTAGAGTGTTCTACAAAATTTGAGTTTAAAATAAATTAAGATTTATTTAAAAGAGATGTAAATTAAAGTATTTCTGACATTCCTTTGCAAAATTCCTAACATCACCTCTGGGAAGGTCAAGGTCACAAAGTCAGAATCTTGCCATATGAAAGCTCTGTTTTAGATAATTCAAGACATATTGAATAGGTTAAGTTTTCTTAAAAGTAGGTCAAACTCTGAGGGAAAAAAATCATTGTCATAATAAAGGTCATGTCACAAAGAATATGCGCATACGAAATATGGAAGTTGAGCAAGACTAAAAAGAATTCAAACAGACAGTCAGGACAAAAATCAATATCACCCCCTAATTTAATCAGAAAGGCATTGAATTTCCTTAAACTCGCATAATATGAGAATATTTGCATTAAGATATGATTCAGTGTGACCCCGTACTCTTGAAGACTTTTCTGCAAACTTTGATCTCTTATTGTGACCCCACCTTAACCCTGGGGCCCCTGAATTGAACAAACTTGAATATGAACTGCCTGCAGATACTTGCATAAAATATGACTATTCATGGCCCTGCTCTTGTTTATAGATATTCCCCTATAAATTCTTATATAAAACACTTTGATCCCCGGTTGCGTTCACTTCGTAACCGGAAGGTCGTGAGTTCGAGCCCCCTCTCGTGATATGACCGCGTCAAGCCTAAGACGTTAACATAGGTAGTGATTGCTCCTTCGCCAAACGCTCGGTATTTAGAAGTGAGATTCACGGGTCTTTCGGATATGACCTTAAAAACAAGAGATATCGTGTCTCGGCAGGCGTAGGCGTGTTTACGAACGCTCACTCCTCACTCCCTGAGACTTGAGCATAGTTCTAAATTTGTGGTACTTCATCTACAACTAGTAACATCTAAGTACGAGTGAAAAATTCTCAACGGGACGTAAAACAAACAATCAATCAAGCAACAGTGACCCCAGTTTACTCCCAAAAGTCATGATTTGAATAAAATGAACTGCATAAGGATGCTTGGATATACATACCACTAATCATGGTCTCGTTGGTCTTGACAAAAACATTTCCTATATATACTGGACAAAAAAAGGATCATAATTTTGACCTCAAGAATTTTTATTAACCAAATAATTGTTTTGACAATTTTTAACATGTATAGTTTCTCCAATGTGTCCTTAACACAGTAGATTTACCTGGTTTCATATTGACGTCATAAGTGCACGATTTTTTCGCCCAAACACAAGCAAGGGGTCAAAATCAAAGTGTGCCAACGTGTATATTGAAATTGAAAAATTGTGATTTTCATTTTATTGTGGGTATTTATTGCTCTAATCGATTCTTAGGTGAACAATTATTGACATTAAAAGCCATGAGGCGCCATTTAACTGCTCTGGAAGCTGGTCAGGCAGTAGGTATACTTCAAGCTGGCCAAGTCCAGAGAACTGTCTCTAGACATTTTAATGTGTCCCAAAGTGTGATTTCAAGGTTGTGGAATCGTTTTAGGCAGACAGGTAATGTTTCTGAGAGACCGAGATCAGGTCGTCCAAGGTCCACAACCGCTCGCCAGGATCGCTATATGTCACTTATGGCTCGTAGACACAGGTTTCAGAGTGCTGTCCAACTCAATACTGACTTTCATGCAGCAAGTGGGGTGCGCATAACACCACAAACTCTCAGACAGAGACTTCATGCTGCTAACCTTCGGGCTCATCGACCTGCTGTTCGTCCCATTTTGAGAAGACATCGTGTAGCACGACTCAATTGGGCTCAAAATCACATAAACTGGCAACTGCGTCATTGGACGCCTGTTCTTTTCACAGACGAGTCACGGTTCTGCGTGGACTTTCATGACGGTCGTAGGTGTGTATGGCGCATGCGTGGAGAGCGGTACGCTGATTGCTGTGTAGCAGAGCATGATCGTTTTGGAGGTGGCTCTGTGATGATTTGGGCCGGAATCAGTATTGGTGGATGTACTGACTTGCACGTGATTTAATGGCAATCTTACCGGTTCAATTTACAGGGACGAGATACTGCATCCAATTGTGAGACCTTATGCGGGAGCTATAGGCAACGACTTTGTGTTAATGGATGATAATGCTCGTCCCCACAGAGCACGTATAGTGACAGACTACCTTGCTACAGAGACAATTGAACGTATGGATTTGCCGAGTTGTTCTCCGGATTTAAATCCAATAGAACATGCCTGGGACATGTTGCAGCAAGCTGTTTCCAAACGCCCTGTACTTCCGACAAACCGCCAGGAGCTTACGTTAGCTTTACAGCAGGAATGGGCAAGGTTGCCACAAATTGCGTTCCGCAGGCTCATCAGAAGTATGCAGAGGCGTTGTCGTGCCGTTATACAGGCTCAGGGAGGACATACACCCTATTGATATTGCCTTTATAAAGATTCAATCATTTGTAATGAAATTTGATATTGTTGCTCATATGGATTTTCAAACTGTTTTGGGGGGTTACTTGACAATGGTTGCTCTGGCTGCTTAATGTAATGATGAATTTGTAAAAACAGGTTTAAAATGTATTGTTCGATTGTCGTTGAACATTTTAAGTATATATTTAACATAATTTATTTGGTTTTGTTATGAATAAAATAATTCTGAAATCATGATCCTTAACTTTTTTTGTCCAGTATATTACCTTGTAAAATTTTAATTCCCTATTGTGACCCCACCCTACTTCCAGGGGCTTTTGTACAAACCCGAATCTGCACTACCTGGAGATATTTGCGTACCAGTATGACTAATCACATCCCTATTGTACTTGAAAAGATTATTCTAAAAATCATATAAACTTGCATGTAAATGTTTGATCCCCCAATTGTAGCCCCACTCTACTCGCGGGAGCCAACATTTGAACAAACTTGAATATACTGTGTTGGAAGGCTTTCATGTGTATTTCTGGCCCAGTGGTTGTTGAGAGTTTCCTAAATATCCCATGTAAAACTTTGATCCCCTAATCTACACTATGTTAGAAAGCTTTTATGCATATTTTCACTTTTTCTGACCTGGTGGTTCTTAAGGAGAAAATAACCCTAGCCTATTCTTGTCATTTCTTGATTATCACTCATTTCATGTTGCTTCATTTGAATAAACTTGAATCCCCTTTACCCTAGGATACTCTATATCTGAAATTGGATTAGCGGATCTGACGAAGAAGTCGAAAATGTAAAAAAAAAAAAAAAAAAAAAAAAAAAAAAGTTTACGGACTGACAGACGGACGTCTGATAAAATGTGATCATAAAAGCTCACCTAAACCTTCGGCTTAGGTAGGCAATTTTTTATTTTTTTTTTTATTTTTTATTTTTTTTTTGATATGTAGAAAAAGAATTTTCCTTGTAAATAAGGTTGTGTGTTTTGCATTCTGATATTCGGTAAAATTATACAATTTTACACACTTTTTCTTTTAAGTTATAGGCAGACAGCAATGATCAACCATACTTATAAATTTGTTTAGAACTGCATAAACACAAAAAATAGCGTGTGTGTGTGTGTGTGTGTGTGTGGTTAGTGTGTGTGTTGTGATTTTTTTTTTCTTGTTTTTTCTTAGAAAGGACCACACTGACAATTAAACTGGTACCCTGTTGACCTCGCTTCTCGCGAGTAGCACCAGTCAGTGGGGAACCAGTTTAACTGACACAATGTATTTTGTACGTACATCTATCCCTTAAGGACATACTTTAATAAGATATCTTAATTGCTATAGTAAGCAGATTTCGTGAGTAGAAACAACTTTACGGAGAAGGATAACAACTTTAAAAGGAGTATTCATAGACGTGTCTGAACTCAATTCCCCTTATCACTTCAAGACCACTCGGATATATTGCTAGCAAAAATAGTCTTGAATTCTTAAAACACTGCACACCTTTTTTTGTATTTCGTATAAATGAAATAAATTGAACTAGAAAGAAACGCAATACAAACTGACAACGTTAACTATAAAGTTTATTGCATTTTAAAGTTAATTTTAAATACGCTTAATTCATATTTAGAGAGTACACAACTCAAACACAAATATTAACAATAGCTTCAATCCCCGATTAGTTATATTACATTAATTTTGGAAAATCATGAAAGTTACATCAAATATAATCTCGCAGAAACACGTGTACATTATGAAAATGCTTTTGTGCGGCCTGTAATAATTCGTTATAAAACTAATCTGATACTGTACAGGTTACTGCGACCAAATCGTGTATATCTACTATTCCAATAGCAGTTAGGCGAAGTTTACGACAATGATAAAGAAATAATCACACAAGTTTATTTACCATTCGTATATGAAATAGAATATTGCTGTACTCCACGTGGGTTTCTTGACGTCTTGGGTTATTCAGCCGAGAATACTCATGTGAAAGGATTGATTGATTGATTATATATTGTTTAACGTCCCGCTCGAGAATCTTTCACTCATATGGAGACGTCACCATTGCCGGTGAAGGGCTGCAAAATTTAAGCCTATGCTCGGCGCTTATGGCCTTTTAGCAGGGAGGGATCTTTAACATGCCACACCTGCTGTGACATGGGGCCTCGGTTTTTGTAGTCTCATCCGAAGGACCGCCCCATTTAGTCGCTTTTTACGACAAGCTAGGGGTTGCTAAGAATCTATTCTAACAACCCGGATCCCTACGGGGTTATGAATGTTATCTTTTAATATTGTATTGAATCGTGTATACGGTAACTAACGGATGCGAAGAAGAAATATCTCAGATTAGAAGAAATATCTATTTGATATCGTATCATCAGCACAGACGATACAAAATAAATAAACAATGAAAAACTAGTTCGATGCATGGGTTGATATATTTTTGGGGCTTAGTTGGTTGTAATATATCCATTACAAAATAAGGAACTCATATAAAATTTCTATGATGCTCAAAAGTTGAAATATATTTATTTACCCCTCCCTATATAACTCTATAAAAGTTTTCCCCACGTTTTGGACTTTATCAAGAAATCATGGGTAATCAATCAAATTTCATACGATAAATTGTATTCATATTACTTATGAAAATAAAAATTTGGCTCTCATTTTCATCATGATTATTTTTTTTTAAATTGCAGCAAGTGTCACTAAAAGACCTTTCACAATTTGTACTTTCTTTGAATTATGTCGTCTCTCGGAATTTCTATCTCACATTTTCTGGCAAGTGGGAAACAATATAATTTCTCAACTTTGCCGCAAAGACCTGATACCGTGTTTTTGTAGTATATTTTTGAGATCCCATTTTTATATCAAAGAGTTCGAGACCGCTGTATCTGATGTTCTTTTGCATTCGCGAATGAAGAGAACATGTGCGTGCAAACGTGTTATTTGACCACACTACATTACCTACAGAGATGGCAAGAGAACCCGTTCTCGTGATATGTATGGGCGTTCGGGATCAACAGGAATTTGTTCTCGTGCGAAGATCTACACTCCAAATGTTTGTATACTCGCTCATTATATATTCTGGTTCCCAAATCTACGAGGACGAGTCAATAAGTAGCCAGACTAACTTATTTCTGGTTGTGATTCACCTCTTCTTTTTCGATGTAATTGCCCTTTAGTGTGATACACTTACACCAACGGTGTTCAAGTGTCATCAGCCCAGAATTAAAAAAGTCAGGATCCTTTCCATTGACCTGCCTTCAACTGCCGTCACGACTTCTTCGTCAGACCGGAAATGACGTCAATGGATATCCTTGAATAGGAAGAAGTCGCTTGGAGCTAGGTCAGGCGAATAGGCAGGATGTGGTATTAATTGATACCTTTTCGCTCTACAGCTTCCATTGCAACTTTGCAAGTTGGACTCTCGCGTTGTCCTGTTGCAGCAAAACACCTTTAGAGAGTCCTTTTTCACGGGTGGCAGTTCTCAGCTGGTCTAGCAAGTTTGCATACTAGTACACTTCAGGTATTGTACTTCTCTTGGGTAAAAAGTCCAACATACTAACACCTTTTGCATCCCAAATTACTGTGGGCATCACCATGCCAGCAGATTGTTGCGTCTTGAACTTCTTTGGCCTCGGAGATCCCGGCCCTACCCACCGACGACTCTGACTCATAATAATGAACCCAAGTCTCATCTACAGTCACCAGACCAAACGTAGATCATCTTTTGACCTAAAACGCTTCAACAAGGCGATGCATACAGATGCTCTGGTTGCCATTTGCTCATCGCTAAGGGATTTGGGGACCCAACGGGCTTTTAGCTTCCGCATACCTAAACGATCATTTAAGACTGTTGAAACACTACCATGTGAAATGCCTAATGCCTGTGCTATTTCTTCTACCTGAATTCGCCTATCAGAGTATACCAGATCCCGAACTTTGTTACACAATTATTCTGGCATCCAGTGGGTGTCCAGACCTGGCTTCATCTCTAAAGACGTTCTATCGCGTTTGAATCCCCCTACCCAGAATTTAACCTGAGCATAAGATGGTGCAGAAGCCCCATATATATTGACTAATTCATCGTATATTTCCCTGCCTGTTTTAAATTTTAAATACAAGTACCAAATTACAGCACGGTACTCAACTTTAGATGAAAAACATGACTTTGACATTCAACATCTTATTAAAGAATGATTCTCTAGGTATCTGGCCAAAGGTCATGATAAAAAAGAGACCACTCGGCCATGGAGCCCCCCCCCCCCCCTATATATATATATAGAGAGAGAGAGAGAGAGATTGTTTATTGTTTTCCGCCACACTCAATAACTTTTCAGTCATCTGGTGGCGTTCAGATTTTTTTATCGGTGAAAGAGAGAACTCAGATACAATGTACCCGGGAAGAAACCACCGACCTCCCGAAAATAACCTGGCAAACCTTTTCCACATATATCGGCGCGAGCGAGAATCGAACTAACGCCGATTAGAGGTGAGAGGCCATGGAGGGCCATATATATATATATATATATATATATATATATATATATATATATATACACCCCTTGCTTGTCGTAAAAGGTGACTAAATAATGGGGCGGTCCTTCGGATGAGACCGCAAAAACCGAGGTCCCGTGTCACAGCAGGTGTGGCACGTAAAAGATCCCTCCCTGCTAAAAGGCCATGAGCGCCGAGCATAGGCCTAAATTTTCAGCCCTTCATTGGCAATGGTGACGTCTCTATATGAGTGAAAGATTCTCGAGCCTGACGTTAAACAATATTTAATCTCTCTCTCTCTCTCTCTATATATATATATATGTGTACATATCATATTATCAACTTGGGAAAGGAAAGAAAAATATGCATACTGAGCCAGCGGAAAGAAATTTAATATTAGTCTACCATCAATCAGGTTCTCATGTAATGATAGATGAAAGAGTAGGCAGATCTGCAATCTGTAAATGTAAAATCTTAAATATACTATAATAGAACACATTTGTAGACAAATCTTTGTTTTACTTTTATTTCTCCTTGATAAAGTACAAGTATTTAAGAAGAATATAAAGTTAAGATGGCTCAAAAAATACTGGCTATGGAGCCAATAGTGAAGTGAGCTGTATGTTTTATGGCTCCGCTCGAGCCCTAAAACCAGGTACTGTTGAATTATTCCACGAAGTACATTTTAAAAACACGTGTACACGGTGTATTACCAAATAAAAACAATCTGTCGATCAAACGTGGAGGTCTTTGATATGGCACTCTGGCATAAACTGTTAATGTCATTACAATGTACAAAATGTATTGCACTTCATCACTTCAAATTAGATATATAAAGTAATACATTTTAACATTATTAGATTTTCTAACCATTTAGTTTAATATCAACACTATGTAATAAAATCAAAATCACTGGTCTTAAATGATTTGAACAGAAAAAAGATGGAAGTATCATGTACTTGTACAAATCTCTCTTTACTTTATAACTGTGAATTTTAAAAAGAAAATAACTGTTCAAAATATATGATATACAACCATATATTAGTTATCCATATAACAGATCACATTTAAGCCATACAGTGGATAAAAGCAGAACAGCAAACATAGGTTATAATGCTGCATGTTTCTAAATTCTCTTATCCTCCATAATGAATACAAGTATAACCCTTACACTATACTCCCCAAACTTGTTAATGCCCTGGGTGTACACATAACAAAATTCAAAGTTTGGTACCATCATTCTGTTCTTATAACAGACGTCCTGCACGAATCTGAAATCGCCGAACGTTTAAATTTGAAAAATAAATTAAAATTTTATCTTCTGATACCAGATTTTATATTCTTATAAAACCAGTGTCGAGCGCCAGTCAGTAACAGCAACCATTCCTTAAAACATACCATCTACATGTATACAATGTCGTTTCAAAAGACGTAGCTAATTGCGAGAGTATTCATTAACTTACAAATGTAACATACCACGTGAGTGCCTTTCTGTAGTCTGTAAAAGTTGCACAGCCTCCTTTTTATTCCTAGTTTGTAATCACTTCATAAGTAATGATACATACTTTTGGAGGCACATCAAGAAAAGGAAGGTTATACGTCCATGTATACTGGGTTATAGTAAAGATATAAATGCTATTCTAAATGTCAAATAACATATACTAAAATATTTAGAAAAATAGTAATATGTACAAATGTTATCACATACGACTGAAGACAATACTTTGGAATTAAGGTATAAAAGAGTGTTATTTTCATACAATGTCATGTATATTGAAAAAAGAAAAAACTATACAAAAATTGATAAAAAGCAGTCTTTCAAATATATCATGTTATTAGCATACGCATTACTAAAACATCTTGCAATTTGCAATGGAGAAAGTCTCGCGCTCTTTTCATACTTAATGCAGAAGGCACCAATTATTAAGTCTTTATTCAATAACTTGAATAAATTTATGTGCTTTTCTCTCCGAGATTCTGGTTATTCAGAGTTAGCAGATTTCGAAGAACCCAGTATAGCAGCGGTAGAGGACGGTAAATATGTCACCCTTCTATTCTTCCGCAGAAAGGCTTCGATATCTTCTTTGGAGACCTGTCTTAGCTTCTTCTCGTGAGCAGTCAGCAAATCTTCGATCGTTGTCTCCTCCGCCATTTGATCAATCACCCGTCGAGGCATCGCGTACATAGACCCTTGTCGATACTGCAGTCCTAACCGGCGGAAGTGTAGTCGCGGTAGGTTGTTGGCAAGGTCATTGTCTTTAAGGTTAATACTGATTTCACAATGATCTACCAAGTTTTCTAACATTTCTATCTTGGTCGGAGCATAAAACTTTCGTCTGGCTATCTCCATGCAGGCATCAAGAAATCCTTGATAACATAGTCCTGCAACATAATCAATAATTACATACTTTGGAAGAGAGCTTATGTGAATACATGATATGTTAGTTTATAAGAAACAAATATATATACTCTGACCAATGTTTTCATTAATCTAAATGATTTTGAAAAGGACATCGTGAGATAATAGGTGCACTGATAAGAGTCCTGTGAAATAAACTTCAATGTCAAACGTGACATTGTTAATAAGAAAAACACATACACCTTTCCTATCGTATTAGTATTTTTTTTTAAATAGTATGACCAGTATCTACTCATACAAGGATTTCTGGTAGAATAACTTTATATTCATTAAATACTCATATCACAAGTACTTCGATTTAATCCACTGTTGATAATACAGTAACTACTGAATAATATGTATGTATCTTGTCCGTTTGTAAATCAATCTTAAACATTTGATATTCTCGAACCATTAAACAAATGAATTTATTGAAATATTAAAGTTCGATAATATGAATTACAAAACAAACATGTGTAACTAATACTAATGTATTAGAATGTATAAAATAACAGCATCTAACTATGTGTACATACTATGAAAACTTTCTACAAATTTCACAAACGTCCCATAACATCATGTAACCTACGATCAAATGAGAGCCCAATGCCTTGAAGCTGGTATGATTGTACTACATATCTTTGATCACAGCATCTTGCAATAGTGCTGAACACTACAAATATGTGTATATCATGTGATCGTTAATTAAAAGTAATGCTTTACAACACAGCCAGTGAAGACATGAGCACCCGCAACAAAGCTCTAAAAGACGCATATATACCAGCGTTACTACCGACTATGGACCCACCGTTGCTTTTCTTTCCTGGTGAAAAAATAAAGGTGGTTTTGCATGTATTCCTGTTGTTGTGAAATTAGATACTGCTACCATTTAGTCAGTACTTGTTAGATAATTGATTTAATTGGAAGATGTTTGTCTACACTTATTTAATAAGGAAAGCAATATCATTCCTGATGAAAGCTTTGTGAGGAGTTACATATAATGTGTACAAGTTTGTCTTCCAAGCCCAATATATGTTGTGTGAAAAGGAAAGAAATAATACATATATTAACAAATGTGATACACAATATTATACTAATTAAAAGTGATAAGAAATATTAATGTTTGTTTACTAGACAAAATCAGTATATATATATATATAAATATATAATCTTATTGGATGGATTGCATATCAGACTAGTACTCCGAAATACCTACCAATACTTTTCAAACCAGAACCTTAAAACAGATGTCATGAAAACTTGATGCTTACATTAGTTCAAAACAATTCTGCAATTTCTCATTAATATTTCTCTGTGATGTGCTTCTACTCAACTGCTATCACTAAGGTGCCTTATGGTGACAAATATTGATAGTTCAAAAATGCTTCTTACTTATTGATCAGAACAAATATTGCCATGTATCACATATAGATACTTATCATTTACTTTCCCTGATCCAAGAGCAAGTATTTAAGCTTCTAGCACTTTTAACACAAAATTAAAATTAAAACATTTGTAAAACAACTAGATGTTTGGACAAGTCAAACATTAAATAAACAAAGATATGCAAGTCTCTGTTTTCTTCTCTTATGAGAAAGTAATGACATCACAATATAACCTTTACACTGCCATATTGTGTATACCGGTATGAATTTGTTTTAATAATATCATAATTTGGATTTTTAAAATATTTCATAACAAAGTTCTACCAAATGATTTATTTCAGAATTATATTAAGGATGGATTCTTGTCATTCAGACAAATGAGATGACATGCAACATATATTTACATTTCCAGTGTCTTTGCCTTTGATATCATTACAAATTGCAATATTAGCCATTTCCTCAATTATGAATCTTGATAAAATATTGATAGTACATCTATTTTAATGGCTGGGAATTCTGAGAGAAATGAAAGCAAAACTGTAAATATAAAAATAAATTTCATTTTTGAAAATACATGAGGGTATGAACTGCAATGCTTCATGCTGACATACTTTTCATGAAGCACTAATGTACTGCTTCATGAAGCCAGTGGCATGAAACAGCACAGTTCATACCCTCTTGAATTACTGTGCTTGTATTTTTTTCCATTATGAACCATGTGGGTTATGGAGTAATGTTCCCCTTTATCATTTATGGTTGTAAAATTGTTAAAAAGAGGTCTGGAGAACTTAAATTATAGGTAATTATATTTTCAGTAAATCAACGGCATAGTAAAATATCACTTTATTTTTTCATTTGAGAAATTTGTATTATTGACGTTTGCTTCCAGAAGAATAAATTCAAAGCAAGAAAAGAGATTTCCTAAGTTACAGTATTTAAAACAATGTTAATTCTAACAAAGCTCCCCAAATGTCCCTCACCTCCCAGTGGTGCTTTTGATTTGAATAAGTCAAATTGAATTGTTCAATCGACATGTATATTATATTAGAAACAGTGTGAGTTTTACTCTACTTCTTTTATTTGTAAGATAGCTATACAAGTTATAGCATCATCCAATCAAATCAATCAAATGGGCATACTTGTCAGTAATTATGACTTGCTTAAGTATCAAAAACTTTATTATAAATTTACAATTCGATTTCCAAACCAATTCAATGAAAACAAGAGAATGATTTAAGCATTATCCAATCAAAATTTAGCACATGATGGAAGTGATTTTGACCATGCCAACCAGGTAAATTTTAAATGATTTCAATGAAGAATGAAGTAACAGCAGTGAATGCAAAAATATCAAGTTCAAAAACATGGCACAAGCATACATATGAATGCATATGTGTATCAGAAATTTTAATCATACAGAGTTTGTAAGGTTTTAATACTATATACCTATTACATGCATTTAAAAGAGAAGAGAGCAAACAATGATCAATCTCATAACTCTTATAGGAATACAAAATTAAGAGTGGGGCAAACACAGACCCCTAGACACACCAGAGGTGTGATCAGGTGCACAGGAGGAGTAAGCATCACCTGTTGACCAGTCATATATGCCAATAGCCCTATATCTTGATCAGATAAACAAATTAATGTCATTTACTGTATCATTTACCATATCATTCCATTTTGTTCACTTATAAGTTAGATTGATTGTTGATTGTTTGTTTTACGTCCCGTTGAGAATTTTTTAATTCATATTGAGACATCACCAGTTATTGGTGAAGTACCACAAATTTTGACCCATGCTTAGTGCTCAGAGCTGTAGCAGTGAGGGCTCTTTAACATGCCAACACCTGCCATGACATGGGTCCTCTATTTTTAAAATCATACCAAAAAAGACCTGTGACTCCCACTTCTAAATGCTGAGCATTTGGCAAAGGAGAAATTACTACCTATAATATATCCTAGGTTTGACACGGCCATGGCACGAGCGGGGCTCATACTCGCAACCTCCTGGTTATGAAGCAAACACTTTACCACTGACCTACTGGTCTTATAAGAGAGATATACATGTGTTTAAATATCCAATCAAAACTGAATGCATGTGCTTGCATGTTCTGATCAGTGACAAAAATTGTCTCAGAGTCTTTAAATATACCAAAAACTTTAATTTAAAAACATTTCATTGAAAACTACATGTGTTATAGATTATTACTTGATTTTATACATACACTAGACACCCACAGGCCTTATTGGTCACCTGAGTTTTAGTTAAAAGTATCACAAGCCCCAAAGGGAATGAAATCTATAATGATTTTCCTGTTCTGTATATCAAAACTAATTCTCATATTCAGCAGTAGTATAAACAAGATGTGTTCTAAAAAGAAATGCCCCTGAAAGTGTCCATACTGATGAAAGACTTTACATAATATATATCATAATAATATTTATTTAACACTTTATACATTGTATGACTACTTTGGACCTGCCCTAAAGTCAGAACCCTGGGTTTCTAAAATTCACAATTTTGGAATATCCGTTTCTACTTTTCTAAAAATGCATTTAGTTTTTATACAGTATTTAAATGTTTTAATCCAAATATTTTTGTAAGGAAAAATCTGAAAAATTATTTTCTCTTTCTTGTATGATCTGATATCCTTATAACTTTATGTCACCATGTATTTTATTACCACTTTGCTATCATATATAAACTTCCAAAATTCCAGTTGATAAAGTTTGACAGAAATAACAATCAATGTGCAAAATCTAAAAAAAATAACTGGAAATTAGTTCTACCATAAATCTTATTAAGTTTACCCAAGTTTATTAATTCTGCTGTACAAACAGAAATGTGTTCATACACAGTGGGGCAGATTAAGGCAAAGTTTGTACATGTTATACCATTTATATCTGCTCTAGTGAAATTTTAATGTTCGCTTTTTGGTATGAAAAGAATGTAACCTTGAAATGAATAACCTTGACACAAAAACAAAAACCATAACACCTACTTTTTGTGTGTCAAAAGTATATATATATATATATATATATATATATATATATATATATATATATATATATACACACACTCACACACATATATTTATATTTTATAGTTGATGCACCCAAAATATAAAATCTCAAGGTTTTCAATAAATATGAGAAGAATCCATCCTTAAATGAATAAATTCCGGTGCAACCAGCGACCAAACTACTGGATCACTTACAGGAATTTTCAGCAATTTTCTCAATGTTGTAACTTAATGAAAAGTCCATATTAAATTAAACAAATCATGTACAATGCAAAGTGCTAAGATTGCATACATGTATGCACATGTATTATATGGATAATGAATACTGTATGTGATAAGATTTAAATTAGCAGGAGGCCTACGGTCCACATTGCTCACTTTAGTCACCATGACCCTGCTGTTGTGCTTTTTTTTGTAAAAAAAATTTTGTAAACCTTTTTCCCATGAAAAATTCAGCCTATATTGTGGTCCCAACCTAGCCTCAATGAATCACAATATAACTGAACTTGAAATCACACAACTTGAGGATGCCTCAATACCAATATGACTTACATGACCATGTTGTTCTGGAGAAGGTTAAGGACATAAAGTCACAGACTATAATATGAAATGAAAGGTCCATATACATGTAAAACATGGATCTCCTAATGTGGCCCCTTCATACCCCTGGCGTCCCTGATGTAAACAAACTTAAATTTAAAGTACTTGTAGATGCTTGCTTATCAATATGACAAATCATTGCACTGCTGTTGCTGAGATTAATATTTTTAGATTATTTTTCCATACAAATTCTTATGTAAACTTTGATCCCCTATTGTGACCCCAAGATATCTCTGGGGACTATGAGTTCAGGGCATTTGAATCTGCATTACCTGAAGATGCTTGCAAATTAATATAACTATCAGCCCTGCCGTTGCTGTTCTTAAGAAGAGTTTTTTTCTAAATATTCCTATGTAAAACAATGATTCCCTACTGTGGCCCCACCCTACTTACAGGGGCCACAATTTTAAAAAACGTAAATCTACACTACCTGTGGATGCTTGCATGTTAATATGACTAATCATGGCCATGTTGTTCTTGAGAAGACCTTTAAAGATTTTTCCTATATATCCACATGATAAACTTTGATCTCCTATTCTGGCCCCACCCTACCCCTGGGGGGTCATCATTTGAACAAACTTATATCTACTTAACGTCAAGGAGCTTTCTTTACTGGACCAGTAGTTCTTGGGAAGATGTTTGCCTTTTCTTGATTATCTCCCCTTTGGAGGAGGCATGGCCTTTTATTTGAAGAAATTTGAATCTCCTTTATCCAAGGATGATTTGTGCCAAGTTTGATTGAAATTGACCTCGTGGTTCTGGAGAAGATTTTTGTGATGCCACAAAATTTTCCCTAATGTTTAATTATCTCCACTTCAAAAAGGATGTGGTATGTCATTAGAACAAACTTGAATCCTCTTTACCCAATCATGTTTTGTGGCAAGTTTGGCTGAAATTAGCCATGTGGTTCTGGAGGTTAGAAGAAGTCAAAAATGTTCCAAGTTTTATAGATGGATGGATGCCAGAGAAAAAGTGATCAGAAAAACTCACTTTTCTCAGGTGAGCTATAAAGGCATGGAGACAATCAAGCAATGGAAGAGAGTCTAAATAATATTTATCTTTAGCTGATTTGATTGAGGGATGGTCATTACCAGACGTTCTTTCTGGATTCATGTGATCCCACCGTCTCTGTAGGTCTATGTACATGATATCTACAGCTGCATTTGTCATGCCTTTTCTATTCAGTCGACATTTTCTACAAGGAAATTTTTATAAATTTGATTTACTTTAAACATGGTGCGATCTTTTATTATTATTTGTTCAAGCAATGTGCTTTCAACTATTCAATGGTATTACACTAAACACAAGGTATTAGTGAACTGGGAATTACATGTTTATTCACAGAGTTATACAAATTAATAAAATAATGATCAGGCATATGCCACAATGCCCGATACACGCTGAACCACAAAGTTAAATGTACTTTAGGAAAGAAATTAATAAAACTGGATCAGTCTGGCTGAATTTGTTGCATATTCAAATCATTGTTATTAAATCATCAAATAATGCTACAAGTATAGCAACTATTTAAAATCCTACACTTGCAACCAAAAAATAATATGATAATTTATCTATAGAATTATCATGTCTGCAAGTACATGTACATTTAAATTATCTCAAATTTACAGGTGAAGTATATTAAACTACTGCTGACAAATTTTAGCATATTTTTGAATGCTAAATTTGCAGAAATACTACTTAGGAAAATTTTAACAAAAAAGTTGATTTGCTAGATTTTTGTCCCATTTTGGATCCAAAATAAGTCTGCAATAAAATGTCAAGATTTATATCAACTGCTCTATTTCACATGTACATAGCTGCACTTTTGAAAAATGAGTGATTTTTAACTCGGTGTGCAGAGGGACATTATTTAAAGTTTGTATAGTTATGAGCTCTACCATAATTTGATGAATATTCTTTCAACTGAAAAGTTATATCCTCTACCTGGCAAAGGTTCTAAATCCTGTTGGACCAATTCTTAAAGATCCCCTAATTCCAAGGAAGTAAATGAAGAGACCTGCCACCCTCTCCAGAATTCTGTATCTTTCACATTCTTCATCATAAATTGCAGGATACAATTGCTTTAGACAGCTTTCCTTCAGTTTATTTTCATAGTAGTTGTCTACCTCTTCCTCTATGTCAATATCAGACTTCAAATTCGATTCTTGTTCATCATCTGAGATGGCATCTCTTCCTGTGCTGTCTCCTATGAATGACATAATTTTACAGTGTCAGATCAAAGTAGATTATTTCTTTGTCATAGTTCATGACTTTCACAGTACCATTATCATTTAACTTTGAATTCACATAAGTGAAGCATGCAATCACAATCTTGGGTGTTCATAATAAGTGGCCAAAACATTCTAACTGTCTAGAGATATGTTTACATAAGGCAATACATGTATTTTATAAAAAATATTCATTATTTGAGGTTTTATGTCCCTTCAAGTCTTTCACTCATATCAAGAATTAATGTGTAGTGCTCTCCACAATCTGGCAATGAAAGCTCTTAATTGTACCTGTCGTGCCAACCATCCATCACATATAGAACCCTAGCTTTTAATAACTCACTCAGATGACTGCAAATTTCAATTCTAGTTCAGAGCACATAGCAAAGACTTGTTCTGATAGCTCAGTGGTCGAGTGTTTGCTTCATGGCTGGAAGGTTGTGATTTTGATTGATTGATTATTTATTGCTTTCCGCCACACTCAACAATTTTTCAGTTATCTGGTGGCATCCAGTTTTTTGTTGATGGAGGAGAGAACCCAGATACAATGAACCTGGGAATAGACCACCGGCCTTCCGCAAGTAAACTGGCAAACTTAGGTTGTGAGTTTGAGCCATGCTCATACCATGGCCATGTCAAAACTAAGATATAAACATAGGTAGCGATTTCTTCTTTACCAAATGCTTGGCATTTAGAAGTGAGAGCCATGGGTCTTTCAGATGTGCCCTTAAAAACGGTGATACTTTGTCATGGGAGATATTGGCAAACTGCTATGACCCATAGCAGTTTTAAGCATAATTTTAAATTTGTGGAAGTTCACCTAGCTGGTGACATCTCAGTACAAGTGAAAAATTCTCAAAGAGACATAAACAAAGAAATAAACAAACATAGCAAAGGAAGAGCCACTTGGCGACATATTTTAACACTGCATGGTCTGTTGTGGATACGTATGGAAGACATGCATAAGTGTAATACGATAGGTCAATTAAAAAGAACACAAAACCATGGCATTCAAAGTAGCTAGACAGTTACAAAACATTTGAAATATATGTACATCTTGTAATAAAATTGTTTGAAATTATTTACACAAATAACAAGAACAATGCCGTTAATCTTGATCAGAACATGATTCTTTTCAGTAGAAAGATGAATTTATCAAAATATATTTGATTCAAATAAAACTTGATATATTTGAAATGTTTATGTGAGTTTAAAAATGATTTCAATAATATAATGTGTTTGTAAAGTTTATTTATTACCTAGAATAATGACTTTGTCAGAATGAGCCCAGGATGATGAGAGCTTCATTCATGTAATATATGTACTAGTGGTACAGGGATATAGAATTAATCAATGTAATGCAATGAAAGAGAGGATTGACCTAGACCTGCATTTCCATGTTCAACTGCAGGATCAACTACATACAAGATATGTAATGTGTATTGTACGATATCTCAAAAGCACAGGATTAGGAGACCTCTGAGGCACTGACTGATGGCTGAGCCAACGCTTGTTAGGACTTGTAATGACGACCAGACAAGAATATTTTAAGTTTTGGAAAAAGGAAAAAGCCACATGGGGCTAGATCTTGAGAGTATGGTTGGTGTGGCAAGACAGTAACCTTCTCTGACTTCAAAATTATTTCTTGTCACAAGCTCAGATGTATGTGATTGAGTGTTATCATGAATTAGACAAACGTGCCTAAATCCTGACACAGGGCCGTTGCTTATGATAATATTTCTTGAGCTTTTTTAGCATAACACCTTGGTAATACCCACTTGTAACACTTTTGCCATTTGGCACCTTAATCGGTATGGCTATACCATCACATGTGAAGAATATGCAATAAAGAGCCTTCTTTGTGCTTCTGGTTCTTTTGGCAACTACAGGCCTTCTACCATGTTTCTTTAGCCATATTTGGTTTCCAATTTTTCTTATTAGTTCGAAATAGTGAACCAATATTTTGTCACCAGTAACAATGTTTGCAAATTGTCTTTGATTGAATTTGAGAAACATTTTGCGCAATTGCATAGCGGTTTGTGGTCATTCCCGTTTTTGGTCATCTGTCAATATATGCAGTATCCATCTAATAAAAATCTCTCGTACTTTCAAAATACGTTTCAAAATGAAATGCACCCATGATAGCGATATGCAAACAGCTTTGGCAATATCACGTTTTGTGTACCTGCCATCACTTTCAATTATTTCCCTGACTTTTGAGACATTTGCCTTGCCTGTTATGGTCACAGGTCAGCCAGATTTTGCTGCATCTTTGACAGACTCTGTGCCAGTCAGAAATTTCTTTCTCCACCTATGAATTGTCTCATAAGATACCTTATCAGACCCATAAACTTTCCCCAATTCAGTAAAAATCTGCATTACACTGAGTTTTGTACAAACTTTTAAATAAGCTTTAATTTCTTCAACATTCTCAACCCGTTTCCCAACCATTTTTACAACAGTGGTCAACAACTGTCTCTATTGAAATGAGTTTAAAAATTTAAAACTATTTGGAGCTGAAGGCTCATGTTTATACTGTTAGAAAGGTATTGAATAGAGCTATTCAAGAGTATCATCCATGAAATTGTGCAACGTGTTATCGCACTGTGGTACAATACACATTACATACTGAACACCCCTCATATATGTTTGTATAAAATTAATATAGAAGCTCTAACTGTATAACAATATAACAATATTGCATCACAATGAAAGTAATAATGGACAAAAAACAAGCAGATGCTCTGTTGGGGTTCTCTTTAATAAAAGCTACCTTTCTGTTGAAAATGAAATCTGTATGTGTCAAAAAAATGTATTAAACTTGAATTGAGGATATGTTGTGACCTTGACCTTATGACTCTAAGATATGTAGGTGTCTTTCTTTAATAGTCAAAACAAAATTAGTCCAGCTGCTGAAGGCAAACAGCTGAATTACAAAGCAACAAAGGGGGAGAGTGTGGGAGGAGGTTAGAAAATTTTCAAAATCCAGATGCAAAGTAGTGCATTTTTAGTATGTTTTGAGACAAATTAATAAAAATTTGATGACCAAATTAGCACACTTTTACTGATTCTCACATTAAACACCATGTGCTTGAATCAGGGTATCATGTAGCCATTATGAATAGTTCCACACTCAGCAGTGACAGTTACATTCGAATTAGACATTAGCAAATAAAAGTAAAAAGAAAGTTTGCATGAAAGTAAAAAGGAACTGCAATGATTATTTTATTGTACAGAGTTCTAATTTTTTTAGTAGTCCACCTGCTAGTGTTGAAACTTGAGAGTTCATTCCAATAAGATGAATCATGAACAATGTCATAACAAAAATTGCTATGACATACAAGTACAGGTACTTCCCTTTTTTGAAATATAAGAGGTAGACCAAATTCTAAGAAATGTATTTTAAATAATAGAGAAGTAATATTCTTGTTTATAGAATACTGGTATGAACTTTCTTGAATTCCCTGAAGAAAGATGTCACTAAAACTGTAATTATAATAGCATGCCATGTGGATACCAGATCTACTTAGTTTGCATTAGAAAAGTACAATAATCATTGTGTTTCATTTTAACAAGCAAGTAACCCACAGAGGAAATCAACAATGACTTTTGATTGATTCTATGTACATAAAAGGTGAAATGGGGAATTGGATGCTCATGTGTATAACAATTCAATGCTTCATTTTCTGTCAGCAGGAATCATTCATAACTAATAAACTGCAATTTGTGAGATGACTATAACATTGTCTGCAAATACTGAATGTAATTGTTATGGGTCACGTGCAGTTCTTCGTACAGGAAGTCTGTGGGTCAGAACAGTCACCTGACACCAGGCTACCAGGCAAATGAAACTTAACTAGTGCATTATCTAGATCTCCTGAAATTTGAGTAGTTTCCTAAGATTTTCATTAACAATTCATATTTTACACCCTGTAACATTGTCTTTTCTAGGATTAAACATATTCAAACCCTAATTATTAAAATCTTTCCAGTAAATACTGTAATTTTTGTTGTGGTAGTTTTCATGGTTTAACAATTTAAGGCTACGAAATAAAATACAAACAAAGTAGCACTATTATAATTTCATTGTATTTTGATACTCATCTGATCTGTTCCTAAGTGTATTGTTCATCACAAACCTATTGAACACTTGTGATGATTGATTATCTTAGTTGTGTAATCTTCGGATTAACTGAATATAGCTAAGTATAATAAATCAACAGGGATTAACATTTTTAACCTGTCAGAGCATCTTTATTGACAAATCAATGTTGACAACATTGTTAGCCAATCATTGTGAATCAGTGGTAGGTCCAGGAAATGTATAAATGTAGTCACCTCAGGTAGCTTGCTAGGTCAATAGACTGAGTCTTACAGCTTAAGGTAGCTCATTACACCAAGGTTTATATTCTTTATGGCACATTACAAGATGGCGATTCAAATATTTTGTGAAATTGTTTGAATCAATCAATTTGGTAATATCGATATTATCATAGACAGTGGTTAAGGCATTGGGCTGGTGAACTGCAGACCCCAAGTTCAAATTCGCCTGAGACTTTTGTTCATATTTACTGAAATAAATTTTTGAAAATCATGTGTTTTATCCAAAATTGCACATTTTCTGCCTTTTTAACATACATACTTCCTTTATATCTTCATATCTTTCATAATCAAATAATTTTAAGCTGATTAGAGAAACTCTTTAAAGGTGTTGTGAGCCACCTTAAAAGCAAGGTTTGGACATGAGAGACAATAATTTAGACATTGATAAGGGCTGACTCGGCATTTGGATTTGAATGGCTATCATTGAAATTTGAGACTTGCAATGACATTGCATATTGCATAGGAGGGCAACATAATTGTAATTATTATCCTTCAGAATAAAAAAGTCAATTTCATTCAGGTACACAATTCGCAATATCTCCCTCACATGCAGGGTGCCAACTGTGTTGTCTCCTTTTAGATGATAAATTTCAATGGCACAAGCGAAATAATTCTATCAAAAGTTATCTAAAGATATGCAGTATCTTTAATCAATAAATTCTAATAGTGACACCAGTGTCAACATCAACAGTCACAAACAATTGAGAAGATAGATATCCCCATTCTAATGCAATTTTGCATTTTGCTTGATGGTTGCTTTTTTGTTTTATGAAATATGTTACAAAATGTTTATACTTGATGTTAAGATTTTGCGTTATTTTATCATGACATCATAATAGAAAGCTTTGTCTCATTAATGCTCGTTTAACTGCTTCAAACCAGTTTGTATATCAAACAATGCATTTTTGCATTGTTTAATATACATGTACATCTGATAAATGCATGACATTAAGTATAAAACAAAACAGTGCATGTAGTTAAGGGTAACATTGATTTCACTGCTCGAAAACCACTGAAAATTTATTTGACTTTCTGTAGAAAAATATGTTACAATTTCGTTGATGTTTTAGAAATTAAAAATTAGAAATTAGAAGTGAATGCTCAATCCATAAAACCTCAAGTGAAATGACAGACAGGTGGATGGACAGACAGACCAATGGTAAATTAATAGTCCCCTTCTACAAAACCAGTAGGGGACTAAAAAGAGACTACAAACAATCAATATCCCCATTTCCTTGGCTACATTTGTATACCCATCAAAGACCTGGGCTGCTTCTTCAGCTTTACTTTGCTTGACAGTTCTACTCTGAATCCAAAAACTTTAAGCCCTTTTCTCCTCACTGACAGCTAGTGACTTCAGAAATCTACATAAATTCCAACTCACCTTGACTGACAGTTGAACTGTCAACATCCATGTGCATTTCTGACATCTGTTGAGTGACATCCACCTCTCTCTTCTCTTCATCAGACTCATCAGCCTTGATGATAACGATTGATGTCCTCTGCTTCACTAACGGCTCTGGACGTTTGACCTTGTGTGAGGTACAAGCCTTAAGTTTCCTTAGCATTCTTCGTTTCTTTCTTTTCCGACTGAATGATAAAGGAGAGGTTTTGAATGGTTATTTCATATTTGTACAAATGTTCTTTGCAAAAATAAATGTACTATTATGTAATAAAAAAGATGAAAGCAAAAGTGAGCAAGTTCACTTACCCCATGCCCCAAAAATGAATGACAAAGCTACACATACAGGTAATGAATGACAATGCTATGCATAGGTTGATGGCACTACTCAAGTCAGTACTATATTGTTTAGAAATGTAAATTGTATAAAATGTTAACACAGAAATATCTTAGTTACATTTGGCTTGAAAATCTGTTTCATGAAAGTTAAATCAAATAGTATATTTTGGCCAAACTTCTAACATGAATATTCAAAAGGGGCATAACTCCCATAAAAAAATCAAAACAGAATTTTCTTTGAATATGCATATCTACACAGTAAGTCCTTATTAAATGCAAAGTTTCATAAAATTCTATTACACGATTTCAGAGGAGTTGTGCTGACAACCAGGACTGACAGTGGCCAAACTTCTTTGTTCAAAGGTACATAATTCCAAGAAAAAAAATCAAATTTGAATTTCTTGCAAATATGCACATTAAAACAGTCAATCCTTATTAACTACAAATTTCATGAAATTCTCTTGAGTAGTTTCAAAGGCTTGTGCTGATGAAAATAGAACTGACAGGCTTTCTGATTGGCCTAACTGGTTAAAAATATTATACCCTCTGTCACTCATTGCATGGGGTATAGAAAAGAATGAGAGAATTAAATTTTGAAAATTTTATGAATGCCCAGTATATATCAGCTGAAAACAAATAGTTTCACAATTACAGGAGAGTTAACTAATATATTTTGTATATACATTTTATGTATGATCATTTTATGTAAATTGACTACAAGAATAGTCTTGATCATTCAACAATCATCTAATTTATGTACTTCATACATGATTTACATTTAAAAGCTTATTTTTACCATTACTATGCAGAACTTACTAATATTTGAGTTTATCCATTGGTACCACATGAAGCAATGTATCCCTTATGAGTGGGAACTTAATTTCTTCATCCTTTGGACTATGAACATATTCAAACACTCCAGGAGCAATTTCCTGTTCACTGTCCAAACTAAGACTGGGACTGGCATTAATCTCCAATAGGACAGGTTTCAAATTATGAAGCAGAAGAATGTCAAAACCTAACACCTAAAATAATTAAAAATTCAAGTTATTAACAAATCCTTTTTTGTGGTGTCAGCTGTGAATTGTGGTACAGTGTGCACATGTACACAAAGGGGAAGTGATTCTTAACATTATCTGTCCACATAGATAAGTTTTGGGTGGTTTTTTTTTTCATTATATCCCATGCAAAAAAAGTTTTAAGAGTTTGTTTTATGTCCTTTTGAGAATTTTTCACCAATATCAATGTTAACAGCTGTATGTAAAGTGCCAGAAACTCAGTCTATGTGCTCAAGGCATCCTCAGGCCGGTGGCATGGAGAAGGTATGTCATTATGGTGCTGTGGGCCATAGTAGTGTTGATAGCTCTTAAGAGCATTTTTCAACTTTATTGTACTAACAGCATACATGATTTGAGACCTTGGTTTTCAAGGTCTCAATTATGATAGACTCATGACTGACTTGTGACCATTTGGTGAAGGAGTATCCACGTAAGAAAAACAAAGCCAGGATCTTGTGGTCATGAAGCTAACACTCTAACTATTAACCAGTGACCAGTACTAGTATATAAGAATCACCTTGTCTCTCTGTCGATTCACCTATCTGTCTGTGCAAAGTGTCTGGGCCATAACTTTGAAATAAATAGCCAGTAGACAAATTCATGAATGGGACATACAACAACATACAAACAAACAAAACCTTTTGTAATTAATTTATAGCATACTTGATTCTAACAATTTGGCACACTAATATAAACCAGCAATACACTTGCTTGTGAACCAGAATTATTCATGCATCCCACCAGGTGAGCCAAACGAGCCTGAAAATTTTGATGGGCACAGGTGGCTTTAAGATGACATTCTTGATGACAGTACCATTGAAAGTGCCTTATTCCAAGACATAATGCTTTTAATCCAGGTACACTGGTGAAAAATCATGATTTATAAAAGTGTTGGTCATTTCTATTGTAAAAGTGTTGGTCTTTTCTATGCCAAATAATGTTTATATGATAGAAAGGCAACATTTGATTACTTTAACGGATCACTTGAATCTTAGCACATTACTGAGTATACTTCAATTCGGCCATATTTCATCACATTCAGGCATGCTTTAAGACACACTCCAGTCCCTTGCACATTGTGATAAGTCTACTAGCAAATAGTGGCACAACCTAGTGAGTCATACCCTGCATTTTTCTCTTATCATCTGTGTAGGAATTATGAAGGAAAAATCACTACAATGGCTTTCTTTCTATGATATAGACAACAATGTTACATTCAATCAATGTTCTGTGACCTTGATGTATGACCCTTTTATTTGAAAATCAGTAGGAATATTTCTTTTACTTGCTATATCACTGGTCACGGTAGCTCAGTGGTAGAACATTCACTTCCTAACCAGGGAGTTGTGAGTTCAAGCCCTGCTTGTGCCATGGCCACGTCAAACCCAAGATGTAAGCATAGGTAGTGATTGCACCTTCACTAAACTCTCAGAATTTAGAAAGGGAGATGGATTTTTTAGATAAGACCTAAAAATGGAGGTCATGACAGGTATTGGCATTTTAAACATACAGCCCTGAGTGTTAAGCATAGGTCTAAATTTGTGATATTTCACCTACAGCTAGTGACATTTCAGTATGAGTAAAAATTTCTCGGAGGAACATAAAACAAACAAACACACTTGCAATAATTATAGCAATTAGTAAGAGATTATCATAGAAGACAAAAACAGTACTCTTAATAAGGTGTCCACAATATACTGACTGTGACCTTGACCACATCCTTTTGACTTTAAAATCAATGACAATTAAAGATTTCTAGTGATTACAGAAAGTATGAGACTAATATGGTATCCATAACATTTAAACATTCACTCATTTACAGTGACCTTATGACATAAATATCTTTTAGGATATTTTTTCCTACCTTTTATCTGAAAGAGCTACATGTACATAGGTGTTCATAACACTCTTTTCTAAACACATGCATGAGTGATCTTAATTAGGCAACTTTGTTGGAAAAGGATAATGATCGAGGGAATGAACATTTGATTTGATTTACAATAACTGTACTAAACAAATAAACTACATTATGAGAGAAGAAGAGTACTGCTAATTTGGTTGAAAATGGAATTAGTTTTGTAGACCACAATCTTTCTCATATTGATCTACTTGATAGCCCAATCAAATGTTTGTAAAGAATGAATAAATTTTAAAGAACACTTAAACTGATTTCAAACAAAGCAGATATTGTATGGAACCTGCTGGCTGTGTCATGATATGCAAGATAAAGTGTTGTGCAACAAAAGAAATTTAAAAGGGGGCTATATATATATATATATATATATATATTTGACTAGTCCATCTCTGGGCATTATAAACTTTCTTCAAGTTGAATCTTTCTGTCACATGGGCAATGGATTTAAAATCAAAGTAAAGCATTTGGGTGTAATACAATTACAGCAGATTTCTTAATATGACTCATTTTCTCTTGTGGTAAATGTAAATTATCAGCTTAAAGAATTAACTAGATTCAATCTGTACCAGTGCAGGTAACATTGAGATTAATTCTTAATTATGTGAAGATTATCATTGCTTCACACATGTAATATTAAGTGCTGAAAGACAGACAGAGATAATTAAAAAGTGAAATTAACACTTGAGACACATAATCTTCCAATCAAAAAAACTGTAAATTGATTAATACATAGGTCCCAATCTTCACTTTAACCAAGTAACCATGCTAATTAATCTCCTCACAAACCCTTACCCATCTCTCACTTCTCTAGGGTGTTTGAGGGGAGATCACTTGCACTGTATCAGCTTCGAAACCTTTGGCTATAGTGTCAACATGGTAGGCCACAAATTCATCCTATTTAGTTGTATGCAAGTGTTATAAGTTATGCCGATTTAAACCTGACTCCACCCAGGGCATGCCTTCTCACCTGAGTCTCTCTTCACATACAAAACGTATTGCCACTTTCCTACTTAAATGAATTACATAATAACAGAAAACTTTTTTAAATGTTTAATTTCTTAATTATTTTAGTGTTGGGAAATATGCTAATATAAGCCAGTCTATGATATTTCTTTTGTGATACCCTGGATCCAACCTTTCCATTATTATTGTGAAAAACAATAAAAGAAATCAAAATATGTTGAAAGTTTTTGCAGTTTCCCTATATCAGTTCATGTTAGCTAAAAATGTATGAAAAAATTATATGGAAAGATTCAGCAAAAAATTACTACTCTGTGTTTCTTTTTTTTTTAATCAGTAATATATTTACTTTGCATATATGTATACATGTACCTTCATCCCCTTTTCTCCCTTTTTCCACACATACAATAAAACATAATCAAACATCAGTATCTATAATGCTTATTAACTGTTAACTGTCTCACAAACTTTATGTTGGTATCTATACTGAAACTGTGTACATATGTGTATACATGGAAAAAGGTACACACATCTTAATTTACAAAGCTTTCAATTTGGTTGGTAAGAATCTGCAAGTTTGTTATGTCAAGCTAATTCCTAGGGATTGGACTAGAGTATCATAGGCTTTGGAAAAATAAGTTACTTTCTAGCAGAAAAGTAAGTTAAATCAAAAAGTTTCAACAGACTAGCTAAATTTAACACCCAAAAATAACAAAAACAACTCGCTCAATCATCTATCCAGGATACTACCAAATCAACAGGTCAACCAATCTCTAGTGAAAACAAACCTCGGTTGTAGAGTCATTTAACATAATGCAGTTCATACAGAAAAGACTCAATTTAAATTCTGATTTTGGTATGAAATGATTGTATGAAGTGAATGGATCATTTTGGTCAACTTTGCATTGTAACTGAAATTTCTTTGTTCATATAAGTGTTGTAAATTTCAAAATTGATTTTTGTTCTTACTGTCTTAGAATATCTCCGGATAATTCTGCAAGGGTATAATTCAACCGAACCAAATTAATCATTTGCAAGACAAAAGATAACAATTAAGTTTTTCATTGAATACAATTAACTACCTCTTTAAATTCATTACTTATTTAGCAAAGAAATTCATTTTGAGTGATACATTTTATTTAATTGACTGAGTGATATATTTTATCTAATTGACTAAGTGCAATATTAAAAGTCTAATATTGCACTTACTGTGCCTCAAGTCATTCAGAAATTAGGGTGTGGATTGAAGTAGAAAAATAAATTTTACAGCACACACCTATGTACTTGAATGAAAATTTTATTGATTCTTTGCTGTACAGGAATTTGCAGGTTAAGAATGTTTACATAGAACTTTAAAGAAAACAAAATTCCTTGGAAGCTAAATTACACAATTAACTACGTACAACTTATAATGACTGGTTTGTTGAAGACATATAAATTGAACACTTTTACATTTCAATAAATAGACTTTGATTTGACAATTGTTTTCAAAAGCAAATTGAATATTTGGCTGATCTTTGAACTAATTTATGCCTTGCAATATAAAGCAGGAATAATTCTTATCAGATTTACTGAACACTACAATACATCATAAAGTAATTAGGTCTTGAAAACCTTAAAAGCAACACATTTGAAGTTCAGCTAAATCGTTTGTTAAAAATCATCATGTGACTCTGACATTAGACATTATACGCAATATGAAATGGGTTTTGTGACTTTGTGAAATGGCACACACACACACATGTAAACTATAATTTATCTATAACACTCCTTTTTTCTCATAATATTGTGTTTAATATTTAATATATTTTCTTATAGTTCTGTTGTTCACACACAAAGACACACACACACTCACACACACACAATATATATAGTTCTAAAAAAGACACTGAAATGAACACAATTATCGTAAATTTATCTTCCTTTTTGGCAAGATTATAATTATTCTGCCTTCTCTCAGCTTTTCCCTACATATATTCAATACCCTTTTATTTTTTGCATAGTACACTGTTATTTATAAATGAGCACTATCACTGTTTCTTTTGTGTGACTTTACTTTTTTGTCTTCTTCAAACTTTTCACATATAAAAAATAAGTGCTAATTTGAGGGTTCAAATCCAAGGCTTCCTAAGCAAACATACTATCCATTAGGCTACTTCAGCTCTACTGAGTTAACTCTTATAAATGATAAATTACATGTTAAAGTTTACCAAAAATTGATAATCTCAAGGTGGTTTGTGTCATTTTATTTAATATAGTCAGCATGAAAAGGTTAAGGTAGCAAATAGTATTCAATCTTGTAATTCCTATAGAAAATACAAATCAGAGAGATGAGCAAACACGGACCCCTGGACATACTAGAGGTGGGATCAGGTGCCTAGGAGGAGTAAGCATCCCCTGTCGACCGATCACATCCGCAGTGAGCCCTACTATCTTGACCAAGTAAACAGAGTAATTCGCAGTCAGAATCAGCATGCCAAGAATGACCTAACAATTCGTATGAAACATTTCAGACAGTATTTGACCTAGTCGAAGGTTGTACTGACAAACTAGATCTTTATAACAACCATAGCATTTGATAAGATTTGCATGTAGTCATTGAAACAAGGTAACAGAATAAAAATATATTTACCCAACCCCCACACTCTATTATAGAGAATAATAGATATTCTAAGTGATGTTTTTATTGGAATTCATTTGCAATTTTTTATTATGTATTATAAACAAACCTGAAAACATGATGCCCCCGTTTTTCCCGGTGGAATGGCTGCCTGATATTCCACTTTCATTTCTGGAACAATGGCCACAATAGTTTTGCACACTATCCTCTCTATAGACTTCCAAACTTTGTTTCTGTCATGTCCATTCATGGCAATTCTACGCAACACACTAGTTAATGTTCTCTTACTTCCCTCATCATCCCGTTCTGAACGATTGAATGTTGAGCTTCGCTTATTTAATGAGTAATTAGTTAAATGCATGAAAGACTCATGTATGTTTTTGTTAGTAGGATTTTCATAAGGAAGTGTAGAAAATCTGGCAAGTCCTTCTTGGCAAATATAGAATTCCAATGGTTCTAAGCTTTTCAATAAAACATAGATCCGCAGATCAAATTTGAACTTGTCAATCAAATACACATTTGACATGTATTCTTGAGCAACATGACATTTGCCATTGAATGAAGAGTATTCGTTGGGTTCCCTTAATAGATAAATTCCATCCCCTTGGGCCCCTGTGTCAGGTTTTATTATAAATGTGGGTTTTGGTTTCACTCGTTTCTCATGCATTTTTCGTATCTCACATGAAAATTCATGGAACTGAGCAGGCAGATACCAAGTTCTAGGATAAAAGTCATAGTCTGTAGGGAATAAGTCTCTCATTATGTCTAAACACCTGAATAATGTCATCTTGCTGCAGATCTCTCCCATGCCTGTTGAAAACAATAAAACAATACCTATCAATTTATATATGCATTGTGTTTCCATGTGTTGACACTGTTGATTTCACAGATGGAGGTCCATCTTTCCAGATCACTACAAGTGGTTTTCTGATTTCATATCACCACTTTTTGTGAAAAGTGATTAACTGCATCACAGATGTAAACTAATATAATTTCACTTTTCATTTTTTTTCTAACTAGGAAGTAATTCATTATCATCTAAACTTGTGTTTAAAAGGGTATTACATGATGAATTTATCATTACTATGATAACTTGATTGAGTTTGATCACTTCAAATTGCATGAATATTATTAAACTCTATGGATCAAGTTATTGTAGTTAACACTTATCAACTAACATTTTCATACTGTAACAATGACAACTATTGAGGTCAGCTCTTTTCATGAGAAATCTTCATAATCTGCATAACTAAATAATCTCTGAGCTAATGTTTGATATTCAAATTCTACTAAGCATGTATCCAGGGAGAAAATTCTTCATTATACGTGTCTCAAGCTAGTTGATATTCATCATAAGAATAAGAGTAAAGTAATATTTAACTGGTTGTGCCATTATATTTATTCATTTCCGTGATATGTATCCCATGGCAACAGATTAAATTCCAATATAAATATGCCATTTATAATTGATCAATAAAAATCTAGCTTCTGTGCAAGTCTGAAACTTCATGAATGCAATTTCCTCATAGAACAATATCTTTTATTTATTCTTACTCTACTACCAACATGAAAATTTTATGAACACTTCACCTGGAAATTTATTGACTTTTCCTCCATATACCTCTGGATTTTCTTCAAAGTGACAAGCATGCCAGTGTACATCACAGCAATTATCCTTACGCCCAAATGGATACTGAAATTATGGGTAATTTATTAATTACATTACAAGAGTAGACAGTTCATTATACATCTTCAAAATTGATGCTTATATAACAATATTACCAAATATTTACATTTGTTTCCCTGTAAATCACAATATGTAAAAACAATGCAACAAGAAAAGGAAATTGTATGTATAAACAAAAGCATGAGATAATTTATATAATCAGCAAAACTGTCAAATATGACAAAATACACATTTTTCAGAAAAATCCAATGTCAAGAAATGGATAGATGACAGTATAGTACAATAAACTCATGTTTATGTTTATATATCACAATAATATATATATATATATATATATATATATATATATATATATATATATAGAGAGAGAGAGAGAGAGAGAGAGAGAGAGAGAGAGAGAGAGAGAGGAGAGTTTTGATACCACAGTCAAAATAATTATAACTTTAAAAAAAAGGAATTATGCAGGTCCATGTCTTCTGCGTTCACTATGTACAAATGCAAATGTACATTTCTATACTAATTTAAATTCATCTGCATACATACACATGAAACAAGTAAAATAAAAATGCATAGGTGTAATACACATTTCATCATTGTAGTTTCAATAACATGTCACAGGACATACCTCTTTAAATCCTAATTCCTTGATGCACATTCTCAGGACATCGTTATTTGACCGAGCTCTAGAAGTATCAATGGTGATAGCATATTTAGGAACAAATTTAGATTCTTGCAGTGCTTTAAGACGTTCTTTTTTAGCATGTTCTTCACGTTTATGGCGCAAATGAAGCTCCCTTCGAAAGTCAGTCATTCTAAAACTCGTTGGTTCTGGTTTTTTCAAACTATCCAGAAGTGACTTAGATGCTGCCATAGTTTAGTTCGGTTCGTCTTCTAATATTTTTTTTCCTTCACCGACTCCGTCATATTTTTTTTTTTTTAAAGATGAAATTATATGAAATTTCCAATGCGCGCTTCAGGAATATTACTGCTAATTACCCATTTTCGATCTGAATAAACATCACCGTCTTGCTAAACATCATTCAGTGGTCTCTATTTACTGACATTCAAACGTTTGTGTATCTTTGATGATTTAAATATCTCGACAGACAAATATCAATAATGTACGAGCATGACGCACTTGTTTAGCCTGTCCGCCATTGGACGCCCTCACATGACAACGATCGCTTGCTTCCGGCTTAGCGAGTAAGTTTTTTTTTTCATGCGGTCGGAGAACATTATTCCGGTGGGAGTGAAAGATTCCGAATTTTTCTATTTCTCAGTTTATATTATAGTTCCGATATGCAAACACACTTTTTAACATAAAGACGTAGTGGTTAATTACTGCAAAATATAAACAGGATGTTCAAATGTTCGCATCGCTCCAGACCTAAGTAGTCGCCTTGTCCATAATATTGAAAGTAATATAAGGCTAGACCTGCTACTAGACAGCTATAAGCACTTAATGGGTGTGGAGACAGTCGTATTATTTTGATAAAATGCTTTCTTTTTATTGGAAAGATTTTCGCAATAATAATATTACACAAAAAAATGATAATAAATAAATAAATAAATTCCACAATCTCTGCTGCCAGCCCACTTTATTATTAGTTTCCTACCGGTTTTGCTGAAGGGGACTATATTAGTTTACCCTTGGTCTGTCAGTCCGTTCGTCTGTCTTTCATTCCGCATGAGGTTTTCTTGACTTTTTTTGGACTTGATGAAAATATTCAAAAGAATTTTTATACGCGGCTTTGTCTTGAATACATGTAGTTACATATCAAGTTTGAGTTTTGTTGTACTTTACCTACTTCTGACTGAATTATCCTACTGGCAGGGAATTTGTATTGCCTGCAATACACTCATAATGCATGTTATTATTGCTCCTTATATAAGCAACATAACCGTCGTGGTAGCTCAGTGGTTATAGCGTTCGCTTCGATTGCTCCTTCGCCAAACGCCCGGCATTTAAAAGTGAGAATCACGGGTCTTTCGGATATGACCTTAAAAACGGAGGTCCCGTGTCACGGTAGGCGTTGGCACTTTAAAGAACCTTCACTGCTACGGCCCTAAATTTGTGATACTTCACCTACGTCTCAATATGAGTGAAAAATTCTCTCAGAATTCTCTCCAGAATTTTTCACTGATATGGAGACGTCTGTTTTGTTTCGTAATTTATCAGAATAAAAAGTAATCTAACATTTTTTGTCAGTGCACATCTCGGGTTTCAGGTAATAGCTGTCCGGGGCAAGCATGCTATGTACACGTGCATTACTTGTATTTTGCAAGAATTTAATGCATTTTATATATACGCTGCTCTTTGTGTATCCCATTCTATCAGTATGTAATTGGCAAATGATTTATCCGTGTTTATTTCATGCTATTGACATTATACAGTCTCATTCTCATTTTGTCGCCTCGAAAATTAAAGACGACGAAACGCCAAGCAAAAAGGTGACCAATAAGGTCGCTTATTTGCGGGGTGTTTGTTTGTCGTCATTTCGACTTTTCGTCTTCGTTATTTCGGGCGAAGAGTCCCTCACTGAGTACCTAGCTTATTAAGAAATAAAAATATTGCAGCAAAATTACTTCCAACTCCGTAAAATAATTCCATACACCAGAACGTTTCTGTTTTTCGGCCATTTTAATTTTGAGAGTTGCGAGTCTTGCGACAGATGATAATACAAATAAAGTTTAAGAATACCTGTTTGAAAGCAATCGACAATTTTATGACGTATTGAATTTCATCCATTCACTTAATTTCATTCAGCAACTTTCTTCAATGAAAAAAAAAATGACACATGCCAAAGATGCCATGCACGTGACACGTAAATATTCATACAGATTTAAATTTGAACGTTTTTCCAGATTTGTATCCATACATTTAGATATCTTATAAGGAATTTTATGGAAAGGGGGGGGGGCTATAATTGCCGTCAAAACCGTTAATAAATGTTTATTAAAAACAATAAAGCACATTTTGCAAGAGGATCAAAGAGCAGCACAGTAATGCAATACAAGCCAGAAACATATAGCAAGAGATTCTGAGACCCTTTCAGTTTACTAATTAAATATGACGGGAAAAAATTGTTCACCGTTCCTATAGACTATAGTCAAACTTTTATAAATTCATTACTTCCCCTCGCAATTTGTTTAATAAGTTTATTCACTTGAAATAATTATTCAAATAATTTAGATTGTAATTTGAACCCTGCAAGATTTGTGCCACATATATAAGACATCGTTTAAACGTTTAGGGATTTTGAAAACGTTTACAGCCCAAACACGAAACGTTACCGGTTACACGTGTACACGTGACAGCCTTAGTTGGAAGTAGCGGGAAAGAAAAAAGTGAAATGCAATTTATGTGCTACGGAGCTTACTTATGCCGGAGGGAGTACAGGGACAATGCCCTCTCTGGACAATCTAATGTGAAAACACTGAAATGAAAATTTGAAAAATGAAGTTAATTGTGAATTTGTGGTCTGTATTGTGCAAATGTTGTACAGTCACTACAGTGTGAATAAAATTGAATTCAATTTAAATGCTATCCGGATATTTATGTTTGTGTATTTTATTCTGCCTTATATTTATACTCCGGAATGTCCGGTGACAATCTCTGCATCGTCCATAGAACGATGAAAACTGAAACACAAACATAATGGTCATTAATGGGTCTTAAAATTCTGTGCGTATTTTATTTTATTGAATTATACAACACTTCGTTTAAACGGTAACGTTTCGTTTACAATGCTTCGTTTAAACGTTTACAAAATTTTGTAAACGTGACAGCCTTAGTTGTGAGTGATTGAAACCTTCTAGCACTGATAATTTAACAAGGGGGAACAGTAAAAATTGGAACATGTAAACAATCATAAGACGCTTAACACCGTGGATGTAGGTAGAAACACCAGCAACCTATTTTCATCAATGGCAATGTAACAAGCACCAAATTAACTGAAATATAAATAAATGAGTCATTGATTATGTAAAGATATCATTTATTCAATTATTGTGCTCAGTAATTTAATTGTTGCACTCATCTATGGAGATAGCCAGATTAACGTAAATGCAAATAATGAACTTCAGGCATATTATGCTATGCTGCTGTTGTCTTAACTTTGTCTTTGCAACTCCTGAACCCTTTGGGGGATTTTAATAAAACTTGGTACAATGAATGAACACAATGTGTAGATGTACATATTACAAGGGGAACCCTCTCTAATTTTTATAGTTATGGCACTTTGACTTGGTGGGTTTTTTTTTTCTATGCAAAATGCTTTGTCTTTGCAGCTCCTCCTAAACCTGAGGGAGGATTTTAATAAAACTTGGTACAAAGAAAGATCACAGTGTGTAGATGTGCATATTTTTGAAGGGGTTATGGCCCTTGGACTTAGATTTATGAGGTCAAAGACATATTTGAGCACATCATGTACTGGTTTAGCAGTGCTCTATTTTTTAAAGATATCATCAATTTAATTATTGATTGCAGATCAATGGAGTAGAATTATTGCCCACAAAATTTTAATTTGGAGCTTGGTATAAAGGATCTGATGATCTCTTTAATCCAGTTAAAGATATCTTTAATTATCTACAATAATTCAATTAAAAGTCATTAATCATATGGTTGCTCTCTCTTGAAGGACTTTTGCGCACATCAATTGAATTAATGATGTCATTACTTCAATTGAAGAGAGCATTAAAACGGTTAATGCGCGCATTAACTGGATTATTGCTCTCTTCAATTGCATTGTACCACGTATCAACTCGGTTGTTGACATTACCAATTCATTTTAAGTAAGCGGTAATTCAATTATATCACTCACCAAATCAGCAGAACATATCAATGCTATGAACAGTACAATTACTACCCGCAATGATTTAGAATTGAAGCAGTAATTCAATTATATCACTCATCAATTCAGCAAAATATATTATTGCTATGAGCAGTTCAATTACTGCCCGCAATGATTCAGAATTGAAGATCATTGATTATTTGCAGAGATCTTTAAACGAATTGTTGCGCGCATCAAATGAACTGATGATATCTTCAATCAATTAAAGACATCTTTAATAATTTAAGTTTATGTTAATTTGCTTCTCCATACACATCAAATAAAAGATTGCGATCGTCAGTTGAATTGATATGTGCATCAATTGAATGATTCATTTGATGAGAGCAATAATTAATTTGACGCGCGCGTCAGTTGAATTATTGCACACAAAATTTTGGATTGGTGAGCGCATATCTCCTACTATTTCCCCCTAGTAAAATTATCGCGCGCATCAATTAATTTAATGATATCATTAATTCAATTACTTCTTTTAAAAAGATCTTTAACTGAATTGTTGCGTACATCAAATGAATTGATAAATAATTAAAGATTTCAGTTTGTGATAATTTGGTGGTTTATAGCTATGTGTCCGTACATGTCCGGTTTTATGACATAAAATCATTGTCGCTGTTAACAATATGCCATGAGAGACACCAGATGTACACGATAGCTTGTTGTTATCTGTTGTGGTAGGGAAGGGCTAGGTTTCGAATGTTTAATCCCTCTGGGGTAGGGATGGGCGGTAGTGCACAGGAACCTTTAGTTTTAATATCTGTAATAATATAATAATAGTTATTAGGACCATGGCCCCCTGTATTCTGTGACAAAAACATAGTATGTATGAGGGTGGTTAACTTTTTAGCTTTAACTTTTGGAATATATACACATGATTAATAATTCTTATGATAAAACAAATTTTACCAGTACATTCTTTAGTATAGGTACATTAAGTATAGATGCAACAGTAGAAAAGGGTGATCATTAATAGACTGAAAAACGTTTATTTCTGAAACACGGCAGGTATAGGGAGTTTGAACGATACTGGCAAGAGATTAGTGATAAAGTAAAGTTTTATACTTTTTTTAAACCTGTAATTGAATGTTTTATTAAATTTGAACATATATACAGCGAACATTTAATTACTTTTTTGCCTTCACATTAATATGTGTGTATTCTTTTCTAGACAGTGTGATGACGTCTTCACTTTACAGAGAGAGAGAGAGGTTTTAGTCAGATAAAAGACAATATCAATAAAAGTCTCGACGACCCCTCCCCCTCTAACAAACACTCGTGGGTTGCATCCATTCATATATTGCTAGGCAAATAATCTGATTTACAAAATACTGGCATCTGAAAGCTCATTAGAAAAACGTTATAATGTACCACAACAGTCATTCTCACTAATGATGTGCAATTCAATTTTGAAAGTGAGCAAAAATAATGTTTCTTGAAAACAGCCAACGTTGATGAAATAATTTCCTATAAGGATTCAAGGACACTTGTGCAAAATTCCCGCCGCACCACTTCAATACTTTATAAAGGAGTGGCACAGGTGGTCGATGGCTTGTGATGACTTTTTTTACCGTGATATTTACGTTACCAAGACTTTCTTGCAGGTGTTTCGCACAAAATAAAGACTTCGAGAACACAATTCATATGAATTATGTGATGACAGAATACACAGTAAACGGAAATATAGCAGTTCATTTTGTAGATTTTCATTGAAAGGTGAATTTGATGGCCACGAATAGGCATTATGTAGTTGATATTCAAAGCCAATTAAACTTGCACAAACTTTATTTCAAACTGCTAGGAAACTGCATGCAACACATACATAAAATCAAAATACTTTTAAAGTGTATAGCTTAACTTGACAAAAAAATCAAATAACAATAGAGCTAACCCAATGCATGATGAACTTCAGAGGATTTTAAACATATATACAAAAAGTAACGTATGTACCTCATCGTCACTATTATAAACTTATGCAATAAGTTGCCTTTTATGGAACATGAAACACATGGTATGACTTAAATTTGTAACATACAAGTATATAATCAAATTATTGAAGATCTTGTTCTGATTTCTGTTAAATATATGCTCCTCAGTTTGTTGACTTAACGAATATTACTCAACGACAGCAATTTTTCATATTTTGCTCAAATAATGGAAAGCTAGTTGGCATCCATATTCATATAGAAAACAGTTCCAAGAAAGAAGTTCGAACATTTAGCAAGAGTTAAATAGCAATTGTTGGTCTGTTGACAAAAAGTCGAGGAAATGCAATGTAACGTAGGTATTGTTACTGAAGTCTCAAGGACAGATCAGTTCTGATAAAATACCTATTCCTTTCGGAATTCTGTGTTATTTTCCTAATGTCGTCCTTACTGATTCTAAAATTTCTTTCTGACTTGCCGCATGGTATTGGAGGACTTATTCAACACAGAACGCTGGAAAATGGCACCCAGATTTTGTCTTCTTTGTGTGGCCAACGGAACAATTCCTTAGTTTTCTCCATGAATTTAATTTCTATGTCCTTGTCCTCTTTATCTACGTTTTTTATCTCTCCCACATACCATTTTCCATCATAAACACAGGCTACGAAGTCACCGGCATCATAAGACTCCTCAACGCTGTCTCCTTCTGAAGAGGTAACGTAAGTATCTGTGTCTTTAGTGTTTTATACGAAGCGGCTATTTCCTTCTGTAATGGATGTTTCTACTCCCCCTGAAGTACCGTGGATCTCAGCCTCTACTTCTATTGACATGACTTCTGCTTCTTTGTTTCTTGCCTCAAAAGACGTACGTGACCAGCTGTCACAGTATTCACCCAACAGACATCTTTCACAGTAGCAGCTTGTAGTTTGAGTAAGGAGGGATGTTGTGGAGACACCCACTACTGCATGCAGTTTCATGGTATTCTTCACTGGTTTGATCCGCAGTGCATCTAATTCCCTCTTTTTGACCATGCAAGCCTCCTTTTCAATGAAAATAAAGGTAACCTCTTTCATGGAGGATGTAATTGCCCAACGGTAAAATGCATGAGCATCTTGAATTATGACTTTACCTTGGCAAACTGCTTCATCGGCCATACGCTTTGTTGTCCCTCCTAGGCCATCACAAGGCCCTTTCCCATGGCCTGCCTCGAAGTAATTCTACTGCGCTTTCATGCCGTATTTATCCTCATGTGACGCTACTGTATGGAACATGAACCTGTTCCGGTACTGACTGGAAGGCGAGTCGGTCCAGTAATGAATCTTCTTTACCATTGGGTCAAGTTTGCGTACCTCTGGTATCACTGCGTCAATGAATGTGCAAACTGTACCGGCGGAGTGATGTATAGTGTCGGAGATAATGACGATTGATTTATGCTTCAGACTTTCACCCTCTCTGTAATATGCAACTATTGGGTGCAAAGTCACACTTGTTTGATTCCAGTACGCCGTTTGTACTTCGTCTAGAGATCTACAAGTAAAATTTTCCGCAAAATCCATTTGCAAAATAACTTCGTTTTGGGGGAGATTCTCTTTGAGTTTTCTCAATTCGGCATACTGTTTGCGGACACGAAATACGTGGTCACAGAACTCATCTACTTCCTTCTTAAAATTGGAGACAAACTCGACTTTGAGTAAACTCTCTTCAACTACTTTCATTTTCATTTTTTCTCCGCTCGGGTCGATGGGAGCTTTCTTCCATGTCTTGTACAGGACCATATCAGGCAACCCGGTCAAAAGATTTTCCAAAGCGTCCACGTCATCAACAATCCTCTCAGGATTCTTGTTGAGATTGATCCCAAGTTTACGTAATGCATTCACCTTTAACGCCATATTCTGGTGCCGTATACAGAGACAGGCATTCCGTGTGATGAAGCAGGCAAGCAATGCACTTTTCGGCCTTATCCTGCAAAATGAGGCGAAGGATAACCGCAGGGACGGATTTTCTGACAAAAACTTCAAGTGCAAATTCTTCATGTAATCTGTCAAAATTACAGTCTGTGTTTTTGTTCCACCTGTCTCCTTTTTGGCATCGGCTTTTCCCGGCTGTATCCGACAATTGTCTTCTCTTTTCAAAAAGGAAATGACATCTTGTTCTATTTATTTTGTTAAACTATTCCGAACTTCTTTTACAGACGATGTTACTTTTTTGTTGCATTTCAAGAGGCTATTTCGTGCGCATCCAGTTCCTTTGCTAAGCGCAGATATCAACCGATACTTCTTAGTCACGTTTCCCGCAAGAATACTATGAAGTGAACGCCTTGCTTTTGCGGAGACTTCTGTTCTATACTTTCTTATCTCAGAGAGCAAGGCATTCCCCAACATCAGCTTTCTCTTGACTTTCGATATTCTTTTAGGAGTCATCTCTATTCCTTGTAAGTCAGCATCTGTGACCTTCAGAAGTGTACCTTTTTTTAGCAGGTTTCTTTACCTTGTGACGTAATCTCTCTATCTGTTTATTTCTGGACTTAATTTTGTTTTTCAGGGAAATGACCTCATTTTCAAGACTCTTGATTGACCTATTAGCTCGGGCTAAAGCACGCTTTCTACTGGTCTTAACACCCTTTGCCTTGTTCGAGTTCATTGATGCAATGCCTGCAAGTCGAACGATTAAACGCGGAACTTCTGGTGTTTCGTTACCAACCTGCATAGAACTGTATCCAGTATCAGAATGACTTGTCGTTTGAATACCTTCGTTTTCTCTCTGTTTTTTCTCAGTCTGGAAAGCCGATTTCTCATCATGTTTTTCTTGTTTCTTTCCGCTAATTTCCGTTTACTGAGCTGTTCTGCGGGAACATAATATTTTCTCACCCTAAGTTTTTCTTTGTCCAAAAATTCAGGGCCTTTTGCTTTCTGACGCTCTCGATAGGCTCTCTGTTTTTCTGCAGCAGTTTTTGTCATCTGAAACAAACAGAAAATTAAGACACGTAAGTATCGATACCTACGTTACCATCTTAGCATTGTGTTCCCCCTACAAATATGTAGCGATATTGCTTTCGTACATTAATTCATGGGCTCAAAGCATAATAAAGAAAACATAAGCATATAAATGTTTTATTATGCTGAAGTTCCCGCCATACTTATAACATCTAGTTTTACTCCATTCACGTGAATGTATTTTGAAATATAACATCATCACAATAACCAATGAATATAATGGAACCGCTGTTAAATCTTGGAAATATTTGAATGTTTACGATGAAAACTAATATAGATAAAACCTTTCACCTCAAAAATACTATATTGTTTATCACACAGGCGAACTCAATGAGTATAAGAGATATGGGTACCTACGTTACTAGAAGCAACGTATGTATCAAAACATAGCAAGGTGATTATGCAGAATGTATTGCTAATCTGTGATGATACACAATACACATGTGTTCTTTAATCTTTCAACTACTTTATAATTCTTAAATAGTATTAATACATAATTATAATAATAATCTTACCTTGGGTTTTTATCACTACCCTGTTAAAGATTTCAACATCCGACAAACATTCGCGCTCTTCAACTTCGTAGTGTACTTTCGCTTTCTGAAGGTCAAAAACCTCGTGGAAGGTCATGTGATAACCATGTGATACTTCTCTATTTAACTAAATTATGCCTTTTTGCATTGATGCATAACGTATGTATTGGTAACGTATGAACAGGGTTTTAGGACTATGACTTTCATATTATGCAATGCGCTAAATTCTGCTTCATTTACAAAATTCATAAGCGTATGGAACTACATTATTCTACAAATTTTAGTGTCCCTTATGTATTGATAAATTCTTCATTTAGCTGCAGAACGTATGTATCGATGAAAATACACGCACCCAGCTTGTGAGATAACGACTACTCTAAATCGCCGACTGCAATTAATAATATAAAGCAATTTATTTAGAATGTAAATATAAATATATATTTTCAATTTATGCGTTTATTTGCCGGATTTTAGCTAAATATGGTGTAATTATTAGACTTTACGTGCAGTGGTTACGTTTGTATCACAAGAGTGGCGACACATACATTCAGTCGCAGAACTACGGTATGTAATAAGCATTACGCATATATTAGGCACGAAGAGAAAACGTTCAAGGCCCTGAAGCTATACTTAGGAGGAGAATCATCTGAGTGAGTGGCCTGGATTTAAAAAATGCATTGAAAGTTCAGATAAAGCCTTGGCGACAGTAACGTATGTATCATTTTCGGCACTTTGGATAGATATTTACTATGTAAGGGAGTTGAAAATGAAAATTTTTTCTTGAGAAATATATCAACGGTAGAAAAAACATTATCTATAAGAGATCTTTTGAATTGTAATTGTATTTTGAGAAAATTGCTGACGACATTGATTGCACATCATTAGTGAGAACGGGCGACAAGACGTTGATGGAAAACTTATGTTGAATATTAATGAAGTTTACTCGCTGAAACTTCAATGTTTCTGAAGACAGTACAATAAAAAAAAGTAAGAATACGCGTATTAACAAGCACATGCACGTACTTGTAACTGCATTCTTTTTACTGACTATATACGCAGCGTAAACTGATTAATCATAACTATTATAATGTTTATGACGATTTCTCATATTACCCTTATGAAATAATTAATGCGATACTTGTGTATGTTTATAAGCTGTACATTCCTTGGAGCGCCAAAGTAACATAGTTCAATAATTGCAATAATTTGATGTGCGTATTCATCCTACTTGTGAGCCAGTAATTGATTTGATGCGCGTATCAGTTAATTTCCTGCTCTGTCCATTGTATTTAACGCGCATCTATGCTGCAGAATTATCGTCAGCTTATTTTAATTGGAGCTCGGTATAAGTGACTTGACTGTCTCTTCAATTCAAATGAATTTATCTTTGATACTATGATATAAATTTCAAAGAATTATCTTTGATAATATAAATTAGATAGCAACTCTCTTTGAAAGAATTCCTGCGCAAATCATTTGGAAGAGAGCAGTAATTTAGTTACTGCGCCCATTTGTTGATTTGATGCGCGCATTAACTGAATTATTGCCCCCTTCATTGAATTGCAGCGCAGATCAATTCAATTGTTGATATCAATTCATTTGAAAACAGCACCCATTTAATTATTGCGGGCATCAATGCAGCAGAATAATGAATGCTATCAACAATTCAACTAATGTGCACAATTCAGAATTGAAGATATCACTAATTATTTGAAGATACCTTTGATTGAATTGTTGCGTGCATCAAATGAACTGATTTCTTTAAAAGACATCTTTAATTATTTGAGCTTATGTTAATTTGGTGCTCCATAATACCCCTCGTTTCATTTTAAATTTGAGTGGAACATAAGTAAACATGAGAGCGCCTTGAAATACCAGTTATTTTAAACTGGTGGAAACACAGATTAAATCGTCTCAGTTTTTCTTGACCAACAACGTAATGCATTGAAATCTTTCAGGTTAAGTATTGGAAATGAAACTTTGGTTTTACGGGCTAAAAAAAAAAGACATATAAACTTATAAACTTTATGATTTTTTGTTAAAATCTCATTGAGTCAGTCTCTAAACATTTCGATCATACCTATTGGAAACTAATATCCGAATTTTTGACATAATGATAAGTTTTCACTATGAGGCACTATAAACAGATAAGACAGGTTAAAATACTTAACGATAATAATGAACCAGCTTTTATGCCATATATGCAGTTCACTCTATAAGAGAGAGATCAGAGCATATATATGGGTAACTATTACTGTGCATTCTATTAGTGAAACAAGTGCAATATGTTTTTCAAAAACAAGACCTGTTTGTGAAACATTGTGCCCGCATATGTAGCATTTCAATATATTGGTCTTAGGGGTATTACTCCTTGAAATTTGCTTGTGTTGGAGGGAATACTGTTGTTTGCCTATCTAGAACTCCACCCATGACAAAGTCTTAGACAATTTTCAACAGCCCAGAGAGGGTAGAGGCAAGAATGGCCATTTAAAACCTCTAATGTATGTTCGCCACAAGTTTCTTGTGTATCCATCCACTTGCTTCTTTATCATTGTGACTATCACAGTCAACACTTCCAGAAAAACACCATAAATGAAACTACAGGTGCCCATGCTTCACATCACTTAATAACATCTTTCATCAAGAAAACTGTGCTTTGCAATGTTTCAGAATAAAGTACTGAATAAGAAAAAATATCTAGATGATGTTTTTGTCAAGTATTATCTATGTTACGGTTGCTAACTATCAATAAAACTTCCAAATCGAGCATTGATATTTATTTATTAATTCATTGTAGTAGTGATAATACATTTGTAACAATAATATCAATATTGATCACTGACAAATGACATTTACAGAAACAGGCAAGGTCATTGCACTCAAATAATCATATACCTTTAAACATACCCCTCTCTCTCTCCACATGATAATTATGTATTCAAGTGGTTTATTATGTATACAAAAACAATTAAAAATACATAAATAAATAACCTTTGATGATGAAGAAATGCTACATCTATACTACAAAAATGACTGTCATGTTTTCCCCCTAATGCACATATCGATGTATTAAACTGTTTCTTTTTTTAAATTCTATCTTTTTTAAGAATTCAATCTTCATTCTCCTGTTCCATTAACATAATTTTCTTATTCTTTAATTTTTGTAAAAATTAATGGATATTGGCTTTCCTTAAATCAAAATTTTACTTAATTTCAATTTAAAACTATATAAAATGAAAGGAAAAAACACAGACAATACAAAATATGACATAAAAACAATATATAATAAGATACATGTCATTGTTAATATGGTTTAAATTAAATAAATATATTTCAAAGATCCCTGTTTCTTGTTAGTTGCAAAATTATCAGCAGTCATGCTTAAAAAGTAGAGCAACATTTTTTTTTCTTCGCAACATCTACAAAGTACAGAAAAAAAAATTCCAGTACATATTTTATATCAAGTCATTTAAAGCAGCAATAACAAAATGAATATTTTATAACAATTGATCATTTTGGAGAAATACGAGCTTCTTACAGACAGAGAAATGTCCCATGCAAAGCAGAGCAACTCTTTGGTTAAGGAGGGAGCCTATATAAGTAATGCTTATTGTCAATTGTTTTGATAGAGAAAAACAACAAAAATTCAAATAACCAATAGCAACATTCTCGAATATCACAAAACAGGTTGCTTGAATTCACTTGATAACAACCTGTAATCTACATTTGATCATTTTGTAAAGAAGTGAACCTTGCAATCTTGGTACATCACCCTTGGGTGGACCTAGATAACTAATAATCTTGCAGTGTTCAATTATCACCATAAAGAACTAACATGTGAGATTCATTTTGTCAACTCATACAATAAAAATGTCAGTAAAACTGATGGATGCCCCTGACGCTGCATCTAACCAAAGGCCTACTTCATATGATGAAAGACTCGCACAATGATCAATAACTGTCGAAATATTGTTGAAACAAAGTTTCCTTGACCTTTATAAAATGACCCTCAGTGACATTTGTCTGAAAGACATTTGCATATTACTTATTTCTGCAATATTTGATAAACACCTGTTCAAAAACTGTTGAAATAGGAACTTTTTCCTTATATAAGATATATGTTCTGAGTGACCTTGACCTTTCCAAAATAACCTTCGGATACCTTGGTCCAATATATCAGTAACAATTGAAATATTGCGGAAGTCAAGGTTTTCTTTTATATAAAATGTTTATGTTCTGTGTGACTTTGACTTTTTACAAAATGACCTTGAGTGACCTTTGTCTGAAAGCCATTTGCCTGTTACTTACTTGTGTAATACATGATCAATAAAGTTGAGTTTATAGTACATGTAGCCCAATTCTTATATTGATGACATCCTTAATTTTTTTTTAGTGTTCCATAAGTAAAATGTACAATGCATCATAAAATTATGATCTTTTATCCTTTTCAATCCTACATTGGTTTGTTCATTGTACTGGCTGTTTATAGCACAAAAGTGTGGATACAAAGACAGGTCATATGCAAGGGTACTAGCTGAAATGAAAGAAACGCCAACATTACAACAATGAATCATCAAATAATGAAGATTTTCATAACAACAGTGAATGCATATTTTGAAGGTATATTTTTGGGAGAATCATATTTCTAATTAGGGCTTAAAATAAGAACTTGTGTATGCATAAACACTCACAGTAGGTTTACTGGGTCAAAAATAAATTGTTAAATAATCTAAAATTGATATCGAATTTGCCAATAATGATGTATATTTTGTATATCCTGGAAAAAAAACTTTGGTACATACCATTAAGATTATCTCAGTGCAGTATGTCAAAAAATTCTAATTCCTTGAAAAACAAAGGGTCTCTGCTGATACAGTACTGCTGTAATATAAAAGCATTATCATATATATAATGTACTTGGGTGCTGAAAAAAGTATAGAGTGTGTATACATAAAATTATATCAAGGTCTTATTATCATTGATATTTCCCTAAATTTGCAGCCCTTCACCGACAATGGTGACGTCTCCATATGAGTGAAAGATTCTTGAGCAATATTTAATCAATCAATCAATCATTGATATTTCTGCATTATGCACATAAATGTAAAGACTGTTACTTTATGTAACATATCCACTGTAAATATTAATACCAATATCAACATTTTATAACATACCTTTTCTAAATATCATTCTTAAAATTGTAAATGGCACATTTGGTGACCCATGGGACTCCATGACTTGGAAGCCAAAGCAAACAACTAAAAATGAAACATAACAAAAATTAAAATGTACTGATGGCATCCATTAAAAGAGAATAGTAGGATGTTTTAAAATGAATTTTAGTTTGAATAAAATAACATTCAATCTTTACATACAATGTGGACAAAATATAGTGACAAATCCTGGCAGTAAACTAGGGTATCTTGTAAATTTCTTACAACAACTGTCATCTTTCTTCCCCTTTACACATTTTGTTGTATTTTTGTTCCATTAAAAAAAACCACCCCTGTTTGTACAAATGTATATTTCTGAAGGGAAACAAGATCACCATAAACAGTACATAACATATACGGAGGTTATATATGGATCAACTTTTAATCCATGAATCATAGGTTTGAATATCATAGAATCAGAATTGTTTAATATAACAATAAAATGTACTTTTGCAAGAGTTTATGTAAATTCTATTACAACAGTACAATATATTATGAATGTAACACTGAATGGAACCAAACACAGATATCCCTATATTTGATTACATCCTGTAAAAATACAAATGTATAAGTTTAGAAATGAATTAATTCTTGCATTATAGAGCATTAAATAATCTGTAATAAACACATAATCTAACAATAAATGTAGTTAGACAGACAAATCCTGTACTATCTTTGAAATATTTCCTCAAAACTGACTAAGTTTAATAACATGTAATTTTCTTGAAAATTTAAGAAAATCAAAATCCTTGGCACATGGCACATACACATCTTCAATACCCAAACAAACACACATTATAATAAGAAGGTCCTAACTTGAAAACTATGGAAAAGGAGTTTGCTGGATAAATTATGAACCCTCCGTATTGCATTACTTTCTAAAAAGGGGCAAAACTCTGGCAAGAGAATTCAAAATGGATCAAAATTGCAACATGATCTACAGTGACCCATAAAGAAGCTACATACCAAGTTTCAGCTTGATATGTGAAGAGAAAGGAAAACAAGAAAAAAAACACCCTGAATGGACATTTGACGGATGTACAGACATCGCTGTATCACATTATGTCCCATCTGAAGACGTGCATATAAAAAACTAAATTATTCAACCTCCAAAGTCTCTTCACTGGAAAGATCTTTTGCATCTTCAGATGGATCTATGGTAATCTCCCATAGTTCTGCTATCTTAAGCAAAATTGAATGGAGTGGAAGAGATATCTTTTGGATCCCATTCAGCAGACATTTCTTGTCTTTATCAATCGGGCTGCTGTTTCACTCCTCCAAGAACTACTCCATCTGCTGAACACCTCTTTGAAAGCTTTTGAAAAAAAATCCACAATGGGTATGAATGTTCAACTGAAATGCCTGTAAAAAGTAATAAATGAAGTTTGAAGATCCCCCTAAAGTAAAGGGAAAGATTTACATGCATATAAACTTTGTACTAATGTACAAAATTATGAAATAAGACAGACCCACTTACTTTGACGAATACAAGTGTTGAACATTCTTAACAATATCCTTTTCTTCCCAATCCCACATGTGTCTTTGAAAGAAAGTGTTGTACCATCACAAATGATGGTTTCAGGTGAGTCATCACTTCCACGACACGGACTCGAAAATCTATTGTTAAAATCAGTCTTTCGAAATAACATAAAGCTGTGCCATTCATTGTAGTCTCTGGTAAGAGAAATCTTTAATGTCAGCATTCCCATAATTCAGATGAACATTGCATCAGGTTTGGTAAAATGTGTACAACAGTCTCCTACAATTATCAACAGAAACAACATAAAGTACAGTGTTGGTAAGAATGTATATTCATCAAAGTAGTATATAAAACAATAGGTCCATGGCTTATAATAATTATATCATATATGATTTTAATCACATAATCTGGTTTGGTATTAATTCATATCTCAATCATTTGTATAAAAACTGAAAGATTTAAATAAACAAGAGCTCCGGAAGGCAGGGCATATCCCCATGCAATTAGTGAAGTCCTGTTGTGATTTTAACCTTTGAACTCTCATTCCACAATGAATAGGGTTCATCCTCTCTACATGTGAAGTATCACATTAATCAAGGAAACAAAATGTGACCTTTAGTTATCCAAGTGTTACACATTCGAGCTGAAAATCTTCAAATTTTATTTTTCAATTTTTAATGTTTAATATGCTTAACTAAGGTATTTCTAATGGTCAGCAAAAATCTGAATGTCAGTTGTTGAGTTACACGAGAGATACAGAGCTCACAATTCTTTGTTATGTAAACAAGACTGATGCCATGCTTTTGTTTATATAGGTTAAATAAACCAGTGAAGGTTTCACTGAAAGCAGATTTTTAAATTTACATGTTAATTCTGAACACAATTAAATAGTTTTTAGTGTTTGTCACATCTCATTTTGTTTTAAACATGGTATTTTATGTTAAGCAATCTATATGTGAACAAGAACATGACATAAGCCTTGTTTACATATCAAAGAATTGTGAGTGCTGCATCTCACTAGTAACTCAACAACTGATCACTAGAAATACCTTAGTTAAGCATTGTAAACATTTGAAAAAAAAAGCAGAAAAATAAATCTTCAGCTCAAATCGTGTCCTTGTCCCTTTAACTTTTCCTGTTAATTCATTTGATCTGATGAAAGGATTTTTTTTTTAACAAAATCAGTTTCTGTCTGTAAACAGTTCTGGTCATTCACATGCTTTCACTTTTTTCAATTTCTGTCAATGTGAATTTTTCTATAAGGTTGAAGGAGATGCTGTCTTCCATATTGTCAATAATACTCCTGATGGTGGATACATTTGAACAATGTCTAGTTGAACAGAACAAGCAAGACAGTGTTATTTCAAAAGTCACAAATCTGTATTTCTTACAGTGTAATCTACAACAAATCAGTTTCAAATCTGGAACTCATACAGGGTACTTCCTCTCTGAAAATAAAGTCCTTGAGGAAATCGATAAAGTCAGATTGCTGAATTTTATAAGAATACTATCAAAATTCCTAAATATATAGTTTTTAGATGACCAAATTTATTCATGAACACTTTGATCACCCTGGCATAATTAATCTTAGCAATTAAACTGAAACTTACTAAAGAATATCCACGGTCATCATCTGAAAGTAGAATGATAGATTTTTTCAATATGGCCATATATTGCATCATTATTATACATCATGAAAGACAATCAAAATTTCAGCATGTATGGTACTAATTACATAAAGAATGCCAAATTAACATACACTCAAATAATTGAAGAAATCTTTAATTATTTGAAGATATCAATTAATTTAATGACAGGTCATGGTAGTTCAGTGGTTACAGTGTTCGCTTCATAACAAGGAGGTCATGAGTTTGAGCCCCACTCATGCAATGGACGTAAACCATAGGTATTGATTGCTCCTTCGCCAAACGCTCAGCATTTAGAAGCAAGAGTCACGGGTCTTTAAGATATGACCTTAAAAACAGAAGTCCCATGTTGCAGCAGGCATTGGCACATCAAAAAACCCCAACTGCTATGGCCCTGAGTCCTAAGCACAGGTCTAAATTTGTGGTTCTTCAGCTGGTGACATCTCAATATGAGTGAAAAATTCTCAACGAGACATAAAACAAACAAGAAATCAATCAATTTCATGTGCAAAATGATTGAATTAAAGATCTCCCCAATAATTAATGATATCTTCAATTCTGAATTACTGTGTGCATTTGAATTGTTCATAGCATTAATTATTCTGATGAACTGATGAGCACAAATTAAACTGTTGTTCTCTTGAAATGAAATGGAGATATAAAAAATTGAATTGATGCATCCTACAATTCAACTGAAGCGAACAATAAATCAATTAGTACACACATCAATTCAAATAAATGAACACAGTAATTGATTCATGGCGTGCATCGATTCAGTTAATGATCAAATCATTTATACTTAGTTCCAAATTAAATTTTGAAAGCAATAATTCTACCACAATGTGTGCATCAACTGAATTGATGAGAGCAATATTGAATTGATATGCACATCCAGTAATTTTTCTACTTTTTCATATGGGACCTGGACCTTTATGATTGGGAAAAATCATTGACATTTTGATCAAACTGAGAAAAACCATTGTGATTAACCTTAATTGATGAGTAAAATACAATATGTAAGTAATTTCAAAATCATTTACTTGGTTAATTTGCTATACAGTATCAGTCACAGTTACACATAAATTGTAACTTTCTCTTTCTTAACTCTTTCAGTTATTTTCTATAATTTTTCCTATGATTTGTCCCTGTTTTCAGTGATAATTGCACATTTTAGTACATGTCATATGTGAAAAATTCAATTTAACAAAAACAGTATTTGGTGTAGGAAAATCACTGGAAAATCAATTATTGCTCTCATCAAATGTATTAATGTGCACATCAAATCAATTATTACTCTCATCAATTGAACTGATGCACACACTAATTCAAATAATGTGGAAACTAATTGAATTGATGCATGCATCAATTCAATTGATGAGAATAATATTTGACTAAAAATATGACTCATTCAAATCTGCTACAGGAATGCCAAAATGGAAGCATAATAAAAGATACTAATTCACAAATTTCATTACAGAATAAACCTTTAACTTATAAAGTTTATTTCTTTAAGAAGAAAAAAAATATGGTATATGGCATACATACATTTTCTTTTTGGCTACACAGAAGTCTTTGATGATCAGAATCCTCTCATTTCCAAGAAGAAGTGTTATTCCTTTAGTAAAGATTAAATCCTGGAAGTAAAGCTCTGCTTCACTGAAAAACTGGACTCCCTAAAATATTTCATTTTTTATTACTTGCAGGTAGATTATGAATCTAAAGTCTACATTTACTAAAGTACTGAAATTGGAAGCATACCATTTATTCCATGACATGATAATGCTAAAGTTAATAAGCTTTCATTAAATTGTTCATCCATCATTCAAATCATCAGTAACTAAATAACAATGTATCCACTTCTCATGTTTTCCCATTTTTTTTAAACAAAACTTTATCTTTGATGAACATCATCCATTATAAAATGAAATAACAATTGCTTTACCACATCTTTTCTTGTATATATAATTGTACTGGGAACAATTTCAACATCACGAACAGAGTTTTCTGCCCGAAGAAGAGATACTCTGGTGGATGTGCTAGCCAAACATTTTGCCTTTGGTTCACCAACAATGGGATATACAACATCCTTCTCTTTAATTCTTGCTGAAAAATTGTAGATATGATCCAATCTCTTTCTCAGACTGATTCTGTGAGTTCCTACAGTTTGGATCTTACATCTGATAGGTTTGTTTAGTATCTTCTTTCTATCCTCTTCATCCATGGCACTAAGAGCTTATCATTACTACAAAATGCATTTTACATATTTAAGGATTGTGGATAAACTACTGATAATGATTTTCTACACAATTACATGAATATCTATCTCACTAATTGTTAACTATTTTATTCTGTATTATACAGATACAGTAAAACATGCTTATAGCAAAATCATGGGGAGGAACAATTTAAATTCATTATCAACATATTTTATTTTATCCAATAAATTCATAATATGTTTTAAAACAACAGGTGTGGACAATTACTTCACTGTAAGTTTGAATTAATTTTACAAGAATGTGTGTTTGCCATTATATGACTGTGGTCTCATGCTACAGTGTTGCAACATGTGTGTTTCTGGCTGTTACATAACTATAGTTTCAACTAAGATGTGAACAATGTCATTGCTGTATATGATACAAAAATAAAGACTATAATGTTGAAATACCAGTAGGAATATGGAAATATCCATTATCAGCTATAAAACAGTCCTCTTAGGTCAATAGATCTATGTGATAGAAATTGTCCAGGATACTTACAGTATGGTAGTGTAACATGTATCTGTTCTGTGTGACAGAAACTGTTGAGGCTATTTGCAATATTGTAGTATAACATGTATCTGTTCTGTGTGACAGAAATTGTCCATAATACTAACAGTATTGTATTATAACATGAATCTGTTCCATGTGACAGAAGCTGTTCAGGATACTTACACCATTGTATTGTAGCATGTATCTGTTCTATGTGACAGAAATTGTCCAGGCTTATTGCAATATTGTAGTGTAACATGTAACTGTTCTATGTGACAGAAAATGTCCAGGATACTTACAGTATTGTAGTGTAACATGTATCTGTTCTGTGTGATGGGAATTGTCCAGGATACTTATTGTATCATAGTTTAACGTGTATCTGTTCTGTGTGACAGAAATTGTCCAGGCTTATTGCAATATTGTAGTGTAACATGTAACTGTTCTATGTGACAGAAATTGTCCAGGATACAAACAGTATTTTAGTTGAACATGCATCTGTTCTGTGTGACAGAAATTGTCCAGGCTTATTGCAATATTGTAGTGTAACATGTATGTGTTCTATGTGACAGACAATGTCCAGGATACTTACAGTATTGTAGTGTAACATGTATCTGTTCTGTGTGATGGGAATTGTCCTGGATACTTATTGTATCATAGTTTAACATGTATCTGTTTTATCTCATGGAAATTGTCCAGGATACTTACAATATTGTAGAGAAACATGTAACTGTTCTATGTGACAGAAATTGTCCAGGATACTAACAGTATCATAGTGGAACATGTATCTGTTTTGTGTGACAGAAATTGTCCAGACTATTGTAGTAATATTGTACTAGAACATCTATCTGTTCTATGTGAAAGAAAATGTCCATAATACTAACAGTATGGTAATATAACATGTATCTGTTCTGTGTGACAGAAATTGTGCAGGATACTTACAGTATTGTAGTATAACATGTATCTGTTCTATGCAACAGAAATTGTCCATAACACTAATATTATTGTATTATAACATATATCTGTTTTATGTGAAAGAAATTGTCCAGGATACTAACAGTATTGTATTATAACATGTATCTGTTCTATGTGACAGAAATTATCCAGCCTATTTATAAGATTATAATATAGCATGTATCTGTTTTGTGTGACAGAAATTGTCCAGGATACTTTCAATATCTTTGTGTAACTTGCATCTGTTCTATGTGACAGAAATTGTCCAGGACATTTCCAATATTTTCATGTAACATGTATCTATTCTATGTGACAGAAATTGTTGATAATACTAATAGTATTGTATTATAACATGTATCTTTTCTATGTGAGAGAAATTGTTCACAATAACTACAGTATCATAGTGGAACATGTATCAGTTCTGTGTGATAGAAATTTTCCAGGCTACTGTAGCAATATTGTATTATAAAATGTATCTGTTCTATGTGACAGATTGATTGATTATATATTGTTTTTCTATGCGAGAGAAATTGTCCACAATAACTACAGTATCATAGTGGAACATGTATCAGTTCTGTGTGATAGAAATTTTCCAGGCTACTGTAGCAATATTGTATTATAAAATGTATCTGTTCTATGTGACAGATTGATTGATTATATATTGTTTTATATCCCGCTCGAGAATTTTTCACTCATATGGATACATCACCATTACCGGTGAAGGGCTGCAAAATTTAGGCCTATGCTCGGCGCTTATGGCTTTTGAGCAGGGAGGGATCTTTAACGTGTCACACCTGCTGCAACATGGGACCTCGGGTTTTGCAGTCTCATCTGAAGGACTGCACCATTTAGTCACCTCTTACGACAAGCTAGGGGTGCTGAGGATCTATTCTGACAACCCGGATCCCCACGGGACAGGGTCTAGGTGACAGAAATTGTCCAGGATACTTACAATATTGTATTGTAACATGTACCTGTTCCATGTGACAGAAATTATCTACGATACTTACAGTATTGCAGTGTAACATGTATCTGTTCTATTTGACAGATACTTATTGTATCATAATATATTGTGTATCTGTTCTATGTGACATAAATTATCCAGGATACTTATAGTATTGTAATATAACATGTATCTGTTCTATGTGACATACATTGTCCAGGATACCTACAATATTGTAGTGTAATATGTATCTATCCTATGTGACAAAAATTGTCCAAGATACTTACAGTATCGTAATGGAACATGTATCTGTTCCCTGCGACAGAAATTGTCCACGATACTAACAGTATTGTAGTATAACATTTATCTGTCCTATGTGACAGAAATTATCCAGTATACTAAGAGTATTGTACTATAACATGTATCTGTTTTACATGATAAAAATTTTCCAGGATACATACAGAATTGTAGTTAAAATGTATCTGCTCTATACGATAGAAATTGTCCCAGATACTTACAGTATCATATTATAATATAATTACTATATTGTAGTGTAACATGTATCTGTTCTATGTAACAGAAATTGTTCAGGATACTTGCAATATTGTAGTTCAAAATGTTATCTGTTTTATGTGACAGAAATTGTTCGGGGTTATGAGAGTGTTGCAGTGTTAGATAAACAGTAATTTCTGTTATAGAAAATACCAATGTACTATAGTATCATAATATCAACAGTATTGTAGTGCTTTCTTCTTAAAAACACATATGTTCTAGGCCTATCTTTGTAGCAACTTCCAGTCATGTAAAATGAATATAACGTGAAAATATGGTCCTGGTTTGATTACCAAACCCGGTCTGTAATCACCAAATTCATCTGCAATATATCAATATGTATGTAACTACATTAAAGTCATATTGTTTGGTGATTACCTCCTTGTGCAATCGTGCTACTTCATATTGTCCGCTTTTTCGAATTACCCTGCCCAAAAACATCGAAATGCGCATGCGCACCCTAAAACGTCACTGTTCTATGCATTCAGAAATTTTTCCACTTTTTGACGTACTTGGGTGAAATGTCACCAATAAACAACATTTTTCCGGAATAATATTAACGTATTTTGTAAGGAATAATTATTAATGTTAAAGTCATTTCTGTTAGACACAACTGGAATGGAATTACACGTTACTTTGGTAGGCTATATCATATATAATATACTTTTGTTGTTTTTTTTTTTTTTGGTTGTTTTTTTTTTTTTACCCTTTTTAGCAAAATTTTCTTACGAAAGGTAGGGAAACCCTTGGAACCCCCCCCCCCCACTCTTTAGATCCACCACCGGAGAATATAGATAGCTTGGTGTTGGGTCTTTGATCAGAGGTATCTCAATTTTAATCAATAAATAGACTAAAGGAGCGGGGGCTCTATGTATGCAGAGTAAGGCTGTCACGTTTACAAAATTTTGTAAACGTTTAAACGAAGCATTGTAAACGAAACGTTACCGTTTAAACGAAGTGTTGTATAATTTAATAAAATAAAATACGCACAGAATTTTAAGACCCATTAATGACCATTATGTTTGTGTTTCAGTTTTCATCGTTCTATGGACGATGCAGAGATTGTCACCGGACGTTCCGGAGTATAAATATAAGACAAAATAAAATACACGAACATAAATATCCGGATAGCATTTAAATTGAATTCAATTTTATTCACACTGTAGTGACTGTACAACATTTGTACAATACAGATCACAAATTCACAATAAACTTCATTTTTCAAATTTTCATTTCAGTGTTTTCACATTAGATTGTCCAGAGCTGGTGCCGCGGCTTCTTCCGTCGGTTCGGTTTTAACATGGACTTCACGTGCAGCCGGTGCAGCGCAATTCACTTTATGTTTTAATCTTTTGTTCAAAAAGATCAGTTTGTCCACGTTCTCAGCGTCAAGGGAGGAGCGCAGTTTTGTAACAGTTCCACCCGCTGTGGAAAAGACGCGCTCAGAGGCAACGGATGTTGCCGGTGTGCATAGCAAATCCCTTGAGACTTGCTAATTTTGGAAAATTAATACGACTGGTTTTCCACCAAGTGAATGGGTTGGTATTTGTCGGCGCACTTTTTTCAGATAGATATAATTCGATTTCTGGAAGGGGTAATTATTTTGCAATCTCCGGTGTCAAAATATGATCCTAACAGGAAGGATATATCATCCTGAGAAAGTTTACTTGAAATAATTATTCAAATAATTTAGATTGTAATTTGAACCCTGCAAGATTTGTGCCACATATATAAGACATCGTTTAAACGTTTAGGGATTTTGTAAACGTTTACAGCCCAAACACGAAACGTTACCGGTTACACGTGTACACATGACAGCCTTAATAGAGAAAGGTTTTTTCCTCTCTTTTTTCTATTTATATCTATTCATTGATTTAAATTCGGATAACTGTGCTTGGATCCACCTACTTGTGACTCAGGTTTATGATGTTGGATTCGCCGTGTTTGAATATCACGTGACTGGGTGCCAAAGAGTGAGTTGTATTCATACCTGCACACATCGTCAAGGTGGAAACACGCAATATTATGAAGATGCATGTACAGAGTGACGTAGACTTGTAATGATTGATCAATTTATCAGCTGTTTATTACTATATTAATAATTCATAGTTTAATCCTATACATTTAATTAATATAATCATTTAAAAAGTTAAGTTCGGTTGTAGAGCGTTCGTTTCGTAACCAGGAGGACGTGAGTGCCAATCCTGCTCGTGGCATGGCAGTATCAAACCTAAGACGTAAAGATAGGTAGTTATTACTCCTTCGCCAAACGCTCGGCATTTAGAAGTTGAATCACGGGTCTTTCAGATATAACCTTAAAAACGGAAGTTCCGCGTCGCGGCAGGCGTTGGCACTTACTGCTGCGGTCTTGAGCGCTAAGCATGTCTAAATATGTGATATGGTGACATCTCAGTATTAGTGATAAATTCTCGATGGAACGTAAAACAAACAATTCAAACATTAAGATAATTCGGTGTATCTGAAGTTTGAGAATACGTGTAAGGTGTAAATGTTCAGTACGTTGTATGGATGTTGCGGGGTTATCCCATACAAACATAATCTATGAAAACCCAATCTACTGACGGGCGTAATATTATATATAAACGTGGTGAAAACTAGTCAGTAATCACGTGATTTCTAAACCCGCGACAATGTCAAGCGACAATGATTGTGAGCATTGCATTTTTTTTTCTATGAATTTTTACAGCAACTGAAGAGTTCTGCGTTTGTATTGAGAATCGTCACGGTATCTGTACATGTTAGGAGGAATACTGGAACTTCCAACTCGGCATTATTATAAGGCATCTAGCGAATTCAAGATGGAGATGACATCAAAGGTAAGCATTATTTAATTTATTGATGTTAGGATGCTTTTTTTTAGCTCACCTAAGCTGAAAGCTCAAGGGAGCTTTTGTTATGTCTGTCTGTTAACTGTTCACAATTTAATCACTGGGTCAAATTTAATCAAATTTACCACAAATCACGCTTGTGTAAAGAGATTTCAAATTTGTACAAATGAAAGGTAATACCCCCTGCCAAAAATAAGGTGGGGTGATTTAAAAGTCATTTTATCAAGAACCACTGGCAACCAAAGTTGAGCAGTGTTTGAAATAGGGTAGGGTCATATTTAGAGCGCAAAATTACCAGAACCTTAAATAATTATAGATATAATTGTTTGAAGGTATCATAAATTCAATGATTTCTCTTGTCATTTGAAATATTGCATGCATCAAATCAATTATTACTCCCTTCAGTTAAATCTAATCCACTTCAATTCAGTAATTACTCTCATTAATTGAATCAATGTGCTCATCAATTCAATCCATGAGAACAATGATTGATGCGAGCAATGAACTGAAAATTTTATTAAATTGAATCCCAATGTCCAAGGTAATTGTTTGTGTTAAGATTTTTTTTTGTCTAATGTACACATGTGATTGAATCTTTTGAAAATTAATATTTGTGTAAGGTGGAATGATATACCTAGTGATTTTTTTTCTGTACCAATTCCTCAAGCATTTATTGAACCATCTGTAATGACCTCAGATCATAATTAAAGTTATCATTAATTATTTAAGATATCATAAATTCTCTAATTGCTCTTGTCTTTCATTTGTAACAGTTTTTTTTAAAGAAAATTAGATTTCATCATTTTTCAATTGTATGCTATTTTTGTCTGAGATAATTTTGTTTGTAGACCATATCTGATTTAAAATATAATAAAACAATTTAAATCAGCATACATTTTAATCATATCAGAAAAAATGGGTTTATTGCATGAAACTTGAATTTCTTGACAACTGTTGGTAAAATCTGTACCAATGTGTATAAATAGAACATGTACATTATTGATATGCTTAAGTCAAATTAAAAAAAAAAAATAATGAATTTCAGCCATATATGTATTTTTTTAAGTCTTGGTTTAGAAATTGGGAGCATTAACTTTCTTAGAATAGCAATACCAAAACAACCCGATACTTTTTTGCAAGACGGTTATGCAATGAATAAATATTTTTGTCCAAACTTTATATTTCTTAGTCAGATAAGTAAGAAATGACATCGAATAAAATTTATTTAATGTTAATACAGTAATGTATCTTAATATGAATTAGCATACAAGTAAACACTACACAGTAATAAACACAAATAAATACTACACATAACAATACATACAAGTAAACACTACACAGTAATAAAAACAAAAATAAATACTACACATAACAATACACACAAGGAAACACTACACACAGTAATAACACACAAATAAATACCACACATAACAATACACACAAGTAAACACTACACACAGTAATAAACACAAATAAATACTACACACAACAATACATACAAGTAAACACTACACAGTAATAAAAACACAAATAAATACTACACATAACAATACACACAAGGAAACACTACACACAGTAATAACACACAAATAAATACTACACACAATACACACAAGTAAACACTACACAGTAATAAACACACAAATAAATACTACACACAACAATACACACCAATAAACACTACACACAGTAATAAACACACAAATAAATACTACACATAACAATACATACAAGTAAACACTACACAGTAATAGAAACACAAATAAATACTACACATAACAATACACACAAGGAAACACTACACACAGTAATAAAAACACAAATAAATACTACACATAACAATACACACAAGTAAACACTACACACAGTAATAAACACAAATAAATACTACACACAACAATACATACAAGTAAACACTACACAGTAATAAAAACACAAATAAATACTACACATAACAATACACACAAGGAAACACTACACACAGTAATAACACACAAATAAATACTACACACAATACACACAAGTAAACACTACACAGTAATAAACACACAAATAAATACTACACATAACAATATACACAAGTAAACACTACACACAGTAATAAACACACAAATAAATACTACACACAACAATACACACCAATAAACACTACACACAGTAATAAACACACAAATAAATACTACACATAACAATACATACAAGTAAACACTACACAGTAATAAAAACACAAATAAATACTACACATAACAATACACACAAGGAAACACTACACACAGTAATAAAAACACAAATAAATACTACACACAACAATACATACAAGTAAACACTACACAGTAATAAAAACACAAATAAATACTACACATAACAATACACACAAGGAAACACTACACACAGTAATAACACAAATAAATACTACACATAACAATACACACAAGTAAACACTACACAGTAATAAACACACAAATAAATACTACACACAACAATACACACCAATAAACACTGCACACAGTAATAAACACACAAATAAATACTACACATAACAATACACACAAGTAAACACTACACAGTAAAAAACACACAAAAAATACTACACATAACAATATACACAAGTAAAAACTACACAGTAATGAACACACAAATAAATACTACACATAACAATATATACAAGTAAACACTACACAGTAATAAAAACACAAATAAATACTACACATAACAATACATACAAGTAAACACTGCACACAGTAATAAACACAAATACTACACATAACAATACACACAAGTAAACACTACACACAGTAATAAACACAGAAATAAATACTACACATAACAATACATAAAAGTAAACACTACACATATTACAGGATCTTAAATTCAGATAAAAAAGTGTTCACATGGAGAAGAAAAACACCTTTTAAACAAGCACGTTTAGATTATATTCTAATTTTAGAAAGCTTATCAAAGAATGTCGAAAAATTCTTAATAAAACCGAGGTATAGATCAGATCATTCAATTGTACTATTGGAACTTAAATTTAACTCATTTGAAAGAGGACGTGGGCTATGGAAATTCAATAATAGCTTATTAACAGATCCAACATTTGTAGAAAAGGTGAAAGACACAATTCAAAAAGTCAAACAACAATATTTAGAAACTGAAGGCGGTGAAAACAATCTTCACATATTATCAATGATAGTACATTCCTAGAAGTTTTTTTGATGGAAATAAGGGGCACTGCTATTTCTTACTCTTCATACAAGAAAAAGGAAAGGGACAGATTAGAGAATTCTTTAATCGAAGAAATAGGGGCTCTGGAATCTGAACAAGAAATGAATATAGATTTAACTGAACAAAAAAAGAATGCCCTTCAAGACTTAAGAAATAAAAAACTACAAGGTCATGTTATAAGGTCAAGGGCAAAATGGATTTAAGGAGAAAAACCATCAAAGTACTTCTGTAATATGGAATCTCGTAATTATTTGAACAAAACAATAAAAAAAAAGTAGAATTAGAAAACAACCAAATCATATATAATCAGCCAGAAATTTTAAGACTAGTCAAAAATTTTTACCAAACACTTTATACTAGTACAGATCATATGCCACTAGATATATCTATTGAAGACATTATCAAAACAAGTGAAGTATGGAAGCTTGATCAACATACCGTAGATAATCTTGAAAAAAGTATAGATGAAAGGGAGGTGTTTCATGTTTTGAAAAATATGAAAAATAGCAAATCTCCAGTAAGTGATGGTTTTACAGTTAAATTTTTCAAATTCTTCTGGAAAGATTTAAAAATGTACATAGTGCAATCAATTAATAACATATTTATTCAAAAGGAGCTCCCAATCACACAAAGATTAGGAATGATCTCATGTTTGCCGAAAGGCGTTAAACCCAGGCATTTCTTGAAAAACTGGCGTCCAATAACTCTTTTGAATGTCTTATATAAAATTATATCAGGATGCTTAAGCTACAGAATAAAATCTACCTTAGATTACTTAATATCAGATACTCAAACTGGCTTTCTGAAAGGAAGATATATAGGAGAAAATACACAGTTTATTTACGATTTGATGTCTTTCAAAGAAAATAAACATATTCCAGGATTACTAGTACTTCTCGATTTTGAAAAAGCTTTCGATTCAATTTCTTGGTCTTTTCTTTACAAAGTTCTAAAATATTTTGGTTTTGGGAAATACATGTTAGATTGGATTACGATCTTGAATACAAATTTCAAAGTTTCAGTTCTACAATGTGGTTTCCTATCAGAACAATTCAATGTTGAACGTGGTTGCCGACAAGGGGATCCCGTTGCACCATATCTTTTTCTACTCTGTGTAGAAATTCTAGCTATTTTGATCAAATAACACAATGATATAAAAGGTATTGTGATTAATGATAAAGAACATAAACTATCTCAGTATGCTGGTGACACTTCTCTTGCTCTTGATGGTACACCAAAGTCTTTACTTGCTGCCCTTGACACTACTGATTTTTTTTTCAAAATTCTCAGGACTTAAAATAAATAGTTCAAAAACTAAAATTATCTGGATTGGATCAAAAAAATTTTCTCATGAAGTTTTTCATCATTCTAGATGGAAACTAGACTGGGAATGCACCAATTTTAATTTATTAGGTATACTTTTTTTGGTAGAATTAGACAAAATCATTGAACTCAATTATGGAAGTCAGATACCAAAAATAAAAGCCATGATACAACAATGGAGAAGGAGGATTCTAACTCCAATAGGTTGGGTAACAGTTGTTAAGACACTACTTATGCCAAAACTGAATCACCTTTTTATTTCTTTACCAACACCTAAAAAAGAAACTATTTCATCATTAAATAAAGAGATTTTTCAATTCATTTGGAATGCTAAGTTGGATAAAGTTAAAAGAACAACTGTTACCCAAGACTATTTGATAGGGGGTCTTAAAATGGTTGATATCAATAAGTGTATATTGTGTCTCTGAAATGCTCATGGATAAAAAGGCTAACTACAAGTGACACAAAGCCATGGTTAGATATTTTCATTACTATCAATGGCCGAGATATTGTAAACAAAATTTTTGATTTTGGAAATATATTTATTTCAGATTATGTGATAAAAGAAAATGCCTTTTGGCAAGATGTCTTTAATTCTTGGTTAACAGTAATGAAACTTAGAGATCAGAAAATAAATGAAAACGATTTTTTATGCACTCCGCTATGGTTGATTGATTAAATATTGTTTAACGTCCCACTCGAGGATCTTTCACTCATATGGAGACGTCACCATTGCCGGTGAAGGGCTGCAAATTTAGGCCTATGCTCGGCGCTTGTGGCCTTTGAGCAGGGAGGGATCTTTTACGTGCCACACCTGCTGTGACACGGGACCTCAGTATTTGCGGTCTCATCCGAAGGACCGCCCCATTTAGTCGCCTCTTACGACAAACAAGGAGTACTGAGGATCTATTCTAACAACCCAGATCCCCACGGGGTCTCCGCTATGGTATAACTCACTTTTCAAGGTGGGAAATAAAGGTTTCTTTATAAAAACATGGTATGATAAAGGTATAACAGTTGTTGATGATCTTTTTGATGATGAAAGCAATTTTCTGTCTATAAATGCTTTTAAACAAAGATATTATTTTGAATATGTATGTATCATGCAATACAACAGTGTTGTTAGTGCTATTTCAAATTTTATGAAAACAATGTCTATTAAAAGAAACTGTGTCAAAATAGTATGCAAGCCTTTTATACCTTTTTACTATGAATCAATTGTATCATATAAAAAATGTACAAAAGTCATATATAGGCTTCTGAATGAGAACTATACTGAGCTTAACTCAATTTCTCTGAATTATCACCTCATAGAATACAAAAACTGTTGGTGAAAGATGTTTTTAAGGTTTGCTTCAAATTAACAACTGATTCTACAGTTCAGTGGCTACAATATAGAATTCTTCATAGAATCCTTCCTGTTAATTATTATCTAAAGAAAATTAACGTTATAAGTTCTGCCTCCTGTACTTTTTGTAAATAAGCTGCTGAAACTATACAACATATTTTTATTGATTGTGAAAAAATTGTCATTATGGAATAGTTTCAGTCTACATATATATGTAAAAACCAAAGAAAGAGTTGGGTTTAACTTGCAAAATGTGTTATTTGGTGATCTTCCACTCACAAAAAGAAACAAAGTGATAAATGTTTTGATCCTTTACACAAAACAGTATATTTTTTCTAGCCTGAAACAGAACAAACTACCACATATATATGAGTTATTATCTCATTTAAAACTCAAATTCAACATTGAAAAGCATATTGCTGTCCAAAACAGTGATGTACATAGATTTGAAAAATTATGGTCATTATGGAAAAATATTTTTGATTTTTAACTCTTTTTATCTGCTTGTATCATATTTATGCAAATTTAAAATAACGATACCGGTATATAGACTATGCATAAAAGTGTGTGTGTGTGTGTGTGTGTGTGTGTTTATGGGTATGAGAGGAATTATCAAAAAAAAAACCAAAAAACCAAAACCACTATTCTTTGTTATAATTATATTCTGTCTGATTTGTGATATAAAATGTTAATTTAAAAAAAAAATACTACACATAACAATACACACAAGTAAACACAACACACAGTAATAAACACACAAATAAATACTACACATAACAATACACACAAGTAAACACAACACACAGTAATAAACACACAAATAAATACTACACATAACAATACACACAAGTAAACACTACACACAGTAATAAACACACAAATAAATACTACACATAACAATACACACAAGTAAACACTACACTCAGTAATAAACACACAAACAAATACTACACATAACAATACACACAAGTAAACACTACACAGTAATAAACACACAAACAAATACTACACATAATAATACACACAAGTAAACACTACACACAGTAATAAACACACAAAACAATTACTACACATAACAGTACACACAAGTAAACACTACAGTAATAAACACACAAATAAATACTACACATAACAATACACACAAGTAAACACTACACAGTAATAAACACACAAATAAATACTACACATAACAATACACACAAGTAAACACTACACAGTAATAAACACAAATACTACACATAACAATACACACAAGTAAACACTACACAGTAATAAACACAAATACTACACATAACAATACACACAAGTAAACACTACACAGTAATAAACACAAATACTACACATAACAATACACACAAGTAAACACTACACAGTAATAAACACAAATACTACACATAACAATACACACAAGTAAACACTACACAGTAATAAACACACAAATAAATACTGCACATAACAATACACACAAGTAAACACTACATTGTAATAAACGCACAAATAAATACTACACATAACAATACACACAAGTAAACACTACATTGTAATAAACACACAAATAAATACTACACAAAACAATACATACAAGTAAACACTATAAAGTAGTAGTAAACACACAAATATATTGATTGATTATTGTTTAACTTCCCACTCGAGAATTTTTCACTCATATGGAGATGTCAGCATTGCCGGTGAAAGGCTGCAAAATTTAGGCCTATGCTCGGCGCTTATTGCCTTTGAGCAGGGAGGGATCTTTATCGTGCCACACCTGCTGTGACACGGGGTCTCGGTTTTTGCGATCTCATCTGAAGGATCGCCCCATTTAGTCGCCTCTTACGATAAGCAAGGGGTTCTGAGGTCCTATTCTAACAACAGATCCCATACCAATACACAAAAGTAAACACTACACAGTAATAAACACACAAATAAATACTAAACATAACAATACACACAAGGAAACACTACACACTTTAATAAACACACAGATAAATACTACACATAACAATACACACAAGTAAACTCTGCACACAGTAATAAACATACAAATAGTCCCATGGGGATCTGGGTTGTTAGAATAGATTCTCAGTATCCCTTTCTTGTCATAAGAGGCGATTAAATGGGTTGTTGTTTTGGATGAGACTACAAAAACCAAGGTCCTGTGTCACAGCAGGTGTGGCACGATAAAGCTCCCTGTCTGCTCAAAGGCTGTAAGCACTGAGCATAGGCCTAAATTTTGCAGCCCTGCACCAGCAATGGTGACATCTCCATATGAGTGAAAAATTCTCGAGCGGGATGTTAAACAATACATAATCAAGCAATCAATACTACATATAACAATACACACAAGTGTACACAACACAAAATAATAAACACACAAATAAATACGACACATTGCAATACACATAATTGAAGACAACACACAGTAATAAACAAATAAATACTACACATAACAATGCACACAAATAAACGCTACACACAGTAATAAACACACAGATAAATACTGCACATAACAATACACATAAGTAAACACTACACACAGTAATAATCATAAATACTACACATGTACATTACAATAAACGTGTGAACACTACATACAGTAATAAACACAGTTTATAAATCTAAAATCGGAAACGAGAGTTATAATCCGGATTTTCAATGAATATATGATTTTCATAGGTGGTGCACCCCACAGTGTTAGTTAATCCATTTTTGGCAATCTGATTAAAACAATACCCTTTTCCTTAGGAGCATAAGGAGAAGGAAGGACCAGACTGCATTTTCAGTGATAAAATAATTACGCTCTGAATTAATAACCATGTAAATGTGAAATTACACTATTGGCAAATTCTATCATAATAATTGTCTTATTTTAAGACCTGGTTTATGGTATTCAAATTTTGTCATGCGGATAATTTCAATTGTTGGTATGATTGTCGTGCAGATAAAATCCATATTTAGCATGACCTAAAAAATAGAATATCTGTAACATTCTTACCTACATTTTGATAATCTTGAATTTAGGTATTCAATAAGTTATTTTTTAATGAATTCAAACTCATCCCTTGATTATAAACACATATTATACTATTGTAAAACCATTATTTTCATTAGTTTGAGTTGTATAGTGTATGTCTCTTCAGAACAGAAATCCCTGGAAAAGGTCCAGTTTTATCATTGTTGATTTTTTAAATGCTGGGCAAAACTCATCTGCACCGTATTAAACCTAATAAAGCACATGTCAACATTTTGGGAACATACTTTGTTCTGTCAGTAGAGAAAATTTCGAAATGTAGATTTGCAATTGTTACATAGAAAACAAAAACAAAGTTTCCTGTAAGATCACTACCAAAGAGGATGCTTACAAACACTATGAGCCTTTGACCAAACAAACGAGGAACTAACAGAATTTATTTGAACTTTACAGATCCTGCGGAGATGAAGACTGGACACTTTCAGAATGCTTAGAAAATTAGTAGTCCTGATCGCAGGAACATTCCCTTTATCTCACAGCAGAAGAAGAGGGTCCTTCACTACATGATTTCTCTCGGGAGACAGCGTTTATATGGAGCAGGTACATTTTTTTTATCTGTATGCCCCTATTATAGGGCAGAAATCCCTGGGTATTACATGTCTCTCTTAGATTTTTCATGTTACGATATTTTGTATTCTGTTGTGCAAAGGCGGATCCAGGAATTTTTGAATGAGGGCGTTCTACCGTTAAATTTGGTTATCAAAGAGTGGCGGTTCCACCCTCAAAATGCATTAATTTACTTTTTTAGCAAAATAATCTGACAAAAAAAGGGGGGGTCCAACCTTCAGCCCCTGCACCTGGATCCGCCCCTGCATTGTTCTTGTATAAGGAAGGGGGTATTTAAGTTATTTCGCCTACATCAGCACAGTATTACGAACTGTTAAATTTATTAGATCCCTACATAGTACCTCTTTCTTTCTTACTCTCACAGAAGTATGTTATTTAGACTCCTGAATTTTTCTGGTTCGTGTCATGTTTTTGTTTACATAGGTTAACTATTTTTTAAAGCAATTTTTGGAATTCGTAAGGTCATTCTGAACACTGTTAAACATTTTTTAGTGGTTGTCAATCTCATTTTGTTTTCAATATAATATATTTTCTGTTAAGTCATCTATATGTAAACAAAAACATGACACGAGCCTTAATTAATTATATAACAAAGAATGGACATTAAAAATTTTGATGACCTTCAAAAATATCTTAGTTAAACACTGACAATGTTAAAAATGGGGGAATGAAATTTGAAGAAGTTCAGGCCAATGCCTCTTTAATTGTGTTTCACACACAGAGCAAGAGGATTGTGAGGTTTTTCGTTAACTCCTCGCCCCATTCCAAGGGTCTTCATGATGTGTACAAATTTAATTCTACACTTCATTTCAATGTTTACGTACCTCCTTTTTAATAAATAATAAAGATATTCATTATGGAAAAAATCAGATGTATTATGGTAATAATAATTGGTGGGAAAATATTTCAATAGTATCGAGAACTGAATGAATTCATTTATTTTTATTTTTTAGCTGAGCAGATCAACGCTGGAACTGAGATTTCGTCTTTGAGTCGGAGTGATATTGCCATTCTAAGATGGTCCCCATGATGTCACAAAGGGTGAAAAGAAAACTTGTTCTGCACTTGTTTATTGAGGAAGTAGGCTTTAACGTCTTGAAGTTCAGTGTTAAAGTTAGGATTTTCCTTTTTGGTTTTGTGAGTGACACATCAAGGTACAAGTTCATTGTTGTTTCTATCTCTTTCATTTTTCAGAGAGGTTTTCATCATGTGAGAAATCCATTTCTTGGGGTTGCTTAAAATGAACCTCAGCCATTTTTCACTTTTCTACTCCAAATAAGAAATAGAAAATTTAAAAATCCCCAGATATATGTCATAGTCACAATAATTCTGACACCATGTTATATTTTCATTATATATGTACGGATACATAAAACAAAGATCGTTATACTTCAGTAAAAACTAAAACAAAAGCAACAAAGCACATCAATACAATGTAGGCAGTAATTCATACAATAACACTAAATAAACATAAATCACTACATTGACCTTGTTGCAATTATTGTATACTATAAACAATTGTTGTGAGAAGAGGGAGGGTAGTGTACCATACCAAAGACATTATTAAATAGTGTTATTTTATGCAGAGTTTTTGAACTTGATAGTGCATATCTATTATTAACAGTTTGTATGTAATTAGGTGTTATTGACACTTGATTTTTCAGTGAATTGTTTCATCATTTTATGTGGTTTAAAGATGCTCTGATATCCATTAGTGATGTGCAATATTTAGTGCACTTGTTTCATGTTTGTGTTGGGATCATCTGAACGTAACTGATAAGTTGCGGTATATTTTTGAGTTTACTAATCATATTTGAGATCTTCCAGCAATATTCTAATACAGATACTCTAGTTTCATATTGGTAGTCTTGGTTACTTGCAGTTTAACGTATTTCCAATTTAATTATTGGATTATCAGATTTGCAATTTTGGTTGTTTATTAAGGATGTCGAGTTTAATAAGAAAGTTCTCGGAATTAGAGATGGTGTGTTTGGGGGTGTAAAGGCTTTGGAGTGTTAACTTTGAGCATATCTTGTTATGAAATCTTAGGTTGTTGGATGAAATAGTAGTTCTGGGGTAAATAGCAGCTGCAATAGACTTTCTTACTCTGCAATGCAGAAGAGTTCAGTTGTTGATGGAAGGAAAAAAATCAATGGAATCTAAGTGTATAGAGGTTAAAACAGGTATTTTGGGGCAACTTTGCAGTGATAATTTGGGTGTTTTGTATTTGGACTTGCAATGAATCATTTTTGAGTCTAATTCTTAAAGAGAGGTAGTTTTTGGAAATTTTGTATGAGTTTGATGATTTTATTGGGAGTTTTTGTCATGATCTGCAGTTGTTTACTACAGAAGTAAACATTGTTGGAAGCTGAAGTCTTGCAGTTAAATCTTGGAAATTATTGATGATTTTGATGAATTTCAGACTTAGAATTAGAAGGTTAATTCATTTGCTTCTAATAGATTATCATTTTTCATTCAATTCCCAACACTACAACAAATTGAAAGAGCTGACAAGCTGGATCAAATGGTAAATGAAAACTAACAGCAAGTGAAATGGCATAAGGAATAAAGTCTTAGTGTTAGTAAATTTCTTATGAATGCGGTGTCTAGATATCTGGAACTCAAGCACACACCGTTATTTAGACATTGCATTTATGAGAATCTGTATTAAAGTGTGCGATGATTAGATTGGTATAGTAAATACAAAACAGAACGCAATCAAATGGTGAATGAAAGTAAAATGGTATGATAAATAAAATATATAAAATCTTACAGTAAACTAATTTCTTGTGAATGCAGTGTCTGGATATCTGGAACTCAAGCACACACCGTTATTTAGACATTGCATTTATGAGAATCTGTATTAAAGTGTGCGATGATTAGATTGGTATAGTAAATACAAAACAGAACGCAATCAAATGGTGAATGAAAGTAAAATGGTATGATAAATAAAATATATAAAATCTTACAGTAAACTAATTTCTTGTGAATGCAGTGTCTGGATGTCTGGAACTCAAGCACACACCGTTATTTAGACATTGCATTTATGAGAATCTGTATTAAAGTGTGCGATGATTAATTTGGTATAGTAAATACAAAACAGAACGCAATCAAATGGTGAATGAAATATATCAGTAAGTAAAATGGTATGATAGATAAAATATATAAAATCTTACAGTAAACTAATTTCTTGTGAATGCGGTGTCTGGATATCTGGAACTCAAGCACACACCGTTATTTAGACATTGCAGTTACGAGAATCCTCTTCTATTAGGTGTTAAAATTGTCTTTCAGGTTCATAATTACAATTGCCCCACCTTTGTCATCAGGTGTAATGATGTCTGGGTTGATTGTGAAGGTGAATAGGGCTTGGTATTCTTCAAATGACAGGTTCTGGTATGGAGATCTTATGTTTTGCATTGTTTTGGGTACATTGATGGATTATTATGTTGATAAATGAATCTAAAAATAAGTTTTTGCCACTTGGTGGTGTCCATCCTGATGCGAGGTGGAAAGGATTGATATTATATTTTATAGAGCCTTTTACTTGACAAACATCAAACTCGATACATTGTAGGTAGTAAATGACCCCTATTACTTTCGAGGTCATGGATCAAACTAGGAATAGTAATATATTATGTCTTCTATGTATTAAGGATCATTTGCTTAATCAACACTAAACATGGTACATTAGTACCTCTTAAGAAGTACGTGACCCCATTTTATTTTGAGGTCACACGGACAAGGGTCAGTACACTCTGGACATAGAACATAGAATGATAGTCTTTTCAATATCTTGATATCCGTTTCCCTGACAGACTTTGTACACTGGTCCATCCTGATGTGTGTATCTTTTTTTTCTTGATAATTTCAAGACTTAGTAATTCATTAATATGAATGACACAGTGCATAGGGGAGATATAGTTAGTGCCATAACTGTGAAAAAATTTTTTGGATACTATTAAGAAAAGTTTGTGATACCATTTGTTTTGAGTTCCAGATTATAAGTCTCAGTGTTTTTTAGAATTCAAACCATGCATGTCTTGCCAACTCCCCCCCTATTTGATATTTCAAAACTATTACTGAAGGTAAAGCAGGTAAAACATGTATGAATTTGACACATCTTTGATAGGAATGAAAGGGATTAGCATCCTTATGGGTCCATTGAGGTGTCTGCACATATTATGGTTACTCTGATTAAGATGAGCTTTGATTAATTGTGGGCTTTTAGAGTTCCAACACTGGTGGCCCTACCACCTGTGATTGAGGTTTTTCTAGAGATTGGAGTCCACCAGGAGACCTGTCATTACTTGGTGAAGGATTGTGGGAAAACATCGAGTTCATCAGGAGACATGGCATTACTTGGTGAAGGATTGTGGGAAGACAATGAGTTCATAGGGACACATGGTATTACTTGGTGGAGGATTGTGGGAAGACAATGAGTTCATAGGGACACATGGTATTACTTGGTGGAGGATTGTGGGAAGACGACTTCACCGGGAGACATGGCATTACTTGGTGGAGGATTGTGGGAAGACAACAAGTTCATCAGGAGACCTGGCATTACTTGGTGGAGGAGTGTGGGAACACAATGTATCTGGGGTACGTAACTTCGAAATGAGCAAACAATATATAACACCAAAGGTATCCATCGCCACCCCAAAACGGTCATAATTGCACCTTAGTGTGATATTGTACATATTGAAATTCCATGTACTGATCTAAAATATTGAGAACTAAATGTATTGAGATTTCTTTGATACAAGTAAAATAATCCATATAACGTTGAAGTGAAATGCCAGGACTGTCCATTAACTATTCATCATATTCTAGATAGGTCATTGAACAGTCTATTTTGATTCTGCATACCACAGTAATATTTTATGATCTACAGCGTCTGTTACCTTGCAAATTGTTTTTCCAATGACATACTTAGATATATTAAGTACAATTGAAAAAAGAAGACTTTTCTTCAAACCATCTCTTCAACCTCTAGCATGGTTGCAGTGAGATATATATGATAAACTATGTTGACATACCAGAGCTGCGTAAACCAGTCCAGTGACCAAAAGAGGATGATCAAAAAGATTTATGAGGCAGCAATGCCCCCCTTCTCTTTGTCTTTATTTGATACGTAATTTGTATGTGCTGTTGAGTTGGTTAGTATATTTTACCTAAAGTTGAATCTTATTGTACATGGTTTTCTACTAAAAGAAAAAAGCACACTTGGTATCATAATTAGTATTTTGATCTGTATGGATTGACGCTGTAATGCTTATTCATAAAATATGAATTGAATTGAAACACCAATTTCAGTGAATGACTTTGTTTAAACTAGTGTACAGCAGACTAAAAATCTGTCATTTATATCTGCCATGTAAGCAACTGAACATTTAGAGGAAGAAATAGCTAGAAATGTATACTAGGAAAAATATCAATTTTGTTATGATGCAATATGGTTGACTTGTGGAGTGTCAGGTTTGTGAGGGTTATCTGGAAATAATCCTAGATAGAAACATGTATTTTACTAGGTAAAAACTGTATGAATTTGTACACATCTTTGATAGGAATGAAAGGGATTAGCATCCTGTGTTGGTCCAATGAAGTGTCTGTACATATTATTGTTAATCTGAGTAAGATGAGCTATGATTAATTGTGGGCTTTTAAAATTCAAACACTGGTGGCCCTGCCACCTGTGCTTGAGGTTTTTCTAGAGATACGAGTCCACAAGGAGACATGGCATCATTTGGTGGAGGATTGTGGGAAGACAATGGATTCATCAGAAGACCTGGCATTACTTGGTGGAGGATTGTGGAAAGACAATGGATTCATCAGGAGACCTGGCATCACTTGGTGGAGGATTGAGGGAAGAAAATGAGTTCATCAGGAGACATGGCATCACTTGGTGGAGGATTGTGGGAAGAAAATGGATTCATCAGAAGACATGGCATCACTTGGTGGAGGATTGTGGGAAGATAATGAGTTCATCAGGAGACACAGCATCACTTGGTGGAAGATTGTGGGAAGACAATGAGTTCATGTATTTTACATTCACTTGTATAATTCCCCGTTGTTTCAAAGTTATAGCAGACTCAGATGCAAATATTTAAGAATTTGATGGTCTCAGATTTTTCTTTCCCAAGAATAATTTTGGAAAGCATCGCCATCTAAGATGTTAATACTGGCTCATGTGTCAATAATAACATTTGCAATTTGATTGTTGATTTGCTCCCAAGTCCTTTGTGGTAGAAATTTTGTGTTTTATCATACCAAAAACAAATTCCTGAGTTTTTCATTCATTGTTTCTACCAACAAGATTTAGTTGCTTAGTTTTGCACATTTTTATACTCCCTTCATTAATGATGGGATGTATTATGTGAAGGTTCTGTCCATCCATTTGTCTGTACAGTAAATATAATAGAAAATAGTACATTCAATGAAATATTACATGAAGTTTTATGATGAAGTAAAACATATAGCACAGTGTTTATAGTATATTTATATGACACATTTATATAAGTCCTTTTTAGTCTTCCATCTAAAATCAAGAAGATTATTAAGGCATTATTAAGTATTTTATGTATTCTGTATAATTTTGCTTTGCGTTTTGGTATAGTGTAAAGTGCTTTAGAGTATATTTAGATAAGGCACTATATAAGTGCATTATTATTATTATTATATTAGTTGTACACCACAGGGATGATACATGTTTCTGAAACATTTCTTGTTCATTCATATTCATCTATGGACTTCTTTTTTGTAATAGTTAAGAATCAAAATCTAGTTTCATTCATCTATTTATCAAGTTACATACATCTATATTGGGTTTCCTAATGATACGGTAAATTTATTTTTTGATCTCTTTAGACATGAATGACCTTATTAACCTCAATCCTTCCATTGATATTCTCTTTCTACTCGCCATTTCTTTCACCCTCTCCTTTGTGTAATTTCCAATACACAACAAGTCACATGTATTTTGTATTTAATAATGATAGGATAGTTTTCTTATATTTTTATCACTCTGCTTCACTAGAAACATCAGCTATGTTTCCAAGCACATTTTCTGATATTTCTGTTCAAGTGAAAAATTTTCCCGTATGTATAATGATTGTGTAATTTTAAGGTTGCCGAATGACAGGATAAGTTTAAGAATTTTGTAAATTTTTGAGTTATTGTATAATCTTACCGAAGTTTATTCATAAATATGAATAAGTAGGTGTACAAAACTATATATATACACACAACGAAAATTTTCTTGGATACCAGACTTAAAAACGGTGTGTGCATACAGTTGTTTTGAGTTCCAGATTTTAAGTCTGTGTGTTTCTGAGAATTTTCAAACCATGAATGTGTTGCCTTTTTGTTGCTAATTGAAGGCCCCATCTCACATTTCCAATTATATCCCCTCCTCCCTATTTTACAGTACATATATTTTTTCCTTTTCAATTTTAGACCACAGGGATCAAACACTTTTCTGAAACATTTCATTCTCTTTCATATTCATCTATGGACACCCCCCCCCCCCCCCCCCTTCCCAATTGATCAGAAAATTTTGTTTAAAAAGGTAAAAGTAATGCTTTTGAGGGTTGACCACCACCATCATCCCTTGAGAAGTAAAAGTAAATGTAGAACCTCCCTTTCAAAAATTCCAGGATCCCCACCTGTTAATAGCCTTGATCCTCCCATTAATATTCTCTTTTCTCCTCAACCTCTCCATCACCATCTCCCTCATGTGTAACTTCATTTATTCAACAAGTTACATATATTTATATATTTTGTATTTCATAATGATAGTGTAACTTTCTGATATTTTTATTCATTTGCTTAACTAGTAACATCAACTATATATATTCTGATATTTCTGAGAAGTGTAAAAAATTTCCTTTGTGTATTTGTGAAAAGGATTGAGTAATTTCGAGGTCGCGGAATGACAGGATAAATTTAAGAATGTTATGGGTTTTCAGGTTATTGCATAATCTTATGGAAGTTCATTTATAGGTGTACATGGGATACTGTTAATTAGGAGAGAGTAATATTTTTATACAGTGACTATTTTCTTGGGTACTAAATATAAGAAAGATATATAGAAGTCTTCTGATGTAAAATGATTTCCAGTCCATGATATTTGGAATTTGATATATATCAATAACTAAGTACACAAGGGATACAGTTAGTAACGAGAGAGTGATATATTTACACAATGAAATTTTCTTGGATACCAGACTTAAAAACGGTGTGTGCATACAGTTGTTTTGAGTTCCAGATTTTAAGTCTGTGTGTTTCTGAGAATTTTCAAACTATGAATGTGTTGCCTTTTTGTTGCTAATTGAAGGCCCCATCTCACATTTCCAACTGTAACCCCTCCTCTCTATTCCATGGTGATTCAGTAAATATAATAGTAGTACATTCAATAAAGTTGTAGATTCAGTGATACAATAAAGTACAAACAACACACTGCATATAACACATCAATCAATATAATACATTTGTATAAATCCTTTTCCATTGTACACCACGGGGATCATACACGTTTCTGATACATTTCCTGTTCATTCAAATTCATCTGTGGGCATTATTTGTAACGGTTAAGAATTAAAATCTAGTTTCGTTCATTTATTCATCTATATATTGAGTTATACATATCTATATTGGATTTCCAAATGACGGTTGAATTTAGTTTTTGATTTCTGTAGACATGAGCAACCTTAATAATCCTAATCCTTCCTTAAATATTCTCTGTTTACTCACCACCTCCTTTACCTCTCCCTCATGTGTCATTTCACTTACTTGACAAGTTACATATATTTTTGTATTTCATAATAGTAGAGTAACTTTTTGATATTTTCATCTATTTGCTTTACTAGAAACTTTTATATTTTCATCTATTTGCTTTACTAGAAACATCAGCTATATTTCCAGGCACATTTTCAGATCTATCTAGTCAAGTGTAAAACAAATTCCTTTGTGTATTTATAAAAAAGATTGTAATTTTGAGGTTGCTGAATGGCAGGATAAGTTTAGGAATGTTATGAGTTTTCGGATTATTGCGTAATCTTAATGAAGTTCATTTATGAATATGAATAAGTGTACAAGAGGATACTGTAAATGAGGAGAGAGTAATATGTCTATACAATCACCATTTTTGTATACTAAATTTAAGACAACGAAAAAAGGTTCCTATGTAAAAGGATTTCAAGTTCATGATGTATATAACTAGATGCACAAAGGGACAATTAGTAACAAGACAGTGATATATACATGTATATATACAATGAAATTTTCTTGGATACTAGACTAGATGCTAGATACTGTGCTTACAGTTGTTTTGAGTTCCAGATTTTAAGTCTGTGTTTCCTAGAATGTTAGCTTTTTGTGCCGTTTTAGTTATGTTGGCTCTATCAGCAGCATTTGACGTTATAGATCACAAGATACTCTTCTACTGTTTAGAATATTTCTATGGCATAAGTGGATCTGCTTTAGCATGGATAAGATCATATTTGACAAATCGTTCACAGCATGCACCAATCAGATCCATCTGTTCAAATGAAATGCATCTCAAATATGGAGTGCCCCAAGGATCTGTGTTGGGCCGAAGACTTTATTTTCTATTTTTGAAATGGATTGCTGACAACACGGTATGGAATATCACTGCTACGCAGACGATACTCGAGTAAATCTTGTGATTGAACCACTAGATAGTTGGAGTGACATATTAAGTCGCATCGAAACAAGTTTGGACGATATCAGTGACTGGATGTGATCAAATCTTCTGAAACTGAATCAGGATAAGACGGAATTGATTGTTTTCACCCCTAAACACCAGTGGAGAGACTTTTCGAACTGTCATCTTTATTTCATTGGTACTGTTGTCAGCGATGTTTCCTGTGTCAGAAACCTTGGTGTTATTTTTGATAAGACATTCACTATGGAGAAGCAAATAAGTACCACCGCTAAATCGTGCTTCTTGCACATTCGAAATATTGGATGCCTACTCTCATATATAACGAACAATGCCTGTAAAACTTTAATCAACTCACTGGTCAGTTCAGGATTAGACTGTGGAAATGTGATGTATGGACTGCCAGCCAACACAACAAATTACGTGTTCAGAACACAGCAGCTCGTGTTATATCTAGAACTAAGAAACACGATTAGATCACTCCCACGCTTGTTACTCATCATTGGCTACCTGTGCGCTACCAATACCAGTATAAAATTCTGATGTATGTTTTTAAATGTCTCCATGGCAGTGCGACAACTTATTTACAAGACTTCATTCATGTCTACCAACCAACACATTCATTGCGATCAGAGAACTGTGCGTTACTAGTGTAACCTCACATTCGCAACAAGACGTATGGCGAGAGGCATTTTGACAAATCAGCTGCCACACTGGAACAACTTGCCAATGGAACAACTTGCCGTCATTTGAGAAATGAACAATCTCTTTGTGTTTTTAAGAAATCTCTCAAAACACATCTTTTTAGACTGGTATATCAAGATTCTTAATTGTCTTTTATCGTGTATGAATTACTATTAAAACTCATCTTTATGATTGTGATTTTAAGTTATGAGCATGTTTTATATGTATTGGACATTTTTTTTTTGTTTATAGAAGTATAAGAAAAAATGAAAAAAAAAAAAAAAATGAAAAAAGAAAAAAAGAAAGAAAACAAAACAAATATGCAAAAAAAATGAAAAAAGTAAGGTGTGATGTATATGTGATGTAAAAATTTAAAGAATGTTTAAATGAACCATGTTAGTCTTCTTATTTATCTTTGTGATATCAAATCTAATGTTTGTTTAAAATACTCCATTTAGCATTTTATGTGTAACTTTGCTTTGTTTGATGTGATATATTGTTTTATGCAAGTGCTTAGAGTAATAGTTGTAATGTTAGATAATGTGCTATATAAATACTTTGTAATAGTAATAATAATAATTTTGTCGCTAATTGCTCATATTTCCAACTATATCCCTTCCTCCCTATTTCACAATTACATGTAGCACTTGAAATAGAATAGTAGTTATTTAAAATAGAGTTCTAGTAAATAAAATGATACATTAAGAATAGTGGTGACCAGTAGAGTTAATGCATTGGGTGAAATATCGAGTAAATGAAATACTGTACAGTAGCAAATATACTCGTCATTTTTTATTTTTTTTTATTATTATTATTATTTGTGCCCTTTTTGCTCTCGGTGTCAATGAATGAATTCAGGACTACATGGGTGAAACTATTTTCTCTCCTTGAAGATTTTTCTACTACACTTTTAAGATAGAGATATAGTTCTGTAATTACTAGCAACTCCCTTCCACCCTTTTAGTGTACTGGTATTGCATTAGATACTTTCCATTAATTGTTAAAGTGACAAATTGAAAAGTGTACTAAATGAAGATCTGCAAGTACATGAGAAGCTTGAATTAAGTGTTGGGTTAACATTGTAGGGACCAGCTGCTTTATTGGTATTGATGATTTGTAAAACATTTTCGTCTGGGGAAGAAATTCATATTGTAGAAATTGTCGGAATTACCGTTGTGTACAGAAGAGAGGAAGTCAGTATTTGAGTCATCGACAACCGATTGAAAAGAAAAGTATATACTGACTGATTAAATAGATTTGATTTATCTGTTTCGTTGTTCAATGGCAGGCAAACTGATTTATTAGCAACTATCAGTGGAGGATATATACTCTGTTTTTTTAATATACTTTTTTTTATATTTAATTATTTTTTAATTTTAATTTTTTATAATTTTTTTATATACTAAGTTTTTTTGGTGTTCGCAATTTTTTGCAACGTACACCGCCAAAATTGTCTTGGAGAAAGATTGTTAGATGGTGGTCTGCTCCAATGAAGTGTACAGGTGGCCAGTTTTTCCAATGTATTGAAGATTTTGGCATTTAATTCCATCGATTACTGAAGTACTGTTGCAGTCTAAGATTTGTGTTACTTAGAATTTTTTGTGGAAGAAATTTGGATGTTTTTAATATTCCTGACAAATAGGTATATTTGGCAATTCTCGTACATGGTTAGCTTCCAGCTTCCAGTGTTTGGAGTAGTAGTATTCAATTTGGAATGCACCAGGGTGATTTTTAGGTTGGGGACTCTTCTGTATGCTAGGATTATTTTCCTCATTAATTCCTTTGTGTCTGGGGTCCCTCCCCCCACTTCTCCCCAAGATTGTCCTGAATTTGTTAATGTTTGATCAGAAATCTGGTTTTAACTTGTTGAACATGGTCACTAAAGGTATTTTTGTGATTTATTGTTTTCGATGCATTTGTGTTATGAGTGTATGTGTATATTACAAGGAAAATGCTGTCCCAAACTTTTTCAAGGAGTTATGGCCCTTTAACTTAGATTTTTTGATTCAATTACGTATGCGGGCGTATAATGTACCGGTGTGGATTACCATGTTTATGTATTTTTAGAAGCATGTAAAACACTGATGTCCATATTTGTTATCTGGTGTGGTGTCTGTTGATAATTTGATGTCATTGATATTATTGTTCAATTTTCCATTGGCCTTTGTGATAGTCTTTCAGGTTCATAATTACAATTGCCCCATCTTTGTCGTCAGGTGTAATGATGTCTGGGTTGATTGTGAGGGTGGATAGGGCTTGGTATTCTTCAGATGACAGGTTCTGGTATGGAGATCTTTTGTTTTTCATTGTTTTGGGTACATTGATGGATTATTATGTTGATAAGTGAATCTAAAAATAAGTTTTTGCCACTTGGTAGTGTCCATCCTGATGCAAGGTGGAAAGGATTGATATTATATTTTATAGAGCCTTTTACTTGACAAACATCAAACTCGATACATTGTAGGTAGTAAATGACCCCGATTACTTTCGAGGTCATGGGTCAAACTAGGAATAGTAATATATTATGTCTTCTATGTATTAAGGATCATTTGCTTAATCAACACCAAACTTGGTACATTAGTACCTCTTAAGAAGTACGTGACCCCATTTTATTTTGAGGTCACATGGACAAGGGTCAGTACACTCTGGACATAGAACATAGAATGATAGTCTTTTCAATATCTTGATATCTGTTTCCCTGACAGACTTTGTACACTGGTCCATCCTGATGTGTGTATCTTTTTTTTCTTGATAATTTCAAGACTTAGTAATTCATTAATATGAATGACACAGTGCATAGGGGAGATATAGTTAGTGCCATAACTGTGAAAAAATTTTTTGGATACTATTAAGAAAAGTTTGTGATACCATTTGTTTTGAGTTCCAGATTATAAGTCTCAGTGTTTTTTAGAATTCAAACCATGCATGTCTTGCCAACTCCCTATTTGATATTTCAAAACTATTACTGAAGGTAAAGCAGGTAAAACATGTATGAATTTGACACATCTTTGATAGGAATGAAAGGGATTAGCATCCTTATGGGTCCATTGAGGTGTCTGCACATATTATTTTTACTCTGATTAAGATGAGCTTTGATTAATTGTGGGCTTTTAGAGTTCCAACACTGGTGGCCCTATCACCTGTGATTGAGGTTTTTCTAGAGATTGGACTCCACCAGGAGACATGGCATTACTTGGTGGAGGATTGTGGGAAGACAATGGGTTCATCGGGAGACCTGGCATTACTTGGTGAAGGATTGTGGGAAGACATTGAGTTCATCAGGAGACATGGCATTACTTGGTGAAGGATTGTGGGAAGACAATGAGTTCATAGGGACACATGGTATTACTTGGTGGAGGATTGTGGGAAGACAATGAGTTCATAGGGACACATGGTATTACTTGGTGGAGGATTGTGGGAAGACGACTTCACCGGGAGACATGGCATTACTTGGTGGAGGATTGTGGGAAGACAACGAGTTCATCAGGAGACCTGGCATTACTTGGTGGAGGAGTGTGGGAACACAATGTATCTGGGGTACGTAACTTCGAAATGAGCAAACAATATATAACACCGAAGGTATCCATGGCCACCCCAAAACGGTCATAATTGCACTTTAGTGTGATATTGTACATATTGAAATTCCATGTACTGATCTAAAATATTGAGAACTAAATGTATTGAGATTTCTTTGATACAAGTAAAATAATCCATATAACGTTGAAGTGAAATGCCAGGACTGTCCATTAACTATTCATCATATTCTAGATAGGTCATTGAACAGTCTATTTTGATTCTGCATACCACAGTAATATTTTATGATCTACAGCGTCTGTTACCTTGCAAATTGTTTTTCCAATGACATACTTAGATATATTAAATACAATTGAAAAAAGAAGACTTTTCTTCAAACCATCTCTTCAACCTCTAGCATGGTTGCAGTGAGATATATATGATAAACTATGTTGACATACCAGAGCTGCGTAAACCAGTCCAGTGACCAAAAGAGGATGATCAAAAAGATTTATGAGGCAGCAATGCCCCCCTTCTCTTTGTCTTTATTTGATACGTAATTTGTATGTGCTGTTGAGTTGGTTAGTATATTTTACCTAAAGTTGAATCTTATTGTACATGTTTTTCTACTAAAAGAAAAAAGCACACTTGGTATCATAATTAGTATTTTGATCTGTATGGATTGACGCTGTAATGCTTATTCATAAAATATGAATTGAATTGAAACACCAATTTCAGTGAATGACTTTGTTTAAACTAGTGTACAGCAGACTAAAAATCTGTCATTTATATCTGCCATGTAAGCAACTGAACATTTAGAGGAAGAAATAGCTAGAAATGTATACTAGGAAAAATATCAATTTTGTTATGATGCAATATGGTTGACTTGTGGAGTGTCAGGTTTGTGAGGGTTATCTGGAAATAATCCTAGATAGAAACATGTATTTTACTAGGTAAAAACTGTATGAATTTGTACACATCTTTGATAGGAATGAAAGGGATTAGCATCCTGTGTTGGTCCAATGAAGTGTCTGTACATATTATTGTTAATCTGAGTAAGATGAGCTATGATTAATTGTGGGCTTTTAAAATTCAAACACTGGTGGCCCTGCCACCTGTGCTTGAGGTTTTTCTAGAGATACGAGTCCACAAGGAGACATGGCATCATTTGGTGGAGGATTGTGGGAAGACAATGGATTCATCAGAAGACCTGGCATTACTTGGTGGAGGATTGTGGAAAGACAATGGATTCATCAGGAGACCTGGCATCACTTGGTGGAGGATTGAGGGAAGAAAATGAGTTCATCAGGAGACATGGCATCACTTGGTGGAGGATTGTGGGAAGAAAATGGATTCATCAGAAGACATGGCATCACTTGGTGGAGGATTGTGGGAAGACAATGAGTTCATCAGGAGACACAGCATCACTTGGTGGAAGATTGTGGGAAGACAATGAGTTCATGTATTTTACATTCACTTGTATAATTCCCCGTTGTTTCAAAGTTATAGCAGACTCAGATGCAAATATTTAAGAATTTGATGGTCTCAGATTTTTCTTTCCCAAGAATAATTTTGGAAAGCATCGCCATCTAAGATGTTAATACTGGCTCATGTGTCAATAATAACATTTGCAATTTGATTGTTGATTTGCTCCCAAGTCCTTTGTGGTAGAAATTTTGTGTTTTATCATACCAAAAACAAATTCCTGAGTTTTTCATTCATTGTTTCTACCAACAAGATTTAGTTGCTTAGTTTTGCACATTTTTATACTCCCTTCATTAATGATGGGATGTATTATGTGAAGGTTCTGTCCATCCATTTGTCTGTACAGTAAATATAATAGAAAATAGTACATTCAATGAAATATTACATGAAGTTTTATGATGAAGTAAAACATATAGCACAGTGTTTATAGTATATTTATATGACACATTTATATAAGTCCTTTTTAGTCTTCCATCTAAAATCAAGAAGATTATTAAGGCATTATTAAGTATTTTATGTATTCTGTATAATTTTGCTTTGCGTTTTGGTATAGTGTAAAGTGCTTTAGAGTATATTTAGATAAGGCACTATATAAGTGCATTATTATTATTATTATATTAGTTGTACACCACAGGGATGATACATGTTTCTGAAACATTTCTTGTTCATTCATATTCATCTATGGACTTCTTTTTTGTAATAGTTAAGAATCAAAATCTAGTTTCATTCATCTATTTATCAAGTTACATACATCTATATTGGGTTTCCTAATGATACGGTAAATTTATTTTTTGATCTCTTTAGACATGAATGACCTTATTAACCTCAATCCTTCCATTGATATTCTCTTTCTACTTGCCATTTCTTTCACCCTCTCCTTTGTGTAATTTCCAATACACAACAAGTCACATGTATTTTGTATTTAATAATGATAGGATAGTTTTCTTATATTTTTATCACTCTGCTTCACTAGAAACATCAGCTATGTTTCCAAGCACATTTTCTGATATTTCTGTTCAAGTGAAAAATTTTCCCGTATGTATAATGATTGTGTAATTTTAAGGTTGCCGAATGACAGGATAAGTTTAAGAATTTTGTAAATTTTTGAGTTATTGTATAATCTTACCGAAGTTTATTCATAAATATGAATAAGTAGGTGTACAAAACTATATATATACACACAACGAAAATTTTCTTGGATACCAGACTTAAAAACGGTGTGTGCATACAGTTGTTTTGAGTTCCAGATTTTAAGTCTGTGTGTTTCTGAGAATTTTCAAACCATGAATGTGTTGCCTTTTTGTTGCTAATTGAAGGCCCCATCTCACATTTCCAATTATATCCCCTCCTCCCTATTTTACAGTACATATATTTTTTCCTTTTCAATTTTAGACCACAGGGATCAAACACTTTTCTGAAACATTTCATTCTCTTTCATATTCATCTATGGACACCCCCCCCCCCTCCTTCCCAATTGATCAGAAAATTTTGTTTAAAAAGGTAAAAGTAATGCTTTTGAGGGTTGACCACCACCCCTTGAGAAGTAAATGTAGAACCTCCCTTTCAAAAATTCCAGGATCCCCACCTGTTAATAGCCTTGATCCTCCCATTAATATTCTCTTTTCTCCTCAACCTCTCCATCACCATCTCCCTCATGTGTAACTTCATTTATTCAACAAGTTACATATATTTATATATTTTGTATTTCATAATGATAGTGTAACTTTCTAATATTTTTATTCATTTGCTTAACTAGTAACATCAACTATATATATTCTGATATTTCTGAGAAGTGTAAAAAATTTCCTTTGTGTATTTGTGAAAAGGATTGAGTAATTTCGAGGTCGCGGAATGACAGGATAAATTTAAGAATGTTATGGGTTTTCAGGTTATTACATAATCTTATGGAAGTTCATTTATAGGTGTACATGGGATACTGTTAATTAGGAGAGAGTAATATTTTTATACAGTGACTATTTTCTTGGGTACTAAATATAAGAAAGATATATAGAAGTCTTCTGATGTAAAATGATTTCCAGTCCATGATATTTGGAATTTGATATATATCAATAACTAAGTACACAAGGGATACAGTTAGTAACGAGAGAGTGATATATTTACACAATGAAATTTTCTTGGATACCAGACTTAAAAACGGTGTGTGCATACAGTTGTTTTGAGTTCCAGATTTTAAGTCTGTGTGTTTCTGAGAATTTTCAAACTATGAATGTGTTGCCTTTTTGTTGCTAATTGAAGGCCCCATCTCACATTTCCAACTGTAACCCCTCCTCTCTATTCCATGGTGATTCAGTAAATATAATAGTAGTACATTCAATAAAGTTGTAGATTCAGTGATACAATAAAGTACAAACAACACACTGCATATAACACATCAATCAATATAATACATTTGTATAAATCCTTTTCCATTGTACACCACGGGGATCATACACGTTTCTGATACATTTCCTGTTCATTCAAATTCATCTGTGGGCATTATTTGTAACGGTTAAGAATTAAAATCTAGTTTCGTTCATTTATTCATCTATATATTGAGTTATACATATCTATATTGGATTTCCAAATGACGGTTAAATTTAGTTTTTGATTTCTGTAGACATGAGCAACCTTAATAATCCTAATCCTTCCTTAAATATTCTCTGTTTACTCACCACCTCCTTTACCTCTCCCTCATGTGTCATTTCACTTACTTGACAAGTTACATATATTTTTGTATTTCATAATAGTAGAGTAACTTTTTGATATTTTCATCTATTTGCTTTACTAGAAACTTTTATATTTTCATCTATTTGCTTTACTAGAAACATCAGCTATATTTCCAGGCACATTTTCAGATCTATCTAGTCAAGTGTAAAACAAATTCCTTTGTGTATTTATAAAAAAGATTGTAATTTTGAGGTTGCTGAATGGCAGGATAAGTTTAGGAATGTTATGAGTTTTCGGATTATTGCGTAATCTTAATGAAGTTCATTTATGAATATGAATAAGTGTACAAGAGGATACTGTAAATGAGGAGAGAGTAATATGTCTATACAATCACCATTTTTGTATACTAAATTTAAGACAACGAAAAAAGGTTCCTATGTAAAAGGATTTCAAGTTCATGATGTATATAACTAGATGCACAAAGGGACAATTAGTAACAAGACAGTGATATATACATGTATATATACAATGAAATTTTCTTGGATTCTAGACTAGATGCTAGATACTGTGCTTACAGTTGTTTTGAGTTCCAGATTTTTAAGTCTGTGATTCCTAGGATGTTAGCTTTTTGTGCCGTTTTAGTTATGTTGGCTCTATCAGCAGCATTTGACGTTATAGATCACAAGATACTCTTCTACTGTTTAGAATATTCCTATGGCATAAGTGGATCTGCTTTAGCATGGATAAGATCATATTTGACAAATCGTTCACAGCATGCACCAATCAGATCCATCTGTTCAAATGAAATGCATCTCAAATATGGAGTGCCCCAAGGATCTGTGTTGGGCCGAAGACTTTATTTTCTATTTTTGAAATGGATTGCTGACAACACGGTATGGAATATCACTGCTACGCAGACGATACTCGAGTAAATCTTGTGATTGAACCACTAGATAGTTGGAGTGACATATTAAGTCGCATCGAAACAAGTTTGGACGATATCAGTGACTGGATGTGATCAAATCTTCTGAAACTGAATCAGGATAAGACGGAATTGATTGTTTTCACCCCTAAACACCAGTGGAGAGACTTTTCGAACTGTCATCTTTATTTCATTGGTACTGTTGTCAGCGATGTTTTCTGTGTCAGAAACCTTGGTGTTATTTTTGATAAGACATTCACTATGGAGAAGCAAATAAGTACCACCGCTAAATCGTGCTTCTTGCACATTCGAAATATTGGATGCCTACTCTCATATGTAACGAACAATGCCTGTAAAACTTTAATCAACTCACTGGTCAGTTCAGGATTAGACTGTGGAAATGTGATGTATGGACTGCCAGCCAACACAACAAATTACGTGTTCAGAACACAGCAGCTCGTGTTATATCTAGAACTAAGAAACACGATTAGATCACTCCCACGCTTGTTACTCGTCATTGGCTACCTGTGCGCTACCAATACCAGTATAAAATTCTGATGTATGTTTTTAAATGTCTCCATGGCAGTGCGTGCAACAACTTATTTACAAGACTTCATTCATGTCTACCAACCAACACATTCACTGCGATCAGAGAACTGTGCGTTACTAGTGTAACCTCACATTCGCAACAAGACGTATGGCGAGAGGCATTTTGACAAATCAGCTGCCACACTGGAACAACTTGCCAATGGAACAACTTGCCGTCATTTGAGAAATGAACAATCTCTTTGTGTTTTTAAGAAATCTCTCAAAACACATCTTTTTAGACTGGTATATCAAGATTCTTAATTGTCTTTTATCGTGTATGAATTACTATTAAAACTCATCTTTATGATTGTGATTTTAAGTTATGAGCATGTTTTATATGTATTGGACATTTTTTTTTTGTTTATAGAAGTATAAGAAAAAATGAAAAAAAAAAAAAAAATGAAAAAAGAAAAAAAGAAAGAAAACAAAACAAATATGCAAAAAAAATGAAAAAAGTAAGGTGTGATGTATATGTGATGTAAAAATTTAAAGAATGTTTAAATGAACCATGTTAGTCTTCTTATTTATCTTTGTGATATCAAATCTAATGTTTGTTTAAAATACTCCATTTAGCATTTTATGTGTAACTTTGCTTTGTTTGATGTGATATATTGTTTTATGCAAGTGCTTAGAGTAATAGTTGTAATGTTAGATAATGTGCTATATAAATACTTTGTAATAGTAATAATAATAATTTTGTCGCTAATTGCTCATATTTCCAACTATATCCCTTCCTCCCTATTTCACAATTACATGTAGCACTTGAAATAGAATAGTAGTTATTTAAAATAGAGTTCTAATAAATAAAATGATACATTAAGAATAGTGGTGACCAGTAGAGTTAATGCATTGGGTGAAATATCGAGTAAATGAAATACTGTACAGTAGCAAATATACTCGTCATTTTTTATTTTTTTTTATTATTATTATTATTTGTGCCCTTTTTGCTCTCGGTGTCAATGAATGAATTCAGGACTACATGGGTGAAACTATTTTCTCTCCTTGAAGATTTTTCTACTACACTTTTAAGATAGAGATATAGTTCTGTAATTACTAGCAACTCCCTTCCACCCTTTTAGTGTACTGGTATTGCATTAGATACTTTCCATTAATTGTTAAAGTGACAAATTGAAAAGTGTACTAAATGAAGATCTGCAAGTACATGAGAAGCTTGAATTAAGTGTTGGGTTAACATTGTAGGGACCAGCTGCTTTATTGGTATTGATGATTTGTAAAACATTTTCGTCTGGGGAAGAAATTCATATTGTAGAAATTGTCAGAATTACCGTTGTGTACAGAAGAGAGGAAGTCAGTATTTGAGTCATCGACAACCGATTGAAAAGAAAAGTATATACTGACTGATTAAATAGATTTGATTTATCTGTTTCGTTGTTCAATGGCAGGCAAACTGATTTATTAGCAACTATCAGTGGAGGATATATACTCTGTTTTTTTAATATACTTTTTTTTATATTTAATTATTTTTTAATTTTAATTTTTTATAATTTTTTTATATACTAAGTTTTTTTGGTGTTCGCAATTTTTTGCAACGTACACCGCCAAAATTGTCTTGGAGAAAGATTGTTAGATGGTGGTCTGCTCCAATGAAGTGTACAGGTGGCCAGTTTTTCCAATGTATTGAAGATTTTGGCATTTAATTCCATCGATTACTGAAGTACTGTTGCAGTCTAAGATTTGTGTTACTTAGAATTTTTTGTGGAAGAAATTTGGATGTTTTTAATATTCCTGACAAATAGGTATATTTGGCAATTCTCGTACATGGTTAGCTTCCAGCTTCCAGTGTTTGGAGTAGTATTATTCAATTTGGAATGCACCAGGGTGATTTTTAGGTTGGGGACTCTTCTGTATGCTAGGATTATTTTCCTCATTAATTCCTTTGTGTCTGGGGTCCCTCCCCCCACTTCTCCCCAAGATTGTCCTGAATTTGTTAATGTTTGATCAGAAATCTGGTTTTAACTTGTTGAACATGGTCACTAAAGGTATTTTTGTGATTTATTGTTTTCGATGCATTTGTGTTATGAGTGTATGTGTATATTACAAGGAAAATGCTGTCCCAAACTTTTTCAAGGAGTTATGGCCCTTTAACTTAGATTTTTTGATTCAATTACGTATGCGGGCGTATAATGTACCGGTGTGGATTACCATGTTTATGTATTTTTAGAAGCATGTAAAACACTGATGTCCATATTTGTTATCTGGTGTGGTGTCTGTTGATAATTTGATGTCATTGATATTATTGTTCAATTTTCCATTGGCCTTTGTGATAGTCTTTCAGGTTCATAATTACAATTGCCCCATCTTTGTCGTCAGGTGTAATGATGTCTGGGTTGATTGTGAGGGTGGATAGGGCTTGGTATTCTTCAGATGACAGGTTCTGGTATGGAGATCTTTTGTTTTTCATTGTTTTGGGTACATTGATGGATTATTATGTTGATAAGTGAATCTAAAAATAAGTTTTTGCCACTTGGTAGTGTCCATCCTGATGCAAGGTGGAAAGGATTGATATTATATTTTATAGAGCCTTTTACTTGACAAACATCAAACTCGATACATTGTAGGTAGTAAATGACCCCGATTACTTTCGAGGTCATGGGTCAAACTAGGAATAGTAATATATTATGTCTTCTATGTATTAAGGATCATTTGCTTAATCAACACCAAACTTGGTACATTAGTACCTCTTAAGAAGTACGTGACCCCATTTTATTTTGAGGTCACATGGACAAGGGTCAGTACACTCTGGACATAGAACATAGAATGATAGTCTTTTCAATATCTTGATATCTGTTTCCCTGACAGACTTTGTACACTGGTCCATCCTGATGTGTGTATCTTTTTTTTTCTTGATAATTTCAAGACTTAGTAATTCATTAATATGAATGACACAGTGCATAGGGGAGATATAGTTAGTGCCATAACTGTGAAAAAATTTTTTGGATACTATTAAGAAAAGTTTGTGATACCATTTGTTTTGAGTTCCAGATTATAAGTCTCAGTGTTTTTTAGAATTCAAACCATGCATGTCTTGCCAACTCCCTATTTGATATTTCAAAACTATTACTGAAGGTAAAGCAGGTAAAACATGTATGAATTTGACACATCTTTGATAGGAATGAAAGGGATTAGCATCCTTATGGGTCCATTGAGGTGTCTGCACATATTATTTTTACTCTGATTAAGATGAGCTTTGATTAATTGTGGGCTTTTAGAGTTCCAACACTGGTGGCCCTATCACCTGTGATTGAGGTTTTTCTAGAGATTGGAGTCCACCAGGAGACATGGCATTACTTGGTGGAGGATTGTGGGAAGACAATGGGTTCATCGGGAGACCTGGCATTACTTGGTGAAGGATTGTGGGAAGACATTGAGTTCATCAGGAGACATGGCATTACTTGGTGAAGGATTGTGGGAAGACAATGAGTTCATAGGGACACATGGTATTACTTGGTGGAGGATTGTGGGAAGACAATGAGTTCATAGGGACACATGGTATTACTTGGTGGAGGATTGTGGGAAGACAATTAGTTCATAGGGACACATGGTATTACTTGGTGGAGGATTGTGGGAAGACGACTTCACCGGGAGACATGGCATTACTTGGTGGAGGATTGTGGGAAGACAACGAGTTCATCAGGAGACCTGGCATTACTTGGTGGAGGAGTGTGGGAACACAATGTATCTGGGGTACGTAACTTCGAAATGAGCAAACAATATATAACACCGAAGGTATCCATGGCCACCCCAAAACGGTCATAATTGCACTTTAGTGTGATATTGTACATATTGAAATTCCATGTACTGATCTAAAATATTGAGAACTAAATGTATTGAGATTTCTTTGATACAAGTAAAATAATCCATATAACGTTGAAGTGAAATGCCAGGACTGTCCATTAACTATTCATCATATTCTAGATAGGTCATTGAACAGTCTATTTTGATTCTGCATACCACAGTAATATTTTATGATCTACAGCGTCTGTTACCTTGCAAATTGTTTTTCCAATGACATACTTAGATATATTAAATACAATTGAAAAAAGAAGACTTTTCTTCAAACCATCTCTTCAACCTCTAGCATGGTTGCAGTGAGATATATATGATAAACTATGTTGACATACCAGAGCTGCGTAAACCAGTCCAGTGACCAAAAGAGGATGATCAAAAAGATTTATGAGGCAGCAATGCCCCCCTTCTCTTTGTCTTTATTTGATACGTAATTTGTATGTGCTGTTGAGTTGGTTAGTATATTTTACCTAAAGTTGAATCTTATTGTACATGGTTTTCTACTAAAAGAAAAAAGCACACTTGGTATCATAATTAGTATTTTGATCTGTATGGATTGACGCTGTAATGCTTATTCATAAAATATGAATTGAATTGAAACACCAATTTCAGTGAATGACTTTGTTTAAACTAGTGTACAGCAGACTAAAAATCTGTCATTTATATCTGCCATGTAAGCAACTGAACATTTAGAGGAAGAAATAGCTAGAAATGTATACTAGGAAAAATATCAATTTTGTTATGATGCAATATGGTTGACTTGTGGAGTGTCAGGTTTGTGAGGGTTATCTGGAAATAATCCTAGATAGAAACATGTATTTTACTAGGTAAAAACTGTATGAATTTGTACACATCTTTGATAGGAATGAAAGGGATTAGCATCCTGTGTTGGTCCAATGAAGTGTCTGTACATATTATTGTTAATCTGAGTAAGATGAGCTATGATTAATTGTGGGCTTTTAAAATTCAAACACTGGTGGCCCTGCCACCTGTGCTTGAGGTTTTTCTAGAGATACGAGTCCACAAGGAGACATGGCATCATTTGGTGGAGGATTGTGGGAAGACAATGGATTCATCAGAAGACCTGGCATTACTTGGTGGAGGATTGTGGAAAGACAATGGATTCATCAGGAGACCTGGCATCACTTGGTGGAGGATTGAGGGAAGAAAATGAGTTCATCAGGAGACATGGCATCACTTGGTGGAGGATTGTGGGAAGAAAATGGATTCATCAGAAGACATGGCATCACTTGGTGGAGGATTGTGGGAAGACAATGAGTTCATCAGGAGACACAGCATCACTTGGTGGAAGATTGTGGGAAGACAATGAGTTCATGTATTTTACATTCACTTGTATAATTCCCCGTTGTTTCAAAGTTATAGCAGACTCAGATGCAAATATTTAAGAATTTGATGGTCTCAGATTTTTCTTTCCCAAGAATAATTTTGGAAAGCATCGCCATCTAAGATGTTAATACTGGCTCATGTGTCAATAATAACATTTGCAATTTGATTGTTGATTTGCTCCCAAGTCCTTTGTGGTAGAAATTTTGTGTTTTATCATACCAAAAACAAATTCCTGAGTTTTTCATTCATTGTTTCTACCAACAAGATTTAGTTGCTTAGTTTTGCACATTTTTATACTCCCTTCATTAATGATGGGATGTATTATGTGAAGGTTCTGTCCATCCATTTGTCTGTACAGTAAATATAATAGAAAATAGTACATTCAATGAAATATTACATGAAGTTTTATGATGAAGTAAAACATATAGCACAGTGTTTATAGTATATTTATATGACACATTTATATAAGTCCTTTTTAGTCTTCCATCTAAAATCAAGAAGATTATTAAGGCATTATTAAGTATTTTATGTATTCTGTATAATTTTGCTTTGCGTTTTGGTATAGTGTAAAGTGCTTTAGAGTATATTTAGATAAGGCACTATATAAGTGCATTATTATTATTATTATATTAGTTGTACACCACAGGGATGATACATGTTTCTGAAACATTTCTTGTTCATTCATATTCATCTATGGACTTCTTTTTTGTAATAGTTAAGAATCAAAATCTAGTTTCATTCATCTATTTATCAAGTTACATACATCTATATTGGGTTTCCTAATGATACGGTAAATTTATTTTTTGATCTCTTTAGACATGAATGACCTTATTAACCTCAATCCTTCCATTGATATTCTCTTTCTACTTGCCATTTCTTTCACCCTCTCCTTTGTGTAATTTCCAATACACAACAAGTCACATGTATTTTGTATTTAATAATGATAGGATAGTTTTCTTATATTTTTATCACTCTGCTTCACTAGAAACATCAGCTATGTTTCCAAGCACATTTTCTGATATTTCTGTTCAAGTGAAAAATTTTCCCGTATGTATAATGATTGTGTAATTTTAAGGTTGCCGAATGACAGGATAAGTTTAAGAATTTTGTAAATTTTTGAGTTATTGTATAATCTTACCGAAGTTTATTCATAAATATGAATAAGTAGGTGTACAAAACTATATATATACACACAACGAAAATTTTCTTGGATACCAGACTTAAAAACGGTGTGTGCATACAGTTGTTTTGAGTTCCAGATTTTAAGTCTGTGTGTTTCTGAGAATTTTCAAACCATGAATGTGTTGCCTTTTTGTTGCTAATTGAAGGCCCCATCTCACATTTCCAATTATATCCCCTCCTCCCTATTTTACAGTACATATATTTTTTCCTTTTCAATTTTAGACCACAGGGATCAAACACTTTTCTGAAACATTTCATTCTCTTTCATATTCATCTATGGACCCCCCCCCCCCCCCCTCCTTCCCAATTGATCAGAAAATTTTGTTTAAAAAGGTAAAAGTAATGCTTTTGAGGGTTGACCACCACCATCATCCCTTGAGAAGTAAAAGTAAATGTAGAACCTCCCTTTCAAAAATTCCAGGATCCCCACCTGTTAATAGCCTTGATCCTCCCATTAATATTCTCTTTTCTCCTCAACCTCTCCATCACCATCTCCCTCATGTGTAACTTCATTTATTCAACAAGTTACATATATTTATATATTTTGTATTTCATAATGATAGTGTAACTTTCTAATATTTTTATTCATTTGCTTAACTAGTAACATCAACTATATATATTCTGATATTTCTGAGAAGTGTAAAAAATTTCCTTTGTGTATTTGTGAAAAGGATTGAGTAATTTCGAGGTCGCGGAATGACAGGATAAATTTAAGAATGTTATGGGTTTTCAGGTTATTGCATAATCTTATGGAAGTTCATTTATAGGTGTACATGGGATACTGTTAATTAGGAGAGAGTAATATTTTTATACAGTGACTATTTTCTTGGGTACTAAATATAAGAAAGATATATAGAAGTCTTCTGATGTAAAATGATTTCCAGTCCATGATATTTGGAATTTGATATATATCAATAACTAAGTACACAAGGGATACAGTTAGTAACGAGAGAGTGATATATTTACACAATGAAATTTTCTTGGATACCAGACTTAAAAACGGTGTGTGCATACAGTTGTTTTGAGTTCCAGATTTTAAGTCTGTGTGTTTCTGAGAATTTTCAAACTATGAATGTGTTGCCTCTTTGTTGCTAATTGAAGGCCCCATCTCACATTTCCAACTGTAACCCCTCCTCTCTATTCCATGGTGATTCAGTAAATATAATAGTAGTACATTCAATAAAGTTGTAGATTCAGTGATACAATAAAGTACAAACAACACACTGCATATAACACATCAATCAATATAATACATTTGTATAAATCCTTTTCCATTGTACACCACGGGGATCATACACGTTTCTGATACATTTCCTGTTCATTCAAATTCATCTGTGGGCATTATTTGTAACGGTTAAGAATTAAAATCTAGTTTCGTTCATTTATTCATCTATATATTGAGTTATACATATCTATATTGGATTTCCAAATGACGGTTAAATTTAGTTTTTGATTTCTGTAGACATGAGCAACCTTAATAATCCTAATCCTTCCTTAAATATTCTCTGTTTACTCACCACCTCCTTTACCTCTCCCTCATGTGTCATTTCACTTACTTGACAAGTTACATATATTTTTGTATTTCATAATAGTAGAGTAACTTTTTGATATTTTCATCTATTTGCTTTACTAGAAACTTTTATATTTTCATCTATTTGCTTTACTAGAAACATCAGCTATATTTCCAGGCACATTTTCAGATCTATCTAGTCAAGTGTAAAACAAATTCCTTTGTGTATTTATAAAAAAGATTGTAATTTTGAGGTTGCTGAATGGCAGGATAAGTTTAGGAATGTTATGAGTTTTCGGATTATTGCGTAATCTTAATGAAGTTCATTTATGAATATGAATAAGTGTACAAGAGGATACTGTAAATGAGGAGAGAGTAATATGTCTATACAATCACCATTTTTGTATACTAAATTTAAGACAACGAAAAAAGGTTCCTATGTAAAAGGATTTCAAGTTCATGATGTATATAACTAGATGCACAAAGGGACAATTAGTAACAAGACAGTGATATATACATGTATATATACAATGAAATTTTCTTGGATACTAGACTAGATGCTAGATACTGTGCTTACAGTTGTTTTGAGTTCCAGATTTTAAGTCTGTGTTTCCTAGAATGTTAGCTTTTTGTGCCGTTTTAGTTATGTTGGCTCTATCAGCAGCATTTGACGTTATAGATCACAAGATACTCTTCTACTGTTTAGAATATTTCTATGGCATAAGTGGATCTGCTTTAGCATGGATAAGATCATATTTGACAAATCGTTCACAGCATGCACCAATCAGATCCATCTGTTCAAATGAAATGCATCTCAAATATGGAGTGCCCCAAGGATCTGTGTTGGGCCGAAGACTTTATTTTCTATTTTTGAAATGGATTGCTGACAACACGGTATGGAATATCACTGCTACGCAGACGATACTCGAGTAAATCTTGTGATTGAACCACTAGATAGTTGGAGTGACATATTAAGTCGCATCGAAACAAGTTTGGACGATATCAGTGACTGGATGTGATCAAATCTTCTGAAACTGAATCAGGATAAGACGGAATTGATTGTTTTCACCCCTAAACACCAGTGGAGAGACTTTTCGAACTGTCATCTTTATTTCATTGGTACTGTTGTCAGCGATGTTTCCTGTGTCAGAAACCTTGGTGTTATTTTTGATAAGACATTCACTATGGAGAAGCAAATAAGTACCACCGCTAAATCGTGCTTCTTGCACATTCGAAATATTGGATGCCTACTCTCATATATAACGAACAATGCCTGTAAAACTTTAATCAACTCACTGGTCAGTTCAGGATTAGACTGTGGAAATGTGATGTATGGACTGCCAGCCAACACAACAAATTACGTGTTCAGAACACAGCAGCTCGTGTTATATCTAGAACTAAGAAACACGATTAGATCACTCCCACGCTTGTTACTCGTCATTGGCTACCTGTGCGCTACCAATACCAGTATAAAATTCTGATGTATGTTTTTAAATGTCTCCATGGCAGTGCGTGCAACAACTTATTTACAAGACTTCATTCATGTCTACCAACCAACACATTCACTGCGATCAGAGAACTGTGCGTTACTAGTGTAACCTCACATTCGCAACAAGACGTATGGCGAGAGGCATTTTGACAAATCAGCTGCCACACTGGAACAACTTGCCAATGGAACAACTTGCCGTCATTTGAGAAATGAACAATCTCTTTGTGTTTTTAAGAAATCTCTCAAAACACATCTTTTTAGACTGGTATATCAAGATTCTTAATTGTCTTTTATCGTGTATGAATTACTATTAAAACTCATCTTTATGATTGTGATTTTAAGTTATGAGCATGTTTTATATGTATTGGACATTTTTTTTTTGTTTATAGAAGTATAAGAAAAAATGAAAAAAAAAAAAAAAATGAAAAAAGAAAAAAAGAAAGAAAACAAAACAAATATGCAAAAAAAATGAAAAAAGTAAGGTGTGATGTATATGTGATGTAAAAATTTAAAGAATGTTTAAATGAACCATGTTAGTCTTCTTATTTATCTTTGTGATATCAAATCTAATGTTTGTTTAAAATACTCCATTTAGCATTTTATGTGTAACTTTGCTTTGTTTGATGTGATATATTGTTTTATGCAAGTGCTTAGAGTAATAGTTGTAATGTTAGATAATGTGCTATATAAATACTTTGTAATAGTAATAATAATAATTTTGTCGCTAATTGCTCATATTTCCAACTATATCCCTTCCTCCCTATTTCACAATTACATGTAGCACTTGAAATAGAATAGTAGTTATTTAAAATAGAGTTCTAGTAAATAAAATGATACATTAAGAATAGTGGTGACCAGTAGAGTTAATGCATTGGGTGAAATATCGAGTAAATGAAATACTGTACAGTAGCAAATATACTCGTCATTTTTTATTTTTTTTTATTATTATTATTATTTGTGCCCTTTTTGCTCTCGGTGTCAATGAATGAATTCAGGACTACATGGGTGAAACTATTTTCTCTCCTTGAAGATTTTTCTACTACACTTTTAAGATAGAGATATAGTTCTGTAATTACTAGCAACTCCCTTCCACCCTTTTAGTGTACTGGTATTGCATTAGATACTTTCCATTAATTGTTAAAGTGACAAATTGAAAAGTGTACTAAATGAAGATCTGCAAGTACATGAGAAGCTTGAATTAAGTGTTGGGTTAACATTGTAGGGACCAGCTGCTTTATTGGTATTGATGATTTGTAAAACATTTTCGTCTGGGGAAGAAATTCATATTGTAGAAATTGTCGGAATTACCGTTGTGTACAGAAGAGAGGAAGTCAGTATTTGAGTCATCGACAACCGATTGAAAAGAAAAGTATATACTGACTGATTAAATAGATTTGATTTATCTGTTTCGTTGTTCAATGGCAGGCAAACTGATTTATTAGCAACTATCAGTGGAGGATATATACTCTGTTTTTTTAATATACTTTTTTTTATATTTAATTATTTTTTAATTTTAATTTTTTATAATTTTTTTATATACTAAGTTTTTTTGGTGTTCGCAATTTTTTGCAACGTACACCGCCAAAATTGTCTTGGAGAAAGATTGTTAGATGGTGGTCTGCTCCAATGAAGTGTACAGGTGGCCAGTTTTTCCAATGTATTGAAGATTTTGGCATTTAATTCCATCGATTACTGAAGTACTGTTGCAGTCTAAGATTTGTGTTACTTAGAATTTTTTGTGGAAGAAATTTGGATGTTTTTAATATTCCTGACAAATAGGTATATTTGGCAATTCTCGTACATGGTTAGCTTCCAGCTTCCAGTGTTTGGAGTAGTATTATTCAATTTGGAATGCACCAGGGTGATTTTTAGGTTGGGGACTCTTCTGTATGCTAGGATTATTTTCCTCATTAATTCCTTTGTGTCTGGGGTCCCTCCCCCCACTTCTCCCCAAGATTGTCCTGAATTTGTTAATGTTTGATCAGAAATCTGGTTTTAACTTGTTGAACATGGTCACTAAAGGTATTTTTGTGATTTATTGTTTTCGATGCATTTGTGTTATGAGTGTATGTGTATATTACAAGGAAAATGCTGTCCCAAACTTTTTCAAGGAGTTATGGCCCTTTAACTTAGATTTTTTGATTCAATTACGTATGCGGGCGTATAATGTACCGGTGTGGATTACCATGTTTATGTATTTTTAGAAGCATGTAAAACACTGATGTCCATATTTGTTATCTGGTGTGGTGTCTGTTGATAATTTGATGTCATTGATATTATTGTTCAATTTTCCATTGGCCTTTGTGATAGTCTTTCAGGTTCATAATTACAATTGCCCCATCTTTGTCGTCAGGTGTAATGATGTCTGGGTTGATTGTGAGGGTGGATAGGGCTTGGTATTCTTCAGATGACAGGTTCTGGTATGGAGATCTTTTGTTTTTCATTGTTTTGGGTACATTGATGGATTATTATGTTGATAAGTGAATCTAAAAATAAGTTTTTGCCACTTGGTAGTGTCCATCCTGATGCAAGGTGGAAAGGATTGATATTATATTTTATAGAGCCTTTTACTTGACAAACATCAAACTCGATACATTGTAGGTAGTAAATGACCCCGATTACTTTCGAGGTCATGGGTCAAACTAGGAATAGTAATATATTATGTCTTCTATGTATTAAGGATCATTTGCTTAATCAACACCAAACTTGGTACATTAGTACCTCTTAAGAAGTACGTGACCCCATTTTATTTTGAGGTCACATGGACAAGGGTCAGTACACTCTGGACATAGAACATAGAATGATAGTCTTTTCAATATCTTGATATCTGTTTCCCTGACAGACTTTGTACACTGGTCCATCCTGATGTGTGTATCTTTTTTTTTCTTGATAATTTCAAGACTTAGTAATTCATTAATATGAATGACACAGTGCATAGGGGAGATATAGTTAGTGCCATAACTGTGAAAAAATTTTTTGGATACTATTAAGAAAAGTTTGTGATACCATTTGTTTTGAGTTCCAGATTATAAGTCTCAGTGTTTTTTAGAATTCAAACCATGCATGTCTTGCCAACTCCCTATTTGATATTTCAAAACTATTACTGAAGGTAAAGCAGGTAAAACATGTATGAATTTGACACATCTTTGATAGGAATGAAAGGGATTAGCATCCTTATGGGTCCATTGAGGTGTCTGCACATATTATTTTTACTCTGATTAAGATGAGCTTTGATTAATTGTGGGCTTTTAGAGTTCCAACACTGGTGGCCCTATCACCTGTGATTGAGGTTTTTCTAGAGATTGGAGTCCACCAGGAGACATGGCATTACTTGGTGGAGGATTGTGGGAAGACAATGGGTTCATCGGGAGACCTGGCATTACTTGGTGAAGGATTGTGGGAAGACATTGAGTTCATCAGGAGACATGGCATTACTTGGTGAAGGATTGTGGGAAGACAATGAGTTCATAGGGACACATGGTATTACTTGGTGGAGGATTGTGGGAAGACAATGAGTTCATAGGGACACATGGTATTACTTGGTGGAGGATTGTGGGAAGACAATGAGTTCATAGGGACACATGGTATTACTTGGTGGAGGATTGTGGGAAGACGACTTCACCGGGAGACATGGCATTACTTGGTGGAGGATTGTGGGAAGACAACGAGTTCATCAGGAGACCTGGCATTACTTGGTGGAGGAGTGTGGGAACACAATGTATCTGGGGTACGTAACTTCGAAATGAGCAAACAATATATAACACCGAAGGTATCCATGGCCACCCCAAAACGGTCATAATTGCACTTTAGTGTGATATTGTACATATTGAAATTCCATGTACTGATCTAAAATATTGAGAACTAAATGTATTGAGATTTCTTTGATACAAGTAAAATAATCCATATAACGTTGAAGTGAAATGCCAGGACTGTCCATTAACTATTCATCATATTCTAGATAGGTCATTGAACAGTCTATTTTGATTCTGCATACCACAGTAATATTTTATGATCTACAGCGTCTGTTACCTTGCAAATTGTTTTTCCAATGACATACTTAGATATATTAAATACAATTGAAAAAAGAAGACTTTTCTTCAAACCATCTCTTCAACCTCTAGCATGGTTGCAGTGAGATATATATGATAAACTATGTTGACATACCAGAGCTGCGTAAACCAGTCCAGTGACCAAAAGAGGATGATCAAAAAGATTTATGAGGCAGCAATGCCCCCCTTCTCTTTGTCTTTATTTGATACGTAATTTGTATGTGCTGTTGAGTTGGTTAGTATATTTTACCTAAAGTTGAATCTTATTGTACATGGTTTTCTACTAAAAGAAAAAAGCACACTTGGTATCATAATTAGTATTTTGATCTGTATGGATTGACGCTGTAATGCTTATTCATAAAATATGAATTGAATTGAAACACCAATTTCAGTGAATGACTTTGTTTAAACTAGTGTACAGCAGACTAAAAATCTGTCATTTATATCTGCCATGTAAGCAACTGAACATTTAGAGGAAGAAATAGCTAGAAATGTATACTAGGAAAAATATCAATTTTGTTATGATGCAATATGGTTGACTTGTGGAGTGTCAGGTTTGTGAGGGTTATCTGGAAATAATCCTAGATAGAAACATGTATTTTACTAGGTAAAAACTGTATGAATTTGTACACATCTTTGATAGGAATGAAAGGGATTAGCATCCTGTGTTGGTCCAATGAAGTGTCTGTACATATTATTGTTAATCTGAGTAAGATGAGCTATGATTAATTGTGGGCTTTTAAAATTCAAACACTGGTGGCCCTGCCACCTGTGCTTGAGGTTTTTCTAGAGATACGAGTCCACAAGGAGACATGGCATCATTTGGTGGAGGATTGTGGGAAGACAATGGATTCATCAGAAGACCTGGCATTACTTGGTGGAGGATTGTGGAAAGACAATGGATTCATCAGGAGACCTGGCATCACTTGGTGGAGGATTGAGGGAAGAAAATGAGTTCATCAGGAGACATGGCATCACTTGGTGGAGGATTGTGGGAAGAAAATGGATTCATCAGAAGACATGGCATCACTTGGTGGAGGATTGTGGGAAGACAATGAGTTCATCAGGAGACACAGCATCACTTGGTGGAAGATTGTGGGAAGACAATGAGTTCATGTATTTTACATTCACTTGTATAATTCCCCGTTGTTTCAAAGTTATAGCAGACTCAGATGCAAATATTTAAGAATTTGATGGTCTCAGATTTTTCTTTCCCAAGAATAATTTTGGAAAGCATCGCCATCTAAGATGTTAATACTGGCTCATGTGTCAATAATAACATTTGCAATTTGATTGTTGATTTGCTCCCAAGTCCTTTGTGGTAGAAATTTTGTGTTTTATCATACCAAAAACAAATTCCTGAGTTTTTCATTCATTGTTTCTACCAACAAGATTTAGTTGCTTAGTTTTGCACATTTTTATACTCCCTTCATTAATGATGGGATGTATTATGTGAAGGTTCTGTCCATCCATTTGTCTGTACAGTAAATATAATAGAAAATAGTACATTCAATGAAATATTACATGAAGTTTTATGATGAAGTAAAACATATAGCACAGTGTTTATAGTATATTTATATGACACATTTATATAAGTCCTTTTTAGTCTTCCATCTAAAATCAAGAAGATTATTAAGGCATTATTAAGTATTTTATGTATTCTGTATAATTTTGCTTTGCGTTTTGGTATAGTGTAAAGTGCTTTAGAGTATATTTAGATAAGGCACTATATAAGTGCATTATTATTATTATTATATTAGTTGTACACCACAGGGATGATACATGTTTCTGAAACATTTCTTGTTCATTCATATTCATCTATGGACTTCTTTTTTGTAATAGTTAAGAATCAAAATCTAGTTTCATTCATCTATTTATCAAGTTACATACATCTATATTGGGTTTCCTAATGATACGGTAAATTTATTTTTTGATCTCTTTAGACATGAATGACCTTATTAACCTCAATCCTTCCATTGATATTCTCTTTCTACTTGCCATTTCTTTCACCCTCTCCTTTGTGTAATTTCCAATACACAACAAGTCACATGTATTTTGTATTTAATAATGATAGGATAGTTTTCTTATATTTTTATCACTCTGCTTCACTAGAAACATCAGCTATGTTTCCAAGCACATTTTCTGATATTTCTGTTCAAGTGAAAAATTTTCCCGTATGTATAATGATTGTGTAATTTTAAGGTTGCCGAATGACAGGATAAGTTTAAGAATTTTGTAAATTTTTGAGTTATTGTATAATCTTACCGAAGTTTATTCATAAATATGAATAAGTAGGTGTACAAAACTATATATATACACACAACGAAAATTTTCTTGGATACCAGACTTAAAAACGGTGTGTGCATACAGTTGTTTTGAGTTCCAGATTTTAAGTCTGTGTGTTTCTGAGAATTTTCAAACCATGAATGTGTTGCCTTTTTGTTGCTAATTGAAGGCCCCATCTCACATTTCCAATTATATCCCCTCCTCCCTATTTTACAGTACATATATTTTTTCCTTTTCAATTTTAGACCACAGGGATCAAACACTTTTCTGAAACATTTCATTCTCTTTCATATTCATCTATGGACACCCCCCCCCCCCCCCCCTCCTTCCCAATTGATCAGAAAATTTTGTTTAAAAAGGTAAAAGTAATGCTTTTGAGGGTTGACCACCACCATCATCCCTTGAGAAGTAAAAGTAAATGTAGAACCTCCCTTTCAAAAATTCCAGGATCCCCACCTGTTAATAGCCTTGATCCTCCCATTAATATTCTCTTTTCTCCTCAACCTCTCCATCACCATCTCCCTCATGTGTAACTTCATTTATTCAACAAGTTACATATATTTATATATTTTGTATTTCATAATGATAGTGTAACTTTCTAATATTTTTATTCATTTGCTTAACTAGTAACATCAACTATATATATTCTGATATTTCTGAGAAGTGTAAAAAATTTCCTTTGTGTATTTGTGAAAAGGATTGAGTAATTTCGAGGTCGCGGAATGACAGGATAAATTTAAGAATGTTATGGGTTTTCAGGTTATTGCATAATCTTATGGAAGTTCATTTATAGGTGTACATGGGATACTGTTAATTAGGAGAGAGTAATATTTTTATACAGTGACTATTTTCTTGGGTACTAAATATAAGAAAGATATATAGAAGTCTTCTGATGTAAAATGATTTCCAGTCCATGATATTTGGAATTTGATATATATCAATAACTAAGTACACAAGGGATACAGTTAGTAACGAGAGAGTGATATATTTACACAATGAAATTTTCTTGGATACCAGACTTAAAAACGGTGTGTGCATACAGTTGTTTTGAGTTCCAGATTTTAAGTCTGTGTGTTTCTGAGAATTTTCAAACTATGAATGTGTTGCCTCTTTGTTGCTAATTGAAGGCCCCATCTCACATTTCCAACTGTAACCCCTCCTCTCTATTCCATGGTGATTCAGTAAATATAATAGTAGTACATTCAATAAAGTTGTAGATTCAGTGATACAATAAAGTACAAACAACACACTGCATATAACACATCAATCAATATAATACATTTGTATAAATCCTTTTCCATTGTACACCACGGGGATCATACACGTTTCTGATACATTTCCTGTTCATTCAAATTCATCTGTGGGCATTATTTGTAACGGTTAAGAATTAAAATCTAGTTTCGTTCATTTATTCATCTATATATTGAGTTATACATATCTATATTGGATTTCCAAATGACGGTTAAATTTAGTTTTTGATTTCTGTAGACATGAGCAACCTTAATAATCCTAATCCTTCCTTAAATATTCTCTGTTTACTCACCACCTCCTTTACCTCTCCCTCATGTGTCATTTCACTTACTTGACTAGTTACATATATTTTTGTATTTCATAATAGTAGAGTAACTTTTTGATATTTTCATCTATTTGCTTTACTAGAAACTTTTATATTTTCATCTATTTGCTTTACTAGAAACATCAGCTATATTTCCAGGCACATTTTCAGATCTATCTAGTCAAGTGTAAAACAAATTCCTTTGTGTATTTATAAAAAAGATTGTAATTTTGAGGTTGCTGAATGGCAGGATAAGTTTAGGAATGTTATGAGTTTTCGGATTATTGCGTAATCTTAATGAAGTTCATTTATGAATATGAATAAGTGTACAAGAGGATACTGTAAATGAGGAGAGAGTAATATGTCTATACAATCACCATTTTTGTATACTAAATTTAAGACAACGAAAAAAGGTTCCTATGTAAAAGGATTTCAAGTTCATGATGTATATAACTAGATGCACAAAGGGACAATTAGTAACAAGACAGTGATATATACATGTATATATACAATGAAATTTTCTTGGATACTAGACTAGATGCTAGATACTGTGCTTACAGTTGTTTTGAGTTCCAGATTTTAAGTCTGTGTTTCCTAGAATGTTAGCTTTTTGTGCCGTTTTAGTTATGTTGGCTCTATCAGCAGCATTTGACGTTATAGATCACAAGATACTCTTCTACTGTTTAGAATATTTCTATGGCATAAGTGGATCTGCTTTAGCATGGATAAGATCATATTTGACAAATCGTTCACAGCATGCACCAATCAGATCCATCTGTTCAAATGAAATGCATCTCAAATATGGAGTGCCCCAAGGATCTGTGTTGGGCCGAAGACTTTATTTTCTATTTTTGAAATGGATTGCTGACAACACGGTATGGAATATCACTGCTACGCAGACGATACTCGAGTAAATCTTGTGATTGAACCACTAGATAGTTGGAGTGACATATTAAGTCGCATCGAAACAAGTTTGGACGATATCAGTGACTGGATGTGATCAAATCTTCTGAAACTGAATCAGGATAAGACGGAATTGATTGTTTTCACCCCTAAACACCAGTGGAGAGACTTTTCGAACTGTCATCTTTATTTCATTGGTACTGTTGTCAGCGATGTTTCCTGTGTCAGAAACCTTGGTGTTATTTTTGATAAGACATTCACTATGGAGAAGCAAATAAGTACCACCGCTAAATCGTGCTTCTTGCACATTCGAAATATTGGATGCCTACTCTCATATGTAACGAACAATGCCTGTAAAACTTTAATCAACTCACTGGTCAGTTCAGGATTAGACTGTGGAAATGTGATGTATGGACTGCCAGCCAACACAACAAATTACGTGTTCAGAACACAGCAGCTCGTGTTATATCTAGAACTAAGAAACACGATTAGATCACTCCCACGCTTGTTACTCGTCATTGGCTACCTGTGCGCTACCAATACCAGTATAAAATTCTGATGTATGTTTTTAAATGTCTCCATGGCAGTGCGTGCAACAACTTATTTACAAGACTTCATTCATGTCTACCAACCAACACATTCACTGCGATCAGAGAACTGTGCGTTACTAGTGTAACCTCACATTCGCAACAAGACGTATGGCGAGAGGCATTTTGACAAATCAGCTGCCACACTGGAACAACTTGCCAATGGAACAACTTGCCGTCATTTGAGAAATGAACAATCTCTTTGTGTTTTTAAGAAATCTCTCAAAACACATCTTTTTAGACTGGTATATCAAGATTCTTAATTGTCTTTTATCGTGTATGAATTACTATTAAAACTCATCTTTATGATTGTGATTTTAAGTTATGAGCATGTTTTATATGTATTGGACATTTTTTTTTTGTTTATAGAAGTATAAGAAAAAATGAAAAAAAAAAAAAAAATGAAAAAAGAAAAAAAGAAAGAAAACAAAACAAATATGCAAAAAAAATGAAAAAAGTAAGGTGTGATGTATATGTGATGTAAAAATTTAAAGAATGTTTAAATGAACCATGTTAGTCTTCTTATTTATCTTTGTGATATCAAATCTAATGTTTGTTTAAAATACTCCATTTAGCATTTTATGTGTAACTTTGCTTTGTTTGATGTGATATATTGTTTTATGCAAGTGCTTAGAGTAATAGTTGTAATGTTAGATAATGTGCTATATAAATACTTTGTAATAGTAATAATAATAATTTTGTCGCTAATTGCTCATATTTCCAACTATATCCCTTCCTCCCTATTTCACAATTACATGTAGCACTTGAAATAGAATAGTAGTTATTTAAAATAGAGTTCTAGTAAATAAAATGATACATTAAGAATAGTGGTGACCAGTAGAGTTAATGCATTGGGTGAAATATCGAGTAAATGAAATACTGTACAGTAGCAAATATACTCGTCATTTTTTATTTTTTTTTATTATTATTATTATTTGTGCCCTTTTTGCTCTCGGTGTCAATGAATGAATTCAGGACTACATGGGTGAAACTATTTTCTCTCCTTGAAGATTTTTCTACTACACTTTTAAGATAGAGATATAGTTCTGTAATTACTAGCAACTCCCTTCCACCCTTTTAGTGTACTGGTATTGCATTAGATACTTTCCATTAATTGTTAAAGTGACAAATTGAAAAGTGTACTAAATGAAGATCTGCAAGTACATGAGAAGCTTGAATTAAGTGTTGGGTTAACATTGTAGGGACCAGCTGCTTTATTGGTATTGATGATTTGTAAAACATTTTCGTCTGGGGAAGAAATTCATATTGTAGAAATTGTCGGAATTACCGTTGTGTACAGAAGAGAGGAAGTCAGTATTTGAGTCATCGACAACCGATTGAAAAGAAAAGTATATACTGACTGATTAAATAGATTTGATTTATCTGTTTCGTTGTTCAATGGCAGGCAAACTGATTTATTAGCAACTATCAGTGGAGGATATATACTCTGTTTTTTTAATATACTTTTTTTTATATTTAATTATTTTTTAATTTTAATTTTTTATAATTTTTTTATATACTAAGTTTTTTTGGTGTTCGCAATTTTTTGCAACGTACACCGCCAAAATTGTCTTGGAGAAAGATTGTTAGATGGTGGTCTGCTCCAATGAAGTGTACAGGTGGCCAGTTTTTCCAATGTATTGAAGATTTTGGCATTTAATTCCATCGATTACTGAAGTACTGTTGCAGTCTAAGATTTGTGTTACTTAGAATTTTTTGTGGAAGAAATTTGGATGTTTTTAATATTCCTGACAAATAGGTATATTTGGCAATTCTCGTACATGGTTAGCTTCCAGCTTCCAGTGTTTGGAGTAGTATTATTCAATTTGGAATGCACCAGGGTGATTTTTAGGTTGGGGACTCTTCTGTATGCTAGGATTATTTTCCTCATTAATTCCTTTGTGTCTGGGGTCCCTCCCCCCACTTCTCCCCAAGATTGTCCTGAATTTGTTAATGTTTGATCAGAAATCTGGTTTTAACTTGTTGAACATGGTCACTAAAGGTATTTTTGTGATTTATTGTTTTCGATGCATTTGTGTTATGAGTGTATGTGTATATTACAAGGAAAATGCTGTCCCAAACTTTTTCAAGGAGTTATGGCCCTTTAACTTAGATTTTTTGATTCAATTACGTATGCGGGCGTATAATGTACCGGTGTGGATTACCATGTTTATGTATTTTTAGAAGCATGTAAAACACTGATGTCCATATTTGTTATCTGGTGTGGTGTCTGTTGATAATTTGATGTCATTGATATTATTGTTCAATTTTCCATTGGCCTTTGTGATAGTCTTTCAGGTTCATAATTACAATTGCCCCATCTTTGTCGTCAGGTGTAATGATGTCTGGGTTGATTGTGAGGGTGGATAGGGCTTGGTATTCTTCAGATGACAGGTTCTGGTATGGAGATCTTTTGTTTTTCATTGTTTTGGGTACATTGATGGATTATTATGTTGATAAGTGAATCTAAAAATAAGTTTTTGCCACTTGGTAGTGTCCATCCTGATGCAAGGTGGAAAGGATTGATATTATATTTTATAGAGCCTTTTACTTGACAAACATCAAACTCGATACATTGTAGGTAGTAAATGACCCCGATTACTTTCGAGGTCATGGGTCAAACTAGGAATAGTAATATATTATGTCTTCTATGTATTAAGGATCATTTGCTTAATCAACACCAAACTTGGTACATTAGTACCTCTTAAGAAGTACGTGACCCCATTTTATTTTGAGGTCACATGGACAAGGGTCAGTACACTCTGGACATAGAACATAGAATGATAGTCTTTTCAATATCTTGATATCTGTTTCCCTGACAGACTTTGTACACTGGTCCATCCTGATGTGTGTATCTTTTTTTTTCTTGATAATTTCAAGACTTAGTAATTCATTAATATGAATGACACAGTGCATAGGGGAGATATAGTTAGTGCCATAACTGTGAAAAAAATTTTTGGATACTATTAAGAAAAGTTTGTGATACCATTTGTTTTGAGTTCCAGATTATAAGTCTCAGTGTTTTTTAGAATTCAAACCATGCATGTCTTGCCAACTCCCTATTTGATATTTCAAAACTATTACTGAAGGTAAAGCAGGTAAAACATGTATGAATTTGACACATCTTTGATAGGAATGAAAGGGATTAGCATCCTTATGGGTCCATTGAGGTGTCTGCACATATTATTTTTACTCTGATTAAGATGAGCTTTGATTAATTGTGGGCTTTTAGAGTTCCAACACTGGTGGCCCTATCACCTGTGATTGAGGTTTTTCTAGAGATTGGAGTCCACCAGGAGACATGGCATTACTTGGTGGAGGATTGTGGGAAGACAATGGGTTCATCGGGAGACCTGGCATTACTTGGTGAAGGATTGTGGGAAGACATTGAGTTCATCAGGAGACATGGCATTACTTGGTGAAGGATTGTGGGAAGACAATGAGTTCATAGGGACACATGGTATTACTTGGTGGAGGATTGTGGGAAGACAATGAGTTCATAGGGACACATGGTATTACTTGGTGGAGGATTGTGGGAAGACAATGAGTTCATAGGGACACATGGTATTACTTGGTGGAGGATTGTGGGAAGACGACTTCACCGGGAGACATGGCATTACTTGGTGGAGGATTGTGGGAAGACAACGAGTTCATCAGGAGACCTGGCATTACTTGGTGGAGGAGTGTGGGAACACAATGTATCTGGGGTACGTAACTTCGAAATGAGCAAACAATATATAACACCGAAGGTATCCATGGCCACCCCAAAACGGTCATAATTGCACTTTAGTGTGATATTGTACATATTGAAATTCCATGTACTGATCTAAAATATTGAGAACTAAATGTATTGAGATTTCTTTGATACAAGTAAAATAATCCATATAACGTTGAAGTGAAATGCCAGGACTGTCCATTAACTATTCATCATATTCTAGATAGGTCATTGAACAGTCTATTTTGATTCTGCATACCACAGTAATATTTTATGATCTACAGCGTCTGTTACCTTGCAAATTGTTTTTCCAATGACATACTTAGATATATTAAATACAATTGAAAAAAGAAGACTTTTCTTCAAACCATCTCTTCAACCTCTAGCATGGTTGCAGTGAGATATATATGATAAACTATGTTGACATACCAGAGCTGCGTAAACCAGTCCAGTGACCAAAAGAGGATGATCAAAAAGATTTATGAGGCAGCAATGCCCCCCTTCTCTTTGTCTTTATTTGATACGTAATTTGTATGTGCTGTTGAGTTGGTTAGTATATTTTACCTAAAGTTGAATCTTATTGTACATGGTTTTCTACTAAAAGAAAAAAGCACACTTGGTATCATAATTAGTATTTTGATCTGTATGGATTGACGCTGTAATGCTTATTCATAAAATATGAATTGAATTGAAACACCAATTTCAGTGAATGACTTTGTTTAAACTAGTGTACAGCAGACTAAAAATCTGTCATTTATATCTGCCATGTAAGCAACTGAACATTTAGAGGAAGAAATAGCTAGAAATGTATACTAGGAAAAATATCAATTTTGTTATGATGCAATATGGTTGACTTGTGGAGTGTCAGGTTTGTGAGGGTTATCTGGAAATAATCCTAGATAGAAACATGTATTTTACTAGGTAAAAACTGTATGAATTTGTACACATCTTTGATAGGAATGAAAGGGATTAGCATCCTGTGTTGGTCCAATGAAGTGTCTGTACATATTATTGTTAATCTGAGTAAGATGAGCTATGATTAATTGTGGGCTTTTAAAATTCAAACACTGGTGGCCCTGCCACCTGTGCTTGAGGTTTTTCTAGAGATACGAGTCCACAAGGAGACATGGCATCATTTGGTGGAGGATTGTGGGAAGACAATGGATTCATCAGAAGACCTGGCATTACTTGGTGGAGGATTGTGGAAAGACAATGGATTCATCAGGAGACCTGGCATCACTTGGTGGAGGATTGAGGGAAGAAAATGAGTTCATCAGGAGACATGGCATCACTTGGTGGAGGATTGTGGGAAGAAAATGGATTCATCAGAAGACATGGCATCACTTGGTGGAGGATTGTGGGAAGACAATGAGTTCATCAGGAGACACAGCATCACTTGGTGGAAGATTGTGGGAAGACAATGAGTTCATGTATTTTACATTCACTTGTATAATTCCCCGTTGTTTCAAAGTTATAGCAGACTCAGATGCAAATATTTAAGAATTTGATGGTCTCAGATTTTTCTTTCCCAAGAATAATTTTGGAAAGCATCGCCATCTAAGATGTTAATACTGGCTCATGTGTCAATAATAACATTTGCAATTTGATTGTTGATTTGCTCCCAAGTCCTTTGTGGTAGAAATTTTGTGTTTTATCATACCAAAAACAAATTCCTGAGTTTTTCATTCATTGTTTCTACCAACAAGATTTAGTTGCTTAGTTTTGCACATTTTTATACTCCCTTCATTAATGATGGGATGTATTATGTGAAGGTTCTGTCCATCCATTTGTCTGTACAGTAAATATAATAGAAAATAGTACATTCAATGAAATATTACATGAAGTTTTATGATGAAGTAAAACATATAGCACAGTGTTTATAGTATATTTATATGACACATTTATATAAGTCCTTTTTAGTCTTCCATCTAAAATCAAGAAGATTATTAAGGCATTATTAAGTATTTTATGTATTCTGTATAATTTTGCTTTGCGTTTTGGTATAGTGTAAAGTGCTTTAGAGTATATTTAGATAAGGCACTATATAAGTGCATTATTATTATTATTATATTAGTTGTACACCACAGGGATGATACATGTTTCTGAAACATTTCTTGTTCATTCATATTCATCTATGGACTTCTTTTTTGTAATAGTTAAGAATCAAAATCTAGTTTCATTCATCTATTTATCAAGTTACATACATCTATATTGGGTTTCCTAATGATACGGTAAATTTATTTTTTGATCTCTTTAGACATGAATGACCTTATTAACCTCAATCCTTCCATTGATATTCTCTTTCTACTTGCCATTTCTTTCACCCTCTCCTTTGTGTAATTTCCAATACACAACAAGTCACATGTATTTTGTATTTAATAATGATAGGATAGTTTTCTTATATTTTTATCACTCTGCTTCACTAGAAACATCAGCTATGTTTCCAAGCACATTTTCTGATATTTCTGTTCAAGTGAAAAATTTTCCCGTATGTATAATGATTGTGTAATTTTAAGGTTGCCGAATGACAGGATAAGTTTAAGAATTTTGTAAATTTTTGAGTTATTGTATAATCTTACCGAAGTTTATTCATAAATATGAATAAGTAGGTGTACAAAACTATATATATACACACAACGAAAATTTTCTTGGATACCAGACTTAAAAACGGTGTGTGCATACAGTTGTTTTGAGTTCCAGATTTTAAGTCTGTGTGTTTCTGAGAATTTTCAAACCATGAATGTGTTGCCTTTTTGTTGCTAATTGAAGGCCCCATCTCACATTTCCAATTATATCCCCTCCTCCCTATTTTACAGTACATATATTTTTTCCTTTTCAATTTTAGACCACAGGGATCAAACACTTTTCTGAAACATTTCATTCTCTTTCATATTCATCTATGGACACCCCCCCCCCCTCCTTCCCAATTGATCAGAAAATTTTGTTTAAAAAGGTAAAAGTAATGCTTTTGAGGGTTGACCACCACCCCTTGAGAAGTAAATGTAGAACCTCCCTTTCAAAAATTCCAGGATCCCCACCTGTTAATAGCCTTGATCCTCCCATTAATATTCTCTTTTCTCCTCAACCTCTCCATCACCATCTCCCTCACCATCTCCCTCATGTGTAACTTCATTTATTCAACAAGTTACATATATTTATATATTTTGTATTTCATAATGATAGTGTAACTTTCTAATATTTTTATTCATTTGCTTAACTAGTAACATCAACTATATATATTCTGATATTTCTGAGAAGTGTAAAAAATTTCCTTTGTGTATTTGTGAAAAGGATTGAGTAATTTCGAGGTCGCGGAATGACAGGATAAATTTAAGAATGTTATGGGTTTTCAGGTTATTACATAATCTTATGGAAGTTCATTTATAGGTGTACATGGGATACTGTTAATTAGGAGAGAGTAATATTTTTATACAGTGACTATTTTCTTGGGTACTAAATATAAGAAAGATATATAGAAGTCTTCTGATGTAAAATGATTTCCAGTCCATGATATTTGGAATTTGATATATATCAATAACTAAGTACACAAGGGATACAGTTAGTAACGAGAGAGTGATATATTTACACAATGAAATTTTCTTGGATACCAGACTTAAAAACGGTGTGTGCATACAGTTGTTTTGAGTTCCAGATTTTAAGTCTGTGTGTTTCTGAGAATTTTCAAACTATGAATGTGTTGCCTTTTTGTTGCTAATTGAAGGCCCCATCTCACATTTCCAACTGTAACCCCTCCTCTCTATTCCATGGTGATTCAGTAAATATAATAGTAGTACATTCAATAAAGTTGTAGATTCAGTGATACAATAAAGTACAAACAACACACTGCATATAACACATCAATCAATATAATACATTTGTATAAATCCTTTTCCATTGTACACCACGGGGATCATACACGTTTCTGATACATTTCTTGTTCATTCAAATTCATCTGTGGGCATTATTTGTAACGGTTAAGAATTAAAATCTAGTTTCGTTCATTTATTCATCTATATATTGAGTTATACATATCTATATTGGATTTCCAAATGACGGTTAAATTTAGTTTTTGATTTCTGTAGACATGAGCAACCTTAATAATCCTAATCCTTCCTTAAATATTCTCTGTTTACTCACCACCTCCTTTACCTCTCCCTCATGTGTCATTTCACTTACTTGACTAGTTACATATATTTTTGTATTTCATAATAGTAGAGTAACTTTTTGATATTTTCATCTATTTGCTTTACTAGAAACTTTTATATTTTCATCTATTTGCTTTACTAGAAACATCAGCTATATTTCCAGGCACATTTTCAGATCTATCTAGTCAAGTGTAAAACAAATTCCTTTGTGTATTTATAAAAAAGATTGTAATTTTGAGGTTGCTGAATGGCAGGATAAGTTTAGGAATGTTATGAGTTTTCGGATTATTGCGTAATCTTAATGAAGTTCATTTATGAATATGAATAAGTGTACAAGAGGATACTGTAAATGAGGAGAGAGTAATATGTCTATACAATCACCATTTTTGTATACTAAATTTAAGACAACGAAAAAAGGTTCCTATGTAAAAGGATTTCAAGTTCATGATGTATATAACTAGATGCACAAAGGGACAATTAGTAACAAGACAGTGATATATACATGTATATATACAATGAAATTTTCTTGGATACTAGACTAGATGCTAGATACTGTGCTTACAGTTGTTTTGAGTTCCAGATTTTAAGTCTGTGATTCCTAGGATGTTAGCTTTTTGTGCCGTTTTAGTTATGTTGGCTCTATCAGCAGCATTTGACGTTATAGATCACAAGATACTCTTCTACTGTTTAGAATATTCCTATGGCATAAGTGGATCTGCTTTAGCATGGATAAGATCATATTTGACAAATCGTTCACAGCATGCACCAATCAGATCCATCTGTTCAAATGAAATGCATCTCAAATATGGAGTGCCCCAAGGATCTGTGTTGGGCCGAAGACTTTATTTTCTATTTTTGAAATGGATTGCTGACAACACGGTATGGAATATCACTGCTACGCAGACGATACTCGAGTAAATCTTGTGATTGAACCACTAGATAGTTGGAGTGACATATTAAGTCGCATCGAAACAAGTTTGGACGATATCAGTGACTGGATGTGATCAAATCTTCTGAAACTGAATCAGGATAAGACGGAATTGATTGTTTTCACCCCTAAACACCAGTGGAGAGACTTTTCGAACTGTCATCTTTATTTCATTGGTACTGTTGTCAGCGATGTTTCCTGTGTCAGAAACCTTGGTGTTATTTTTGATAAGACATTCACTATGGAGAAGCAAATAAGTACCACCGCTAAATCGTGCTTCTTGCACATTCGAAATATTGGATGCCTACTCTCATATGTAACGAACAATGCCTGTAAAACTTTAATCAACTCACTGGTCAGTTCAGGATTAGACTGTGGAAATGTGATGTATGGACTGCCAGCCAACACAACAAATTACGTGTTCAGAACACAGCAGCTCGTGTTATATCTAGAACTAAGAAACACGATTAGATCACTCCCACGCTTGTTACTCGTCATTGGCTACCTGTGCGCTACCAATACCAGTATAAAATTCTGATGTATGTTTTTAAATGTCTCCATGGCAGTGCGTGCAACAACTTATTTACAAGACTTCATTCATGTCTACCAACCAACACATTCACTGCGATCAGAGAACTGTGCGTTACTAGTGTAACCTCACATTCGCAACAAGACGTATGGCGAGAGGCATTTTGACAAATCAGCTGCCACACTGGAACAACTTGCCAATGGAACAACTTGCCGTCATTTGAGAAATGAACAATCTCTTTGTGTTTTTAAGAAATCTCTCAAAACACATCTTTTTAGACTGGTATATCAAGATTCTTAATTGTCTTTTATCGTGTATGAATTACTATTAAAACTCATCTTTATGATTGTGATTTTAAGTTATGAGCATGTTTTATATGTATTGGACATTTTTTTTTTGTTTATAGAAGTATAAGAAAAAATGAAAAAAAAAAAAAAAATGAAAAAAGAAAAAAAGAAAGAAAACAAAACAAATATGCAAAAAAAATGAAAAAAGTAAGGTGTGATGTATATGTGATGTAAAAATTTAAAGAATGTTTAAATGAACCATGTTAGTCTTCTTATTTATCTTTGTGATATCAAATCTAATGTTTGTTTAAAATACTCCATTTAGCATTTTATGTGTAACTTTGCTTTGTTTGATGTGATATATTGTTTTATGCAAGTGCTTAGAGTAATAGTTGTAATGTTAGATAATGTGCTATATAAATACTTTGTAATAGTAATAATAATAATTTTGTCGCTAATTGCTCATATTTCCAACTATATCCCTTCCTCCCTATTTCACAATTACATGTAGCACTTGAAATAGAATAGTAGTTATTTAAAATAGAGTTCTAGTAAATAAAATGATACATTAAGAATAGTGGTGACCAGTAGAGTTAATGCATTGGGTGAAATATCGAGTAAATGAAATACTGTACAGTAGCAAATATACTCGTCATTTTTTATTTTTTTTTATTATTATTATTATTTGTGCCCTTTTTGCTCTCGGTGTCAATGAATGAATTCAGGACTACATGGGTGAAACTATTTTCTCTCCTTGAAGATTTTTCTACTACACTTTTAAGATAGAGATATAGTTCTGTAATTACTAGCAACTCCCTTCCACCCTTTTAGTGTACTGGTATTGCATTAGATACTTTCCATTAATTGTTAAAGTGACAAATTGAAAAGTGTACTAAATGAAGATCTGCAAGTACATGAGAAGCTTGAATTAAGTGTTGGGTTAACATTGTAGGGACCAGCTGCTTTATTGGTATTGATGATTTGTAAAACATTTTCGTCTGGGGAAGAAATTCATATTGTAGAAATTGTCGGAATTACCGTTGTGTACAGAAGAGAGGAAGTCAGTATTTGAGTCATCGACAACCGATTGAAAAGAAAAGTATATACTGACTGATTAAATAGATTTGATTTATCTGTTTCGTTGTTCAATGGCAGGCAAACTGATTTATTAGCAACTATCAGTGGAGGATATATACTCTGTTTTTTTAATATACTTTTTTTTATATTTAATTATTTTTTAATTTTAATTTTTTATAATTTTTTTATATACTAAGTTTTTTTGGTGTTCGCAATTTTTTGCAACGTACACCGCCAAAATTGTCTTGGAGAAAGATTGTTAGATGGTGGTCTGCTCCAATGAAGTGTACAGGTGGCCAGTTTTTCCAATGTATTGAAGATTTTGGCATTTAATTCCATCGATTACTGAAGTACTGTTGCAGTCTAAGATTTGTGTTACTTAGAATTTTTTGTGGAAGAAATTTGGATGTTTTTAATATTCCTGACAAATAGGTATATTTGGCAATTCTCGTACATGGTTAGCTTCCAGCTTCCAGTGTTTGGAGTAGTATTATTCAATTTGGAATGCACCAGGGTGATTTTTAGGTTGGGGACTCTTCTGTATGCTAGGATTATTTTCCTCATTAATTCCTTTGTGTCTGGGGTCCCTCCCCCCACTTCTCCCCAAGATTGTCCTGAATTTGTTAATGTTTGATCAGAAATCTGGTTTTAACTTGTTGAACATGGTCACTAAAGGTATTTTTGTGATTTATTGTTTTCGATGCATTTGTGTTATGAGTGTATGTGTATATTACAAGGAAAATGCTGTCCCAAACTTTTTCAAGGAGTTATGGCCCTTTAACTTAGATTTTTTGATTCAATTACGTATGCGGGCGTATAATGTACCGGTGTGGATTACCATGTTTATGTATTTTTAGAAGCATGTAAAACACTGATGTCCATATTTGTTATCTGGTGTGGTGTCTGTTGATAATTTGATGTCATTGATATTATTGTTCAATTTTCCATTGGCCTTTGTGATAGTCTTTCAGGTTCATAATTACAATTGCCCCATCTTTGTCGTCAGGTGTAATGATGTCTGGGTTGATTGTGAGGGTGGATAGGGCTTGGTATTCTTCAGATGACAGGTTCTGGTATGGAGATCTTTTGTTTTTCATTGTTTTGGGTACATTGATGGATTATTATGTTGATAAGTGAATCTAAAAATAAGTTTTTGCCACTTGGTAGTGTCCATCCTGATGCAAGGTGGAAAGGATTGATATTATATTTTATAGAGCCTTTTACTTGACAAACATCAAACTCGATACATTGTAGGTAGTAAATGACCCCGATTACTTTCGAGGTCATGGGTCAAACTAGGAATAGTAATATATTATGTCTTCTATGTATTAAGGATCATTTGCTTAATCAACACCAAACTTGGTACATTAGTACCTCTTAAGAAGTACGTGACCCCATTTTATTTTGAGGTCACATGGACAAGGGTCAGTACACTCTGGACATAGAACATAGAATGATAGTCTTTTCAATATCTTGATATCTGTTTCCCTGACAGACTTTGTACACTGGTCCATCCTGATGTGTGTATCTTTTTTTTTCTTGATAATTTCAAGACTTAGTAATTCATTAATATGAATGACACAGTGCATAGGGGAGATATAGTTAGTGCCATAACTGTGAAAAAAATTTTTGGATACTATTAAGAAAAGTTTGTGATACCATTTGTTTTGAGTTCCAGATTATAAGTCTCAGTGTTTTTTAGAATTCAAACCATGCATGTCTTGCCAACTCCCTATTTGATATTTCAAAACTATTACTGAAGGTAAAGCAGGTAAAACATGTATGAATTTGACACATCTTTGATAGGAATGAAAGGGATTCGCATCCTTATGGGTCCATTGAGGTGTCTGCACATATTATTTTTACTCTGATTAAGATGAGCTTTGATTAATTGTGGGCTTTTAGAGTTCCAACACTGGTGGCCCTATCACCTGTGATTGAGGTTTTTCTAGAGATTGGAGTCCACCAGGAGACATGGCATTACTTGGTGGAGGATTGTGGGAAGACAATGGGTTCATCGGGAGACCTGGCATTACTTGGTGAAGGATTGTGGGAAGACATTGAGTTCATCAGGAGACATGGCATTACTTGGTGAAGGATTGTGGGAAGACAATGAGTTCATAGGGACACATGGTATTACTTGGTGGAGGATTGTGGGAAGACAATGAGTTCATAGGGACACATGGTATTACTTGGTGGAGGATTGTGGGAAGACGACTTCACCGGGAGACATGGCATTACTTGGTGGAGGATTGTGGGAAGACAACGAGTTCATCAGGAGACCTGGCATTACTTGGTGGAGGAGTGTGGGAACACAATGTATCTGGGGTACGTAACTTCGAAATGAGCAAACAATATATAACACCGAAGGTATCCATGGCCACCCCAAAACGGTCATAATTGCACTTTAGTGTGATATTGTACATATTGAAATTCCATGTACTGATCTAAAATATTGAGAACTAAATGTATTGAGATTTCTTTGATACAAGTAAAATAATCCATATAACGTTGAAGTGAAATGCCAGGACTGTCCATTAACTATTCATCATATTCTAGATAGGTCATTGAACAGTCTATTTTGATTCTGCATACCACAGTAATATTTTATGATCTACAGCGTCTGTTACCTTGCAAATTGTTTTTCCAATGACATACTTAGATATATTAAATACAATTGAAAAAAGAAGACTTTTCTTCAAACCATCTCTTCAACCTCTAGCATGGTTGCAGTGAGATATATATGATAAACTATGTTGACATACCAGAGCTGCGTAAACCAGTCCAGTGACCAAAAGAGGATGATCAAAAAGATTTATGAGGCAGCAATGCCTCCCCTTCTCTTTGTCTTTATTTGATACGTAATTTGTATGTGCTGTTGAGTTGGTTAGTATATTTTACCTAAAGTTGAATCTTATTGTACATGGTTTTCTACTAAAAGAAAAAAGCACACTTGGTATCATAATTAGTATTTTGATCTGTATGGATTGACGCTGTAATGCTTATTCATAAAATATGAATTGAATTGAAACACCAATTTCAGTGAATGACTTTGTTTAAACTAGTGTACAGCAGACTAAAAATCTGTCATTTATATCTGCCATGTAAGCAACTGAACATTTAGAGGAAGAAATAGCTAGAAATGTATACTAGGAAAAATATCAATTTTGTTATGATGCAATATGGTTGACTTGTGGAGTGTCAGGTTTGTGAGGGTTATCTGGAAATAATCCTAGATAGAAACATGTATTTTACTAGGTAAAAACTGTATGAATTTGTACACATCTTTGATAGGAATGAAAGGGATTAGCATCCTGTGTTGGTCCAATGAAGTGTCTGTACATATTATTGTTAATCTGAGTAAGATGAGCTATGATTAATTGTGGGCTTTTAAAATTCAAACACTGGTGGCCCTGCCACCTGTGCTTGAGGTTTTTCTAGAGATACGAGTCCACAAGGAGACATGGCATCATTTGGTGGAGGATTGTGGGAAGACAATGGATTCATCAGAAGACCTGGCATTACTTGGTGGAGGATTGTGGAAAGACAATGGATTCATCAGGAGACCTGGCATCACTTGGTGGAGGATTGAGGGAAGAAAATGAGTTCATCAGGAGACATGGCATCACTTGGTGGAGGATTGTGGGAAGAAAATGGATTCATCAGAAGACATGGCATCACTTGGTAGAGGATTGTGGGAAGACTGAGTTTATCAGGAGACATGGCATCACTTGGTGGAGGATTGTGGGAAGACAATGAGTTCATCAGGAGACACAGCATCACTTGGTGGAAGATTGTGGGAAGACAATGAGTTCATCAGGAGACATGGCATCACTTGGTGGAGGATTGTGGGAAGACAATGGATTCATGTATTTTACATTCACTTGTATAATTCCCCGTTGTTTCAAAGTTATAGCAGACTCAGATGCAAATATTTAAGAATTTGATGGTCTCAGATTTTTCTTTCCCAAGAATAATTTTGGAAAGCATCGCCATCTAAGATGTTAATACTGGCTCATGTGTCAATAATAACATTTGCAATTTGATTGTTGATTTGCTCCCAAGTCCTTTGTGGTAGAAATTTTGTGTTTTATCATACCAAAAACAAATTCCTGAGTTTTTCATTCATTGTTTCTACCAACAAGATTTAGTTGCTTAGTTTTGCACATTTTTATACTCCCTTCATTAATGATGGGATGTATTATGTGAAGGTTCTGTCCATCCATTTGTCTGTACAGTAAATATAATAGAAAATAGTACATTCAATGAAATATTACATGAAGTTTTATGATGAAGTAAAACATATAGCACAGTGTTTATAGTATATTTATATGACACATTTATATAAGTCCTTTTTAGTCTTCCATCTAAAATCAAGAAGATTATTAAGGCATTATTAAGTATTTTATGTATTCTGTATAATTTTGCTTTGCGTTTTGGTATAGTGTAAAGTGCTTTAGAGTATATTTAGATAAGGCACTATATAAGTGCATTATTATTATTATTATATTAGTTGTACACCACAGGGATGATACATGTTTCTGAAACATTTCTTGTTCATTCATATTCATCTATGGACTTCTTTTTTGTAATAGTTAAGAATCAAAATCTAGTTTCATTCATCTATTTATCAAGTTACATACATCTATATTGGGTTTCCTAATGATACGGTAAATTTATTTTTTGATCTCTTTAGACATGAATGACCTTATTAACCTCAATCCTTCCATTGATATTCTCTTTCTACTTGCCATTTCTTTCACCCTCTCCTTTGTGTAATTTCCAATACACAACAAGTCACATGTATTTTGTATTTAATAATGATAGGATAGTTTTCTTATATTTTTATCACTCTGCTTCACTAGAAACATCAGCTATGTTTCCAAGCACATTTTCTGATATTTCTGTTCAAGTGAAAAATTTTCCCGTATGTATAATGATTGTGTAATTTTAAGGTTGCCGAATGACAGGATAAGTTTAAGAATTTTGTAAATTTTTGAGTTATTGTATAATCTTACCGAAGTTTATTCATAAATATGAATAAGTAGGTGTACAAAACTATATATATACACACAACGAAAATTTTCTTGGATACCAGACTTAAAAACGGTGTGTGCATACAGTTGTTTTGAGTTCCAGATTTTAAGTCTGTGTGTTTCTGAGAATTTTCAAACCATGAATGTGTTGCCTTTTTGTTGCTAATTGAAGGCCCCATCTCACATTTCCAATTATATCCCCTCCTCCCTATTTTACAGTACATATATTTTTTCCTTTTCAATTTTAGACCACAGGGATCAAACACTTTTCTGAAACATTTCATTCTCTTTCATATTCATCTATGGACACCCCCCCCCCCCCTCCTTCCCAATTGATCAGAAAATTTTGTTTAAAAAGGTAAAAGTAATGCTTTTGAGGGTTGACCACCACCCCTTGAGAAGTAAATGTAGAACCTCCCTTTCAAAAATTCCAGGATCCTCACCTGTTAATAGCCTTGATCCTCCCATTAATATTCTCTTTTCTCCTCAACCTCTCCATCACCATCTCCCTCATGTGTAACTTCATTTATTCAACAAGTTACATATATTTATATATTTTGTATTTCATAATGATAGTGTAACTTTCTAATATTTTTATTCATTTGCTTAACTAGTAACATCAACTATATATATTCTGATATTTCTGAGAAGTGTAAAAAATTTCCTTTGTGTATTTGTGAAAAGGATTGAGTAATTTCGAGGTCGCGGAATGACAGGATAAATTTAAGAATGTTATGGGTTTTCAGGTTATTACATAATCTTATGGAAGTTCATTTATAGGTGTACATGGGATACTGTTAATTAGGAGAGAGTAATATTTTTATACAGTGACTATTTTCTTGGGTACTAAATATAAGAAAGATATATAGAAGTCTTCTGATGTAAAATGATTTCCAGTCCATGATATTTGGAATTTGATATATATCAATAACTAAGTACACAAGGGATACAGTTAGTAACGAGAGAGTGATATATTTACACAATGAAATTTTCTTGGATACCAGACTTAAAAACGGTGTGTGCATACAGTTGTTTTGAGTTCCAGATTTTAAGTCTGTGTGTTTCTGAGAATTTTCAAACTATGAATGTGTTGCCTTTTTGTTGCTAATTGAAGGCCCCATCTCACATTTCCAACTGTAACCCCTCCTCTCTATTCCATGGTGATTCAGTAAATATAATAGTAGTACATTCAATAAAGTTGTAGATTCAGTGATACAATAAAGTACAAACAACACACTGCATATAACACATCAATCAATATAATACATTTGTATAAATCCTTTTCCATTGTACACCACGGGGATCATACACGTTTCTGATACATTTCTTGTTCATTCAAATTCATCTGTGGGCATTATTTGTAACGGTTAAGAATTAAAATCTAGTTTCGTTCATTTATTCATCTATATATTGAGTTATACATATCTATATTGGATTTCCAAATGACGGTTAAATTTAGTTTTTGATTTCTGTAGACATGAGCAACCTTAATAATCCTAATCCTTCCTTAAATATTCTCTGTTTACTCACCACCTCCTTTACCTCTCCCTCATGTGTCATTTCACTTACTTGACAAGTTACATATATTTTTGTATTTCATAATAGTAGAGTAACTTTTTGATATTTTCATCTATTTGCTTTACTAGAAACTTTTATATTTTCATCTATTTGCTTTACTAGAAACATCAGCTATATTTCCAGGCACATTTTCAGATCTATCTAGTCAAGTGTAAAACAAATTCCTTTGTATATTTATAAAAAAGATTGTAATTTTGAGGTTGCTGAATGGCAGGATAAGTTTAGGAATGTTATGAGTTTTCGGATTATTGCGTAATCTTAATGAAGTTCATTTATGAATATGAATAAGTGTACAAGAGGATACTGTAAATGAGGAGAGAGTAATATGTCTATACAATCACCATTTTTGTATACTAAATTTAAGACAACGAAAAAAGGTTCCTATGTAAAAGGATTTCAAGTTCATGATGTATATAACTAGATGCACAAAGGGACAATTAGTAACAAGACAGTGATATATACATGTATATATACAATGAAATTTTCTTGGATACTAGACTAGATGCTAGATACTGTGCTTACAGTTGTTTTGAGTTCCAGATTTTAAGTCTGTGTTTCCTAGAATGTTAGCTTTTTGTGCCGTTTTAGTTATGTTGGCTCTATCAGCAGCATTTGACGTTATAGATCACAAGATACTCTTCTACTGTTTAGAATATTTCTATGGCATAAGTGGATCTGCTTTAGCATGGATAAGATCATATTTGACAAATCGTTCACAGCATGCACCAATCAGATGCCCCAAGGATCTGTGTTGAGCCGAAGACTTTATTTTCTATTTTTGAAATGGATTGCTGACAACACGGTATGGAATATCACTGCTACGCAGACGATACTCGAGTAAATCTTGTGATTGAACCACTAGATAGTTGGAGTGACATATTAAGTCGCATCGAAACAAGTTTGGACGATATCAGTGACTGGATGTGATCAAATCTTCTGAAACTGAATCAGGATAAGACGGAATTGATTGTTTTCACCCCTAAACACCAGTGGAGAGACTTTTCGAACTGTCATCTTTATTTCATTGGTACTGTTGTCAGCGATGTTTCCTGTGTCAGAAACCTTGGTGTTATTTTTGATAAGACATTCACTATGGAGAAGCAAATAAGTACCACCGCTAAATCGTGCTTCTTGCACATTCGAAATATTGGATGCCTACTCTCATATGTAACGAACAATGCCTGTAAAACTTTAATCAACTCACTGGTCAGTTCAGGATTAGACTGTGGAAATGTGATGTATGGACTGCCAGCCAACACAACAAATTACGTGTTCAGAACACAGCAGCTCGTGTTATATCTAGAACTAAGAAACACGATTAGATCACTCCCACGCTTGTTACTCGTCATTGGCTACCTGTGCGCTACCAATACCAGTATAAAATTCTGATGTATGTTTTTAAATGTCTCCATGGCAGTGCGTGCAACAACTTATTTACAAGACTCTATTCATGTCTACCAACCAACACATTCACTGCGATCAGAGAACTGTGCGTTACTAGTGTAACCTCACATTCGCAACAAGACGTATGGCGAGAGGCATTTTGACAAATCAGCTGCCACACTGGAACAACTTGCCAATGGAACAACTTGCCCAGTCATTTGAGAAATGAACAATCTTTTTGTGTTTTTAAGAAATCTCTCAAAACACATCTTTTTAGACTGGTATATCAAGATTCTTAATTGTCTTTTATCGTGTATGAATTACTATTAAAACTCATCTTTATGATTGTGATTTTAAGTTATGAGCATGTTTTATATGTATTGGACATTTTTTTTTGTTTATAGAAGTATAAGAAAAAAATGAAAAAGAAAAAAAAATGAAAAAAGAAAAAGAAGAAAAAAAAAAAAAAGAAAGAAAACAAAACAAATATGCAAAAAAAAAAAAAAAGTAAGGTGAGATGTATATGTGATGTGAAAATTTAAAGAATGTTTAAATGAACCATGTTAGTCTTATTTATCTTTGTGATATCAAATCTAATGTTTGTTTAAAATACTCCATTTAGCATTTTATGTGTAACTTTGCTTTGTTTGATGTGATATATTGTTTTATGCAAGTGCTTAGAGTAATAGTTGTAATGTTAGATAATGTGCTATATAAATACTTTGTAATAGTAATAATAATAATTTTGTCGCTAATTGCTCATATTTCCAACTATATCCCTTCCTCCCTATTTCACAATTACATGTAGCACTTGAAATAGAATAGTAGTTATTTAAAATAGAGTTCTAGTAAATAAAATGATACATTAAGAATAGTGGTGACCAGTAGAGTTAATGCTTTGGGTGAAATATTGAGTAAATGAAATACTGTACAGTAGCAAATATACTTGTCATTTTTTTTTTTTATTATTATTATTATTTGTGCCCTTTTTGCTCTCGGTGTCAATGAATGAATTCAGGACTACATGGGTGAAACTATTTTCTCTCCTTGAAGATTTTTCTACTACACTTTTAAGATAGAGATATAGTTCTGTAATTACTAGCAACTCCCTTCCACCCTTTTAGTGTACTGGTATTGCATTAGATACTTTCCATTAATTGTTAAAGTGACAAATTGAAAAGTGTACTAAATGAAGATCTGCAAGTACATGAGAAGCTTGAATTAAGTGTTGGGTTAACATTGTAGGGACCAGCTGCTTTATTGGTATTGATGATTTGTAAAACATTTTCGTCTGGGGAAGAAATTCATATTGTAGAAATTGTCGGAATTACCGTTGTGTACAGAAGAGAGGAAGTCAGTATTTGAGTCATCGACAACCGATTGAAAAGAAAAGTATATACTGACTGATTAAATAGATTTGATTTATCTGTTTCGTTGTTCAATGGCAGGCAAACTGATTTATTAGCAACTATCAGTGGAGGATATATACTCTGTTTTTTTAATATACTTTTTTTTATATTTAATTATTTTTTAATTTTAATTTTTTATAATTTTTTTTATATACTAAGTTTTTTTGGTGTTCGCAATTTTTTGCAACGTACACCGCCAAAATTGTCTTGGAGAAAGATTGTTAGATGGTGGTCTGCTCCAATGAAGTGTACAGGTGGCCAGTTTTTCCAATGTATTGAACATTTTGGCATTTAATTCCATCGATTACTGAAGTACTGTTGCAGTCTAAGATTTGTGTTACTTAGAATTTTTTGTGGAAGAAATTTGGATGTTTTTAATATTCCTGACAAATAAGTATATTTGGCAATTCTCATACATGGTTAGCTTCCAGCTTCCAGTGTTTGGAGTAGTATTATTCAATTTGGAATGCACCAGGGTGATTTTTAGGTTGGGGACTCTTCTGTATGCTAGGATTATTTTCCTCATTAATTCCTTTGTGTCTGGGGTCCCTCCCCCCCCTTCTCCCCAAGATTGTCCTAAATTTGTTAATATTTGATCAGAAATCTGGTTTTAACTTGTTGAACATGGTCACTAAAGGTATTTTTGTGATTTATTGTTTTCGGTGCATTTGTGTTATGAGTGTATGTGCATATTACAAGGAAAATGCTGTCCCAAACTTTTTCAAGGAGTTATGGCCCTTTAACTTAGATTTTTTGATTCAATTACGTATGCGGGCGTATAATGTACCGGTGTGGATTACCATGTTTATGTATTTTTGGAAGCATGTTAAACACTGATGTCCATATTTGTTATCTGGTGTGGTGTCTGTTGAAAATTTGATGTCATTGATATTATTGTTCAATTTTCCATTGGCTTTTGTGATAGTCTTTCAGGTTCATAATTACAATTGCCCCACCTTTGTCGTCAGGTGTAATGATGTCTGGGTTGATTGTGAGGGTGGATAGGGCTTGGTATTCTTCAGATGACAGGTTCTGGTATGGAGATCTTTTGTTTTTCATTGTTTTGGGTACATTGATGGATTATTATGTTGATAAGTGAATCTAAAAATAAGTTTTTGCCACTTGGTAGTGTCCATCCTGATGCAAGGTGGAAAGGATTGAGATTATATTTTATAGAGCCTTTTACTTGACAAACATCAAACTCGATACATTGTAGGTAGTAAATGACCCCTATTACTTTCGAGGTCATGGGTCAAACTAGGAATAGTAATATATTATGTCTTCTATGTATTAAGGATCATTTGCTTAATCAACACCAAACTTGGTACATTAGTACCTCTTAAGAAGTACATGACCCCATTTTATTTTGAGGTCACATGGACAAGGGTCAGTACACTCTGGACATAGAACATAGAATGATAGTCTTTTCAATATCTTGATATCCGTTTCCCTGACAGACTTTGTACACTGGTCCATCCTGATGTGTGTATCTTTTTTTTTCTTGATAATTTCAAGACTTAGTAATTCATTAATATGAATGACACGGTGCATAGGGGAGATATAGTTAGTGCCATAACTGTGAAAAAATGTTTTGGATACTATTAAGAAAAGTTTGTGATACCATTTGTTTTGAGTTCCAGATTATAAGTCTCAGTGTTTTTTAGAATTCAAACAATGCATGTTTTGCCAACTCCCTATTTGATATTTCAAAACTATTACTGAAGGTAAAGCAGGTAAAACATGTATGAATTTGACACATCTTTGATAGGAATGAAAGGGATTCGCATCCTTATGGGTCCATTGAGGTGTCTGCACATATTATTGTTACTCTGATTAAGATGAGCTTTGATTAATTGTGGGCTTTTAGAGTTCCAACACTGGTGGCCCTATCACCTGTGATTGAGGTTTTTCTAGAGATTGGAGTCCAACAGGAGACATGGCATTACTTGGTGGAGGATTGTGGGAAGACAATGGGTTCATCGGGAGACCTGGCATTACTTGGTGAAGGATTGTGGGAAGACATTGAGTTCATCAGGAGACATGGCATTACTTGGTGAAGGATTGTGGGAAGACAATGAGTTCATAGGGACACATGGTATTACTTGGTGGAGGATTGTGGGAAGACAATGAGTTCATAGGGACACATGGTATTACTTGGTGGAGGATTGTGGGAAGACGACTTCACCGGGAGACATGACATTACTTGGTGGAGGATTGTGGGAAGACAACGAGTTCATCAGGAGACCTGGCATTACTTGGTGGAGGAGTGTGGGAACACAATGTATCTGGGGTACGTAACTTCGAAATGAGCAAACAATATATAACACCGAAGGTATCCATGGCCACCCCAAAACGGTCATAATTGCACTTTAGTGTGATATTGTACATATTGAAATTCCATGTACTGATCTAAAATATTGAGAACTAAATGTATTGAGATTTCTTTGATACAAGTAAAATAATCCATATAACGTTGAAGTGAAATGCCAGGACTGTCCATTAACTATTCATCATATTCTAGATAGGTCATTGAACAGTCTATTTTGATTCTGCATACCACAGTAATATTTTATGATCTACAGCGTCTGTTACCTTGCAAATTGTTTTTCCAATGACATACTTAGATATATTAAATACAATTGAAAAAAGAAGACTTTTCTTCAAACCATCTCTTCAACCTCTAGCATGGTTGCAGTGAGATATATATGATAAACTATGTTGACATACCAGAGCTGCATAAACCAGTCCAGTGACCAAAAGAGGATGATCAAAAAGATTTATGAGGCAGCAATGCCCCCCTTCTCTTTGTCTTTATTTGATACGTAATTTGTATGTGCTGTTGAGTTGGTTAGTATATTTTACCTAAAGTTGAATCTTATTGTACATGGTTTTCTACTAAAAGAAAAAAGCACACTTGGTATCATAATTAGTATTTTGATCTGTATGGATTGACGCTGTAATGCTTATTCATAAAATATGAATTGAATTGAAACACCAATTTCAGTGAATGACTTTGTTTAAACTAGTGTACAGCAGACTAAAAATCTGTCATTTATATCTGCCATGTAAGCAACTGAACATCTAGAGGAAGAAATAGCTAGAAATGTATACTAGGAAAAATATCAATTTTGTTATGATGCAATATGGTTGACTTGTGGAGTGTCAGGTTTGTGAGGGTTATCTGGAAATAATCCTAGATAGAAACATGTATTTTACTAGGTAAAAACTGTATGAATTTGTGCACATCTTTGATAGGAATGAAAGGGATTAGCATCCTGTGTTGGTCCAATGAAGTGTCTGTACATATTATTGTTAATCTGAGTAAGATGAGCTATGATTAATTGTGGGCTTTTAAAATTCAAACACTGGTGGCCCTGCCACCTGTGCTTGAGGTTTTTCTAGAGATACGAGTCCACAAGGAGACATGGCATCATTTGGTGGAGGATTGTGGGAAGACAATGGATTCATCAGAAGACCTGGCATTACTTGGTGGAGGATTGTGGAAAGACAATGGATTCATCAGGAGACCTGGCATCACTTGGTGGAGGATTGAGGGAAGAAAATGAGTTCATCAGGAGACATGGCATCCCTTGGTGGAGGATTGTGGGAAGACAATGGATTCATCAGAAGACATGGCATCACTTGGTGGAGGATTGTGGGAAGACAATGAGTTCATCAGGAGACATGGCATCACTTGGTGGAGTATTGTGGGAAGACAATGTATCTGGGGTACTTGTTTACATATATTAAATACAAATAATTAAAATGATAACACATTTCTTCAAACCGTCTCTTACAACCTCTAGCATGGTTGCAGTGAGATATATATCTGATAAACTATGTTGACATACCAGAGCTGTGTAAACCAGTCCAGTGAGCAAAATAGGATCATCAGAAAGATTTATGAAACACCAATCCCCCCCCCCTCTCCTCCCCTCTCTTTGTTTTTATTTGATATGGAGTTTGTAGAACAGCTTGTATGTGCTGTTGAGTTGATTAGTATATTTTACCTAAAGTTGAAGCTTATTGTACATGGTTTTCTACTAAAGTAAAAAAGCACACTTGGTATTGTAATTAGTATTTTGATCTGTATGGATTTACGTTGTAATGCTTATTCATGAAATATGAATTGAATTGAAACACCAATTTCAGTGAATGACTTTGTTAAAACTAGTGTACAGCAGACTAAAAATCTGTCATTTATATTTTTCATGTACACAACTGAACATATAGAGTAAGAAATAGCAAGAAATGTTTACAATGAAAAATATCAATTTTGTTAAGATGCAATATGGTTGACTTGTAGAATGAGTGTCAGATCTGGAAATAATCCTAGTAGATAGATATTTCCATCTCAAGATAGATATTTCCATCTCATTAATGACGGGTGCTGACATGCAGACTGTCTCTGTTGTAGTTTCTACAGCACTCCTTCAGAAGAAGGAAAACTGCATTGTCAAAGATGACAACAATTACAACAGACAAGACTAAATCAGGTACATTGCATGAGTGCTAGTTGGTACTGTAAAAATATTTAGAATATTTCTCTACTCAGTTTTATTTTCTCTTTTTAGCTCACCTGTACGGAAGGGTCAAGTGAGCTTTTCTGATCAAAACTTTCCGTTGTCCATCATTGTTGTCATTGTAAACTTCATATTTTTATTTTATCCAGAACCACTGGGTCAATTTCAACCAAACTTGGCAAAAGTAATCTTTGCATTAAGGGGGTTCACGTTTGTTCAAATGAAGGGCAACACCTTTTTCCAAAGGGTGATAATAGCAAATAGGGAAAGTACAATAGCAATTTTAAAAATCTTCAAAACCAACTGGCCAATTTCAATCAAATTTGGTATAGTCCTTTGGTAAATGTGATTCAGGTTTGTTGAAATGAAGGGCTGTGCCCCCTTGAAATGGGAGATAATCACAAAAATGTCAACAACAACAAAATGAGTGAAGTGATTTGAATTTCTTCTACTTAAAATCCACTGGGCTGGACAAATTCAAATTTACATGGAAGCTCTTTTATGTAGTGGAGATTCAAGTTTGTGAAAGTCATGGACCCCAGGGGTAGGATGAGGCCGCAATAGGGAATCAAAGTATTTCATGTGAATATATAGGGAAATAACCTTTGCATCTTCTCAAGAACTACTGAGCCAGACAAATTCAAATTTACATGGAAGCTTTCTGCCATGGTGCAGATTCTAGTTTGTTAAAATCATGGCCACTGGGTAGGATGGAGCCAAATGGGGAATAAAAATTTTTTAAATTTTTTGCATACTAATATACAGGGAAAATCTTTCAAAATCTTCTCAAGAACCACTGGTCCAGAAAACTTCAAATTTACATAGTAGCTTCTCGACATAATGCAGATTAATGTTTGTAAAAATCATGACCCATGTGGGAAGGCTGGGGCCACAATAGGGAATCAAGGTTTTACTTTACATTCATATATATAGGGAAAATATCTAAATACAAGTCAAGGTGACTCAGATGAGCGATGTGACCCATGGAGCTCTTGTTTTTCATCTACAGTGAATTTGGAATGAAGTGCTGTAAACACAATTAGATGATATGAAAATTAGACTGGGTGCTGAGAGCAGAGTTACCTGTTTTGTGTGCAATGCCTTTCAACAGAATTCGCATTGACTGGAGTTGGTAAAAGAGTTTTCTACTTAAAAACCTTTTCATTAAAAAAGGGGAACATCACCCCATCCTTGGGTCCTTAGTTACAATGAGACACTTTATCTACATGTTATCTACATTGTGACTAGTTAATTACTTCTAAAAAGTAATCATACTATAGTTCATCAAAGCTATGATAGTTGATAGATACACGAGGAAAATCTTGGTCAGGAAGTTACATGTGTCAGTTACTATTTATAGAACCGGTAGTGTTAGCTGTGGCCCTTTTCCTCCTGGAAGACTGGCTATATGGTGCCTCCAAGCTGTAGTATTTTCCACACTAGAAAGCCAAGCTCTCCAAAGTTAGGACCAAATCATCTTGGGGAAAACTCTGCTGTAGAGTAGCCCCCCCCCCCCCCCCATTTAGTAGTAGGATAATGCCGATTCCATTTCCTGCAATTAATGTTAGATTTGCAAAGGGGTTAAATAAAGAGATGTTCAAAATGATGTGAATGGAGTTCCCACAAAATGTCAGGTTTTAAACATTTTTTTTTTTCGTATTCCTTAAACAGAATTTTACACCCCTACTATAAACCACCACAAATGGTTTCAGTTAAACGTGGGTATCCGGGTTAGAACAGGTCCCATGTACCCCTTGCTTGTAGTAAGAGGCGACTAAATGGGGCGGTCCTTCGGATGAAACCGTAAAAACCTAGGCCCTGTGTCACAGCAGGTGTATCAAGACAAAGATCCCTCCCTACTCAACGACCATAAGCGCTGAGCATAGGCTTCAATTTTACGGCCCTTCACCGGCAAAGTTGACATCACCATATAAGTGAAATAATTCTTTTAAACAGTATACAACCAACCAAATGATATCAAAAAAGGTCACTGCAAACAAGTCATAATATTTAAATACCACCTAATAAAACAATATCTAAATACAACCTAATAAAACCGATATTATACACAGTTGCTGAAATTCTATCGCCAGTTGAGACTGCTGTTCACTGAATTTAGGAACTTTTAGTATATGTGGTCTTTATTTTTAACTATATCAACATTAATGACATGTCCAGTTAAAAGAAGACGAAGAACAAGAAAACGTAGGTGGATTGAGTATAGGATGGTGTATATCTAGGCACTACAAAGTTTGTTTGTAGTTAAAAAGTTTGGATGCGATAGTGGAAGTATATTTGCAGGAAATACAAGGTGTAGACTTGGAACTTGATATATTTTGGAATGCAAGACATTTTTTCATGATGAAGAATGTTGCTTATGTTGATGGAATCAATTCTTTTGTTAGTAAATTTGAGTTTAGGGAACTCGCGGCTTGATTTGAAAGTAATCTCATCCAAAACCTGTGGTGGTTTAAAGAGCCTGTGATGAACAAAATCCATAATCATAGAATTCAGTCTATATTCTGGTGTGGAAAATTCACGTATGGACTAGTTTTGGTTTCGAAGTATATTTTTGTGTTTATTAATATCTTCTATTGCATAACTAATGCTCGTAAATGAAGAAATACATTAATTAAATAATAAAACTCCCGAAACCCCCTACCAAACTACAGATTTGCAACCCTTCTGAAATTCATTAAATAAACAAGCATTATTAGAGTATTGCAGGCAATACAAAGTCCCCTACCGAGAGGATTATTCAGTCTAAAGTAGGTCAAGCATAACGAACCTCAAACTTGATCTGTAACTATCCAAGACAAAGCCACATATAAAATTTCATTTGAATACCTTCATCCAATTCGACGAAAAGTCCGGAAAACTGATTGGAAATCACTGACAGACAAACCGACGATAAATGGTAGGGGACCAATAATCTGCTGCAAGAATATTTACTGGAATTAGGGTAGATTTTCCTAGAAGTTTAATATCTAAGGAATTTGGAAGAAAATTCATAAGTTTAGTTTCATTAAATTGTCTATCAAAATTAAGATAATAATATTAAATTAATAATCCTGGTTTTCATTCCTTCAAAACCATACTTGACTGCTTTGGAAGATAAATGCACGGCAGTGATGGATTTAGAGGGGACCAGTCCCTTGTTTTAGCCACAAATTTGCAAAATAACATTTAGCGAAAGTTCAGATTTGGCACCGAAATTGCTGAATATTTTTACCGATACTTGACATTCACAGGTTCCTCCCTTTTGAAAATCTGGATCCGCCACTACACGGTATATAAGTATTTAGAACAAAACCACAACACCGAGATTAAGATATTTTGTGTATTACTAACACCGAACGCTACTATTTTCCCCAAGTTTTCAACATCTGAACAAAATATGATAGCTTAATGCTGAAGTATCTAGGAAAAGATAAATGTCTGGTGTAATCTTAAGGTCAGTTCAATAAATTTCCATATAGGTGCACATTTTATCCTTTTGTGGTGTAAACAGATTTTTTATCACTTGCAGTTCTTTTACCTTCCATGTTGTATTCTTGCAACACTTTTACCCTTTCCATATTGCACTATTCCTTTCCATATTGTATTCTTGCAGTACGTAACCTCTTTCAATAATAACTATAGATGTGTATGCATTCAGCAATAAATGTTATCTCCGTGTCTCTTTTTCTCTCCAGCGTCTGATTGTATATTTTGTCATATTGCTTGAATTCAATTCTTTTAAGATTTATGGAGAAGTTTCGGCGTGGTTATATATACTACAGCTAGATTCATAACCTGTGTAATGCAATATTAAAGATAACTAATTGACATTTCTCAGACTCCGAGGTGACCTGCCAACAAAAACCTAAGCGGATTCAATCTTCTTTAATGAAGGAACAGCTTCATATACGTCAAGCCAACTTTTGTACTGAAAGCAACCCAGACAACCAAGTACTGAACAGAATTGATCTTAAAGCAGAATCAGTAGACTTGTAGCCAAGCAAAAGAAGCAACCATTGTACATCAACAAGGCATCTCCACTTGACAGTTGTTGTGAGTGTTAATACAGTGTTATTATTGTTACAAAAATGAAGCATGAAGTGCGACTGCCCAGAAATCTGAAGTTACAAGTTCATGAATATTTATTATTTCTTTGTTGCAGCTCATGTTCAATGACCAAGTGGACCAGAGTGCCAGTTCAGCGATTCTGCAGTTGTGAAGTTATCCCGGTTTGAGCTGCGTGGCCGTATTTCCGTGGATTGTTTCTAAATATCATGAACTGTGTATATAGCAAGAACTATTTATAATACCAGGTTTTCATTTGACCTAGAAGTTCAAAGATCGCCACTACGTAAACGCACTTTACGTACAATTTTTTTCGTATAGGGACAGAACAAACGTCTTTTCTAGTAACTTTAAAAACATAAAATGACAATGAAGGCAACCGATACCAAATCTCCATCATCGAAACTCGGACACGGTCAGGTATAATCTATGAAGCTGGGAAACCTGTTGAAGGGTGTGACCTGGGGATTTGAAAGTAACAAAGGTTACATCCATGGCACACAGTGGAACAGTTTGTAGAACACCGTGTGTAGATATACTGAATATGAAAATAATCATATATTAAGATTTGATATCATGCTATTGACCAAGTGCTTCCCATGTATTTGAATAGAGTCTTTTAGCACACACATGGGTATGTTTGTGTGTGTGTATACGTTACTTAGCATCTCATTCTGTGCTATTTATAATTGCATACATTTTATTATTTATTTAGCCTTTCATTTTTCTTTCTACCTTTTGATACCAATGAAAGTTAAGGTAGTTCACTACACCAAGACTTATACTCTTTATAGCACAACGCCACAAGATGGCGATTTAATTGTTTTGTGAAATTGTATGTATCAATCGATTTAGTTGTTTGCCGAAGTCCTATGATACCGCGATACTTAAAAATTTCAATTCATTTTAATATCTGTCGGCCTGATTTCACTCAATTGTTAATGTTTTGTAAATACCTTATAAAACTGTTTTTATTCATATAAATAAACAGATATAAATATAATTGCTTGTCGATTGTGAGGCCATATCTGTATACTTTTGAAAACGAGGGTACTACGATACCGTGCTATTTACAAAAATGCAGCGAATGGTGTCCTAATATTGCTACTTTTGTTTAAAAGGATGTCATTTTGTGAAATGTTAAATCGGTGTAAAGTTAATAAACGAATAAATAAATTTCAGCAATTTTAATAGAGTGAAATAAAATGTTCCAAAATGTAAAAGAGCAAAAATTTAAAAATGCTGAATCTTCACTCGTTTTAAATTCAAAGACCGTATTTTCCTAAATTTTGAACAGTTTTACTATATGACTTAAGGGCCTCTTGTTCTTTTTTGTATTGCAATTCACTATGTTGTGAATATATTTATTTTTACATATTTTATCGTGTACATTTTTTTTTTTTTTTATCTATTTACAATTTCTATACAGAGTTACATTTACAATTACAGAGTTTCTTACACTCGCATTCATGTACACCGAGCTCTGTGAATGTGTCTGGTTTTTCAAGATTCTTGTAAAATGACACTCAAAACACACGAAACATTTTTAATTGTGTGGAAATACGAATACTTGTAGATGCGCTAGGTCGGTATGCATTGTAATGGAAATTAAAAACTACAAGTTAATTGCCCTTCATGTTCTTATTTTCTATTTCTTAGTTTCATTTTATTAGCCATAAATATTCAGATTTTAACACGAAATAACATTTTTTTTATATTTTTTTTTTTAGACGTTGACAAGTTGCGAGTGTAAGGAACGATAACTCTGGTTATGATCCTGAAACTAAAGTGACTTAATTTGATGTCATGGAATTCAATGATGTTTTAATTTTTGATACATTTATCATGAACCCTCATTATTTTCAGACTGTTAAAAAAATATTTGTTGATATTAGGCTGTGTTGATCAACAATCAATTACAAAATCATTCAGCATAGTTCATACTAATAATGTCTGCAGTTTACTTTGAATGTTGATCTGTTACCTGGTGTGATTGCACACCTTGATGAATCTATAGGTAATGGTGTTCTTGCTGCCCCCTTGTCTGACTATCACCATTTTCTGTAATATGTATCTGTACTTAGAGATGAATTTAGTACCCCCCCCCTTTTTTTTTCATACGGAGGAAGTGTAGAAAATTTTAGTATTTAGTTTTTTACCATAGCGAATGCCGAAATATTCTAATATCTAATTATTGTTTTTCAATTACCGATTAGAATTGACAATAGTAAAAGACAAATATAAATACGGACATCCTTTATTTAGGTTTTTAGTCAGATATCTTGCATGTATTTATTCATTTTTTTTAAATAACAGGCGTGCAGTGTAGTACGCATTAGTGGTTATAATACAGGTACTTATCGTATTCTATCTCTCCTGCTTCCTGACCATTACTGAATATTGATCAACAGTAGCTACGTTTCCTATTGTAGGAACGACCCTTACAGTATTATGAAATGGTTTGATAATTTCATTAGCATCGGGTCTGCTTTTGATGAATACTTTTTGTATCTTGTTGCTTTCAGTAGACAGCAATGCGATGATAGTGCTAAGATTTTTTTTTTTATGGTTTTTGTTTTTTGAATGCATGTAATGTCATTTTATTGTTCACGACATTAAGTTTATTAATGAGTATTCATTGCAGTAGTGTGAAGTGGTGTTGTGAAGGGACAATGAATCCTCTTGATGTTATGTTTTTCCTATTTACATGTAATGTGTTTTAAATGATAGTAATGTATTTGGATACGGCCTGCTTTTAATTTATATTTCACACCACCTCGATGTTTGCAGACGAATTATAAAATCTTATCTTGTTTGTAAAATAAAGTGAGAAAATGAATTACAATTATTGTTCTTGATTTATTTGAGGCAACGGAAATACTATAGATAGAACTGAATTGTCGACCGGGGTTGCTAGAAGTACAATGATCTAACAAAGTGATCCAATAAAGAAAAACACACGCACACAAAAATAATAAAATAACCACCCCAACCCCCCAAAAAATTTATAAAATACAAGAACGCTTCCGTTTGAATTGGCCTAACCGCCGGGTACAACATTCTGATTAGCGAACATGGATGCTCATAAATACAGTCGGTCTGAAATACAAGATATAAAATTGGCCATAGCTCAGTCAGTTGTTCATTAATGAGTGACACTTTAGATAAATGAATTTGGAGGTATGAACTATGTTTTTTATGATACATTTGATTCCTTAATTCAGATTTTTCAATAGCAAGGTGCATGTACTGAAATCCACAATCTGAAGGGAGAAGCCAAAAGAACTTTAGCTTGGACCCTGACAAAACTCTTAGGATCCACTCCTACGCAGTAATGTTTTGTGTGTACCCTAGACCCCCATAACAGCAAAGAAAGAAACCTCAGAAAAAATTACGACTTTTACTCCCAAGAAATCAACTTGACGCAAGCTGCAACGGTATCAGGTCGCAGAAGATACGAAAGAAATTATATTCTATTATTATTTAGATCGGAATGACGATATGAAGTTCGTACGTAAATTCCTTCGGGATGAAGAGTTAATTGTAAAGTCATGACGTCATACTTTAATTAATTTAATTAATTCTTATAGTAAGCAAAATTCGTCGGTAGAAACAACTTTACAGAGGATAACGACTTTAAAAAGAGTTCTCATGCACTTGTCTTGACTCAACTCCCTTTATCACCTAAAGATCAATTCCATATATTACTAGTAGTGTGAAATCTGCATATATGCAAAAGGCTGCATACTCTTTTCGTATTCCATAAAAGTGAAATAAATTGAACCCGAAACAACGTAGTACAAATTGACAACTATAATGTTTATTGCATTTTAAAGTTAATTTTAAAGAATGTGTTACATGGGCAGATGAACACAAGCAGTATTCTCTCGAGAAACATCACCAATAAACAATATATTTCCGGAATAATTATAATTAATAATAAACCGTATCAAACTACGAAAAATTAATCATAATAGTTATTTACATTAAATATAAAATGCCTTATATATTTAATTACATTATACCAATTTTTTGAGATACAACTGGAATGAAATTACACATTATTTGGATAGGCTATTTTTTTTCTTTTTTTTTTCTTTAATCATAAGGTAGATCTTTCATATATATATATATATATATATATATATATATATATATATATATGTATGTGTGTGTGTGTGTGTGTGTGTGGATATGTCCTGATGCTATTTGTGCAACAGAATGCGGTACCACATGACCTCTGCCCTTGTTAACCCAGTACACAGATTCCTGAATGACAGTTGGATCTTTGCTTTTCACTATATCAATGCTTTTAAAGACCATCAATTTTTTCATAGCAACTTGCAAGAAATGTAATAAAATGAGAAAGTTTAATAAAATGAAATGCACACGAATCTATATACTGTAATCATGATGAAGTAAAGCTTGTTTATAAGGAATTCCTTGGGAGACACAAATTCAATAATACTTTTAATCTTTAACCAAGAGTCCTTATAGCAAGATTTTTTTTAAGTTAAACAAGTTCATTATAACATGCAGTGAAGTTTCTTAACAAATTAACAAACTCCATAACATATCATAATAAACTTGCTGCTAATGACAATAACTCCTGAATTAGGTTTGGGGAATTTAATACCACAGCGCAGAATATTGTATTGTAAAATGTACAGATGTAAAACCCTGAAATACTGATAGAATGGGATATACAAAGAGCAGCGTATATATAAAATGCATTAAATTCTTGCAAAATACAAGTAATGCACGTGTACATAGCATGCTTGCCCCGGACAGCTATTACCTGAAACTCGAGATGTGCACTTACAAAAAATGTTAGATTACTTTTTATTCTGATAAATTACGAAACAAAACAGACGTCTCCATATCAGTGAAAAATTCTGGAGAGGGACGTTAAACAATATACAATCAATCAATCAATCCACTTGTATCGCAACCGTTACAATACGTTGATTCCATTATACAGATTGTGATACACATTACCCGTGCCTATCAGAACGTCTTCAACCGAGAGATATCAAAGTTGAATATTTTCCTGTATAGAATGCTTGATTGCTCCGGGTTTTTGCAGGTTATACAAATCAAAAATCTGACCATGCATGTACACTATACATCTGTTTGGATTTACTGCATGCACGGTTCAATATTTATATATGATTATAAACATATATGACTGACATCTGGGTGAAAATACAGGTATTGTATACGCAGTCCAAGTGGAGTGCGCAAGTGAAAGCTTGAAATCGATTGATTGGCTGCCCCCCCCCCCCCCCCCCCCCCCCTATTTTTAATGTAGTAGTAAAAGATAGTTGATGTGTGAATTTCGAAATTAAAGAATACGTATAATGAATCAACCTTTGCCAATCTCTCTCTCTCTCTCTCTCTCTCTCTCTCTCTCTCTCTCTCTCTCTCCTATGATTAAGAATTTTGAGGCTTGTTCAGAAGTAACCCAAATTCATTTTTCTTGTCCGAAAAGAATTTCAATGCAAGTGTGAAGAGAGCTCCGGCTGCCCCCTCCCTCTAACTTTATGACACGATGCTACAAATAAAACGCACATATACCCCTGTCTCTCCATATTAAGAAATGGATTGTTATACCTAAAGTTTCCTGCAATTTGATAGACTTTTAGTACTTTACATTTAAATTATTTTTATGTCCAAACCGAAATCGATACGTTTTAAAATTTCTAATGATGAATTCAAAGATAAGCACCGACGCCACTCTTGTAAGTTTCCACTATGTATTGTCAACCCAAAATTTTAAAATAGTTGAAGTTTATGCTTGTAAGCTAACACTTAACCAGTGATTTTTTTTTTCTTCTGTGAAATGACAAATTGTACATCAAAGTAGGACAGTCTCTCTCTCTCTTTCTCTCTCTCAATGAATATGTAGATGCAAAGTGATGGTTAATAATTGTGATTCCCGAAGAAACAACAGTCGATTATCGACTTTATATGCCCCCTTTTAATATGGTTTCCTTCTTTTCTTTCCTTTGAATTACGCATGTAATACCCGCATTTTCACCCAGATGTTCATTTTCGATTATCAGTCATGTTTGTATGTAATCATCTATAAATTTCGAATTGTACATGCAATATATCCAACAGATGCACAGTGTGCATGCATAATCAGATTCTTGATTTCTATGAACTGCAAAACCCCGAGCAGTCCAGCAGTCAATACACGGGCTTTGATATTTCTCGACTGAAGACGTCCTGATAGGTACGGATGATGTGTGTCGCAGTCTGTATAATGGAATCACTGTAACTGTCGAAATACAAGTGAAGTTTATCATTTATCAGAATAAAGAGCTGTCTAACATTTTTGTAAGTTTGTAAGTGCACATCTCGGGTTTCAGGTAATAGCTGTCCGGGGCAAGCATGCTATGTACACGTGCATTACTTGTATTTTGCAAGAATTTAATGCATTTTATATATACGCTGCTCCTTGTGTATTCCATTCTATCAGTATGCAATTGGCAAATGATTTATCCGTGTTTATTTCATGTTATTGACATTATACAGTCTCATTATCATTTTGTCGCCTCGAAAATTAAAGACGACGAAACGCCAAGCAAAAAGACGACAAAGAAGGTCGCTAATTTGCGGGGGTTTTGTTTGTCGTCATTTCGACTTTTCGTTTTGTCGTCTTTTCGTTATTTCGGGCGAAGAGTCCCTAATTGAGTACCTAGCTTATTAAGAAATAAAAATATTGCAGCAAATACTATGAATAATCATTATAAACGTCGGCGACAGCAATGCACACAATAACTGAGAATGAGTGATGAAATAATATTAAAGGGGCATGGGCATGGTTTAGAGCTGAAAATTTCCAAATCTTAATTTTCCATTTTTAATGTTTACAATGCTTAACTAATGTATTTCTAATGGTCAACCAAAAGTTGAAGTGAGATACAGCACTCACAATTCTTTGTTACGTAAAGGCTCGTGCCATGTCTTTGTTTACATATAGATTTTAATAGAAAATAAGAAGTTTAAAACAAAATGAGATACTACAAACACTAGAAACTATTTAATTGTGTTCAGAATTAACTTGCAAAATGAAAAACAAAAATCTGCTTTAAACGAAACCTTTACTAGTATTAACACATTTAAACAAAAACGTGACAAGAGCATTATTTACATAACAAGTAATAGTGAGCTCAGTATCTCATGTAAATCGACAACCGACATTCAAATTTTTACTGACCATTAGATATACCTTAGTCGAGCATTGTAAAAATTAAAAATGGAATGGAAAAATAAAATTTAAAAATTTTCAGCTTAAATCGTGTCTTTAACTGAGGTTAACATAGTAACAGAATAAAATTTTTGGTATTGTTTGTTTGTTTTATTTTGGGTGGGTGGGTGGGTGTAAAAACAACACAGCCCGATAACGCCTTGCACGATTTCGTGGATAATGATACTCTTGAATAGCTCTATTCAATACTTTTCTAACGGTATGAACACGAGCCTTCAGCTCCAGATAGTTTTAAACTTATAGTCATTTCAGTAGAGCCAATCCATGACCACCGTTATAAAAATGGTTGGGAAACGGGTTGAGAATATTGAAGAAATTAGAGCTTATATAAAGTTCGCACAAAACTTGGTCATTCGGTAATGCAGATTTTTACTGAATTGTGGGAAGTTTACGGGTCTAATGAGGTATCTTATGAGAGAGTTCGTAGGTAGAGGAGGGAATTTCCGACTGGCAGAGTCTGTCAAAGATGCAGCAAAATCTGGGCGAACTGTGACTGTAACAGGCAAGACAAACCGTCTTAAAAGTCAAGGGGAAAAAATAAAAGTGATGGCAGGTACAAGATACGTGATATTGCCAAAGCTGTTGGCATATTGCTATCGCGGGTGCATTTCATTTTGAAGCATATTTTGAAAGTACGAAAGATTTCTGCCAGATGGATACCGCATATATTGACAGATGACCAAAAACGGGAACGAGTACAAACCTCTAAGCAATTGCTCAAAATGGTTCCAAAATTCAATCAAAGACAATTTGCAAACATTGTTACTGGTGACGAAACACGAGTTCACTATTTCGAACCAGTAAGAAAAATTCGAAAAGTCGCTATTATCGTTTTGTCGTCTTTTCGAGGCAAAAAGACGACAAAACGCCAAGGCAAAAGACGACAAATAAGGTCGCTAGTTTTTCGGGATTGCTTTGTCGTCTTTTCGCTTATACTTTCTCGTCTTTTCGCTATTTCGGGGCGAAAAGTTGCTTATTATCGTTTTGTCGTCTTTTCACTTCGAAATTAGCGAAAAGACAAGAAATTATAAATAGCACAAATCAGCCACCATATGCAGGCCACTTAGAACTAAGGTATACACTACCTATTTACACCATTCCCGTGAGAATCCAGATTAAAATAGGTCCCCAGTACCCAATGCAATCGTTGTATGAGGTGAATAAATGTGGTCCTTCGGATGAGACCGCAAAAATTGAGGCCCCGTGTTTCAGCAGGTGTGGCGTGATAAAGATCTCTCCCTGTTCAAAGGTCGTAAGGCGAAATTTTGCAGCCCTTTACCGGCAATGGTGACGCTTCCACACGAGTGAAAAATTCTTTGATTGAGATGTTAAACAATATATGACTAACTAACCTACATAGATCTCTGTTGCGAACCCACTTTAAACTTGGTTATACACCTTCTATATGTATTGCATTGCATGACAATACACAGCTATGTTGCAATATTACTATTTTACAAATCTTGATTTATATGCAAAAATCTTAGTTATATTTGTCTTGTTGAATCTTTATTCATATTTGATAATATTGATATTTATATGGAAGAATATCTATATGCAAAAATCTTGATTTATATTCTAAGTATGTGAAAATTTTGATGTATATTCGTTAATCCTGATATTTATATGCGAAAATTCTAAATCATATGCGTTAAATCTTGATTTATATTCGATAATACATGTATTGTTATTCTTATTAGATAATTCGATAAATTTTGATTTATATTTGATAATTTTCGTATCTATATCAACTTTTAGCATAACATTTAGTTTTTCCTACACATTTACGTATGTGGGAGGAGAGAAGTGTTAAAAGATTTAAGACATCTCGCTATATGGTCATATTGGTCCCACCCCAGGGAATGAAACGCTGGCCCAGAGATCATGAATGTCACATTTGAGGACAACAACATAACCATGAAAAGGCCAAGACAACGAACAGTATTCGATCTCGTAATTCCTATAGAAAACACAAATCAATAAGATGGACAAACACTGATCCTTGGTCGTACCAGAGGTGAGATTAGGTGGCTAGGAGGAGTAAACATCCCCTGTCGACCGGCCACACCCGCCGACTCCTGTATCGTGATCAAGTAAACGGAGTTTAATGGTTAAATGAAAAGGTGAAGATAACTAACAGTATTCAATCTCGTATTCCTATAGAAAATACAAATCAGAGAGATGGGCAAACATGGACTCTTGGACACACCAGATGTGGGATCAGGTGCCTAGGAGGAGTAAGCATTCCCTGTCGACCAGTCACACCCACCGTGAACTATATATGTTGATCAGATAAACGAAGTAATCCGCATTCAGAATCAGTGTGACAAGAACAACCATGTATTTAGCTTTTTTCATACATGCCTGAGAGTATAGAAAATTTTTCTAAGGTTTAATACATTTTCACTAAAGACCTTATTGACCCAATCCTAGGGCCTAAATCCGTAACTCAAGGGTCATGATTTTCACAATTTAGGTAGAAATATTCATGGACATCAAAATCATGTTTTTCTCATAATTGTCTAGGAGTAGAGAAGATTTTTTAAAGATTTAATGTATCTTTAATATAGCCCCGTGTGGATCCGGGTTGTTAGAAAAGATCCTCAGTACCCCTTGATTATCGTAAGAGGCGACTAAATGGGGCGGTCCTTCGGATGAGACTGCCAAAACCGAGGCCCCGTGTCACAGCAGGTGTGGCACAATAAAGATCCATCTCTGCTCAAAGGCCCTAAGCGCCGAGCATAGACCTACATTTGCAGCCCTTCACCGGCAATGGTGACGTCTTCATATGAGTGAAATATTTTCGAGCGGGACGTTAAACAATATTTAAAATGCTGCCCAAATGAATCAGTCGAGTATGCGTCGAATACAGTTTTATTTATGGTGAAACATATACATGGCATGAAGTAACATGACGTGACTACGAGGACGACGACGATTCTCTGAAAGAATCAAATATACAATTTTATAATAAACATTTGTATTATAAATGTATGTATTACAAAACAATAATCTGTTTTCAAACATTTGAATGAATTAAAATTATACAGAATTTAACTGTCGTTCAACAAACTTGAATACTTAGCATAAATTAATAATCTAAACAATGCTAAACAGTAATTCAATAATTATAATTCTTACCGAAATTTGATTTCTCTAGACAGCAAATATGATAGACCAAAGTAACAAGTTGAACGTTAATGACGTCATAATCACAATACACGTGTGACGTTGCGCAATTATAACGCGCCAGATATCTCATGGATAAAAATAAATTATACATGTAATATAAATAAGAATAAACTAATTCTTACACAATATATAATCAATCAATCAATATATGACATATTGGTCCCATCTGAACCCCTGATCAAGGGGTCATGGATTTCACAAATTTGGTAAAGGGCTACATGGATAATTACAACCATGCATTTTTTTTCTCCCACGTGTGTGAGAGTAGAGAAGAAGATTTAGAAAATTTGACATTTTTTTTTTTTACAGTTTTGGCCCCACCCACGAGGCCCTGGGTGATCTAAGATAATAAATTTCATAAGTTACATTTCTCTTATCCTGAGGAAGCTTTACACCAAAAATGGTAACAGTTGGCCTTGTAGTTTTCAAGAAGTTAAATTTTTTTTTATAAACTTAGAAACGAGTTTACAATCACCAATACAGGTATCATTTTGAGGAATACACAAATTCTTACACCAAAGTCGCTTATATAACGAGTGATTGAACTAGCTCATGAGGGTGACTAAGGGGTGGTGAAAACAAAATCATTGCTACGTGAAAAGGTCTGGTTTCCAGGAATTGATAAAATCGTAGAATCCACAATCAAATCTTGCATCCATGTCTAGCAACAGTAGACACAAAACGCATAGAACCATTACAGATGTCACCGCTACCAAGTGGACCGTGGACTGAAGTATCGATGGATTTTTGTGGACCATTTCCATCTGATGGTAGTCATTGATGAATATTCGAGATACCCCATTGTGGAAATCTTAAAATCCATTTCAGCAAAGTCCGTGATGACAAGGCTTGACAAAATATTTGCTGAATTTGGAATTCCGTGTGCTTTGAAATCAGACAACGGACCGCCGTTTAATGAATCAGAATTTAAACAATTTGCTGAATATCTGAGTTTCAAACACCGAAAAATCACACCGCTATGGCCTATGGCGAATTCAGTCTGAGAGATTCGTGAGAACGATAGAGACGCGTAAAAACTGGAAACAAGAAATATACACGCTTTTACGGAATTATCGAGCTACACCACACTGCACGACGAAACTGTCACCGTTCGAGGTTCTATTTTAACGCACGTTGAAGACAAAGTTAGATGATGAAATCCTTACCGAAAGAAAAGGAGAAGAAATTGAAATGAAAACTGATATTCGTAAAAATGATGAAAAAGCTAAAAGCAAATGAAGCAATATGCTGACAGCAAATCCGAAGCCAAAGAAAACAATCTCGAGACTGGAGATTATTTACTCATAAAACGAACAAAATGTCAACACCCTACAATCCAAATCCTATGGAAATCATAAACAAAAAGGGGACATTAATTATAGCACGAAATGAGGACCGTGAAATTACAAGAAATGCAAGTCACTTCAAGGAAGTAAAAATTGAAGCAATAAACAATTGTCAAAATGACAATGCAGGAGATATGAGCAATGACATTCAAAGCAAACTCGATCCAAAACCGCCATACGAGTTACGAAGGTCAAGAAAAGTGCCGAAACATCTGGAAGATTATATCTGTGATTAGTGAAAATATACAAGCGTGCAATGAGGCATAATAATCCTCTAGCTTGTAATTTAGTTGTAAATATTTGATGTCTATTTGTTTCTTATACACTTTCACTAATGAAACAGTTGATATGATTTCAGTTTTTAATTGCAAATTTCATTAATATTCCATCTATAAAAAAAGGAGGAATGTAATGTTTTAACTTTTAAGTGTATTCCAATTCATCAGTCTGGATAATTGACTCTGACAAGGGAAACATTAACTCCCCACAGACTCAGATTAAATGAACATTGTTTATAGTTAAGGTCATGTATGCCAATTATACTTTCAGTGCTGTTAATCCAGAGCCTGGGAATTGTTTTAGCATCATTAATAGATTTGTAGTGCAAGCAAACACACATTTTTTTTTTTCTTGTGTGAAACGAGAAACATTATATCACACTATTTTAACAAATTGCTAATCATCTCCCCTAGCAAAGGGGGATATATCCTGAAATGAATAAACCTGGAATCTCTTTACCCAAGAATGATTTGTGCCAGGTTTGGATCACATTGGTTTAGTGATTCTGGAGAAGATGATAACCTGAAAAGTTTACAGATGGATGGACAGACAGACAACAGTTGATCAGAAAAGCTCACTTGAGCTTTCAGCTTAGGTGAACTGAAGAAACAAAATAAAAAAACCCATTATTTAAGTTATAACTGCAAACATAATACTGCATCCTCTGGCAAAGATGAAAATATAGATCTAATTCAGAATGCATGTAATAACTATTTATGCAGTTTGTTAGAACTTATGTCTCATTTTCTTTCAGATGAAGTTGAGATTCACAATAACTCAGAAGTCCCTTCAACATTTCAATCTTGGTTGGTGCAGAAAAACTGTTCTTTGCTATTTCAAAGCATGCATCTAAGAAGGCTTGGAAGGACAAACCTGTAAAATTTAAAACAAAGTACAGCTGTAACAGGAAATAGAAGGCCCATAAACCTTATCACTCACCAGAGTATTTAGTTGAAAGTATCACTAATCCCAAGGGCTATGAAAACTATAATAATTTTCCTGTTTTTCATATCTAACCTAAATCTAATATTGAGCAGCAGTATAAAACAAGATGCATTCTTAATACACAAATGCCCCTGACAGTGTCTATAGTAATGAAAGACATTACATGAGTATGATATATTAACGCTATACATGTAGAACTATTTTGGACATGCTGTTGAGTCAGAACCCCATGGTTGCTAAATTTACAATTCTGGCATACCCCTTTCTACTTTTCCTAAATATATATTTAATTTTTATACCATATCAACAAATTTAAGAAGAGTCTTTCAAATGATAAAGACAATAATTACTATGATAATTTTGGCCCCACCCTGGAACTAAATTCACTTCCTAAGGGATCATGAAATTAAAGGGCTACCTGCTCCTTCTAAACATCTATTTAGTTTCAATTTAGCATCAACAGCATTGAAGAAGATGTTATTTATTAATATAAATGTTTTACAAATAAACACTGTATGCCAAGTTTGGTCACATCCTGAAATCAGAACCCATTCAATCAAAAATCTGATAGTCAGTATTTTATGTAAGATTGTACTGTGTGCACATTTACTTTTGTCCATGAGTACATTTTTTTCTCTCAGAAATTGTAAATACTCTGTAAATTCATGCTAGGCCTTTTAAATTTCAGCATATTTGTATGTAAAAACTTAGGTTGGCAGATGGTGCAAGTAAATGAGTTTTATGACATACTCGACACACATATGGAAACTTTGAGCATGGCAATTTGATAGCACACAGCAGTATACTGCATTATCAGCACTGTAATGACGGACAGGCAACTGATGATACAAGAGGCCCACTGGCCTTATTGGTCACCTGAACCTGAGTATTACTTAAAAGTATCACCAGTCCCAAGGGCTATGGAATTTGGAAAAAATTTCCTGTTCTGCATATCTAAGCTAACTTCTAATAGTTAGCAACAGTATAAAGACAAGATGTATTCTTAAATGCCCTTAAAAGTGCCCATACTAATGAAAGACTTGACATAATATAATAAAATTATGTAACATTAACACATTATGACTAATTTGGACCTGTCCTAGAGTCAAAACCCAAGGTTGCAAAATTCAGAATTTTGGTACACCCTTTCCTGCTTTTCCTAAATAGTTTTTATGTCATATCAACAAACTTAAAGAAGTCTTTCAAATGATAAAAACAATTATCACTATAATAACAGTGGGGCACCCTGGAAACAATACTGTTCTCCCCTGGGATCATGACACTGACAATTTTGGTAAAGGATGACCTACTCCTATCTATTTATTTTCAATTTAGTATCAATACCATTAATGCAATTTAGTATCAATACCATTAATGCAATTTAGCATCAATACCATTAATGCAATTTAGCATCAATACCATTAATGCAATTTAGTATCAATACCATTAATGCAATTTAGTATCAATACCATTAATGCAATTTAGTATCAATACCATTAATGCAATTTAGTATCAATACCATTAATGCAATTTAGCATCAATACCATTAATGCAATTTAGTATCAATACCATTAATGCAATTTAGCATCAATACCATTAATGCAATTGTTTTAAAGCTTTTAAAGACAAAATGACATAACTTTTAAAATTCAATTTCACCAAACAAAGTAACTATCCTTATGGCTTACATGTAGTGGATGAGCCTGGATTCATATGGTCCCACCGTCGCTGCAAGTCTATGTACATAATATCCACTGCAGCGTTGGTCAATCCTTTCTTGCTTAACTCGCATTTCCTATTCAAAGAAAGATAAACACTAAAGTTTTACATGTATAATTAGATTTTTATTTGATTTGTAGTGTTCTTAGATATTTGATACATTCATTGCAATTCTTATATACCTGTGCATTTGGCAAAATTAAAAAAACACAAACAGGATTGAGTCAGAGTGCATTTCAAAATAAACCTATCAGGTGAAATTTCTCAATAAGCAAGCCAAATCCTACAAAACTATTTTTTTAACATGGAGATTTACCTAACTATCCCCAACTTTCTTTAAACATGGAAATTTACCTAACTATCTTTAACCTTTTTGGACATGGAGATTAACCTAACTATTTCTAACCTTTTTTAGACACAGATTTACCAGACTTCTCTCCATCTGAAGATAAATGATACACAAAAAACACAATGATAGACAGATCTATAGATAGATAAATCTCTGACCTTTTTGGACATGAAGATTTATTTAACTATCTTTAACCTTTTCTGGAGATGGAGAGTTACCTTATTATCTCTAATCTTCTCTCGACATGAAGAGCTATACCCAATTATCTCTAATCGTTTCTTGGAAACAGAGATTTACCTAATTAACTCTAACCTTTTTTGGACATGGAGATTTACCTAACAAATGTTCTGAAAGCAGATGAACTCATTCCAGGTGACTTTCTCACTCCAACAAAACTGATGTAGAACCTTGATGCTCTCTCCAGAGTTCTAAATTGGTCACATTCCTCCCTATATAAATCTGGATATAACTGCTTTAAACAACTCTCCTCCAGGTGAGGTTCTCCATCCTCATATGGATTATGCTGATCTCCCTCAATAAAATCTCTCTGTTCATTTTCTGGTTGATAGTTTTCTGTCTTCTCTCCATCTGTAGATAAATGATATACAAAAAAAAACCCCACAATGATAGATAGATATATAGATATATAAATAAAGCTAATTTATTTCAAACCAGTAAGTATTATTCAACATGGGAAAACAAGGTTTGCAGTATTTAGACATAGTATTAGTAACAAGAAATGTTTTATAAACATGCATGCCCCCTTTTTGGCAATATTGAAATGGATAAACTTTGAGTTTAGAATGTCAGTAATGATAGTGATAAATATGGGTTATATACTTGTCAAAGTCAACCATAATACTAAGTTTGATTTCTATCATACAAAGGATTCTAAAGATAATAAACAGTATTTGTTTTATCCAGATTGAGTTGATTTATGATCCTGAAAGATTCAAAACAAGAAGCCTATGGATCATGATGCTCACCTGAGTCCAAATTCCATATTAAATTATAATGAATCACAGTCATAATTGATATCTTGTTTATCAACAGTGGGTTTAAAAAACATTGTGATCTTACTACTCTTATCCATGTTTCTTATTTTAAATCAGACAAGAGTCGATGCCATCTTAATTGTAATTTGTGGAACAGTATCACAGGATTACAAAAACATTGCAATATTAGACAGCTCATTCTAAGAAACATGTAGCTGAAAATGCATGTTCTTACATATACTCACTCGGAAATTCTCACATGGGTCGTACTCCACACTCTTTTGTGTGAAGCATAGTGGAATCCTCCGAGGATTGCCAATCATAAGACTTAGAAACATTCATGAATGTATTAATATTGTGTTACTTTAAAGTACAACTTAACAAAAGTCATGAAAGCATTTTGCATCCAATAAAAACCTGGACAAACAGTCACACATCTAATATTTTCTAGCCTGATTATTGAAGAATTCCTGTATTCATCCACATTTGTGATATGAAAGATAGAAATATCTTTTCATACCTTTTCTTCATAGGAAATCTTTATATATTACATGTGTAGATATGAGAGCTAGAATACTAAAATCCTTCATTAGTATGAGTGTGGGATAGGGAAATTCCTCCAAGGGGAATGGATTCGCAGTCTTGGACAAGGCTTGTTCCAGAGGTGGAATTTTCCTATCTTACACAAGTAAATAATGAAGGATTATTTTTCTCACATTTTACCCAGAGTTTATTGCAAAAAATTGAGGAACTTCCAGGCAATTTATAGCTATCAAAATCCTCATGTGATCTTCAGTGCAAAAAGTAATTGGACAGGCAGAAAAAGCATGCCCGAAAATGGTTTTCACTAGAAGTGTAAACTGATATATCAAATTGAAAAAAAAGAAAACAATACAAAATATTTTACTTCACAGTGTAACATAAATCATAGAAAATATACGACATAACAATTAATGATGTTGCAGCAGTGTGAGATGTAAAAATCTCAAATGGCTGTCTCACATGAGTAAAGTTGATCTCATACTGCTGATAATGTGAGAAAGGAATCTATGGCATGTTATAAAGCATCAAGACATTGATCTATCTTAAATAGCTGCAATGTCATTAATTTTGATATAAATTTCAACATTTATATTGTACAGCTGTGTCAACATTTTGAAATCATTTTTTAAAAATATTTTTCTGGGAATAATCTTTAATTTCTAATTGTTTAAATGTGTGGTGTACCAGCTAAGTAAACCAGTATTGGGTATGCTGATCTTTCTGTTACTATGGTATTTACAGCAATATTAATGGCAGTGCTACATGAAGGAATCTAATAATTCTGTTTCATCTGAATTTTTTACAATCCCAATTATAAATCAACTCCTTGTGTGAGATTTCCTTATCCTGCAGGGATTCTTATACATCCCCCCCCCCCCCAACCTTACAGCTTACAATGTTTTTTTGGTTTGCTTTAGCTGCATCTATCTTAATAAACAAAGAGCTGATCCAGAGCTTATTAATGCTGAATGAAAGTGATTCTATTGACATAAATGGGGCCACAATTAGCATTTAAAGGATTACATAATAAAAATTGTCTGAAAATTTGAAGAACAATACCAATGTAATTACCCTCATGTAGGGTACAATTAAAGAGTGGGAGGCACCACAGGGATTCAAAGTTTTATATAGTGAATGTAGCATCACAATTCATACCTGCATGTATTTTCAAACTTAAAATCAAATGTATTTCTTAAACATGCATTTCTTTGCCTGCTATATAATCAGGAGTAAAGAAGATTTTTAATGATAATACTTTTTTTTTTAAGTTTTGGCCAATCCTATGGAATTCATGGGGGTAGTGACTATGAAATTCACAATTTTGTCCCCCTTCAAGTATTTCTGAGAAGAAATTGAAAATGTTCAAAGGTGTACAGATGATAGGCTAGTTGTATTCGGTGCGCCTGTGTGTCCAACTGTCATATTTTTTCTGAAGAAAATTTATTGCTTAGTTTTAATGATAGGTATTGGGCTTGATATTTCAACAGAAGTTGCACATAGTGGGGTCACCAAAGGGTAGTTTAATAACACACAGACACTTGGGGTAAGGATCATGCAACATGCCCCCTCTACCTTATTATTTATCTCATCTGGGATCTACAAACTTATTCAATATAATGTTGTGTCTCTGTTATGTATTACATATAGTGAAAATTATGTTTTCAGCAGTGATTGAAAGAAGAAATATATTCACTGATAATGGAAATTTTTTACTAGAGACAAAAATACCTTTCTCGATGATCTTTAATGTATATTTACAAAACTGTAAGTAAAAAAATATGTTGATCCCAGATCAAAAAAAAAAAATAAAAAAATAAAATAAAGGGAGGGGGGTGCATGATCCATGCCCAAAGTGCCTGCGGTTTACCATGGATTTATTCTAATGAACTTTATGCCAATTAGCCAAAGTATATTCAAATCCATTCTCATAGATAGTGAATATACTATCCAGTTTATCTGAAACTTTATCAACACATCCTCCCAAATATATCAAGTATGCATGGTTTCGATTTAATATTACATTTGGTGTTCAAGGAGTGAAAGTGAAGGGGTGGGGGAAGTGGAAGGGGGGGGGGGGGTGCTCTGGCTTCAAGTAGCCCATACAAGTTAATATATATATATATATATATATATATATATATATATATATATATATATATTGTTAAATTGATGGCTGACATTGGGTTGTATATTGTTTAATGTACCTCTCAAGAAGAATCTTTCATTCATTAAGACATCACCATATTGCCAGAGAAGGGCTGCAAATTTAAGCATGCTTGGCGCTTACAGCCTTTGAGCAGTGAGGGATCTCTATCATGCTGTGACTATTTGCCTCCTGAAACTTTTATTAAATAGACAAGCGATAAAGTTAAAAAGTTAAGAAAATCAAGCTCATTTGAGAGTTTAACATCACAGCAAAATTCTACTTTAGAACATTGACTATGATTGACGTGTGGGCAAGCATGCCGAATACAACTAGCCAAATGATACAAAACAATAGAAGGGCACAGATAGTGAAAGGTAACTTAAAAAAATAAATGCAAAGAAAAAAGGTACATTTAAATTAGTTAATATAAAGTTATGCATGCAACAAACCCAAAGGCTGTGGTGTATCTTCATCCACATAGAGATTTGACATTTGTTGGTTCATTGTGTCCTCTTCCTCCTCTTCCTCTTTTCCTTTCTCAACATCCTGCACCTCTTTATCATCATAAGTCTGGATACATGTCATCACCTCAGAGGATGGTCGTGCTAGCAGGGAATCATGGGAAGATTTTAATTTCTTTATATGCATCATTCTCTTCCTTCTCTTCTTTTCACTGTTACACAAAATATATGATTAACTGAAAATCCTTCCTTTGCTATGCACTTTTATTACATTACAAACATATTGTAATTAATGCATATAAATTTGTATTTCAGATAAACATTATATATAGAATTTAAGTGAAATACCAAAATGAAAATACTTCTAATTTACCAAATGCATATCAGAGAGATATGTTCACCTAAGATAGATGTGCAGAAAGACGACCAAGTTTGTAAGGTCTGCTTTCACGTGATGACCGATGGTGGGCATACAATGTACTACCTGATATTTAGTCAATAACCTTTTTATTATATATTTTTCAATTCTTTGAATGGGCAGCGGACATTTGAGCGAGATTGAAAATTTTTGCAGTGGACATTTGAGCGACAGCTTTGGTGGTCATTTGAGCGACGGATTTTAACGTTCACCTGTATTTCCAGGTGGACGTTTGAGCGAACGGTTTTCACCGATTAAAAGAGCTCACCTGTAAAATTGTCAGTTTACCTGGCCATATGATAAATAGCCTGACCGTCAAATAACCAACATGGACGTAACGTTAATTGAAACAAACAAAGGTCGAAAAAGTATAGTATGCGATGGTTACCGCTACCGAGTTGATGTTGAATTGAAATCTGGGGAAATAGCATGGAGATGTACTTCAAAGGGATGCAAAGCTAGAATACGCACTGATTCATCTGCAAGTATGATTTTACAACAAAAAAATCCGCATAATCATGAAACAGACGACGGACAAATAGAGAGGCATGTACTCCGAGTTAGCGCCAAACGCAAGGCAATAGATGATATGTCTTCAAGACCATCCAAAATTATAAGGACTGAACTCCAATCTATGACGGAAGAAAATTTAGTCCCGACAGATATAAAAAGTGTTGCTAAGGCTGTGTATAGAAGGAGACGCAAGAACCATCCTCCACTGCCAAAGTCTCGTGAGGAAACGCACATAAATTTATCCAAAATGGACATACTCACAAATAAAGCGGAAAGTTTCTTAGCAGTCAATGATGTTGACAACAATGTGATAATCTTCACTTGTCATAGAAATATTGAATGTTTATGTGATGTTGATGAAATATTCATGGATGGAACTTTTAGGTGTTGTCCCAAATTCTTCCAGCAAATGTACACCATTCACGGTTACAAATATGGAAACTACGTACCCCTTATGTTTATCTTATTGCCAGGGAAATCCGATCATATCTATCGACACTGTATATCTTCAATTATATCTCTTTGCACACAACATGGATTCCAGTTTAATCCAAAGGTAGTTCACACTGATTTTGAACAGGCTGTTATGATAGTCATGAAGGAATTTTTTCCCGACATCACCATAAAATGCAGTAGATTTCATCTTGCTCAAGCATGGTGGCGGAAAATACAGAAGATTGGACTTAGCTCCGAGTACAAAAATCCAGAATCTGACGCAGGCAATTGGTTGAAGTCATTGTTTGGAATCGCATTTCTTAGTCCAGAAGAAGTTGAGGACTCCTTTGCGGAAGATTACATGTCCGTAGCACCAGAAGATCAAAAATGTATTGAATTTGCAGACTACCTAACAGAGACATATATTACACAGGACTCACGTTTCCCCCCAACTCTTTGGGCTGAAGTGCCGTCGGACTCGCGCAGAACAAATAATGGTCCAGAATCGTTTCATTCACACTTTAATGAACAATTTTATTGTAGTCACCCGTCAATTTATACGTTCTTGGATGTTATAACCAAAGTACAAACAACTACGTACATCAAAATTAGAAACATCAATGAAACAGCGCCGATGTCTAGGCTGGAGAGAGAAAAATCTGATTATTTGATGGACTTTTATCAGAAGTATGCAAATGGTGAAGTATGTCGTTCCAGATTTACACGTACCCTTGGATTTAAATATCAGGCTAGAACTGACATGTGAATGTTTTAAGTTTTGACAGTTTTATGAAATTTTAACTTTTAGAAAATTGTACTGTTTTACAAAAAAAACATATCCTGCTCAAAATCCTACTTCCACCTCCCCATGGTGAGCAGGGGGCAACAGACTGGCTGACGGAAGAGGTACAAACCCCATAATAGATATCCAAGAACCCCTCAAAGAAATAAATCAAAACTGTATTCCCCGTATATGAAGTTTCGCTCAAATGTCTATCCCGAATATGAAATTTTGCTCAAATGGGTTAAAAATTTGTCGCTCAAATGTCTACTATTTTGTCGCTCAAACGTACTATTTTTTTCGCTCTTTTGTCCTGCGGTTTCGCTCAAATGTCCAACGCCGCTTTGAACAAGTGCACATTCATTTACATTTTCATAGTGTTTACATCTGTCATTATTTGTAAATAGATGTGATGTCACAATCAGCAAGTAATATAAGCAGACATAAGATCACAATTAAGTTAAAGTAGTCCCCATACATTTACAAGTTTTTATGGTTCAGTAAAATCACAAGTACTCTCTACTGAATCTATAAGAAAAAATATCAAGTAATGTAATAAAATGGATATACTGACTAGAAAATTATTAAGAATAAATTTCATTTTTGAAATACATCAGGGTATGAACTGTGATGCTTCACGCCAGCCAACTTCCATGAGGTGTTAACGCTTCATAAAAAGTATGCCGGCTTGAAATGCTGTAGGGTATACCCTAATGTATTTTAACAAATAATATTTATTTTAACTGTCATTTCTATCAAAATTCCCAGCTGTTAAAATAGATGTCAGTACTATATTTATCAAGATTCATATGTGTATTATTCACAACTGCAGCACATTCATGAAGAAATCGCCATTACAATATGTAAAGATATTAAAGGAAAATAACATTTGGAAATGCAAATACTAAAATATGAATGATCTTCATTTTATCGAAAACCAGATGTCAGATCCTTTTGATTATCATATCATGAACCTCATCTTTGTTAACTGCTTACCAGTGTTTCCTTTTATTAGGTGACATCACCAGGAGTAAGGTATCCCTGATCAGAGGGAATTTCACTTCCTCATCCTTAGCACTTCGGACATACTTTGTTACCCCTGGAGAAATCTCTTGTTCACTGTCCATAAAGAGACTTGGGCTTCCATTGATTTCCAAAAGAATTGGTTTTAAATCATTCAGGAGAAGGATGTCAAAGCCCAGCACCTGTTTAATAAAAGATCAATGATGACTGAAAACATACACTTAAGTTTTGATAATGAACACAAGTGAAATCTTGTGACCTAGTCCTCCACATTTACTAAGACTAGTGCAATGTACATGTACTTTGTGATTTTTTATAAATCGCATACATACTTACCTGTATTTAGCAACATTTAAAGAGACACTACAGTTCATTTTCCACATTTTAATCAAGTGGGTTTTTTTAAACATGTATTGACAAAATGATAAAATTCAGATCAATACTGACAATTTTGAACAATAGAAATGCATTAATTTGCTCTTCACTGTGCTTTGAAGAGCATCCAGAATTCAAAGGTTTCTTCATGCTGACTTTGACATTTTACATCACATGATTCAGAATGACAGCAAACGTGTTGTATAGAAACTTATTCAAATACCCCTTAAGGGGTCCATACTCCCTTGTAAGTATGGGATTATTTCCTGCTTCTTATAAATAAGTAATTATAATGTAAATGATTCCATGTCCTTATTAACCAAACAATGTTTTTTAAAACATGTGACATATTCAGAAAAAAATAGCACTGCATGAGTGTCTCATACCTAGGGGGTCATAGTAATTTCCACATAAATTCTAGTTTGCAAATAAGCTGTATCTTGTTCTATTTTAACCTTTTTTCTCACACAGTCTATTAAAATTCTGGGTTTACCCACTGTTCGCTTTCTATCACTAGATGACACTATGCTGCACTGTTCATTATCTGTGCGCATGTGTCTGAAAACCAAAAGGAGGAGTCTCAATATATTTTTTAAAGAGCCAACAAAACGTATTAATTTTTGTGTTTAAACAAGAATCTTCAACTTTAAATATGTGCTATTTTTGCAAAATTTATATATTTAACTATGCTACTACATTTAAGAAAGCTGTGGGAAAATTAACACTATGATTTTTGCATAAAATGAGCTGTAGTGTCTCTTTAATTAAATTAGCATAATTTAGGTCATGCAAAACAAGAGCACTTATTCATGCCTGGTTTAAAATATGAAAATCTACTTATCCATAATCATATATAGAAACCATAAATCATGATTATGCAAAATAGTGCATAAGCTCCGACTGCAACAACTTTACTTATATGCTAGAATAAGTGCACATAAAGTATACATCCTGCTTAGAGGTTCAATTTAAAAATAAACTGAAGCATATCTGATATGTTGATAATTAGATTTGGCAATGTATACGTCTGATTACTTTGTACTTGGTACTAATTCTAGATATAAATAAGGGGAGGGGGGATTATAATAAACTTTGAAAACTTGAATGTCTATAGGCTGAGTTGTTAATTAATACAAATGTCTAGTTTCACTATATCATAATTCATATGTATCATACAAACCTGGAAATATGTTGGATCTGATTTTCCAGGAACTATAGATCTATGCATTGCAACTTTTGCTTCAGGGACAATGGCCACAATTGTCTTACATACTACATTTTCAATGTCCTCCCACACTTTTCTACTGTCCTGCCCATTCATATCAATTCTGCTCATTACACTGCTCAGTGTCCTCTTACTGCCTTCATCCTCTTCTTCAGAATGACTGAAAGTTTTACTTCTCTTGTTTAAAGAATAATTAGTCAAATGCATGAAAGTTTCATGCATGTTTTTCTTTGTTGGACTCTGATATGGCACAGTGGAAAATCGTGCCAGGCCCTCTTTGCAGATATAGAATTCTAAAGGTTCCAAACTTTTTAGCACAACATAAATCCTGAAGTCAAATTTGAAATCATCAATGAGATAAACACTGGACATGTATTCTTGAGCTACATGACACATGCCCCTCTTGGAAGGGTATGCAGAAATATAATCTTTGGGTTCTTTCAGAAGATAAATGCCCTCGCCACTAGACCCCTCATATGGTTTTATAATGAAAGTTTGTCTCAATTTCTTTTTTTTCTCTTTCATTTTCTGAACTTCACTCGAAAATTTCTCAAACTCTGCAGGCAGATACCAGGTTCTGGGATAGAAATCATAATCTGCTGGGTATAGTTCTCTCATTGTATCCAGACATCTAAATAAGGTCATCTTGCTGCAAATATCCTCCATTCCTGTAAGAATGCATGAAAATGTTTAAGAAATATGCTTCAAGTTGTCACCATTGATCTGCTTAAATATTAGAGCTTACCAGAATGTTTGCAACTGACATATAGACAAATTAATACACACAATAAAGGAATAATTCATCATTATACATGTTCTTTGCTTAATGTCCCACTTGACAATTTTTCATTCATATGGAGACATCACAATTGCTGGTGAAGTCTGCAAAATTTAGGCCTATGCTCAGTGCTTGTGACTCTGAGCAGGGAGGGATCTTTATTGTGCCACATCTGCTGTGACATGGGGTGGTTTTTGCACTCTCATCTGAAGGACTGCCCCATTTATAGTCGCCTTTTACAACAAGCAAGGGGTACTGAGGACTTTCCCCATGAGAATCAAAATGGCAGGTGCACAATTCATGAGATATACTTAAAGTTTTAATCAAATCTGTTCATTGATGTTAAAGATATACTCTGGACAACATGTGTCTATGGACAAAGTGATTCCTGTATAACCCCCCCCCCCCTTCCCAAACTTCATTTTTGGAGGGTATAACAAGAAATGTTTTAGGTTTTAGTAACTTATATGCTCCCCACTCCCCATAGCAATATTGAATATAAAATTTAGAATGTCTACAATGATACTGAAAATAAGGGTTATCTACTAGTCAGGGTCAAGTTTAATCTCTATCAGGCAAGGGTTCTAAATATGTTTAGAAGAAAATATCTTCCTATATCCAGATTAGTTTGACCCTTTACCTTTGCCCTTAAAATGAATAGTGGTCATCTACTCCTGTATAATAAGTTTGATGTCTGTCAAGGGTTTTTCAGATACTGACTTAGTCTACTGACTGACTGATGTAAACCAATATGCCCCATAAAAATATCCCCATACCCTATTTTGTTTAATGTGGGGAAAAAAAATTAACACAGTGATATTGCATGACTGTTTACTTGATATGAGTAAGACAGTTTATTGAAATTTATAATTTTGGTAAAGGTCTGCCTGCTCCTTCTAAATATCTATATAATTTCAGTTACTAGTATGTATCTACAGCATTAAAGAAGATGTTATCTAAATAGCTTATACATATAAATATTATATATAAATTTGGCCCCATCTTGGAGTCAGAACCTGTACTCCAGGGATCATATAATTTAAAATTTTGGTAGAAGCCTTCCTGCTCTATATGACTATGTACATGTATATATATTATATGTAGTTTTTCTAACAGCTGTACAGTTGTAGAGAAGATTTTTGAAAATTGGTCAAATTTTGCAGTTTTGACCCACCCCTAAGGCCCTGGGGGTGCAGGAGTCCTGAAACTTACAATTTATGTCCTTTTTCCCAAAGATGCCTCATACCAAATTTGAAAAGAATTGGAATGGTAATCAAGAAGTTAAAAATGTTCAATCGTTAACACATTTAATCACTTTGGCCCCAACCTCATACCAAAACCCCTACCCCTGGGATCATCAAAGTTACAATTTTGGTAAAGGACTACCTACATTTTTCTAAATATCTATTTAGTTTCAATTTAATTTCAATAATGTTATTTAAACCTTTTACACATAAACATTATAAACCCAGTTTGGTGCATCCTGGAGTCAGAACCTCTACCAGGGGATCATGAAGTTTACAATTTTGATAGATGTTTTTATGCTCTACATCACTATGCATTTAGTTTTTCTTTGCAGTTGTAGAGAAGAAGATATTTGAAAAATAAGTCAATATTTGACAGTTTTTACCCTGCTCCAAAAACCCCGAGGGTGTGGAGTCCTGAAATTTACAAGATATGTTCCCCTTGTCTCAAAGATCCTTCATACCAAATTTGAAAAGAATTGGAGTGGTAGTTATCAAGAATAACTGTTAATGCAAGACAGATGACAACAGATGCCAACCAATTGCAATAGATCACCTGAGTTTATTAAAGTTATCTAAAAATTACTTTTTTAAGAGCATGTTTACCATAGAGAACAGAAGATATAATTCTATGAAAGGTTGATATTTGAATTGATAACAGGCACAGAAAATATCTAAACTTCAATATCCTTAATAAACTGCAATATTATTAATGACATTAAGTTTGATGAGCAATACTTTTGGTGAGAAATAGGTGAATCATCAATTTCATCAAAGTTACCACATCATCAAAAATTTCCACATTTACAGTATATTCATTAATAAAAGGTTATAACATTATTGTACACTGTATGTGTGCAATAATAATAATAGTCTGTTAGGAGAAGAACTCACATGACTTTTTCATAACTTGTTTGGACTTGTCCTTTTGTGTGTATGCAATATGTTCAAACAAATAGTTTATTACATTAGAGAATTTAAAACCTGGGAATTTATTGACTTTTCCTCCTGCTGGTGAAGGGTTGTCATCAAAATGTAACTCATGCCAATATATGTCACATCCTGCATCTTTTCTACCACAAGGGAACTACAAGTAAAATTCAACTCTATTGAAACACATTTAATATGTTTTTGGTGAATCTTATCAGTGACAAAGTGAATACATGCACATGATGCTGTATATACCACATGCGTGTGTATGAGTACATACATTTTTCATCCTTAACTGACCTTCAAATTCACAGCTAGCAAAATGAAAAAAGAAGGAAAACACAGAAAAGAAACTCAGAATAATATTGAATAAGCACAAGAAAAATGCATGTATTGAAAAGCTTGACATATTTAGAGTCTGAGATGTGATGCCTTGTGAAGCATGCAGTATTTAATGAAATGTGAAATTGAAATGGAATAAAATGATGCAACATTAATTATTAAATTTTATTTCTGAGCAGTAGTAAAATTTTCATTCCGCAAGCAAAAATTTCAAATCCACTAGCAAATTCTCTTTAGAGAAGTGGCATACATATATCCACGAATGTATGTTATGCCAGTCCCCTTAATACCATTAGCACTACTTAGAAGACCAGTCTTATAAATAGCTCAAAAAGTTTTCTTGAAGATTGGAATAGATTTTATTTTCTAATTTAGAGTCCACACAGGGCATAAGCACATTCATATTGGTAGAAATAATTCATCACCAAAAATGAAACTTTTGTCTAGATTGAATAAATTTGTATAATAAAAAGTGAAGCTTGCGACGCAATGAACTCGCTCCAATGAGTCATATGTGATTTGTTCTTCATCAGCTGAAAATGATGAGTATTACCAATAATGCTTCTGGGAAAATATTGCCAACACTGTGATATACTTCATGAACAGCCCCGTAGATAAAATAAATAAATAGTTTGGAAAGCACCACAAACGTTTTTAAATTCTAAACAAGTTTTCTCATACCTTTGTATGTTTTGTTGTTGATAATTGCTTGGTTTGAAAGAAAATAAAAAATCACAGCTAATATGATGTCACAATGCACTATTTACGTCAACAGTGTTAAATGAATAAGTGGTGTGGCATGGTTATGGATCTTCGCTCGTCTCAATGGTCACACCATAAAACATATTATTTATATCAAATTCTATGTTTAATCTAGTAAGATTTTAAAAATAGTGTGATAAAACTATAACAATAGGTATATGCTGGGCCTTAGTTAGAATAATCTAACTGCCTGATCTGGACATTATCACTTTAACGATAAAACATTCTATCAAGCTGGACCTGTGATACAACTATAACATGTACAGTAGAATAGGTTTATATTGTGCCCATAACATGTACAGTAGAATAGGTTTATATTGTGCCCATAACATGTACAGTAGAATAGGTTTATATTGTGCCCCTGATGAAACCACAGATGCTTACTTCATAGACTTTGTTTAGTTACGCTACTTAATAACACATCACAACGTAATAACACACAATGTTACTAAATAGCATTGCTTACAAAGTCTATGAAACAAGCACCTGTGCATAAAACTATAACAGAATAAGCCTCTGCTGTACGTAACTTCGAACAATGATACAGAAGTGGCTCAGAAAGTTATTAAAATTCTGGTTCATATTCTTCGTCAGTTATATGTACATACATTTTTCTTTTAATTATATTCTTGCTAAAATCGTTAGACCTACCTCAATCAATCCAAGCTCTTTCACACACATTTTAACAACATCAGCATTCGACTTGGCTTTCGAAGTGTCAATGGTAACAGCATGTTTTGATATGTGCCTATTCATAAATCTACTTCGTTCTCGTCTCGGACTGGAAAGACTCATTTTGCAAACTTTGGTGATTTTTTAAATCACAAAGTAACATTTAATATTATAAAATGTATAGGCCTTAAAACTTCATATATTAGACCTACAGCAGATCCATGACTTCTTGTACATGCAAAGCAATATCTGCGCACTATTTCTTAAATAGTCATCCTTATACACGTAAACAGTCAAACGATTTGATTGTCCAACAAAAATGCGATTTGTCCAATGTAATTTTTCGAATAAATAGATTGACTCTCAGATTTCGCGAACTTTTCTTCCACCATTACGATGCTTCAACATGACAACGACCACTCGGCAAACCTCGGCCGATTTCTGAAAATGTATTCTATGTAATCAGCTGAGGTGTGCCGAGTGTGAAAACGACCACACTTCCAGTGACAGTTTTGGGGAGATAACTTCTATATTAAAAAAATCTAAATAGGTGGATCATATGGGAGTGGGCCTTAGGAGCTACATCTGGGTCTAAATTTGTGGTACATGTACTTCACCTACGTAGTTACAGCTAATGACGTCTCAGTATGTGTGCAAAATTCTCCATGGGACGTAAATCAAGCAACCAGTGTATTAGTTTCCTGTTCTAAATTCAAACTATTGAAAATGTAAAATAATTAGCTTATATTATGGTGTTGCAAAATGTTTGATTTCTCATATTTTATCATTATGATGAATTGATCATCTGGTGACATGCTTGAGATAATTGTATGCTGTAGAAAAAGAAATCCAACATATTGAAAATTTAGGCTGAAATGATTGAAGTGTTGATTAAATATTCATTAAATATCTGGCATCTTTGTGACAAATTATGTGTATTCAGGAATTATGGGAACCTTATGAAACAATAGCATAAGCAAGTTTGAGATTTACCAAGGAATCTGAATGTTAAACACAGTATTTTGAGGAGAGCTTTAAAAATTTCAAATCAGTTCTCGAAATATCAGAACCTAGTTTGAGAAAAAATATCTAAACAATATGAGAACTTGTGGTGAGAGTCTAAGATATATGCTCAGTGTATATATATATATATATATATATATATATATATATATATATATATATATATATATATTATATATATATATATATAACGCGATAGTTGATGTTGCGGGTAAAACATATGGAAAAAGGCAAGAGCCCTCAAAAAGGACATGTGTACAATTTCAAAAATATACGTTAAATAAGGTACCAAGACTGTACACAAAGAAGTTAATTTTTAGCCTAAGTGAAGCACAATCAGATACATTCAATTATTTATCAGTAATGTTATATACTTATAAAGGCTAAAGCCGTAAATATATATGTAAAGGTAATAATACCAGTTTAAGAGTATATATATTTTTTGTACATGCATATATTATTTAAAAATTCTATGCACAACAGAGATGATTCTTAAAGACAAAAATGTTCCCTTTTGTTTATTCCGAGTGGCACATAAGTGTTCAATTTTTTCTTCCATAAATTTTCTCTAAAGTGGCGGTAAATATCATCTTTGTAAAGTTTTTCTGTACCTATGATAGAATAATCATTTAAACTGTGGGAATCCGTGTAGAAGTGAATAGCTACGGGGTCATCAGTTTCGTGTCTAATAAATGACAAATTCAAAACATGTCTTTGATGTAAAGTTGTTCCAGTTTCTCCCACATATACAATTTTGTTGCATTTTTTGCAAAACACTCCACAAGCTACATTGCTGGATTTACAATTGATATAATTTTTGATATGATATTTGTTACCGTTACAGTCCTCGAATTGATTTATTGTAATGACATATTGACATAAAATACACTTTTTAGCACCACAGGTTCGCACAAATTTTCCGTTTTGAAAAATAAATTACCGTGTTTCTAATGTACTGGGATGTCTTTTAAATTTTTGTCTCTTCTAAAGGCCACGATTGGCATATCCTTAAAAGCACTTTTGAGGTGATCAGAGTTTTCCAGGTGCGCATTTCGACAAATAATTTCTCTTCAGTGATGCTCAGGTCAAAAATGTTGGTAGTCCGAAATAAGAACAAATCTGGAAGAGGGGAAAGAAATATATATATATATATATATATATATATATATATATATATATATATATATATATATATATATATAATACCAAATACTGGAGCCCAATCCGACTAAGGATCAGAGCTGTGCATGAGGGAGATAATCCTTGATTTTGAAATGAATTTTTTAATTTTATCACAGAAAATGTCTATCCATTTCATACTGGTGAAAACCCTCGGGGACTAACAGTCCACAAGCAGAGGTATCGACCCAGTGGTTATAATATACAACATAAACGGTACCAATTTTGTTGCACCAGATGCACACTTCGACAAATAATGTATCTTCAGTGATGCTCAAGTCAAAAATGTTGGAAGTCCGAAATAAGAACAAATTTGGAAGAGCTGAAAGAACCGAAAAATACCAAATACTGGAGCCCAATCCGGCTAGGGATCAGAGCTGTGCATGAGGGAGATAATCCTTAATTTTTGAAATGAATTTTTCAATTTTATTACAGAAAATATTTCTATCCGCATTTTCATGCTAGTACGTGAATATATATTAATATGACAAATTAAAACTTGTACAAGATATCCTTGTGTGATGCGACTGAAATCATAACATGAGAAATATTATAGCATCATTTTAAAAAAATGTGAGAAATTGTGATGCACACGTTGATGAAAACAATGTGCTTGTTTATAAACTCCTTTTTATACGCCCGTCATCGGACGGGACATATATGTATAACGTTATGGAGCTGTCTATCTTGCTGGCTATTCGTCCGAGGTCATGTTTTTCGGACTTTTCCCCCGTAACGGATGCACGTGCAGCATTGGAATTTGGTCACAATACTTTTCCCAAGAAGCGTAAGAGTGAGTTTGCATTTCAGCTAGATTGGTGAACCGTGACCTATTTTAGGGCTTATAGTAGGTTAAACAATTTTCCAGACGAATGCAGATACTGCCCAGAAGTTTAATCACAAGATTCCTATCGGAAAATACAAGTTCAGTTTACATTTCAATGGATTGGTCTGTCCGTGTGTCAGTCCAAAGTAATGTTTTCCAGATTTTCCCCCGTAACGGATGCATGTACAGAGTTGAAATTTGGTCACAATTTCTTCATTAAGCGTAATAGTGAATTTTTATTTCAGTTGGATTGGTGCACCGTGACCTACTTTAGGGTTAAAAGTAGATAAAACATTTCCTCGGACGTTTTTTTCGTTACGGATAAAAATGTTACCATGAAATTTAGTAACAAGCTTCCTCTCGAAGGAATACAAGTTCAGTTTGCATCTCAGCTGGATTGGTGAACCAAGACCTGCTTTAGGGCTAGAAGTAGGTCACACAGTTTTCCAGATTTGTTTTCGTTATCGATACAGGTATTGCCCTGAAATTTTGTCACAACCTACCCATGAGTTCGAACCCCGCTTGTGCCACGGCCGCGTCAAACCTAAGACGAAAAATAGGTAGTGATTGCTCCTTCGCCAAACGCTCGGCATTTAGAAGTGAGAATCACGGGTCTTTCGGATATGACTCTAAAAACGGAGGTCCCATGTCACGGTAGGCGTTGGCACGTTAAAGAACCCTCACTGCTACGGCCCTGAGCGCTAAGCATAGGTCTAAATTTGTGGTACTTCACAATTACACATTTATAGCAAAATGCTGGAGATGAACAATTTCGATTCGTTATGAATGTAATTCGTTATACCTAATAAGTTCATCATAATGTTTCAAAAACTGCAGGAAATGAAAATTACTTCACTGTAAGCGTGAATTCATTATAAACGTGTTCATTGTAACCGTGTTTATTGAATATGTGCAACTGCACATACCTGGAATCCATGTGGTTTCACCACCATCACCTGTTCGCCCCGGGTGGATTCGTCCCTCCACGGTAAGTAATGCATGTGTTATCTATGGCAAATGTGGTTTGGCCGATTGATCAGGGCAGATTTTCGATTAACGACGAACACTTTAATTAAAGCAATTGCAACAAAAAACATTTAAAAAAAAAAAAAAAAAATATTGGCCTAGACATGATATTACAAATTATCTCAGTTCCACATTTAAACGTGTATATGAAGTTTACAGTTTTTTTTCTCATTCAATGAGTGAACAGAGTATTTCACTGATAATTTAATCTGCTTCCTGGAAAAGTAGAAGAGCTAATTTGCGTATTCTGTGACTTCACTTGGATAGTTCACTTTCGGCTGATAATGACGGGGGTCCACCACATGAACGGTTAGGTAGCCCCCCCCCCCCCCCCCCCCCTTTTTAAAAAAATATTTTCGTATGAAACACCTCGGATCTTAGATAGACCCGGAGTCGCGTTTAAAATGAAAATACTTAATTAAGGAAATTAGCTCATTGGCTTTTCAACACAATCGCGTGAACAGGATGTTATAACTGTGCATGTACAACAGGGGCTCGACACCAGGATGGTGTACAATGTATAATAATGTATTGTGTGTTCTATTATGTCCGTCTGAATATGATGAGAGCAAAACAGAAAACGCTTATATTAGCTGTTCGTATATCAAAATATTTTATTACATTATAAAAACATGTAAAAATGAGTTGACATTTTTATCTCATTACAGTACACCGTAGTTACATTAAAAACACCATTGATTTAATCTAGAACTTTACAAATAATTTCTCAAATAATAATAATAATAATAAAAAAAAATAATGAAGGCAATGTCAGTCATCGGTAATTTGCCCCTTTCTACATACATGGATTTATGTACAATTCGATTGAAATATATATATATATATATATATATATATATATATATATATATATATATAAGTTTTTCACATTACAAAGTTTGAACAAAAATCAATTCCTATAGTAAACTTAATGTACATGTGTCAGGTTGATAGAAAACAGTTGCATGCAGCACGAAATTTATGAAATTTTTCATTTTATTCGTATCAGTAAGATACAACACAAAAGTTATTGTAGACTACACATACGTCTTTTAAAATTTGGTATACAAATATGGAAGCTCGACTGGAAAAACTTGTAAAAATATGTTTTACAAAATAATATATTACATACAAATGTATTTGCACAGTGAAAAACCATTGCATATTAACATGATATACAATTGTACCTTTTGCAAAGAAGATCTGTACACACAAAAAGAGAGCTGTACTGACAACATAGTTTGATCGAAGTACAAAAAAAATGAAATTACAAGTTAATGACAAGATTTTGTTTTCTTGTAATTTATACGTATGCCAACAACCCCCCCCCCCCCCCCCCCCCCCCCCCCACCACCACCACCACAGAAGCTTTGTCCTTTTGATACCTATTGATATCATCCATTAAACTTCCCTCTTGCAGTGAAGGATTCGTTGAATGCATCCGAGTATGACGTCTACGCAAGTTAGAACAAGAGGCGCATGGGCCACATCGTTCACCTGAGTCACCTTGGCCCATATTTGAAGATTTTCTCTGAATATTTGCATGTAAAACTTTGATCCCCTACTGTGGTCCCATCTTACCCCCACCCCGGGCCATGATTTTAACAAAACTGATTCTGCACTATGTCAGAAATCTGCCATGTAAACTTTTCTGGCTTGGTGGTTCTTGAGAAGAGAATTTTCAAATATTTTTCTTAGTTGATTTGTGTCAAGTTTGGTTGAAATTGGCCCAGTGGTTCTGGAGAAGAAGTTGAAAATGTGAAAAGTTTCCAGACAGACAAACAATAGACAACGGGTGATCAGAAAAGCTTACTTGAACTTTCAGCTCTGGTGAGCTTAAAGTGACAAACACCAAGGGTGCTTTCCACTGATTGTCACCCACTTACAAAAATACAATACAGAGTAAGCCTATAAATTTTTAAAGCGATTATGAAGTTGCACGATTTTTTACACAGAACTTGCGTAATCATTCCTCTCTCGAACGGTATCACGGTACGCGGCGCACGAGGCCTACGTGCGCGCTGCGCTGGGTATTTTCAACACGTGGTTTTATACACTATAGTAAAATATAGCGTTCAATATGGATGGAAAAATCTCTGAACAGAGGGTATATTGTAAGATTCGAGCACACCTCGGGTTTCCGTCAACGGAAATTCATGCTGATTTGCAAAAGGTTTATGGGAATGGCGCTTTAAAATATTCTACAGTTTGCAAGTGTGTACGTCGTTTTAATGATGGTCGGGGGTCAATTGAAAATGACCCTCGAGTGGATAGGCCGGTTTCCGTTTTGACGGAAAAGAACGTTGCTACTGTGAAAACGTTAATTGAGGAAGACGCACGTTATACCGTGCAAGAGATAGAAGAATTAAGTGGCATTCATTCGTCAAGTGTTTTGAAGATCTTACGTGAACGACTTGGGCTACGTAAGATCTGCGCGCGCTGGGTGCTCCATTTGCTCATTGACGGGCAGAAACAAAGTCAGGTTAGACTTGCATCGGAAGTTATAAAAAAATAAGATACAGGTGACCCACGTCGTTTGGAAGAGATATTTACAGGTGATGAAACTGGATTTATCAATTTCAACCAGATTCTAAGGCTAAAAATAAGGTTTGGGTTTCATCTGAGGGCAACAGACCTGTCATTGTGCGCCGTTGCAAAACATCAAATCGCATGTTGTATGCGATATTCTTTGATTCGAAAGGTCCAGTCCTTCAAATTCCAGTCCCGAAAGGTAGTTCTGTCACTGGAAAGTTTTACAGAGAAAGTGTTCTTACTCAACTTGTTGATTTCTGTCAGAAACGCAGACCGCGCACCGGTGTCCGCGGCATCAAATTACTCCATGATAACGCACCGGCCCATAAATCCGCTACGGTACAGGAACATCCGAAAGAATCTGGGCTCGATGTCTTAGATCATCCCCCATACAGCCTTGACATGGCCTCCTGTGACTTTTGGTTGTTCCCAAGACAAACGGAAATGCTGGCAGGGTACCGTTCTGGATCCCGTTGTCGTATAGGCAGTGCGGTCTACTAGTGTCTGCAACATATACCTAAAGAGGAGTAACGTGCGGCGTTCCGGAAATGGGTAGATCGGTGTAAAATGTGTGTTGAGGTAGACGGGGTCTTAGATAAATAAAATTTTGATATTTCAAGCGGTTTTAAAGAGACCGCCCTACTCTACGAACTTAAAAAGTGTCCCTCGTACTTACAAAATATATACCATGATTGGACCTAACAATCACCATTAAAGAATTTCAGTACTATTTTCACAAGATTCAAAAATTGCATATGGTGAAAATTTCAATTATTTTAGCAAATGTGTTATATAAATGATTGCTTGTATTATACTTCAAAGTCACAGATAAGGTAGAAATACAAAATACTTTAAGAAATATTAACATTGTAAACACAGTGAATAAAAATATAATCTTATGAATGACATACATCACAAAGTGTATTAGCAGCCAATCATTATCCAAAAACCTATGTTTAGTATATTACTAATGGTTTTCTCATTCTGTATATTATGACACTAGCTGTGTAATTAACAAATTCTAATAAAATCCATTGTTTGTCATTTGCAACTATGAAGACACAATTTGTTTCAATCTGATTTGATTGATCTGTTTTTATGTTTAGTGCTGCCTGTCCGTGGGCGAATAAATTTCACGACCTACTTCACAGTATTGTTGAAATTCATAGAAAATATATTTTCTGGTGTATATTTCAACATTTTAGATGAAGTGTAATAAATAACAATTGGCAATATTACATAATCAGCAGTGGATCCAGGATTTCTTAAAGGGAGGAAGGGGGGGGGGACCAAAGAGGCCAGGAGTCTGGGGACTCCAAGAGGGTTTGTTATGACCTTTTAAGTTACTTTTATGAGATATTCTAGCAATAGTTTATCCACAATAAAATCAATAAATAACAACAAATAGTTGATTTGTTTATCTTTATGCACTTTTTGTATGTATAATGTCAAATCTTATACTTTTTGTTCTACAATTTTTTTTTATTTTGGTCACAAAAAGTGCCCCCACCTCTAAATCTGCCACTAATGATAGATAATTTTATCTGTTTAAATTTGCCCTTCTACGACTATTTCCCTTTACCATCGTTCAAATATGGAAATCATCACAATATATGGAGACAAGTCAAGGTCAATAGTCCATTTCCGAGTTGCAGATGAATAATACAATACGAACTTCATAGTATTCATATATAAAAATAAATACAGAAAAATATATATAATAAAATGTCTACGCATTTTTTTTCTGCAATGTTTGAGACCTTTGTATCTTCTTGAACAAACCAAAGAAAGCATTTTATTATTTAAATAACATCACCAATAACTCTTGTGGCACAGTGGTGCCACATTTCAAGTTATATCTAAGAGAATTGGTGAATGACCTTCTAAATACCTATAAACTACACATGGCAACTACCATTAAGACCTGTTAATTTGTAGGAAAGCATGCACTCGGCTATGCTTAGCACTTCAATCGACGGAATCAATAAGGAAATTTCTGCAAAACTGGCTTATTCCTCCATGTAATTAGAACTAAATATATACTGCATCATTACACTGATTTATTCCCCCAATTTGGAAACATAAACAAACTAGAACAGATATTGCACTCAACACAACATTCATTTTCACACCAAAACATCATTTCTTTAAGAAATCCTCCAATTTTAATGCTGTTAAAGATAATCTCATCAATATCACTTGGATATCCCATGTATGTTGGACAGAATGTTTATAAAATAATCATTTAGTAACTAAGACATTCAATCAAAAATCACTAAGCACCTTTATTACATTTGAAGCAGTGGAATATTGTAATGTGCCCACTGAATACATGTGATATTTCACCAGTGCAATTTCAGTAGTTTTTGCATATTTTCTATAAGTATAGACATCAATATAGAGTACATTTGACAAAATTTAAAATAGAATTCTAAAACTTTGTAAATAAATATGTTCAAAACAAACAAAATAATTAATGCTACTGCTTCATGTATTTCAGATAGTATCATAGTAAGATTATGCTTTACTTGCAAACAAAAATGCTGCAAATTTTAATCTCATTTTTGATGCTGTCAGTTTCTCTTTGGGGGTGGAGGCCTTGCAGGTGCTGCTGGATGACTTGATGTTGAGTCATAAGATTTATCTTTGCCTAGCCGTTTATTTAAAGCACTAGTCAGTTCACTATTGAAAGTATTCTCCACTGGTTTTCTAGTTTTCATTGTGTTAACATAAATATGTTCCAAATCAGCAGACATTCTGCCCCTTGGGGGTATTATTGGCCTAGCATGAACAAAAGGTTCCGATTCATATTCAGCTAAATCATTCTGCATGTTCAAATCCTCCATTGATCTACTGAGAGTTCGAGGCAAAGCTGGGGGTGGGCGCCGAGAATAAAAAGTCTGTACAGAGTCTGCTGAACTCTGACTAGAGGAAGATTTATTTGAAAATTCAGACTGACGTTTTGCCTTTGTGAGTGGAGATTTTGGTGGATTCCTATTTGGCCTGGGTCTTGGCAGTGAGTTCTGTGAACCATGCACACCATCTTGATCAGGTCTCTCAAAATTCTCATCTTCTCCATCATCTCCTTTAGCAAATTTTCTCTGTTTCCTTCGCACAGTTTGACCCATGGCTGAAATCACCTTTAAGAAAAAGTAATCCATTGATCTGTTACCCACATTACAGACCACACAAGAATTTGTTGATTTCAAATATGTGTATACTTATGTACTCTGTATCATAATTCATTACACATGTAATATTTTAAAGTGAATGTTATTTGTGAATATTAAAATCATACCTTTGATTTACCAAGATAATTTCTTCTATCTACATTTTTTAATAGCTCTTTTGATGGATGAAATACACAAGAATCAGGTAGCTCATACAGTTCTGGAACCTGCTACAAAAACAAATATAAATTGTACTGAAAGAAGCGGCCCACATACAGGCCTTATCCATTATCAGAGTCTAACTCAATCACAAAGACTGAAATCTAGAAGAATTTTCTTGTTCTGCAGATCTAAGTAAATTCCAATTTTAAGCAGCAGTATAAAACAAGAATGCCCCACTAAGTCCCCATACTGATGAAAGACTATTTTGGACCTCATACCCTAGAGTAAAAATCCTGGGGTTGTGAAATTCACAATTTGGGTACATAACCTTTTCTTTTTTAATTTCCTAAATATGCATTTAGCTTTTAAACAATTTCAGCAGAATTAATGAAGATGTCTTTCAAATGATAAAGACATTAATCACTATCATAATTTTGACCCCATCCTTGAACCAAAACCCCTACCCCTGGGATCATGAAATTTACAATATCCATTTCACTTTCAGTTCAGTATCAATAGCATTAAAAAGAGTATAATTTAAATGTTTTACAAATAAAAACTATATACCATGGTTGGCCCCACTCTGGAGTCAGAACCTCTACATTGGGGATCATAAAATTTACAATTTTGGTAAAGACCTTCCTTCTTTACAATGACTATGCATTTAACTTTTTTGCAGATGTAGAGAAGATTTTTGAAAATTTGTAAATTTTTGGCAGATTTTGCCCCATCCCTAAGGCCCAGAGTGCAGGAGTCCTGAAATTCACAAGTTATGTTCCCCTTGCCCAAAACATGTTTCATACCAAATTTGTAAAGAATTGGAAAGGTAATTATTAAAAAATTAAAAATGTTCAATAGTTAACACACAGTCATGTTTAATCACTATATAACTATATTGGTCCCACCTGGAATGCTGGATACTAAAACCCCTTACCCTGGGATAATGAAAATGTTTAATTATTAATGCATGATGGACAACGATGGACACACACCAATAGTTATATAGGTCATCTGAGTCACTCAGGTGACCTAAAAAATTTGAGTTTTTAGCTTCGGTCATCTACAATACATGTAAGCTCACTCTGGTCACTCAATGATTTGAAGAGAAAATGTACTACACAAACATATACATACAGATACTGTATCTTTACAAGAACTTTATTTCTGTTCTACTACTGCTCAGAAATATACAGCTAATCGTTTCTCTATACAGCTACGAATTAAGTAACTTCATGATATGATGGCAGCTTTAGAAATGGAATACCTAACTTCAGCAGACAAAAATGTGAGATTTCAAGTATCTAGTTTGATGTTGATAAATTATATTGATGTAATGTAATGATATGATCTCGATACACAGTTGAACAAAAAATGTGTTGATCTTGGAACACAGATGATTGGCATTGCTTTAATTGTTGTTGCACGTCAAATAACCTTCAGTCTTTCATAAATTTGTTTGTAATATGCATATACATTGATTCATTGTTAGGTTATCAGTTATCAATTTTAATTTATAGTTGTATAAGCAAAACACAAAGTGTGAATACAGTATGATTATGGGAGAGCCATAAAATAGGATGACATATTACATATGTTTTAATACATACTGTTTAATTAGATCAAAGACATGAAACTGATACAGTACGCAATTTAAACCCTTGCATATATTTATTTTGCTTGTGGAAGTTCAATATGTACCATTGCTCTGATCATCTACTAATTAATTGGTATATAATGTAAGCAACATTTTCTTAACTTCTAGATTTGTAATAACCAAGGTGGAATGTGGAATAAGCATTGTACAGGGCAACCACATGGTTTGATATTTGCTTTAATTTATGCCATGTAACAAAACTTTCAGTCCTTCACATTTCTTCGTCATTTCTTGTGAAAACTACAACTCCATCCCATTTCTGATTTCATTTAAATAATCATCCGAGTGTGCAGGGGTGATTTAAACAAACCTGAAATTTATAACTTTGTGTATAATAGACTCATGACATGAGGAAGATTTGCGCTAAGTTTTGTTGAATGTGGTTCAGTCACTGAGTAATTCTGAAGAAGAAAAGATAACAGACAGAAAACAGATTGACAAGACAACAATGGTCCAAAACACTTCAATTTAGTCACACTGATATTTTGCGACTTCAATTAGAAAAGCTTACTTGAGCTTTAGTGTGCACACTATCAAGCTTATATGGCATGGTAGGATCCAAAAATATCAAACTGAATGTATATACTGGTGAATGCAAATATAATATTCTCACTCAATAGCATAATTAGAATTACTTCAATATGTGTAATGTGCTTACCAAAAAACTAGATAAGAACACAATGACCAAAGCACAAACCTCCACTTGTACAATTGACCTGCCAATGGGATTTCTTAGTAGAGCCTTTGACCGTTTTGTCACCGGTTTACCACTACTGTGTTGATATTCTATTAATTCTTGTATGGAAGGAAAAGAATAACTCTCAAACTTCCAGTAACCCTAAAAGAATACAAGAAAAAAATGATTAAATATATACTGTTTTTTCAAGATAATAGTTCCTGTTAACCTAGCTTTCCAACATGTCTCTACAGTGGGATATGCAGTTCACAATATCAGATCAGTCAGTAAAATTGTCATTTGATGATTAGTACTTTCATCATTTCACCGTTCACACAATGCTTTCAATAAAATGTTCTACAAGTTTACATATAACAAGAGGCTCATGAACCATATTGATCACCTGAGGATCTTGTTCCATGGAAAAGAGCAGAAATTAAGGTTTGACTTACTTTTGATGGATTGTTTGTTTTATGTTCTATCGAGAATTTTTCATTCACACTGAGACATCAAGAGCTGTAGGTGAAGTATGTCAAAAGACCTATACTTTGCACTCGGGGTAGTAGCAATGAGGGATTTTTAATGAGTCATTGCCTGCTGTATCATAGGACCTCCTTTTATAAGGTCATATCCAAAAGACACATGATTCTTGTCACTAAATGGTGAGTGTTTGGTGAGGGAGCAATCACTGTTTATATTTTAGGTTTGATGGCACAGGTGGACCTCAAACTCACGACCTTCTGGTTACAAAGCGAATGTTCTACCACTGAGCTACTGCGACAGGTTTCCCACTTTTGAAAAACTTTAACCTTGGCCATAACTTTATAATGGTTGGTGATTGGGCTTTCAATTTCACAGGAATATTTTTTTAACTTAATTATGTTTACACTTACAAAAATAGTTATTAAGCTTCTTTGATTTCTTTATACTTTCCATATGAAAAAAAATCATTCGAAGTAATAGGTATTATTAGGTAAAATGATATATTTTTTAAATAAGACTTTGGAAAATGATATAAAAAATGTGTATACCCTATTCTACTGAATGTAGGAAGGACCCTTTTGACTTTGTGGATTTCTAATTGCATCAAAACCATTTTTCATAGTAATGGTTACAAAAAAAATTACTTAAAAAGATGTCTACCCTAAAAATATTAAAATTGAAAAAATATTCTTTTTCTGCTAATTTAATTAATGATATATTGTATACAATTATTTTTGCAGTTTATAAATTCATCCAAAAGTTCTCTGAATAAAACTAAAACTAGAAAACTGGAGAATCAAAAAGGAACCTGCAGTACATCCTGCCTAATCCAAGTATTATCATACAAGTTATGAAAATATCCTAGGGAAACTTAAGTTACTGCATGCCATAGAAAGTGCTAATGGATGGACACAGGCAGACTGACTACTGTAGGATCTAAGTATTACCTTTAAATTCTTCTCAAGTAGAAAGTGCTGTATTTATTTCATTAATAAGTCCCATAATGCTATAAAGACAAAGCCAATAAATCTGAAGACTAAAAGGGTTTTCCTCTGACTAATCTAACTATACTGGTCAAATAAGAAACGCACAGTAGTAAATTTTTTTCTAAATCTTTCAAATAATTTTTTATACATTTTTTGGTCTAGAATGAATTGCCTGATTACTCCTTGTTCCATCTAAAACAGTTTATTGGATATTCTATAGAATTTAAGGACAATAAAAAAATATTATACAGAATTTAAGGACAATAAAAAAATATTCTATAGAATTTAAGGAAAATAAAAAAGTGTTTTCATAAAATTCTAAAATTGGTCTCTGTAACTCTCAAATGTTGTAAGTTCCTAATGCATGATTTAGGCACCAATAGTCTATCAAATGCACTCTCAATATATGACTGTCTTTAAATGTAACAGCTTTTTAAAAAATGCCATGTCCGAATGATGCTAAACACAACAATGCAATTGGATGACTGGAAGCAGGTGTGTCTAATTTTCAGCTGCAAGAGATTTCAATATTGGACAATGTACCACATCTTGCCTTTGGAGCAGATATCGACAGCATAGTTCAATAAATGATCATCATAGAGCTGTCGACCACACGATGTCAGCAGCACAGGATGCATCATCTTTATCAACTATTCACAACAATGTTATCTTCAGCATCTGCCATTCCTGGCATTCACTGATCATTTCAGACTGTTTGCATGGGATGCTGGGATTAGAGCATGCAGACCTGTTCATGACATTGTTCTACTCTGCAACATCACTGGAACCATCTTCATTGGTCTCTTTAAGTCATCACAGAGTATGGTCATGGCAATGCTGGCAAACAGTTTGATTCAGCAGTGAATCTCAGTTTTTTACTGCAGATGCCCTATGGAAGACTCAGAGTATAGAAGCACCAAAATGAATGCTTTAATTGTGCAAAATTGCATCCAAGAGGCTGACCACTTTGGAAGGGGTAGTGTTCTGATGTAGACAGAAACATCCTATAAGGCATTAAGACAGCACTGGTTCACAAACAGGGTATTTTGATGGTTCAACAGTATACTGAAGTCATATTGATGATGTCATACAGCAACACATGGTTCCAATAATGCAGCAACCCAGAGCAGAATTCCAGCATCACAATGCCAGACAACATATTGCTCATCTAATACATGATGTTCTGCAAAGACACAATATCCAAGATCTCTTAGTCATCCAAATTACCAGATTTGAACTCCATTGAACATGCATGGGACAAATTGCATAGGTTCATCTGCCAAAGACACAGGCTCTGCAACAACTGGCCCCAAGCTCTGCAGTGGGACAACATCCCTAGACAGTTTTAGAGATTTAACTGCATGGAAAGGCTTTATCAGACAGCCATTTGTGCTCATGAGGTGCAAACTAGATACATATATTGAAGAGTGACCTTGAACTGTTAATGACTGTCATTATCAATTGTGGTTGTGATACTTTTAATTATTAACACAATGCATCATTTTTTGTGTTATCAATTAAGTATTTCTTGTGTCTTAAAATGAATATGAAATTGTACTATCATGCATTTTTTATCAGTGCATCAATACAGTATATTACATACAAAATCTACAAAAACCTTCCCAAGGAAACTTACAGTAAGTTATTGTGTGCCATAGAAAGTGCCAATGGAAGGATGGACAGTGATTACTATAGGTCACATATCTGACATCAATGTCCTGCATTGGTTATAATTTCAAGTTATATAATAAATATACTGCATAAATTTTGTGATTTAAGGACTGGGGTTCTAGAGAAGAAGATTTATATTTTGAAGACATCCACTTTATCTTCACCTTTTTTAAAAAAAAAATTCATCTGAATAATTTTGAATCCCATTTACCAAAAGATTCCTCATGCCAACTTTGGTTGTCATTGACATTGGTCAAGTGGTTGTAGAGAAGAATTCAAAATTGTGTAAAGTTTTACAGATGGACAGACAGATAGGACTACCCTGACAACGGGAATAAGAAAAGCCCAAATGAACTTGAATATCAAATGAGCTCAAAAACAGGAAAAATTAAAGTATTGTTGATCTGAACTCATCTAAACTTGTCAAAGACTTGCAAAGTACTAGTAATTGAAAATACATAACTTTGGAATATGTACATGTATAAACCTTAAACCTAAATGTACATGACATGCAAGGAGGATGCAAAACGTGCGACCAGTCTGAAACATGCACATACACTTCATATGCTGTCTTACCTCTTCATCCTGCAGAATGAGAATGTGTCTATAGTTCTGCCATAAAACTGACAGAACATACTGTGATTCATTTGTCTTTTTCTTGAGACTTTCTCTGACTAGGAAATCTCCTTCTTTGTGTAGCATAGTCTCTGCCTCCTGCCTTGATAAACGACCATGAAACCAACTTTGACTATTTAGAGAGAGTCGTCTCTTTAATGCTGAAACACCCTTTTTCAAATCCTGCAAATAATTACTATACAATATACTGATATGTTAATAAAAAGACAAAAATTGAATTTTATTTGTAACATGCAATATAATTGGTTGCATGAGCACATTGAAAAAATTTAGTTTATACTGAAGTCAGCACCACTTGATTTTCTTTATTTCTTTTAAATTTAAATTGTAGCTCTAGATGTTATGTTGTTGGGCTACCATGAAACAAAAATCAAGACAACAGAATAAATTATATGTACATATGATAATTTTTTGACAGATATTTTCCAGAATGTTCAAGATGCACTAGATGTGATCGAAATTAAATACAATCTCTATAGAATATTTGAATAGTGTAACACAAAGAATACATAATTGAAATAATGGTATATTAAGTATTTGCAAATTTTGTTCTGTATGTTTCATTCTAAGATACCATTCACTGGGTTAAAACAGCTTGATCCTCCTCTCAAAGCATTGAATGCATCACATTTTCCCAAGTGACATCATATTGACCTGCGAATTGTCTTAATGATCGTTACTTGCTAATCAATGTGTCAGTTTTTAATTGGCGACAATGTTGTATGCAATGAAAATTTTTTATGTAGTTTGAACTTTTACCAAATCAAGCAAATTGTAGAATTTTCTGGAGCTTGAAGACTTAATTGTTATGTGTGATGTCAACAGTAAACATTTCCCTGTATTTTCTGTCACAGTGACTTCATAGTTGATCTTTAAAATGCTGTGAAGTAAACACTGCATGTGTATAGACCACACATTTTTCTGTCATTAAGATTTATGGCAAACTCCACCTTCAATATCTACATTTTCAAGTTTTTCCTTGCTGGTAAATATTGTGGCAGTTTTTTGTTTTTTTTTATTCTGTAAGTTTCCAAGATTATCAAAATTCTATATCATGGTATCTATTTCAGTGTACATTACATTGTCATTGTTTAAATAGCTACAGGTTGACCAAGTCACTCCAAGGCTAGGAAGGTCAGATGTTGCTAAGTGGACATATTATTAAGTGTTCATTTAATATTCATTTGTAGTTAAAATTGTGGATAGGAAATAAGAAGCCCCTAGAAAGTCCATAGCAAAACCCTTGCCAGTGGCCATCCAAGATATTCAAAGTTGCCACTTTTGCATCTGATTTATATTCAAAACATGGCAATGAAATTGTTAGGAGAATAGAAGGGTAATGAGTAAAATATTTCAATAATTTAACATTGATTTATGTATATCTATCTTGATGTAACAATAACCACTTGGGGCTAATCCAAAACTGAAGCATATTAATCATTTCAAAACACAACAAACTTGTATGCCAGTAAGACTTGGCATATTCATCAAAACTTCTACAATTCCTGCAAAACATAGTTCTGGACAAGAATAATTAATTCATGTAACCCTGACATGTCACATTTCACCCTAAAAGAATCTTTTTTCATCTCAATCAATAGCACACACAGCTTTTTAGGTAATGGCCTTGGCACAATTTTTTTTCTTTGTGACAACCATCACATATTATAGCAATCTTGTTTTAAATTTCTTTTTCAGTTTAACATTTGTGTAAACATTCTCTATTCCACAGTAAGCACACAGGTCACTTTGACCATCTAGTCCAGATGTCTTTAAAAGGTTGGAAAGAGCTTCATCTGCTCCCTGTTGTTTACACTCACATGAAGGTAAATTGTCAAGTGTTGAACAAAGAAATCACTTTCTCTTACTTGTCAGTGCTGGTGTTAGCATAAATTTTTAACTTGTAAAAGTTTTATCCTTATAAAACAAGCCCAGGTTATATCCCCCACCCAACCGGACCCCCAGGAGAAAAAGCACCCAAGTATATTATTTTCCCAAAGAACAAAGTCAATATGGAGTTTACCCCTGGGCAGAAAAAATGCCCTGGGATAGAATTTCCCTCTCTTGTTTCTGGATAGTGCCTGTTGTAGTGCACCATTCAATAACACATTGATTATGAAGTTTGTGATGAAATGCATATCTCATATAAAAACTTTTATGCACCTCTATTTGTTCATTTATAGGATATATATGTCATTTTCACATGACAATTATAAGATCCATTGAAAGTTATGATGCTGCAGTAGAATATATCATGCATGCCTTCAAAAAAAAACCAAAAAAAAAAACCAACTTCTTACTCTCACTCAAGGACATAGGATGCTCAAAAAATACGATAAAGAAATTGGTAAAATATTTTGTATAATGGCTTTATGACCATCACTAAAACACATAATTTACTTATTGTGAAATTTTCCTTTGCAACAATCCTTACTTTTGCAGTTTTGTTAAATTCTGTACATTAATATTTATTTTTAAATAACTGAATTTAAATCATGAAAAAATGAAATCCACCCAAAATATCTGTGAAGTTTTTTGGCATGTATTTATAGCAAATTTACATTGTTGTGTGATCAAATGATAGGGATCAACTGTTTTCAGAGAAAAAGTTTTAATTCATCTTAAATTTTGGTGTATAATCCTATATGTCTTTCAGATGATAAATACTCTATGAAAATTGCCATTCTAAGCTTCAAACAGGTAAGAGGGGGAGAGGCCGAAAAGTACAATGAAGGCTGTGCCTGCTGTCCAGTCTTTGTGAATAAAACATTGATCAAACAAATAACATAATAAGACACTAAAAAACTTGAATGAAATATAAACAAGAATGTATGCCCCTATGATGCAAAATTGAAAAGGGTTTACGTATAGACATGTATAATTTGATACTCTATCACTACATCTTAATTCATAAAAACTTCTTCCAAATCAGCATGAGAAAAGTATAACTATTTCTTAAACAATGAGTATTAAATATAAATTTGAGTCATAACCATAAAGCAATAGGGATCATCTTACTCCTTAGGTAGAATCAGTGTACAAGTTTGAATATGTCTGTTAAAGAAAGGGTTCTCAAGATAATGAGCAGACAAATATCTTGTTCAGTTTGACCTTTGTCCTTTGACCCTGTGCCAAAATCAATGCGGATGGAGTTATCTACTTCTAAGGCTGTACCAGTGTTCCAAGTTAAACAAATTACTCTCAAAATACAGAAGAGACAATATATCACTATGTCCATTTTTACCCTTGACCTTTCACCATGTGAACCCAAAAATCAATAGGGTTCATTTACTCCTAAGATGTACCATTATATCAAGTTTTATGTCTGCATATTTAGGGGTTCTCAAGATATCGAGCAGACAATATCTTCCTATATTCATAGTGGATTAACCCTTGATCATATGACCTCAAAATCAATAGAGGTCATCTACTCTTTTTAAGATGTACTTAGTGTCCAAAGTTGATATTTGTCAAGCAAAGGATTCTTAGATACTTGGTCTACAGATTGAATGACCAACAGGTGCAAAACATTATATGGCCCCTCTTTTTCAAAAGGGGGCATGATAATTATGAGCTTTTCAAAAAAAAAAAAAATCTTTGTTAGGATTAGATAATAAATGTGCTTCTAAATAATGACTAACATAGTGGAGTCTAGTCTGTCTTGGTAGGGAAATAATGGTTTTCTTGAACATTTGAAGAAATCAAAATATTTTTTGTACACATTGAAGTTTATAGTATCAACATTGCACCACCTAACTTTAAAATAAATTTGGCTACAAGAAATATGTATATAATTATACACATATACAAGTCCACTTAAATGGGGTTACATTATCTGCTCCAAATCTTCTGAAAAATAAAATTTATCTATGTAATGTGCATAAATATATGTAATACAGTAAAGGTTGTTTATATGATTGTCAAGCAAATCAATCATGCATTTAGATCAGAAATGTGTTTTAAAAATATGTACTTGTTCTCAACTTAATAATATATTAATTGAATATGTAAATGACGACTTGTTATAATTGTATAAAATAAATTTTATGTATTTTAAAAAATTTCACATTTTGAATTCATATTATTTTGTACAGAGTAATAGAATGAGGAAAGGATAGATAACTAAAAATAGAAGAAGGGGGGGGGGGGGGGGGGAGCATGATGCTATATGGGGGGGGGGGGGGGGGATTCTATACCGAGGCACTTTTCTTAAGGGGAAAGATAGGTGCAAGTCAATTTTTCTTTGGGGGGAGGTGAATTCTATGTTGGGCCATTTATATGGGAAGAAAGTCTAACACAAGCCCATTTTTTGGGAGGAAAGTCTACTTTACAACATTGGGATAAAATCATTAATTCTTAACCAGCTGAAGTCATGATTGGCATATATGTAATTAACTGAATTTCTAGAATTTACTACCCGGGCGACAACTTTCTTGCTTTCTTTAAAATGATCACACATCAATATTAAAAATTAACTGAAACCACACATGTATATCACTTTATTTGGCCTAATATTTCCTGTAAGAAAGCAGATGTAATAAAAACAGCTAGAAAAGTTTGTTTTCTATAAGTTACAGGATGTAAAACATTTTTTATTTTGAAAATAGGTAAGATTTTAAGCAGCACTACTACACACAGTTGCAGGGATGACAAGCATAATACCAAATATGAATAATGGCTTTTAAAGTGTTTCTTTCATACCTGCAGTTTTTGTAATGCCTGGATACAATTCCTTTTGGTGGTGTCATCATCTTCCTGTTGACTGACAGCAATCAGAAATTCCTCTGCATCCTGATGTTTCCCCATCAATGTCATGGCTGTAGCCTTAGCGATCCATATCTGTTGGGAAATTCATACATTTTTACATTTACAATACATGTATACTGGAATTTCTTTATCAAATTGTAACACAAGACATAACAATCTCCGAGTGTTACCATGTTGCTTTAGTGGAAAATTTGACGTTGACCTTAAGCAGTTACTTAAAGGCACAGGATCTACGATTTTGATAAAATCTAATTTTGCATGTGCCAAAAAGGTGGAAGAATCTAAGATTATAACTAGAAAATCACAAAATGTTTTCTGAATGTTTACAAAGACATTGGATATGATAATATTTACAAATTAATTCCCTGTTGTGTGTCTGGCTATCTCATTAATTATGCAAATTGTGTTTGTTTCCAAAGATTGCTGACACAGCCCAAGCAATGACGCAACAATGTATTGGTGCTATTTTATATTTCACTTTGCAATCACTGTGTACCTGTGTAACTAAGCTGCTGAATGAAGTTCAAAAAAAGGTCATGAATATGGGTGGGGAATTTTTTTACCATTGTCCTTCTGACAATAATTTTATTGAGGGCTAAACATCAAAATGATTTTGATTTCAAAGTGTTGTAGCTTTAGATAACTCATAATTAATACTACAGATTCGATTTTTGGAGTTCTTGCAAAATAATTATGAAGTAATATTTGAGATAAAACAACAGATACTATCCATTTAAACAAGGAAGTTTTGCTGTCATGATGTAGTCTGGTCCCATTTTTGGAAATGAGGAAGCATGTATGTGGATGCAATACAAAATGTGATATTGTGATCATATCCTGGCAAAATGATAGATGTGACAAGACAGTCTTTGTTTGACATATCACACTACAGTGGAGATTGTTTTGTGCACCAGAAAATACAAGCCTCCGTTTTTTTGCAACTAAAAATAGCAAGTTAACATTGAATCACTATTTCAAAATCCCAATGATGCACAGTGTGATTCACTTCTCATTTATCTCTTATTCCCTATTTTGACTGTCACCCCATGCAATGGCAATCAAATTATGGGAGTAAGTGAGAAGTATGATTTTAATCAGCTGTGTGATGCAAAAGTTAAACATATTGGTGACATTTCCACCCATCACCCCTCACTGTTTTAGGTTGGGTTAATTTAGCATGCACAGACATTATGAAAATCAACCATGCCACTTACTACAACAGAGAAATTCATTACTGTATTTATGTCTATGAAAAATAACTGTAAGATTGACATCAAATAATGTCATGATCATCTTGATTAATTCTAAGCTTATGATATCTCACTGTAATCCTTAAAACAACAAGAGGCTCATGGGACACATTCGCTTGGATCACTTTGTTCCTGCTATTTGTGACTTTTGAAAGATTATTTGTAAAGACCACCTAAAAAAATGCCAAATGGTTTTTCATGATTCTAAAAGTTTTTATTAATCAATTTTTATTTCCATTAAAAACTTTGACCCCATACTTTAGCCTAACCTAGCCCCAAAGGGTCACATATAAATAAATTTAAATTTACACAATGTGGGGATGTCTCAATACCGTAGGTGCCTGGGTCAAAGGTATTTTCTGTATTAACAAATTTGAACCATGAATGAATATTTCTCTCTGATCTATGTTGTCTCGTTTTTCTTTCTTTCTTTTTTCTTTTTGGTGTTTCAGAAAGCTTACCTGCACTGTTCATGTGTTTTTACACATGAATTAATGGGAAATTTTGATATTTTTTTTAAAATGCTGGTAAATTAGTATTCTGTGACATGTGTAGTTAACTACCTAAAACACACAAAAAGAAATGAAAATAGAGAAAACCTTTCATGCCATAAAAAAAGGGTCTTGTCACAAGGAATGCACAAATGTTCTATTATTTACCATTAAAAGGTTATGAACAATGAAGTTTTGGTGGACAGACAGACAAGACAAAAGCAATATGCCCACTTCCTCTCCGTCAACAGTTGCGGGGGCATAAAAAACTTCAATCCACACAAACCTTGGGGATATTTGCATTTTGATATTATTTATTGCCCAGGCCCTGCTACTATTGAAAACAATTTGCTTCAATTAATTTCCTGTATGTTCCTATATCAAATTTTATCTCTTATTGTGATCCCATCCTACCCCTTAGGGGCCCCTGATGTGAACAAACTATTAACTACCTGTAGATGTTTACATATTAATATAACTAATATTACTGTTATTGAGATAAAGATTTTTAAAGATGGTTGCCTATAAATTGTTATGTAAAACTTTACTCATGCACCTATTGTGGTCCCAACCTATGAGGGCAAGTCAATAAGTAACCAGCCTAGCTTATTTCCGACTGAGATCCACCTCTTCTTTTTCAATGTAATTGCTCTTTAGTGTGATACACTTAGACCAATGGTGTTCAATTGCCATCAGCCCAGAACTGAAAAAGTCAGGGTCCTTTCCTTGACCCACTCTTTAACTGCCATCAAGACTTCTTCATCAGACCAGAAATGATGTGTCCATGGATATCCTTTTTCAAGTTTGGGAATAGGAAGAAGTCGCTAGGATCTAGGTATGGCAAATAGGCAGGATGTAGTATTAATTCATACCCATTTCACTCTACAGCATCCAATGCAACTTTGCAAGTGTGAACTCTCGTGTTGATCGTGTAAGAGATGCTACCATGTGAAATGCCCAATGCCTGTGCTATTTCTTCCACCTGAATTCGCCTATCAGAGTATACCAGCTCTCGAACCTTATTACACGTCTTCGTCGGTGGCATTCAAAATGGGCATCCAGACTTCACTTTATCTTCTAAAGACGTTCCACCGTGTTTGAATTCCCTTACTAGAATTTAACCTGAGCATAAGATGGTGCAGAAGAATCATAAATATCGGCTATCTCGCTGTGTATTTCCTTGCCTGTTTCACCTTTTAAATATATGTACCGAATTACAGCACAGTACTGAACTTTAGATGGAAAGCATGTCTTTGTATCACTAGCCATGTTTAACATTCAATATCTTATTAAAGAATGACATGATACATGTGCAATTTTGTACCCAGGTATAAAACATGTATTGAAACAAGGCATGAAAATCATGACCATTTCGGTCATCCAGAAATAAGTTAGGCTAGTTACTTATTGACTCACATTTGTACACCTGTGGGTTATGATTTAAATAAACTAGAAATTATCATCATGCACTATCTTGGGATGGATGCTTGCATATTAATATGAGTAATGCATATTAATATGATTAATCATGACCTTGCTGTTCTTGAGCAGGATTTTTTCAATATATTCCAATGTAAAACATTGATCTCCTATTGTGGCCCAGAACCATCCAACTTTTTTTTTGGGGGGGGGGGGGGGGGGGAGGGGGCACACATACAGAACAAAATCTAAAAATTCAATCTGCACTACCTATAGAATGCTCAGTTCCCTACTGTTCTTGAGAAAGAAAAATTTCTATGAATTCTCAATTGTAAAACTTTGATCCCTTATTTTGACCCAACCTACTTCTGGGGACCAAAAATTGTAAAATCTTGAATCTGCACTACCTGGGGATGATTGCATATTATATATGACTAATCATGGCCCTATTGTTTTAAATATGTAGTCAATTTCTATTCAGTTTCAGTGGAAGTAAAGATTTTTAAACATTGTACACATTAACAACACTACATGACCATTTTGGACCCAACCCCTACCCTGGGGTAATGAAGTTTGTAATTTTGTCTATATTATAATATGGCCAAGTTAGCTCCTTTCCTCCCCTCTCCCAAGTCTAAACTGATCTATAACCATTAAGGACATGGATAATTGTCATAATCACTATGGACAAAAAAACTATCACAATACATAAGATTGGAGGTGATTTCTACTGCAAAAGTAGAGAAAAAGATATGTTTTCACTATATACATGTAGCTATACTGGCCTCTCCCTAAGTCGGAACCCCTGACCTGGCCAGGGGCAATGTATTTCACAATTTAAGTACATGCAGATTAAGGCTTCATGGATATCATAACCATGTATTCAGTTTATCTTTCACATAGTGTGGAAGTAAAGAATAAGATTTTTTCTAGGATTTAATGCATTTTAACTGTATATGGCCATATTGCCCCCACCCTAAGGCCTAAATAACCTTTAGTCTAGGTGTTATGATTTTCACAACTTAGGTAGAGGGCTTCATGAACATCATAACCATGCATTTAGATTTAGACTTTTTCAAAAAACAAAAATATTCCTTCCACATGCAACTCCTTTCCAAACATAATTTATTATTTATTAAGTTATGAATTTATTCTTCATTAAGCTTGAATTTATTATTTATTAAGTAATGAATTAATTATATGCTAAGATATCAAATTGCATTAAATTACTACTCTATTTTCAAAATTACTGCCACTTGCTCATTACTACATCTAAATAGTATAGATACATTGTCACTACCATCAGCCAGCAACTTATGCATGTATAGAGTACATCAGAAATCAAGATAAAAATGTAATTTCTGGCCATGTAGTGGTAATGTATTCCTTCCAGAGGTCATATTCTCACCTGAACATTTTGTGCTGAAATTAATTATAATGAAGTAAATTATGAAGCAACTACTGTTGCTTCTTTGCTAGTTACACAAGTACAACAGAGAGCATATTTAAAAGCAAACACTTGTGTGCAGGTATAACTGTCTTATGACAGTATCTAGTTTATTTCTGCTAGAACACCTTGTACTATTGCCTCGACACACATACCAGTATAAATCAGTTAATGTACATACACATGTTTTCATACATGCACATCTTGCCACTGTTCTTACTGAATAATGGATCGTGTTAATCATGACAGATACAACAATTATCTTTATGCATCACCTGTGAGGATCTGGGTTGTTAAAATAGATCCTCAGTACCCCTAGCTTGTCATAAGAGGCCACTAAATGGGGCGTTCCTTCGAATGAGACTGCAAAAACCGAGGCCCCATGTCATATCAGGTGTGGCACGTTAAAGATCCCTCCCTGCTCAAAGGCCCTGAGAGCCGAGCATAGGCCTAAATTTTGCAGCCCTTCATTGGCAATGGTGATGTCTCATATGAGTGAAAAATTCTCGAGCGGGATGTTAAACAATAAATAATCAATCAATCAATCAATCTCATGCATTGTACAATATGAGATTGTAGAAAGAAATGTTCACTCCCAATATTTCAAATTCTTTTAGTTATCTACAAAACTGACTTAGAAGCTTGTCAGGCTAGTAAATTGTTATGGACAAAATAATACAGGTAAAAGTTTTGTTACAGTAGTATAAATTTTTTAGACAAATGAGCTACGATTCTATTTCTAGGTTTTACTATGCTGGCGTACTTCTGTTGTCTGTTACCTCAAGAAATATGCATACTTTCTGTATCAACAGAAAGGTTCTTCATCTCTGGCTTTTAAAAGTCAATTTCAGTGAGGAATAAAATTAGGAGAGATGAAAGGAAATGATGGACTGGAGATTAACCTTGTAGATCAGGAAAGCAACAATGTATATTTATCATGTTTTGTAACAAGGATCTTAGGACTTCCTTTAGTGACACATATTTTCTGGTGATTTCATTATTTTTTAACTCAAAGGGTGTATGTGTTGATAGATTTCCCAATCACCTTTAATAAATCTTTATAAATTCTGAATGAGAAAAATGTGATTGGATAGTAAATTCATGCATATTGATCACTCATATCACAGTTCCTGCACACAATTAGGACATTTTTAGCTTTTTGTACATTAGAATTAGGACACATATCAAAGATATTTAGCTTTTTGTACACTAGAATCAAGGCATACATCAAATTTTACTCTAGAATCAGGGCACATATGAGAAATATTTAGCTTTTTGACTTTATTCTTTCAACATTGATAAAAACAATGGGGGTGGAAACTGCAGCCATAAACCTTTCATATAGACACTTTACACAAAATAATGTTTAGCAGGTTTACAACGGTCACAAATGACTGAGAACTGCATTATTCAGGGACTCCATAAAGCAGTATAATTTGAATTCTGTACCTCAGATAGTGTCAGTTTGTATGCCATTCCTATCTGGGTGTAGTCTATAAAGGTGGAAGATCGAAGTCTCTCAACTGCCTTATCAAAATCTCCGATGGCTTCTCTATATCTAAAGCAAATAATACTTCAAGTCATCTCTGCATGAATGCAGTGAGTCAGTACTTCAGTGAATTTCAAAAAATCACTTGTCAAAATTAGCACACACACACACACACACACACACACACACACACACACACACACACACACACACACACACACACACACACACACACACACACACACTAAAACTGCTAACAAGAAAGATGGTACATTTTGCCTTGTTTTCCACTGTGTTTTCAACATGTGCATAAAAAGGAAAACATGGTACATATACTGTCTTAAAATAGAGTACTTGAGAAGTAAGAAACTATATATAGTTATCCAACCAATCCTTCATTAATATGATGTCATAAAAACACATTAAATTTTGAATTTTTTAACAAACTAGAATGCAACACTCATTTTCAAAGATTACTAATGACGATATGATCTCACATACATCTTTAAAATCAGTGTTTACAATAGTTGTGGATATTAACTTTTTCCAAGTGAAATAATAAGGAAGAAATTGCCATACTTGAATGCTTTCATATTTTTTTTTCATTTGTTTTACATATACATACTTTACATTCCAGACTTCATGAATTCACATAAATATGTACCTGTGAAGTTTTGCTTGTACAAGTCCTTTACAAAAATGGGCTATCGCCAGATGTTGATCCTTTTGCACTGTTTCCTTCAAGCTCTACAAAAGAAAAAAAAAACAATAAAAAAAACCCACACACACCAAATTATGAAATTATTCTTTAAAGATGTAAACATGAATTACATTACCCATTTTCAGTGCCTTACATTTATGACTGCTTTTGAGTTATATTGAATTTTAAAAAATTCCAAAATAAGAATGGAACCCTTAAGACCCCTCCCTAAACCCCATGGAATCAAAAAGAAAAACAGAGTCCCCCGGGTCACAATGCTTACAAGTCACTTTGGTCTTAGTTTTCTTCAGAAGAAAATTTCTTGAAAGATCTTTACTGCTTTAAGGTAGCTCATTATATCAAAATTTTATTTAATGGCTCATTGAAATACTTCAATGATGCATGATTTCAACATTGAAAGAGTGATTTACAAGCTCTAAATTATATTTTATATGAATTTTTGCAAAGTGTTTGTTTGCAAATAAGAGATTTTAGAGTCCAAATTTTGTTGTCAATTTATGCATGATATGAATTAATATCTGATAAAATATGCATAACAGACTCATATATAGTCATTCTAACTTTTTAAATTAAATATCATCACTCCAGAAAAAAATCACAAAAACTTCATATAAAATACCCGAGAGCTTGTATCACTCTCTCGATGGTAAAGTCATGCTTCATATGAGGTGCTTAAACGAGCCATTAAATAAAATTTTAGTGTCATGAGCCACCTTAATCCTATGATAAATGTTGACTCTATATTATGACCCCAACCAAGCCTCATGGGGTATTACCGTTGTGACTTTACATAACTTGAATCCACACAATATGCGGATGCATGGTAATTGTTGTGACTTTACATAACTTGAATCCACACAACATGTGGATGCATCAATATCAATATGACTAGCATGGCCTTGCTGTTCTGTAGAAGATTTAAAAAAAATATCAAAGATTAAAATTTTCCTAAATATTCATGCATAATGTAAAATTTGATCCCTGATATTAGCCCCACCCCAACCCCAAGGTCCATGAACATAAGGATGATGTGCCTTACCATTCACCTTAGTACCATGCACCACATTTTCCAAAGCTCATGAAAAGGTGAAGATAACAGAGATCAATCTCGTATCTCTTATAAGAAATACAAAATAGAGAGTTGGGCAGACATGGACCCCTGGATATACCAGAAGTGATATCAGGAGCACAGGAGGGGTAAACAACCCCCTGCCAACCATTCACACCCACCATGAGCCCTATATCTTGACCAGGCAAACTAACGGAGCTATCTGTAGTCAAGAACGGCCTAACAATTTGTATGAAACATGTTAGACAGCATTTCACCCATCACAGGTTGTATACTGGCAGACCAGATCAATGTTTTATGACCATAGAATTTGACGAAATGCTGACTTTAAATACGATTGTTGAAACCCCTGTAACATCAACTTGTCTGCCTCGATTTGAAACCTGATCAATCTCCTGCATATTGAATCAGTTGAGAGATAGAAACAACATATGCAGGTGATGATGGAATACTGCTACATAAATATAGGAACTTGATGACGGAGAAGCTGAATTCATCCTGTTTGTCATAAAGTTGAATTGTTAGTTTGTTGTTAACAACTATTTTCAAAAATATATCCAAGTACAAAGCATATGTGTAGGACTCTGGTGTCTTTTATTTCAAGTTTACTGGGATATACTGAATTGCCATTTGAATGAAAATAATTACTGTTAATAGATAAAACATCATCAATATATAAGTTGAGTTGAAAACCACAGCATGAATTTTTTTCTTCTTATGTAGAAGATTTGTATAAATTCTGCCTCATAAGAATATAAAAACAGGTCAGCTAACATAGGAGCATAATTCATGCCCATAGAAATTCCAACAAATTGTTGAAAGACCTGATCACTAAAGGCTACAAAGATATTATCAATGACAAACTTCAGCATCTTTTTACTCAACTTCAGAGTACTTGTGCATGGAATCAGAGTGGTGTTTGACAAAGTAATTTCTTGAATGACTGATCAGTAGATATGAATATTTCCTTTTTCCCAAATCATTAATACACAAACATTTTCTAACATATTATAATTTACAATAGGGCTAATAAAACTCCTACTCTAGGAATATTCAGTAGAAAACTCTATGCTTGCTTGATCATATAATAATAGCTAGAACTTGTACCCAGGAGCCGCAGATTTCACAATTTTTGTAGATGATGCAATTAAGCGAACATTGTGCCTCCTTGATGTCCAGAAGTAAAGGAGAAGTTTTTCCAAGATGTAATGCATTTTTAATATACATGTATGACCAATTTATGCTCACCTTAGAGCCTAAACCCTGAATTTCACAAATTTGGTAGAGAATACAAAACTGTCAATTCTCTGTGCAAGATGAACGAACGGACAATTGTAAAGACTAGTAGAACGTTTCAGGGATTGTGTGCTCTCAATTGTGTCCCCTTGTGTAATTTGCTGAATTTTTCATCAGATTTTGAGATTATATTAGTTTAACCAATAGGTGTTATTTGGTGCATACTTGGGTGGTTGAAAATACCTTCATACACTATATATCTTGTATGCTTTAAGGGCAATAACCTTTAAAAAACTGAGTCGATCAACATAACAGAATTTGATCTGTAAGTCATCAATATACATATACAAGCTCTACATTAACTTTTTTTCCTACTTGTCCATTCATACAAGGGACAAAGATATTTACTTGTCCGAACTTTAACTTCACTTGTCTGAAAAATTTTCAAAGAGGTTCCAATACTATTGGTAAAATTGCCAACTTGAAAATTGTATTACTTAAAATATAGTCCATTTTATGCTTGCTTGATTGATTTTTTAAAAATTTTATTCAACTGATAAAAACAACAAACACATAAAACAAAATTTTATATAGACTTCCTGTCTTGAATTAATGACCTTGTTTGCTCAATGATGATCTAGAGAATCCAAAGTTCGTAAGATCCATGCCTCTTTACAAAATTGAAAGTAGTACGCAATAAGTGAGTACCGATCCCGATCGAGTGTGACTCAATTAGTTTACATAACCTTTGATATCGGGATTGAAGTTCATTTTTCATGCATTGCTTCCGACTTTGAACTACTGATAAACTTTTCACCAATCGTTCTTTTTATTATTTGGAGACTTCTTTACATAAATAAGCACTTGCCCAATCGGACAAGTGCCCAGTAACATTCACTTGTCTGAATTGTTTTTCCACTGGTACCGGACAAGCGTTAATGTTGAGCCCTGATGTATACACAAAAAATCAGCTCATTATCTACAAACACAACCAAATAAGTCTGAAAAACTGTACTTGATTAGAAATTTTCAAAGTCAAAAAGCAAACTTTTGTTAGAATACATCATGTAGGTCAGTCAAAAAAATCTCACTTTACCTGTATACTATCAATATATATAGATGCATACCAAACAACAGATTATTATTTACAAACCCTGCCAACATAATTTAAGTTTGGAAAACTGTAAATAATTAGAAATTTTCCAAGTTTGAGGGCAGTAACTTTTGCAAAAATTTATAAGTCATTCAACATGAAACTTGGACTCAATCATTCTGTAAGTTACATGTATGAATAATTAGAAACATAAACCAAACAACAGCTTATTATCTATTGGCATAGCAAATAAACTCTGGAAAACTTAAATAATTAGAAATTTTCAAAGTTTAAGGGCAATAGCATTCATGAATATAGGTCAGTGAACATGAAACTCAAACTTGACCTGTTTATGATCAATACATGTATATAGAGACATACTAAAATTCAGCTCATTACCTACAAGCACAGCAATAAAACTGATAACCTGAGATTCCTCTGACTCTATTCCACTTTTATATTGTAACATGTCACCTGCACATGTCATGATATAAAATTCATAGAAATTTTCAATTAGAAAACTAACTCATATGACGGACGAATGGACAGAAAGGGTAATAAATTATATGGTCCAAGTGAATTCATGGTAGGGATATGAAAACAATATCAGGCTGAAGATCACCTGAGTGAATAAAATATTCATAAACTAAACTAACTACGAGACTGTATCATTTGTGGTTAAACAGCTATCTGGGTTCAATAAATAAGTATAGTAAATTCAGCAGGTCCAAATTTGTAAGCAAACAAAATTTAAGGCTTCCAAAATTTGAAACAAAACAGAAAAAAAACTATGAGGAAATTATTTGATGATTAAGATTGTTCACTTAGTAATCATTAAGACAATCAGGATGCAAACTACACGTACGTGTGCTAGCTCAGACTTGTCAATATTTTTCTCATATATACATGACGTAGCACATACTTCCTCTATTCATTTCATTTCAGGATACATAGTTTTCATACAATAGTTAATTCATTTCAGTACATACAAGGAGTTGAAAAATAAAGTTTGTCTTTTTTACTGTCTGGAATTTATATAAATGTCATTATTACAATATATAGTAAATGAAAGATACCACTAAGACAAATAATATTTTTTATTTTAATTTGTGAGAATGTCCATGGGAGCAGAAATTTATTTATTACAATCCTCTGTAAAATTATTAACAGTACAACTAAAACTAGAATCTAATTTTGGTCCAAGAATATTTATGATTGATCTGATCTATTAAGTCTAGGGTCATGATGGGGTACATGATTGACCTAATCTATTAAGTCTATAGGGTCATGATGCACATAATTGACCTGATCTATTTAGTCTAAGGTCAAGATGAGGTAAATGATTGATTTATTTAGTTTAGAATCATGTTGAGGTATATGATTGACCCAATTTGTTTAGTCTAGGATTATGATGAGGTGCTTTAAATTATACAGATCTCACACAATAAATAGTACAAAGAAACTGAGACAGAGTACGAGAATTAATTCAGTCAGTCATCATACGACCACGAGAATAAGTTCTACAATTTTTGTTAGAATAGTTCAACTGTAATAAAAGTGAAACTTATATGTATCTACTTGCTCAATAATGACATCAAAAAAAAATTCTTATTCTTAAGTCAGTACACCATTGTAGAGAATAGACCTGAAAACTACAATTAGCACAAAGTCCCACAAATCTCACAAAATTTGCTGTACTGTGATGAAAATTTCATTTTCCTAAATCAAAAAGTCTGGAAAATAAAAACTGAAGAAGTTCATTCAAACATAAAAGTAAGTATTCCAAATTTTGTTACAATAAGTCGAACATAGCAAAAGTGAAACTTCATTTGTATCCACATTAGGTGACCACACATTAAATTTCAGATTCCGAAGTTAAAGCAAAGTGGAAAAAAAGTCTGGAAAAGAACCTGTGAGGATCCAGGTAGTTAGAATACATCCTCAGCACCCCTAGCTTGTCGTAAGAGGCCACTAAATGGGGCGGTCCTTCGGATGAGACCGCAAAAAACGAGGCCCCATGTCACAGCAGGTGTGGCACATTAAAGTTCCCTTTTGCTCAAAGGTCATAAGCGATGAGCATAGGCCTAAATTTTGCAGCCCTTCACCGGCAATGGTGATGTCTCCAAATGGGTGAAAAATTCCCGAGCGTGATGTAAAACAATATATAATCAATCAATCAAACAAGAAACGATTTATTCAATGCTGTTTTTAAAATGGATAATTTGCATATTGTGGATACACATGTGTTACTATGGGGAGACAACTCTATTAGTATTGATGACAATGAAAAACTATTTTTTAATGTACAATTGTTTATAAAACGATCTGGTAGATTTTGATGTCAAATCTGTTTTACATTTCATATAAACAATATGGTAACTTTTGAATAAGTATATCTACTGTAAGAACTTTCATTGTAGCTTTATATTGAAATGACCTTTGATACCATTGCATGTAATTAGTTATAAAACTTTATGTTTGTCATTAATTGTTACATAGGAGAAGGTGTTCTAAGTTTTAAGAACTTGTACCTGATCCTTTTGTTATTAATATCTTGACAATAAAATATGTTCAAATCAAATCAAACAAGTCTGGAAAACCATATTTGGCACAAAGTCCCATTAACCTCATAAAAATTATTCAGTTGCGATAAAACAAACCAAATTATCTGTAAACATGCAGTAGTAAATGCATACCAAATTTCAGCTTCCTTAAATACATGTATGGCATAATGAAAAAAAAATTGTGGACAACCTGAACAATATTTGGCACAGAGTCCCATCAATCTTGTAAAATTCATTCAACTGTGAAAAAACTTCATCTGTAAAACACATACCAAATTTCACTTTTCTAAATCAAAGCATGTTGATAAAAAAAAAAAATACAAAACAAAAAAAAAAAACAAAATTAGGCACAAAGTTCATAATATTTCATAAAAATCACTAAACTTTGACAAAACTTAAAACCTCAGTAAACTTATACCTGGTAAATTACTATTCTTATAATGAATTCATTTCGAAGATATTTATAGTTAGAAATTTTTCACAAGTTCTCATATTATGCAGAGGTGGCAACTTTGAAAATTTTGGCCTAAATAGCTATTATATTACACATGTGTTTGAGTTCACACCCGAATAATCTAAATGAATTGATGTAATTATTTTTAATGACAACCTCTCTTAAGTCCTGCATACCTAAAGAGTTGAAGAATAAGCCAGCCCTTTTTAAAAAAAAATTCCCTCACTGGATGTTACTATATTGAATAATCTATAACAATTCTCTCTCTCTCTTTATGTATATATATATATATATATATATATATATATATATATATATAAAACTTACGATCATAGCATCTTCTAGTCTATTTAACTGGACGTATGAAAAGGCGATGTTGTAAGAGATGCGAGCATTCGGATTTTCGATCTGCTGGAACTTGTAAATTGCCTCTTCAAATTCCTCTTCCAGATATGAATTAACGCCATCGTTCCATAATATAATCATGTCCTTTAAAGCCATGTTTAATCACTGCACCGACAAAACAGATGATGACTGTTTTGTGGAAAGGATTTTTCGTAAAGTCATTACGAGTGTTTGTAAATACAACAATCCACGTGACAATTTTCAGTTCCTTATTTCCTTCGGAAATCCTCGAACAATTTTAATTTCCGCGGGAGAATTCAAAATACGCGTACCTAGTTCCCGTCGAGAATTGAGACGTCACCAGTTGTAGGTGAAGTACCATAAATTCAAACCTATGCTTGGCGCTGAGGGCCGTAGGAGTGAGGGTTCTTAATTCAACGTGCCAACGCCTGCCATGAAAAGGCCAAGATAACAAACAGTATTCAATCTCGTAATTCCTATAGAAAATACAAATCAGAAATAAGGGCAAACACGGACTCCAGAATATACCAGAGGGTGATCAGGTGCATAGGAGGAGTAAGCATCCCATGTCGACCGGTCACACCCGCTGTGAGCCCTATATCTTGATCAGGTAAACGGAGTAATCCGCTGTCAGTATCAGTGTGCCATCAATTGACCCGTACAGTGTATCAGGGCATGCGTTACCCATCCCCATGAAACTTTTTATTTCTCTAAGCATTGTTTTTACATGCAGAACACTCAATATTTATAGCACCTATTAATGTCTTTGATCACTATCAATTTTATAATTAACGAGGGGTCGATAAATCGCACCTTTGTACATTACATGTACATGTGTTGATTACAATAAATTAAACACTAGTTTAATATTTTGATTTTATTTTTATAACGTCGACTATTTAATTGATTATAATTAAGTTTCAACAGAGGAAATACTGAGTCTGTTAAAACTTTAATGCTACAAAATCTCGTGCTTTGTTGAAATTTACACGATGATTACCCATGTATTTTCCCCGAAGGCCTGCAGTGAAGATTACCGCAGATGCCTGTTACCTCAAAACTATGGTTGCAGAGATTGCAAATTCTTTGTTTTGAATTCATTATTTCCTTAAAAGTATTCAGTGAAATTACCACAGATTACTGCTTAGTCAAAATTTTCCTGCGTATTACAAACAATTTTCAGGACGAATATAGGTGGGTGGTGTGTGTGTGTGTGTGTAGGGGGGGGGGGGGGGGGTATATTATACACAAGTGCGTATTATATTAGGAATGATATGGTATTAGATTTTAGGTCATTTTGGGGATGAAATAAATTTAGAATTTTAGAGAGGAATTAAACATTAACATATATTTTCCTATATTTTGTGGAAAAAGGGGTGTGTGTGTGTGTGTGTTTTAGGTTATTTAGCTTGATATTAATTTAGTATATGTAAATAAACTAATATCTTTTTTAAAAAAATCACTGCGATACACCTTCGATGCAAATTAAAGCAAAAAAAAAAAACCAAACAAACAACAACAAAAAAACGTGTCCAATTAACTTAATTGGCTTTATTTCAGTCGCGATTTATTTTTTCGATAAGATATGTGTTGCTAATAATGCGAATGAACAGTAATTAAGTGCTGTTCTACATACAGACCCTGTAGCGTATTATACAACACTTGCACGGAACGAAACGATTCTTGCACGGAACACTGAACGGTTTGCACGAAACGATTCCCATTTCTTGAATGTTCTCACCGGTCGCGGTAGCTCAATGGTTAGAGCGTTCGCTTCGTAACCGGGAGGTCTTAAGTTCGAGCCCCGCTCGTGTCATGACCGCGTCAAACCTAAGACGAAATATAGGTAGTGATTGCTCCTTCCCCAAACGCTCGGCATTTAGAAGTGAGAATCACGGGTCTTTCGGATATGACCTTAAAAACGGAGGTCCCGTATCACGGTAGGCGTTGGCACGTTAAAGAACCCTCACTGCTACGGCTCTGAGCGCTAAGCATAGGTCTAAATTTGTGGTACTTCACCTACAGGTGGTGACGTCTCAATATGAGTGAAAAATTCAAACAAACAAACAATCAATCAACCTTGAATGTTCTGCACGGTTTGCACGAAACGGTAGGCGGGGCTTTCGGGTCTTTACGGTGCCATTAATCCACAAAATAAATAAATAAATAAATGTAGTAATAAACTTGGGGGTTGATTGATTATTTATTGCTTTCCACCACACTCAACAATTTTTCAGTTATCTGGTGGCGTCCAGTTTTTGTTGGTGGAGGAGAGAACCCAGATACAATGTACCTGGGAAGAGACCACCGACCTTCCGCAAGTAAACTGGTAAACTTGGGGGTAATGGTAATGATAAAAAAAAGTCTTTTTAAAAAATGAATACTATACCTGCTTGACGTGGTATTGTTTTTGTTTTGATTTTTTTCCCCAGGTGAAACTCGGCATTATAATAATGTTCACATCTTTAAAGTCGAAAAAATTCATGTCAAGAAAATTACTATAGAAACTTAAAATTGTAGAAAGTGTGACACTAAAATATGTACACATTAAATTATTTTGAAAGAGAATATTAAAATTCGTACTGCACCTCGTATGCACCTTCAATGCCATGCGGAAACAACTTTTCTTGCGCAAATGAAATAAGGAGATGGTATGCGACCACCACATGTTTTACGAAGCCATTGTTGTGTACACTGCGCTTTTACTTTGATTTTGGCAGATACCTCCTCAATGTAAAGAAATACCGTAGAGTATTTTTTGTTTCACTCAATTCATTAAGTGAAAAAAAAAATCGAACAGAATGTCTCAGAAATAAATTGATATGCTGCCCGATTTTCACGAGCCGGTATTTATATTTTTGTCGTAAATAATTGGTGTAAGGGTATACGTTACCCATCATCATGCAACTTTTTATTTGTCTAAGCATCGTTTTTACAAGCAGATCACTCAATATTTTTAGCACCTATTAATGTCTTTGATCACAATCATTTTTATTATTAACGAAGGGGTTGATAAATCGCACATTTTTAAATCACATGTGGTACTTGTGTTATTACAATAAATCAAACACTAGTTAAATATTTTGATTTTATTTTTATAATGTCGACTATCCCGGCCACGGCGTCAATGTATGCAGTTAGCCATGAACAAGCTGTGGGTTTATCTGTTGAACCTGTCAGTATGGAGTCAACAAACGTCGACACTCCTAAGACATTGCCAGCAACATCCATTCAGCAAGCCCAGCCAATCTCGGAAGCAGGTACAGACATTTCGTGGGATAGGCCCACTCCTTTTCAAAGCGTAGTTTCGGCTCTAGGGGGTTCATGTCCCTTAGGCATTGAAGGAAATATGTGGAGTAATGATTATGTTCATCTAGTGAAATTGCTAGTCAAAGAACCAACATCAGAGGTTCAGCATCAGATCGTTTATTATGATGGCACAATTCAAGTCAAACCAAAATACAAAGACGAAAAGATAACGTCCATAGCTAAATGGATGGACGCCTTTTTGATTTTTTGCGTCAATTTATTGTTCAAATCATGTTCAACAAGCCATAAATTTGTTTCGTTACATGGCAAAGATTAGGAAAGGAGCATCAGAGCGTTCTCCAAATTTCCTCAGTTGGAGGGATTACGACATTCAATTTAGGCTGAAAAAATCGGTCGATTCTACTCTTAGCTGGGGTTCTATTGACACGGAATTGTGGCTGTTTTATATGCAGTCCACAGTATATAACTCACAAAATTCTACAAAGCATTTAAATGTTATTCATTCAATTATCATGGATTTTGTAAAAAGCAGAACTGTAGGTATTCGCACATTTGTATCAAGTGTAATGGTTCACACCCGTCTTTGAATTGTAGGGCTTCCCAGTGTACCAATTTCAAGCAATCGCTTCAGCCCAAGCCCGCCGCACAGCAATTTGCCCCTAGGTACTCGCACAAGCCAACTCGCCCTTGTTATGGCACTTGAGAAATACTCCTGTCAACGTACATAATCTCCAAAAACGTTTAGTTCATTATCCAGCCAAGGAAGTTGCCAACATATTGGCGCAGCGTTTTGAAACAGGATTTTTGTTGCATTATCAAGGCCCTAGAATGGGGCTGAATTTAAAAATATGAAGTCCGATACCAGCCATTTTAGTGAAGTGGCAATTAAGATTCAGAAAGACATAGATCTGGGTAGGGTTTTGGGTCCCTTTCCTGCTTCACCAATTTCCAATTTTAGATGCAATCATGTAGGATTAGTTCTCAAGAAGCAAGGTGGGTGGCGCATGATTACTAATTTATCATATCCCTTGGGTCATAGCGTTAATGACTATATAGATCAGCAAGGCATGCTCAGTTAACTATGCTTCATTTGACGATGCAATTGTCACAATTCAGAAAAAAAGGAAAGGGCCCTCATGGCTAAAATGGACATTTCTAATGCCTTTAGACTACCTGAAAGCCCTCGCGAGTTTTGTGTGCTAGGTTTCAAATTTGACAATTCATACTTTATTGACAAGTGTTTTCCAATGGGCTGTTCAGTTTCGTGTGAATTATTTGAGAAGTTTTCAACTTTTTTACATTGGGAATTGCAACGTAGGTCAGATGAGGATGGAATTGTACATTACTTGGATGAATTTTTGCTTGTTGGAACTGATGCTTCCGACGAATGCAAAGAATCATTACATCATTCTCAGAAATTGTGTGAATATATAGGGGTCCCAGTCGCACCTGAGAAAACCCAAGGTCCTTGTACATGCTTGGGGTTAGGAATAGATTCAGTGAGTTGTACAATTTTTATTCCAGATGAAAAAGTACCTGAATTATTGAGTACTAGCTAGCAAGAAAGTAACAGTAAAAGAGCTGGAATCGCTCGCTGGTTCACTAGCATTTGTAGTAAAAGCATTACCAGCTGACAGGGCATTTTGTAGGAGGATTTATGGGGCATTGCAAGGTGCGAGTAGATCTTTTCATTTAACTAGAGTGTCAAATCAAATTAAGATAGATCTGAGAATGTGGGTGGAATTTTTAGAAAAATTTAACAGTTTGAATCCGTTTCCATCTTTGAACTGGTCAAGTAGTGATGCTGTAGAATTTTACACAGATAGCTCAGGAGCGTTTGGGTGTGGGGTGGTGTTCGGCATTGAATGGAGTGTATTTAATTGGCCGTCAAATTGTTCCCAGGAGTTAAGAAAAGATATTACCTTGCTCGAATTTGTACCAATAGTGTTAGGTATTGTAATTTGGGCACACAGATTAGCAACCCACCAAGTGTTATTGCACGTTGATGATTTGGCACTATCATATAATCAACAGCAAAACCTAAAAAATAAGAAAGTAATGGTTCTCCGTAGAGCTTTGGTTCTTATTGCCCTGAAGAATAGCATTAAAATTAAATGTCAACATATTTCAGGTATTAAGAATACCTTATGCGATTTCTCGTTTTCAGTGTGCAAGATTCTTCAGTTGGCCCCAGAGGCTCACCCTTCTTGTCAAGTTCCTACCCAATTTTGGGAAATTATTCATCAGTTGTAGAGAATCCAGTAAATGCTAGTATTTCTGAGAACACAAGCAAAGTTTACAACCAGGGCATTCAAGCCTTTACAAAATTTAGGGTTGATCATTCTTTGAACAGTTGTGACCACCTCCAATTCACCATGTCATCAACTTTGTGGCATTTATGTCGGAGAGTAAATGGGCGTATTCAACTGTTAAGTGTTACCTACCGGGCTTGAGTTTCGTCATTAATATGCACGGATGGCCAAACCCTGTGGAGGCATTTTTTTTTATTAAAAAATTGCTTACTGGTTACAAAAAGCTGTCATTGTCTTGTGATACCAGAAGGCCAATATGTTTGCAGCTACTTATCAGAATCTTAGATGCGTTGCCAAATGTAACTTGTTCTTTGTACGAATCCATATTATTTCAGAGTGCCTTTTTGTTAGCGTTTTTTGCCTTGCTTCGAGTTTGCGAGGTGGTGGCGTTACGATATGATTGTGTGCAATGATTAGAAAACCATCTTGTCATTTTATTCAAAGTTCCAAGACTGATCAAATGCACAAGGGTTCATCAGTTATAGTGCCAAATCATGTCCAGTCTTTAGTTTTGTTTTCAATTTTCAAAAGGTTTATTGAACTGCGCCATACAATTTTGTCTACAAAATGTTTTGTCCACTTAAACTCCAAACCAATGACTCAATATCAGTTTTCAACAATGCTCAACAAGTGTTTATCTTTTTTAGACATACACACGTTCGGTTTTAAATCTCATTCCTTCAGAATCGGAGGAGCGACACATTTATACCCAAGTGGCATGAATGAATCTGAAATTAAAACCATGAGAAGGCGGAGTTCCTCTGCCTATAAATCATACACAAGACCAGTGGTTTGAATGTCTAGAATTTTACTAGTTTTGTGTTGCCAATCGTTTCAGAGTACATATGGGTTGTGGGATCGTTCATTGGGTATAGATATATACACGACAGAATTGGAGTAGCAACTTAGGACTAACATCCCATGCAACAATTTGGAAAGGAATCAGGGATATGGTATGGTCCCAGTTATACCCAACCATCCAAGACTCTATGAATCTAATAGCGACAATTAGCCTTCTTTTATCATAATACATTGCGGTGGTAATGATCGATATTGGCAAACCACAAAACATCATTTGAAGGGATTACAAAAAAAATTATGAAAGCTACTTTAGCCGGCATCTCGCAGTTGCTACCAAAGACAATGATTGTGTGGTCGCATATTTTACCTCGTAGCAATTGGTTTTTGTGCCTCTCCAACAAAGATCGTGAAAATTGGAGAACTATAATAATTCAGCCATTGCATCATTCGTTGAGAAAATATTATGCGGGGCATATATAAAACACGGACATATCAATAGGTACATTGCACTTTTCCGTAAAGACAGAACACACGTATCCGACCTCGGGAATGACTTTTTGCTTTTTAAAAAAATGCATTGGTCCATTTTATGTTTTCCTCCAATAATTTTTTTCCCCATATGAACACTAGCTAAGTCTTGTCATGACCTTTGAATTGCTATTTAGTGTGCGTTGAGTGAAATTTATTTGCTTGTATATGAATTGAAGTGCATACTTAATTGAGTATGCACACGTGTGCTGGTTGTTTGTATTTGAATACTGAAGTTGCATGAATAGGGTCTGCAAATTAGGTTGATGGCGGATGTCCCTCAAATTACAATGTAATTTATTCATTGGGCTCTGATCTATTACAATTTGTTTTACAATATTATTTCGTAATATGTGGGACACATGGCAGAACTTTACAAATAGAATGTCACCTCCATAGGGAACTGTTATTTTCCAGGCCCATGGGTCAAGGTGGCTTTTCTTATGCTTGGAATTGTTAGTATATGCTGCCATATCGAGCGAAAGATCGGCGCATATTTTTTAATTGGTGAATATTGTGATTGAATGAATGGCCCTGACAGGCACGCCAAACGATAACTTGTTAGTTCTATCTTATCAATAATCAAGGTAGGTAAGGAATGACTGAAATAGATATTGTGATTGTTATGTCTGAAAATAACTGATGATTACCCATGTATTTCCCCCGACGGCATGTGGTGAAGATTACCGCAGATGACTGTTATCTCAAAACTATAGATTGCAAATTCTTATTCTTTGTTTATAATTCATTATTTCGGCAAAAATATTACCACAGATTACCGCTTGGTCAAAATTTTTGCTGCGTATTATACACAATTTTCAGGTCAAAAGTGGGGTTGTTGTTGTTGCATATTATACACAAGTATGTATTATCTTCTTCAAAATACGGTATTAAATTTTAGGTCATTTTTGGAATGAAGTAAATTCAGATGTTTTTAAAATAATTCTAATACAATGATTGAAGAAAGAATATTTAATAAATAAAAACAAAATATGTTAGCATTTATCGGACTTGCACGCTCTGTAAGTTTGCAGGGGCGTGACTCAAACGGTTTTCTACCTCACGAAACGTTTCTTGCACGGAACGATTCTTGCACGAAACGCTTTGCACGGAACGAAGGTTCTTGCACGGACCGGTGAACGATCTGCACAAAATGCTGAACGGTTTGCACAGAACACTGAACGATTTGCACGAAACGAAACGAAACGCTTTGGAGTTGTAGTAGCACGCTTCAAGGTTTGTATGAATAACGTCAGACAGCATTTGATCTAATGGACGGTTTTATTGGCAAACTAGATAATTATTGCGACCATGAAATTTGCGAAATGCTGATTTTAAATGAGACTGTACAAACCCCTGTAACACCAACTTGTTTGTCAACAACCTGCCTCGATTGAAAAACCTATCATATGCAGAACAAGCTCTTAAGTTGACGATGGAGAAATTGAAATCATCCCGTTTGCAGGACTCGACATTAACGCTTGTTATTATTTGATTAATTATTTACAGTTTTCCAAACTTAAATTATGTTGGCAGTGTTTGTAAATAATAATCTGTTGTTTGATATGCATCTATATGTATTGATAATATACAGGTAAAGTGAGATTTTTTTGACTGACCTATATGATGTATTCTAACAAAAGTTTGCTTTTTGACTTTGAAAATTTCTAATCAATTACAGTTTTTCAGACTTATTTGGTTGTGTTTGTAGATAATGGGCTGATTTTTTGTGTATACATCAGGGCTCGACATTAACGCTTGTCCGGTACCAGTGGAAAAACAATTCAGACAAGTGAATGTTACTGGGCACTTGTCCGATTGGACAAGTGCTTATTTATGTAAAGAAGTCTCCAAATACTAAAAAGAACGATTGGTGAAAAGTTTATCGGTAGTTCAAAGTCGGAAGCAATGCATGAAAAATGAACTTCAATCCCGATATCAAAGGTTATGTAAACTAATTGAGTCACACTCGATCAGGATCGGTATTCACTTATTGCGTACTACTTTCAATTTTGTAAAGAGGCATGGATCTTACGAACTTTGGATTCTGTAGATCATCATTGAGCAAACATGGTCATTGATTCAAGACAGGAAGTCTAGATAAAATTTTGTTTTATGTGTTTGTTGTTTTTATCAGTTGAATAAAATTTTTAAAAAATTAGAATAATCAAAGCTATTCATTTCTACACAAATTCCCACAGTATAAACGATTATTCTATAATAGGTATTGAAAAACTTTACAAAGATGATATTCACCGTCGCTTTAGAGAAAATTTATGCAAGAAAAAAATGAACATTTATGTGCCACTCGGAATAAACAAACGGGAACATTTTTAACCACTGAGCTACCATTGACACAATATGTATTTGATAATATTATCAGATAGTAAACTCTTACTTAGTATTAATCGTTGGGATTTAATTTATGCTGCGTTTATGAGACCGATACGTAAACTAAAGGTAATTCCGAATTTACTCGGTCATACATTCGCCGAGAGATACATTGTTAATACATATACGTTTGATGAAGCAGTTAGCTTACCTTATGATATAGTTAGAGATTTCATGGTTTTAATCATAGTTTAATTGATCACATTTAGTTATTTTGAATTATAGCCGGATGCGACATTCTGCATTCATCAGGCATTTTCTGAATATTCGGAACCAGGTACTTGAAATATAGCACCAAATAGGATTATAACTGATGTCATCGATCAGATGGGTGACGGAAATAAATATGGAGATTTTTCCTATCTTCGCCAGACGATAATTACAGTCTTAACCTTACAGACGTGCCTAGAATTTTTTCTACTGCAAACCCAATATATACGACAGACAACTCAATCTCTACTCTATACCATGACCCTACATGAGCTTGGGGTAGAAGAGTATCTATGGGTAAATGACATTTTGTTCTTTTGAATTAATAGTTAACAACTTTGTATAAGTGTATGAGCGGACACTAGTTTCAAGTTAGGTTGATTGCAAAACATTATTGACACTCTCAGTTAGCGTTATACATATCTGCCATCTAGTATGAATAATCGGCGCGTTTTCACATTAGTGCTCACAGCTTGTTCGTTGGCACTTTATGCCCGATTTATTTCAGCTCTTGAGAGTACGTTCCAACAAACGCTTTTATTACTCTAGTGGATTGGGAGGGGTGGATTTTTATTTCAGCCTGCCAGTGTGTGGATAGAACCCGGTATTTGATCCTGTTTTCATTTAGCATTCAGTTATAGGAGACAACATGTTGTGTCTACTTTAATCAAAACAACCAAAAGGGCGCGCAACAAAAATTTTGTCAGAAGTGGGATCATTTCCTTCTTTACTGGAATGAAAATACGTCAACAGAATCTCAACGCCAACAATTAGTGCAGGAAGAGATAAATTTAATCACACGTAATACACATTCTTCAGAAAACGCATGTAGACCACATTTGCTCAGGTACGGGAGGATCTCAAATTTTAATGATCACTCACCCATTTTAGGGGCTGGTGAAAATATCAGACAGAGCAATATTGACAGAAGATTTTGAATAATATTTAGTTCAGTTTGAAATCCTAGTAGATTAACATCAATGGGATTATAGGACAAAGTCCTTGTACTTAGCAAGTAGTTTGATAAAAAGTACTAGGGTCTTGCTAAGTGGATTGAGTGACACTCGACGCAGACATTTTGATTCATCAGTAGACATACTAAATAGACGCTTTGATCCAGTAGAACGTTCCGAAATGTTAAGAGCCAAAATGAAAGATAGAATTAAAAGTGGAAATGAATCCCTTTCTGATCTAGCACGACCGGTCGCGATAGCTCAGTGGTTATAGCTTTCGCTTCATCATCGGGATGTCGTGACTTCGAGCCCCGCTCGTGCCATGGCCGCGTCAAACCTAAGACGAAAAATAAGCAGTGATTGCTCCTTCGCCAAACGCTCGGCATTTAGAAGTTAGAATCATGGGTCTTTCGGATATGACCTTAAAAACGGAGGTCCCGTGTCACGGTAGGCGTTGGCACGTTAAAGAACCCTCACTGCTACGGCTCTGAGCGCTAAGCATAGGTCTAACTTTGTGGTACTTCACCTAAAAGGTGGTGACGTCTCAATATGAGTGAAAAATTCTCGACGGGACGTAAAACAAACAAACAATCAATCAAACAATCTGATCTAGCACAACCAATAAAGAAACTCACACGTCAGGCATTCCAATAACAGACACTGACCTGACCAACATATTATCTTTAGATCATTTTATTAATACTTTGCCCGACTCTGATATGAGATTACGTTTGCGAGAGGGTAGACCTAAAAACATTAACGAAGCAGAGACTCTAGCTTCTAGACTATTATATTGTGAAGCGCTTTGAGCGGCATATGCTGGAAAAGCGCTATATAAAAAAATCATTATTATAATTTTAGACTCGAAACACACAAACTGACACAGGGTGATACGAGTAATTAACATTGAGGTGAATATTAATAATGATCTCATATGTTAGATTAGACAAAAAAAACAGAGCCTTGAGACATGACTTTCAATCTCTGACTAAAGAGATTCAGGGTCTCTTGAACACTCGTCATATGACAAATCTACTTATGCTCAAGGAAGTTAGTCAACTCACCGGTCTAGTAACAACACATGCAAGGATTTTCAAAATCATGGGTTCAGAAACGCACTAAAGAGATAGTTTTAGACCAAATAGAACTCTAATCCTAAAGGATTATTATCAAAACAAAAATAACAGACAGGGAGCTAAACCCTTTGATTGGTGAAATCCTACCCCAGATCTGGAAAACTTTCCCAGGTCGAGTTCGAGGGTCGGAAATCGACTGACAGCATCAGACCTCAATGTAATGTAGATAGTATAAAGAAAAGGAGATCTTGACAAACTATTAACAAAGAAATCATCAAAGAGGGTCTCCAGATACTGATCTTTCATTTCGTAACCATAATTTGATTGATTGTATATTGTTTTACGTCCCGCTTGAGAATTTTTCACTCATATGGAGACGTCACCCTTGCCGATGAAGACTGCAAAATTTAGGCCTTTGGCTCTTACGGCCATTGAACAGGGAGGGATCTTTATCGTGACACGGGGCCTCGGTTTTTGCAGTCTCATCTGATGGACCACCCCATTTAGTCGCCTCTTACGATAAGCAAGGGGGTACTGAGGACCTATTCTAACCCAGGTCCCCAAGGGATTTATAATTTGAAAAGAAATAAAAATACGAAATTGAGAATGAATGGTGAAGTTGAGGTCCCGTATCACAGCAGGTGTAGCACGATAAAGATCCCTCCCTGCTCAAAGGCCCTGAGTGCCAAGCAAAGGCCTAAATTTTGCAGCCCTTCACCGGCATTGGTGACGTCACCGTATGAGTGAAAAATTCTCGAGCGGGACGTTAAACAGTACATAATCAATCTAACCACTCGGTCACAGGGGCACCCAGTTGACGATGGAGAAATTGAAGTTAACCCGTTTTTCATAAAGTTGAGTTGTTAGTTGTGCCGCTAGCATTTATTTTCAATACAATATCTAAGTACGAAGCAGATGTGGAAGACTCTGTGGTATCTCTTATTTCAAGTTCACTGGGATATATCGAATCGACATATGGATGAAAATGACATTTTTTAATAGATAGAACGTTGTCGATATATCGAAATGTCGAATTGAAGGCCACAGCAATATATGTTTTCTTCTCATGTAGAAGCTTTTGAATAAATTCTGCTTCATAAGAATATAAAAATAGGTCAGCTAACAAAAGAGCAAAACGTCGAGCCCATGGGGATTCCAACAGACTGTTGGAAGACCTTATCACCAAAGACTACGAAGTTATTGTCAGTGATGGACTCTAGCATCTTTTGTTTGTTTGTTTTTATTTATAGTCTCCTGAGCAATTTTTCAGCTATCCGGCGACTGTCACTATTACCGGTGACGGGGCTGCAAATTTAGACCTATGCTTAGCACTAATGGCTTTTAGCAGTGAGGGTTCTTTTACGTGCCACACCTGCTGCGACACGGGACCTCCGTTTATAAGGTCCCATCCGAAAGACCCGTGACTCTCACTTCGTAATGCCGAGCTCTTGGCGAAGGAGCAATCACTACCTATTTTAACGTCTTAGGTTTGACGCGGCCGGCCCGAGCGGGGCTCGAACTCACGACCTTCCGTTCACGAGGCGAGAGCTCTACCACTGAGCCACCGTGATCGGTCTAGCATCTTTTAATATCAACTTCAGAGTACTTGTGCGTAGAGTCAGAGTGGTGTTTAACAAAATAATTTTTGGGATGACCAATCACTAAATATAAATATTTCCTTTTACCATTTTTTTTTCATGAAGCAACTGTCTATGATGTCAAAAAGTCTAGTCTTTAATTTATCGTGAGGTATGGTCCTGTAAAGTGTTGTAAAATCATACATTTTTATGTTAATTTGAGAAAAGTTTTGTGATTTCAAATTCACTAAAAGTTCTTTAGAATTTTTAAGAAACCACATTCGATTTACACCACTTCTGACATATGTAGTAGCACAGTACGTTTGAAGTTTCTCCTTCACAGCAGTTAATATTTTCGTGAGGATCAAAAATAGGGGCTTGGTAGAATATTTACTGGATCCAGCAAAGTATCTTTGTAAGGGGTTTTGTGGAGTTTGGGGATCCAGTATAGGTACGGTAACTCATATTCATCCGCTTCATTGACTGGGATGTTAAATGTATTTAAAACTAAAGCATGACTTTTTTGAAAGGGCAGTTGGAATGTACGTGCGATTGCTAATGTGGAATTAAGGCCAAGTTCGTATAGAATGCTGTTCTAATAATGATTCGTCTTTTTCAGATTTAGCCCAACGTCTGATATACTCTTCGACAAAATTCATAATAGAGATGAAGTTCTGTCCCCAATTTAAAGACCGAGGTTTTCTGAATTTAGGACCTTTTAAAATAAGTGATATCATATTTTAACTATATCAACTTTACCAGTAATGACATGTCCAGCTGACCAATAGTTAAAAGGAGACGAAGAATAAGAAGGCGTAGGAGGATTGAGTATAAGATGGTCTATATCTAGGTTCTGCAAAGTTTGCAGTTAAAAGTTTGGTGCAATAGTGGAAGTATATCTGTAGGAAATACAAGGTATAGACTTGAACGTGAAATACTTTGGAATACAAGACTGAACTTTTTTATGAAGAAGAATGTTGCTAATGTTGACGGCATCAATTCCTAAGTAAATTTGAGTTTGAGGAACTGGCGGCTAGATTCGGAAGTAATATCATCCAAACCTGCGGGGGTTTAAAGAGCCTGTGGTGGGTAACCAAAGAGTTAGTGACATTGATAATAATGGAATGTACGTAGTTGGCAAGGTAGAAAAAGTTCAAACCACTATGCTACTTGATACTGAGGCAAGCTTGTCGTTACTAAGCTCCACCTTAGTTGAAAATTCCAGCTTAAAAGACAAGCTTGACATAAAGCCGTCAAATGTTTATTTGACAGCTGCTAATGGAGAAAAAGTACATTTATCGGTTATAATCAACCGTCAAAAATCGTCTACTGCTTCTCAAATGCGAAAAATTGGTAAAATTGATTCATCTGATATGGGCTTAAATAATTTAGCTGTTCATAGAATTCTTACAGGGGATGCGTTCCTTATAAAAACAACATCCTTTCGCATTTTCCTTGCCAAAATGGAAGAGGCTCAGAATGAAATCAAAGATATGCTAAATAAAGGGGTGATAGCCTATGGAGCTCTCCAATAGTTTTAGTGAAGAAAACGGATGGCTCCATTAGATTTTGCATAGCGTAATAATGTGAAAGGTAAAGGACAGTTATCCATTCCCTCGTATAGACAGTGCTTTAGTTGCAATGTCTGGTTCAAAGTGGTTCTCTACTATCGATGTGGTCATTATCAGGTGCCTGTGGCACCTGAAGACAAAGCTAAAAGCAGCAATTTCAATCCCGTGTTGGACTTTGTCAATTTCATAACATGCCGTTCGGTTGAAGTAATGCCGAGGCAAAGAATAATAATAACCCCCATAGAATAATGACCCGGGTTCACTTTTCACCGTAGAAAATTGGCCCTCGGTCATTATTGGACGTAGAAAAATGACCCTTTTGGCCGTAGAAAAAGTGTCATTTCATTAATTATTGATTGATTGATTATTTATTGCTTTCCGCCACACTCAACAATTTTTTAGTTATCTGGTGGCGTCCAGTTTTTGTTGGTGGAGGAGAGAACCCAGATACCATGTACCTGGGAAGAGACCACCGACCGAGATTCGAACACGAGCCGACAGAGGTGAGAGGCTTTGTGATTTTGAGCCCGATGCTCTAACCACTCGGCCACGGCATTTCATTAAACCTCAACCCATTCTACGTGAAGTAAAATAACCCTCATAGAATATTGACCCCTTCTAAATTTTATTCAGGATTTTTTTCTCTGGTAATGCCTATGGGAGACTATTCAATATTGTCACATTAATGACAGTAAACTGTAAGTGAATTTATCATTTGTATTTAAATTAAATGAAAATTTAAAAACAAATTATTTAGAAAGGCATTGTTTTTAGAAAGTAAGAATTTACTTTTTTTTTCTTTTTTTTTTTTACAAGATACTCACTCATTGTACCAAGATAATTATTTAGTCATAACGAGTTATTCCGTTATTAGAATGAAAACATGTATATAAGAATAAAATAGTTATATCGATATAATAATCTCGTTATAAAGAGATTCCGGATTCTGGCATAGGAAGGGGGGGGTCTATTGGTCATATAGTCAACATGCATTGATATTAAAACATCTTATTCTCTACAGGACATAGAGCATGCAAACAGAGTGCATAATTAAGATGAACAATATAACCTCTACCTAAATTGTGAACTTCCATGCCCCTGTGTTGGGGATTTGGTGTTATAAGGGGCTTTTACAGAAAAATTTGATACTTTATAATTTAACTTATTCATATACACAAAATAATATGTATTTTTACCTCTTTACGTATTTCTAACTTTTAAGTCCGTCGGATGGGACGTTAAAGGGTGTCCCGTGTCAAGGATTACAACCCCCATGGCACGTAAAAGATCGTTTCCTTGAAAAAGAGTAGGCTCACTGAGGACCGTCAAGGAAACTTCAACTTTCACAACCAAACATATTTCAGTTGCTTAACCGCCGTAAAAAGGCTGAAATATTGCCAACTCGACGTTAAACCCCAATAAATCAATCAATCCAATATAACAGTAACACTCACGTTACACTTTATTACCAAAGTGAAAGTACAATAAACAAGTGATGAGTTATGAATTTTTAAAAAACAATTACATGACTGTATACTTAGCAATGATATAACTTACCTCATGTGGTTATATTGACGAAGGTAGTCGTTATGTCATCCTTGCCTTTCTCGTAAGAACACTCAATGTTCAACACATTCTGAGCAGCTCGTTCCACCATGATAGTGCGCTCGTGAAAAAACGTTCTTGCAATTTTAGAAGCTCGTACGTCACCTCATTTGACGAACTTATATGATTGATTGTATGTTGTTTTCCGCCACACTCAACAATTTTTTAGTTATCTGGTGGCGTTCAGTTCTTTATTGGTGGAGGAGAGAACCCAGATACAGTGTACCCGGGAAGAGACCACCGACTATCCGAAAGTAAACTAGCAAACTTTCTCGCATATATCGGCGCGAGCGAGAATGGAACCCGCGCCGACAAGAGGTGAGAGCCTTTGTGATTTTGAGCGCGATGCTCTAACCACACGACCCTTTACAATATCAAAGGACTATATATAGATTTACACCAAATAACTATGCAATTTCCATTCGTGGATCCACATTATATTAGAAACGGTTCTCAGTACACCTTGCTTGTCGTAAGAGGCGACTAAATGGGACGGTCCTTCAGATGAGATAACAAAATCCGAGGTCTCATGTCAAAGCAGGTGTGACGTGATAAATACCCCTCCTAGCACCGAGCAGAGGCCTAAATATTACAGCCTTTCACCGGCAATGGTGACGTCTCCAATTCTCGAGTGAGACAAACAATATACAATCATCTAACCCATTTCCATTCTCATTAATGATCGTGCAGCAAGTGACATCGAAGCGAGAATCCAACGTCAAGCGGTGCTCGGAGATTTGTTTCCGCAGGTATATCATCAGAATATGTTTGTCCAGTTACAGATGTGGGCAGTTCTGTTGTGCAAACGGCCAAGGTCATTTGGATATTGGCGAGATCATACTGTTGCACGTTAATTCTAAACAGACACACTTGCCACACAGGTTGGTTATGTTTTATGAATGTATCACTATCGTATATTAGGGGCATTTGGATATAATATCAAGGTCACAACATTACTAGGTTTTTCCTGTCCATAACTTAATTTTAACAATATAGAGGGATATATGTAGTCCATACTGAACTCAAACGTTGTTTCTCGCATAGTGATGTATCCTGGTGCTGATCAGAATTAAGTCAATTGGGCAATCAAATGAAAAATAGGGATACAATTCTTGTAGGCCTAAAGGCCATATCAGCACGATGCAAAGGTGTGGTGTCATGGTTATCATATTCACCACGGCCACATCACGGTCACTTGGAAAAACGTTATATAATACTTGTACATGTGGCTGTATCTTCACACTGATAAATCATTAGAGACCCATTCTTAGCTCAAAGTTTTAGAATGGATATGACTGTAGCATGACGATTACTAAGACCAAGTTTTCAAGGTCACAGGGATTCCATTTTAGCCGCCATTCTATTTCATAGTGCAAGGATTTGTAGAAATTTATGTAGAGACATGCGCGGATCCAGAATTTTTTTCGGGGAGGGGGAAGGAACGGTAGAACTTTTGACAAATAAACTTAAAGTATCCAACCCTCTTTAAAAATACAATATACGTATAAGGTTTAATTCAACCCAAAGCCCAACATTATAAAGGGAAGGAGGTGCCCTTCAATCCATCAGTTCAAACTTGCATTTCTACTACATTTACTAATCAAATTGCCATAAAAAAGTAGGGGACCAGTCGCCAGTCAGTCAATCCAACTTTAAATGTAACAAAACATCTTTGTATGTAAAAATAGTAAAAATAACGGGAAAAGTATTGTCCTAAAAATTGTTATATCAATCATCGGGTAATTTGTAAATGAAAGGACACCAAACAAATCGTTTCAGTACATAGTTATTTCATGATAATTCATTTACCTAACGCACAAATGTAATAACTCAAGTTTTCTTACATCATGTTGGCATATTTCTTGCAAATTGGCGTGTGTGTGTGTGTGTGTGTGTTCAACCATCTCCCCCGACTGCCCTCTAGATTCGCACATTAGATGTTGTTATAAAATAAGCGGTATTTTATACACGTATAAGTGCCCCGTGGGGGTACAGATACGTGTTTATATGTATGGATCTTCCACTTAAGGAGAGCACTATTTAAATCGTCAATGGTCTAATATTCAGTTTTATCTGAAAGCGGAAGTAAATAGTAAACTGATATTTTGTAACTTGTATGGGATTTCCGTGTTCTCGTTAGAAGAACGGACTGAAAATAGATTATTGAGGTTCCTTAGCAAGTAGAAATGAAATTATGAAGTAAAAATCTCACAAAAGAAGCAGATGGTGAGTTGATCATTATGTATATTTTTTCATGTGATGTTGTGATCTATAGGTGGCGGATTAACAAATCTTCATTTCAAGTGAGTACATGTATTTGTTAAAATCTTACAATGAATGACGACATAAGCAGTTATTAATTACAAATAAGAATACATTATTAAAGATTCTATTGATGTAACCCCCCCCCCCCCAAATATATACCTTCTCCTTCCAAACTATTTAATTTGCTATAATGTTTGCTAAACTTAAGTGTAATTTGGGATATTTTTCCTTGCGGAAGCAGTGGCTTTCTTACTCAAAAATACACAAACACTGGCGTGGACAGGGGTGCATTGTAAATATCGTATATAACGATCTGGTCGCTATAATATCATTATAAGCCATTAATCCCCCGTTGTTGCCAAAACAAGAGGACATTGACATTGATGCTTGTTAATCTCGTCCATCTGCTAGCCAGTCACATTTTTGTTTACCTGATCCATCATTTTGCAGATATTTTACTTCAGGTTCATAGTTTGCATGCATATGATACGCTGATGAACTTATTGAGTTGAATATTTTGATATGAACATATTTTATATTGTCCAGATGTTATAAAAAAAAAAGTATTGGACATAAGTTCTTAAAAAAACTTGAAACGCTCTCTCCGATGAAGATTTATTGACCCTCACAAACCACCTGGAAGCAGGAAATTAGACGGTTGATTAATTTAACTTTGTCATTGCTCCATTTCCAAGAACAGTTTTACTACACTAACAGGAAACATTAGTTCTTAATTGCTTTTTTAAAAATAGCATTTATAGCACATTTAGATACCAATTGAACCAACAACTTTTCCGTCATCCAGAAAAATTATTTATCATGGTCAACCAGATTTTTTGGTTATCATAATCAACTAATATATATTTGGTATGAATTAACGAGTGTCCATAGTTTCTTGAATTAAAAATCGGTAACGGAATCATTAAGATTCCAGTTATATTTAAAGATATACATCATTTGATTATTCATACATAATTTACGAGCGAGTGCAATGATGCACACAGAAATGGATAGAAACCTTTCGTTTCATCGCAATATATTCCACACTTTGATGTCGTAGTAAATTGGTATCATACGTATGACACTATATGCTTTCTTTTTACATTTTTAAACAGGATTGAAATTCAAAGGATAATTCAAATCAAAATGACCATGAAATATGAGTCGAATTGAACTGAGTGAAAGTGATGACCCTGTAAGGGTCAAGGTCGTTGTTGTAGGTGATATGTGTGTGGGGAAAACTGCCATTGCTCTACGATTTACTAAAAACGCATTTGAAGAAAAAATAGCCCATACTGTAGGAGGTAAGTCATTTGTACAAATCTAATGATCAATCAAAATAAAACAAATCGATCATAAAGGATGTATATGAAGAGAGATCATTTAGAAGTTGAGAGTGCACTAATGGACTACCCAACATTTCCTCTTTTTCTCTTTTGGGTTATGTTAAATCTTACCCCCAAAAGCTATAAAATAATCAGTTAATTCACTCTGAATACAAGTATACCTAAGTACATGATTTATCCTTGGGTTGGTTCCAGTTACTCTTTTCAATTCCATATGTGTTCGTTCAGCATTGTCACGGAGATTTCACTTGGTCTTCAAATTCAAAACCAAGAGCATAAATTGAAATACGTACATTCTTCAAAAAGGGGATGGAGGGTGGGTCAAATTGTGCTAAAGATGGCGCGACAATGCTGCAGACGATCAGTGGTAGTGCAAGTATGATTTAGCAGTACAAAGTGTGACTAATATGTGGAACAAGGTCACAGGAGTTGTCGCATCTGCCGTCGCCAAGGATTAAAGTATTTATCCCACCGGTGCAGACAAGTGTAACCACTTGTGAACACCCCAGGGGTATACCCAAACCATACTACAGTACAGGAAGGAACAAGCCGGTCCCTCAGGTACCGCCGAAGTGGTTCCAAGTCCTCCCCAGTACTGAAGATAGGTTAGGCTGAGTTTTGAGCCAGATAGAAGAGAAATCCTCATTCATGGTAATCTGTGAATTCCTCCAAGTGGGCTCGTCTTTACAAGCACACACACCACTGTCCTTTATAGCATATAACAAGTTGCCCATAGTGAAGCTTAGACTTTCAAACGTTAACCCCCTACTGTAAATGTAAATACACAAGAAAAATATTCCCTGTTTAGTTAATAGAAGAGTTTTCCCATGCAGATTGTTAAGAAATACAGTGTATAATCCAACTTGTCAAGACGCGTTAGCGCTTCATGAAATGTATGCCTGCGCAAAGCGTTGAAGTTCATGCACTCATATTTTCAAAACTGAAATTTCTTTTTTTTAATTTACATTCTACTTTCACTTCTGTCAGAATTACCAGTCTTATAATAGACGCACTATTTATACGCGCATTATTCACCAGTGCAACACATTCATAAGGAATTGACTATCACAATTCGTAAACATATCAAAGGACAGACAACGGAAATGTAAATGTAGTATTCTGCATCTTAGAATTAAGTTCTTTTCTCATGATATTCCAAATGCTCTCGACGAATGATATAGTCACGACAGTTGCATTTACCCTAAACTGCACCTGCAAAAGTAATTTTTAAAAAAAACTTTCTGTTCAGGTTTATTGCTTTTGAAACCAAACTGTAATTTATCTATTATTCTTTGTATGGAAATCCAAGTACTTTACTAACATGTGTTGGTGTAACTTATTAAATCATTCCAAGAAATGTTCATTATATCATCAAATGAAAGCATGCATTAACGAAGTGAGATTCTTTGAATTTATTCAGCTAGCTACTACATCAGATCTATGGATATAGAAGATAAGACAATTCTGTTCCAAATTTGGGACACGGCGGGCCAAGAGAGATTTCGCAGCCTCGTTCCCATGTATTTAAGAGACGCCGATATAGCTTTGCTGGTGTACGATATTACGTCAGAGGTAAACTTAATAAATTCATCTTTTGATATTAATTGATTGATAGTTTGTTTTACGTCACCACCTTTTAGGTGAAGTACCACAAATTTTGACCTATGCTTAGCGCTCAGGGCCGTAGCAGTGAGGGTTTTTTAACGTGCCAACGCCTACCGTGACACGGGACCTCCGTTTTTAAGGTCATATCCGAAAGACCCGTGATTCTCACTTCTAAATGCCGAGCGTTTGGCGAAGGAGCAATCACTACCTATTTTTCGTCTTGGGTTTGACGCGGCCATGGCACGAGCGGGGCTCGAACTCACGACCTTCCGGTTACGAAGCGAACGCTTTAACCATTGAGCTACCGCGACCGATCATCTTTTGATATATTGTTTTAAATGATTAAAAATTTGAATAGTATTGGTATCCTTCACATTTTTAGTATGTAATGAAATGTATAAAATAAGCTTTACCATCAATTACAGGAGTCTTTTCATAGCTTGGAATTGTGGAGAACTGAACTCCTCGCCAGCGCACCGTCTCACGTGACCACAGCAGTGGTAGGCAATAAATCCGATCTATGCATCAAAAGGAAAATCGAAGCAACGGTACAGTGTCACAACACTATTTTTACAGTCATTTGTGAATGTTTTCTTTTTTTATATATCTCCACAGAAGTGAGTAACTCGCACATTATTATACAATATTGCTAACATAATGTATTCCTAAAACAGAAAATAAATTTACGTATAAATGGAAATATTCATCTTTTGTCTATATTTATGCGGAGAGAGAGAGAGAGAGAGAGAGAGAGAGAGAGAGAGAGAGAGAGAGAGAGTTTACTGATGTACAAAGCTTTCCTTCAGGCTGGTCGTGCGTACGCAATGAAACACAGAATGCTTTATACAGAGACATCAGCCAAACTGGGAACCAATGTTGAGGAACTTTTCTATGACTTAGGTTTGGATTTTTGCATTAAGTTTACAATAGCGAAATAGACTGATTAAAAACAATTGTGCATGTCAGACACTATTAATTGACGATATCCAGTTTGAAATATATGCAGTTCAATATAGCACTGTGTTTATAAGGAAATATTTGTCATCTCGCGCTAATGCAGCCAGTTATGTGTGTAAGAGTTTCTTTGTTTCTAACAGGTTTTATGAAAATAAAACCCGTATGAACTATAATACTTGTAGCTGTAGTATCTGTCATAAAAAGAGAAGAAAGATGTCTCACTACCAGTCTTCCGTGCACAACTTCAAATCGCATACGGTTATAGACTCAATTCATCTTTGATTGTAACACATGTGTTTAATTATTCTAGGATTGAGGATGGCCAATCCAGAGCTCGGTGGACAAATGGAGAACAGCATCAAAGTACCAGAGAAATACAAAAACGTCATCAGCGTTCAGGTTCCACCAGCAGACGACATTCCTCCGTCACAAAAGTCGTGTTGTTACTCATAAAGTATGCACGTACTTTCATAGGTCTTGTTATTTACTTGAAATTAAGACATGTGACTAGTCATGCAAATGGACTATATCTAAGAAGATTTAACTTTTATATCTGATAATAGATTACTTCTAAATTGCAGTATTTTGAGCTCATTGCGATTAATAACTTTCTGAATTTTGTATTGAATTTTTTCTGTAACTGACTATTTTTATTTACTTTTCCCAGATCCACTTGCTTACCTGATTGGCATGTAAACAAAATAAAATGTAAATGTCACCCATTTCCGTGAGTTCGTTTAAATTGCAAAGGGAAATGGTGGAATGACTGTCTCGACATTTTCCTCAAAGTTTTAAGCCCATATATTATGATTATCGAAAAACAAACTAATGAAAGTTTGAAATTAATTAAATGATTCAGCAAGTTACATGTAATATGTAAATATTTACTAAAAAGGCAATCGTAGAATATTTACTTCAGATTCAGATTTTTTTACTTGTATAAAAAGCAAGTTTGCTGTGAATAAAGAAATGTGCAATTGAACTTACTGTAAACTTATTAAATCCCGCTGCTCTGTGGTACACCTGTGTACAGAATGCGCATCAGAGACGTGGATTAAACATTACATTGCTCTAGATTTCAGTATTAATCACGGTAATATACAGTTTTTTGTACAGTCGCCGGATAGCTGAAAAATTGCTCAGGCGACTATAAATAAAAAACAAACAAACAAACAAACAAACAGTTTTTTAAATTGTGGATTTCTATTGAAATCGCGATGGTTTATTATGATTTTACCAAAATACTACGCTTGGAGAGAGGTTAACCACAGCATATTACATCTACGGTTCAAAAAGGTATCCCAATTATGTATTTGATATATACTTCATACAGTTATCTATGAAAAATAAATTATATCAGAACTGTCTGATATTGTTCATACAGAACTGTACGAGAGCTATATTGTATTTAAAACCTGCCCCTTAAATTTCATTTGTTGATTTACATTTTTAAGAATATAAGCACGAGACAGTCTGATATTGAAGGATATCAGTATTTGAGACAGTCTGATATTGAAGGATATCAGTACTAAGGCAGTCTCATATTGAAGTATCAGCATGTAGACAGTATGAAATTAGACCGGTCGCGGTAGCTCAGTGGTTAGGACGTTCGCTTCGTAACCGGGAGGTCGTGAGTTCGAGCCCCGCTCATGCCATGGCCGCGTCAAACCTAAGACGAAAAATAGGTAGTGATTGCTCCTTCGCTAAACGCTCGGCATTTAGAAGTGAGAATCACGGGGTCTTTCGGATATGACCTTAAAATCGGAGGTCCCGTGTCACGGTAGGCGTTGGCACGTTAAAGAATCCTCACTGCTACGGCTCTGAGCGCTAAGCATAGGTCTAAATTTGTGGTACTTCACCTAAAAGGTGGTGACGTCTCAGTATGAGTGAAAAATTCTCGACGGGACGTTAAACAAACAAACAAACGCAAAACCCCACTAAGGAAAATTTTCAGCTCGCAGACGTTGTAATGAAAGGACGAGAGTAGCTGTGGAAAGGTCGTTAATAGTCTATAAAGGACCGGACGTCAGATATTCAACATTAGTTTCAATAATACATTAAAAACTATTGATGGGTTACTTTGGTTTCAAACGATAAAAAAAGTTTAATTTACCTGTTAATGATCGGATTTTTCATCTATATCTCACATGAAATGAATATGAATTTAAAGGTTGTAAACACACTAAAGAATGTTTTTCACTTTGGCAATACATCAGTGTTCTGGAGCTAATTTGTGAATCATACGGAAACGTTGCACTTGGTGTTTTGAACCAGGAGGTTTTTATTATGTCTTTCCCGTGTGAAGCAGCAATTACATGGACGCTTTCGAAATCGTGGATGCTCTTATTTGCCTTACACTGTATGTTAAGATACATTGTTCATTAAATTTGTAATACGATTGAATATGTATTAATCTTTTTATATATAGAATATTTGGATGTTGTCATATTATAACTATTCATAGCCAGCTGAATTCTTTCCAATATTATAAAAATACCAACTGTAATTCGTGCATTTACATAATTATGGGAAATGATTAGCATGAATTTGTCAGCTTTCAAGTTTAAACTTCCTAAACATTTACCACGCAAGCTTAATGTTGACTGTGGACAGGATATTTGAATAAAAGGATTCAGTTCAAGGTACTTTAAATTTTGCTGGGTATTGCTTACGTAAAGTTACCCCTCTGTACCTTTAAACTCCAGTGAAAACAAAAAAGCATGAATTCATACGTTCTGTATCACCGGGTTTTTAAAAATCTGCGCTTGCCCAGTTGTTTGCGGAAGTATGTGTTTTCTCTATAGATTCCCCTCCGATTTCCTAACGCTCCAGATATAGCAATGAATGGATTTCATGTGTTTTTGCCTGGGAATATTTTTTAAGAAAAATGTAACTTGATACGATATCGTCTTTGCTTCAGGTAAGTGTCAACATGACCTGTTATCAAGTTCAAAAAGAACATTTAAATATCCAGAGTATCATGGGGGTTAATAGTGCATTTGCAGATCGATTGATACCCAATAAATATAAGTATATGTATATTCAAGAGAACATGAATGATGTCTGATGTACAATATACGCCTACGTTAACAAGATGCCTAAAATCCAAAATGGCGAAGTCAAGCTTTACTTTCGTTTTAGGTTTCTGAATAAATGAACACGGATATCGTTTTCAAGGAAATTAGATTTTGATGTTTCTTCACTACGCTTTAAAAAAATGATATAAGACACATACTGAGATAAAGAGTTGGAGACATTACACCCATAAGTAAGTACTTTTGCACAAACTTTTTTGCAAGGAATTTGCACAACATGATTGACACACGTCAACATCAAGTGCCCATAAGTATTGTGATTGTCTTTGCATACTTACACCACGTGAAATAATATATAGTACATGCATATGTGGATGACGGAGAAACAAGTCTGGGTTACTTCAGTACTACGGAAGTTACTCTATCTTCCAAATTCTTGGGATAGGTAGGTGGTGTCATCCCAATCTTTAATCATGCTGCCGATTCCTGCACAGATTTCATCCAATTGAATAGATATTATATCAAAAATACAGGGGACCATTTGCATCAGATGTTATATTTTCCTCTGCTTTAGATAGTTACAAAAAGTTTTATTTGACATATGTATGAACTTAAATTGACAAAAGAATCAGTTAACTATTGGTCGAATTTAGCCCAACTCAAAAACAACATAAATGACAAAATTGATTAAAGTTTTCATTTAGACAATAGTTTTCCCCAGTCTTTGTATAATGTTCATTAAAATCCTTCTTTTAATTTTCCGGTTGTAAAAAAATGTATGCATTAATTCTAATCATGACATCATAATATGTTTGTTACTCGAACTGAAAAATTTCCAACCGTATCATATTTCACAGAGGAAAAATTGATTTATCTCGAACTCCATAAGATTTGTTCAACATATCATAATTCATAAAACTCTCCTCCTCAACAACACGTCCGACCACCCGAGACAGTCTATTTCTCAGGCGGACATGAATGAAATTCCATACGATACCACAGCGGTCAGGCTAATTTTAACAGACACTCCTATTTTTAAGGAGGAATACTACACAAGAGAAATTTGATATGGATGAAAAGTGGAGGATCTACACAGCAATATTTTCAAATTGAAAACTTTCAAATTCACTTTACTTAGTAAATAATCCCCCCCCCCCCCCCCCCACTAATACTGCATATGTACCAAACTGCTATGCAGATCGAGCTGTTCAGTGTAAGTTGATATACATACAAATTTATTTTCCAAAGATTGAATCACACGTGCCCCCCCCCCCCCCCCTCCCCCTAGATTTCAATAGCTAGATTACACTTCTGTTCATTTTCCACAGTGTGAAATGATAATAAGTTGATATAATATACATATGTTGGTTGCACACTGCAATTTCTGCATATCTAATTGTGTTTTGTGTTTATCAATCAAAATAGTGATTGAAATCAATAATGAAGAATTGATGATATGATAAAGACGTCTTGATCATGATCGAAAGACGTCGAGGAATAATATTTACAGACTATGTTATATGCCTGGGAAAAAAAATCACACACTGGACACATAGATATATTCAGTGACTAAAATTATTGTACAGTCACATTATTTTTAGAAATATTCCTTAACTGGCACTTACAGTAAATTTTCTATTTTTATTCCTTATATTGACACAATGAATTGAGGACTGCAATGTGTTCTGCGCCCCCTGTATTCATTGGACATAACTCGTGCTATTGTGAAAAATGTAACTCGTCTAAAGTGATACTCTGTAAGTATTTGGAGTTCACCCCCGAAAAGTGTCTGGCGAATATTGATGTAACAAAAAATAACAATAATAATAATAATAATAATAAAAAAAAAACCCAAAAAACCCCAAAACAAACAAACAACAAAACACAACAACAACAACAACAAAACCAAAAAAAACCCACACAACCCCCCTACCCCGCCCCAACAAAACAAAACCAAAAAAAACAACCCCAACAAAACAAAACAAACAAACAAAAAAAAAAACACAAACAAAAACAAACAAACAAACAAAAAACCAGTATAATACGATTGTAACAGGGTCAACAAACTTGAGACATGACTCGTTTACAACGCATTAACAATACAAAACTGAATTGACAGAATCTAGAAACAAACCACAAGGTGAAAGTTCTGCTGAAAAAAAATTCATTTATTGAACAAAGCAACCATTTTAAAACTAAAGAAGTATTATAGGAAAGCACACGACGTAACCAAAAAGTCTAGACCTATTACAGATTACAGGTGGTTATGTGAACTAGATGAACAAAACTAATTTGTTTATCTAATGTCCCTTGGACAAAATTTCATTCACAAGTACCACAAATTTGAAACTATGTTTGGCGATCAGGGCCGTAGCAGGAAGTTTCTTCAAAGCGCCAATGCCTGGTGCGACAAGGGACCTCCGTTTTTTAAGGTCATATACATGTATCCGAAAGGTCCGCGGTTCTCACTTCTAAATGCAACCGGTCGCGGTAGCTCAGTGGTTAGAGCGTTCGCGTCGTAACCGGGAGGTCGTGAGTTCGAGCCCCGCTCGTGCCATGGCCGCGTCAAACCTAAGACGAAAAATAGGTAGTGATTGTTCCTTCGCCAAACGCTTGGCATTAAGAAGTGAGAATCGCGGGTCTTTCGGATATGACCTAAAATCGGAGGTCCCGTGTCACGGTAGGCGTTGGCACTTTAAAGAACCCTCATTGCTACGGCCCTGAGCACTAAGTATAGGTCTAAATTTGTGGTACTTCACCTAAAAGGTGATGACGTCTCAATATGAGTGAAAAATTCTCGACGGGACGTAAAACAAACAAACAAAACACTTCTAAATGCCGAGCGTTTGGTGAAGGAGCAATCAGTACTTACGTTTACGTCTTAAGATTGACGTGGCCATGCCACGAGTGTGGCTCGAACCTACGACCTGCCGATTACGAAACAAACGCGCAACACAAAATGGTATTGACTTAGACAGCACGTGTAAGAACAACAAAAGTTTGAAAAGATGAGTGGCTGCTATAGCTGAAGTAGAAAGAAACAAGACAGAAGAAATACCTCAAGTTCTGCACCATTACGTCTGAGGACTGTCAACGGATGTTTTTGTATCTAAAAATGAAACATCTCAAAGGAGTAGTCGATTTTTTTGGCAGGACTCCAAGTTAGTCCTTCATCATGGTCAAGTGCATGTCTCACAGAATTGAACTCGCATATAAAGCTGCCTTGAAGGTGAGAATATCCGTGATTATAAAGCATGCTTTTATGGTAATTTTTCCAACTACCACGAAAAATTGTATGATGATTCCAAGAAAATGAAATTTTATTACTATTAATAAAAGTTAAAGGTTGCATATTTATATTGATAGGTAGCACCGGGATTTACTAGGGTACACAATCTGATGGAGTTTTACCTTCAGAGTGCCAACCGAATTAAGACTTTGAAGAACACATTGATGGCGTTGAACATTCCTATATGTCTTCCTACGATAATTGGTAGTAACACTGTGTATTTGGGTCATATGCAGACATCTCTTAGAGGATGTGGAAAGGCTATAAAACTTTCATCGCTTACATAACCAAGTTTGAAATCATAGTTATAAATTCTTTCAAGATAAAATTTATTTATTTTATTGTCAAAGAGAGACCCAGAGTGTGAATTTAATATTTTGTTTTGTGATAATACTGTCAGAAGGGTTTAGCCGAACGGGTCCAATATAAATTTCACTGTTTGTAAGTTGTATCTACAAGTTTTACAATGCATGCATTCTTGTTTTACATGTAGGTTGCCTATAAATGAAGTGGACAGTCCGCAACACAACCACAGTCAAAGCAAATGTTGTCGTTTTACCCGTTTCCTTACTGATGTTGTTATTGTTCTAACCAATTGTTCATGTGTCTGCAAAGGAGAAGACATGTTTTACGAGATTCACAAGGAGTTGCAATGTATTTTTGCAAACATAAAAAAGCTTGAAACCACGTATCAATTATTGAACTGTCCCATATGAATATGTATGTACATGTAAAAATATCTGTGTATGCAATTTCAATTGTTTTTCAAGAGCAATCACAGGAGATTTGTCTCACTGCTTCTATTTTTCTATGCTTTACGTATGATATCATATGTATATATTACGTGAGTGTCTAGAATAGAAAGTAATGACATTAGTGAATCGATACCCATTAATTTTAATTGAATTAGCAGTGGTAGAGCGTTCGCTTCGTAACCGGGAGGTCTTAAGTTCGAGCCCCGCTCGTGTCATAACCGTGTCAAACCTTAGACGTTAACATATGTAGTGATTTCTCCTTCGCCAAACGCACGGCAGTTAGAAGTGAGAATCATGGGTCTTTCGGATATGACTTTTAAAAAAAACGAAGGCCCCATGTTGCAGCAGGCGTTGGCACGTTAAAGAATCCTCAATGCTATGATCACGTGGGGATTCGGGTTAGAATAGGTCCCCAGTGCCTCCATAACCAAGTGGTTAGAGCATCGTGCTCAAAATCACAAGGCCTCTCGCCTCTAGTTGGCGCGGGTTCGATTCTCGCTCGCGTCGATATATGTGAGAAAGTCAGCCAATTAACTTTCGGAAGGTCGGTGGTCTCTTCCAGGGTACATTGTATCTGGATTCTCTTCCACCAATAAAAACTAGACGCCACCAGATAACTGAAAAAAATGTTAATGTGGCGGAAAACAACAAACGATCAATCAACCCCTTGCTTGTCGTAAGAGGCGACTAAATGGGGCGGTCTTTCGAATGACACCGCAAAAACCGACGTCCCGTGTCACAGCAGGTGTGGCACGATAAAGATCCTCTCTGCTCAAAGGCCCTAAGCGCCGAGCATAGGCCTAAATTTTGCAGCCCTTCACCGGCAATGGTGATGTCTCCATATGAGTGAAACATTCTCAAGCGGGAAATAAATCAATATACAATCAATCACTGCGATGACTCTTGAGTGCTAAGCATAGGTCTAAATTTGTAGTACTTCACCTACAGTTGGTGACGTCTCGATGCGATTGAAAAATTCTCAATGGACGTAAAACAAACAATCTATCAATTCGATAAATGCTTGAGGTTTTCTGGACTTTTATCCGCAATGGTTGAAGATATTCAACTGAAATTTTATATATGGCTTTTTCTTGGATAGTTACAGATCAAGTTGGAGTTTCGTTACGCTTGACCAACTTTGACTGAACTATCTTATTGAATTTTGTTAAGCTTGATATATCTTGGACTGAATTATGCCCCTTGATAAATTGCAAGAATGATTCATTCAGATGATTCGGGACTTTTATCCGCATTGGTTGAAGACATTCAACTGAAATATTATATATGGTTGTTTCTTGGATAGTTACAGATCAAGTTGGAGTTTCGTTGAGCTTGACCTACTTTGACTGAATTATCTTACCTGCAATACACTCGGAATGCTCGTTAATTTTAGTAACGAATATTGCTGATCATTTCACAAATATGTAATCAGTACATACAGTTCATCATAAATAGCTTCATATAGTCCAAGAAGATGACTGTAACTTTGCAGAGGGAAATCATTGAAGTTAGGAGTATGAGGTCATTGAGGAAGAATTTGAGGAAACTGTAAAGGAAGAAAACGAAGAAGAGAAACAAAAACACCATGACTCAGATGATTACGACTACAATTCAGACCTCTCAGATTTAGATGGTGACATGTATAATCCTGAAGTCAGTGAAGAATGTGACTGAAATATGATATGTGTAATTCTCATGAATGTAATGAAATGATGGTACTGTCTATGATATTTTGATCATCAATAAAAAGTGTTACAAGGTATTAAATCATTATCGATTGTTTGAAATTGAATGACTGGATTTGCAGAGGTACGACAACAAATGTCATAAGTCTACTTTACTAGTAAATTCAGTAATGTAAAATAATAAACATCACAAAACTGAAAATCGGGTCAAGTTTTGTCCAAAGGTACTTTAACCCTATGTGAACTGAAAATACACAGCTTTGTGCGCAGGAAAAAAAATACGCTGTAATTCGAAAGATTTAATAAGGGGCGAATGTGTAGTTCTCAGGTATATCCTAATTCTTCCTCCAGGGAGTTACAGTTCTGCAGGTAGTTTCGTTCATACATCATCTACATTGTACCGATCAAACACACATTTAGGAATGAGCTTAAACTATTTGCAAAACAAAAAAAAAAAATAATAATAAAAATCCGCATTCTTATGTCATTTTCTTATTAATCCAAATCGAAGAAGAAGTAAAATTTTCAAACTTTTGTCATGTTAACTTATTTGTAGGAATTAGTTTTGAAATAGGAAGAAACTATGTAGTTCTTGCTGAAATTTGCGCTGAATATAGGTAAATTCAAACATTAAGATAAATCGGATTCAAAAGAAGTAATTTTTAATATGCATATGAGATATCAGAAAAGATTAGATTAGAAATATAAATTTAAGAGTTTACAATATTTTTCCTGAAAAATTATTGCATAGTCGTACAAAGTGATGTGTATTACGTGAGTGCATTGACGGAGATTTCTTACTCGTAAATAACATGTTCCAATACAGATAAATGCTTTCCCTTCGTATGACGTTAGTGGACCTTTTACCAAATATACCCTGTGCACCTTAAAACATCTTTTAATAATTAACAAATAATCATATTCTGTTGGAATTAGTATGAAGTTAAACTGTATATGGGCAAGATGATGGAGAAGCACATTATATCACACTCGGGTAATGTGCATGCTCTGTGATTATTGCATTCCTCGGGTAGCTAAAGCATCGTACTGACCTAAAATTATCAATCGCTGTATAATGTTGAAGCTTGTATCACAAATATTTGTAAGTTATGCACAATAATACAATTTCCTCTTCAGACACGGTGCTTTACAACTTTTTTCATGAAAATCCTAAAATTGTTGTTCGACCAGCGCATGTTTTCCATAAAATGACCATACGGGGATCCTACAATACCTTTTTCGACATGGTTACAGACTTCTGATGTTTGAAAAATAACTTTAAACAAAATCGTAGAGGAAACAAAGCCCGAGATTCCGTACGAAAATCTTGCAACCGCCGTCTGCCATCATACGGAAAGGTTAACGGCTACATAGGAGCGTCGTGGGGCTAACGTAAATGACCATAAACGGTACATAATGCGCTTGTGAGAAGGTTATATAGGGTGTTTTTTATTATAAGTGTTTGTTTGTGACATTGGTTAGCAAACATGACAAAAATGCCAAGGGTAATAGAATTTTACCTAAAGTAGTATCAGCCATCAAACTGTGACATATGAATAAAGGAAGTTGAACAATATATTATGTCTTTTAAATTTTCATATTTATTCAGGGTAGCGTATTCAATGTATGGGTTAACCTATAAATCTATGGATCATAGGTTTGAATTTCACAGAATTTGAATTATTAATGTAACAGTAAAATGTACTTTTGCAAGAGTTATGAAAAATATATTACATCAGCTCAATATCATATGAATGTAATACTTTTTTTATTATGAATTTTTTGGTTTCGTATTCTCCTCAAATCTCCCACAACAAAACATCTATATGTTGAGAGGTAAATTCTTTGCAATACGCATATCTTCAAGTTATTTACAAAGACCCTACCTTTAAAACCGTGAGAGGAGTTAAAAGGTCAAACCATGCACTCACTTTATATTTCTTCAAAACTGACGAAGTTGAACAACTATATGCCCTCGATTCTCCAATTATGGAGGCATGAAAATGCACATTTTAAAGTAACACAAGGCCTTAACGGTCACCTGAGTATCATAGCCCATACATAGACCTATCGGGAATTCTCATATTTGCATTTAAGCCTCATTCTGGAGTCTTTTGTTCACAGCTTTATGATCTTTCTAAGTGTGGATACAAGTACTATTCAATTAAATACAAGGGAAGATGAAGCTTGAAGCATTTAAATCAGCCAATATTTCCTTGGTAAAGGGCTTCATTAGACATAGTAACCATGCATTTGGTTTTTCTCCCACATATGCAGGAGTGGAGAAGATTTTTAAAACTGGCAGTTTTTGCCCCAACCATGAGGTCCTTAGGGAGCTTTGATGATCAATTTCACAATATACATTCCTCTTATCGTAAGAGATCTTGCCCCCATCATTAGGTACCAAGGGAGCAGGAGCCGTGACATTTAAAAGGACCAGGACCATGTTTGGCTGATTTGGCCCTGTGGTTTAACAAAAACAAAATAAAAATGAATCATCAAAATTTGATATTTTTTAATAAGTCTACACTTGGTATTGATACAACGTGTATTTGAATTCCCGCCAAAACGTCTGCTGTCTGAGATACGTAAATGTCAAAACTGGTCCCTGCCCGATTCTTAAAAAAAACAGCACCTTTTTACAACTTTGAACTACTTTTTCGTCCATATCGCAACATTTGATCTAAAATGTACTAATTAATACATAATGTATATATCAAACCAAATGTTTTTGGTACAAGTTTTTCCAGATCAAGAGTTGCGACGTTTGTGTAATTTAATAAAAAAGAACATACAAGAGCAATCCGGAAAATGTAAACAATGTCAAAAATAACATTGTTTAGATTTATTACACTTAAAACTCACTCAGAAATGCATTTGACGAAATTATATTCCTAATTTCGGAATACATTTTCAACAGAAAAAAAAAAATATTGTGCTAATTTTCTATAAATACAGTTTGCTGAACGCCGTACGTCTATTAATAGAATATGTAAACACTGTATGAGAAATGTCACCAAGACCTATATCGTCCAACGGTATGCTGTTACATACATAGAGGAGAGAGAAAAATATCAAACGAAAGGTAAGTCTTTTATGTGTATGCATTTTGCTTTTAATAACAAAAAATCTCTAGCCTACTTATATCCCAGAAACGTCATAACCGTGACAATATTCGGCCGATATCGTCTGCGCTTCTGACAGCTCTGTCATTGGTGGTGCGGAGATCTTATATATTTTTTGTGTTTATTTATATATTTTAAAAACAACGAAGATCAAGTATTTAGTAACTTCTGGAAACCAATAAAATTACACATACACACGTATATTTTGTCATGTTGTCCGGTTGGCCAACATCTGGTGCTTAGATTATATCACCAATGTGTACATCAAGACATCGAGTACGAACTTTGCATCACAAAACAAAAAAAATAAAAATACGAAAGTACAAATTTCCATTACTAAAGAAGCCTATTTATTATGAAAAGCATATGTAATGTGCTAAATTAAGGAAGATGCGGTTGTTCTATCCTTCTTAGTTCATTTAACTAGATATAATATATACATCTAAACTAGCGCAGTGGTTAGCGAGGCCGTTTTCCATCCTGGCGGCCTGGGTTCAAATCCCGAAAATTCAAATTGAGGAGTATTTTTTTTTTCCCCCAGCTAAACGGGAATTTATTTTTGTTTCGTCTTTACAAATAATTTTGATACAAAACACATTTTATTTTTTCAATCTTTTTTCAATTTTGCTTAATGATAGCACAAAAAATTCCACTCCTCATATATTGAAAAACAGCAACATAAAATATGATAATAAATAAATAAATAGCTGTAAGATAAAAAAAAAAATCAATTAATAATAATAATGAAAAAAAAAGACATGATAAATATTTTGATAAATATTTATTTCAGCTACAAGAGAATGGAAACCAGTAAAGGCCAGAAATCTTTTCCCTGCATATTATGTAAAAAGAGAACAAAGTCAAAGGACAGGAAAAAGTGTGAATCCACAGCCATTCATCGTTTCTTACGAAAAAACTTTCTCATTGAAGCCACTGCAATTGACATCCTATGCAACAAATCCAGACATCTGTATTATGGCCATCAACCAAAGAAACCAAAAGAATCTTAGGTTACTGCAGCCACTGCAAGTCATCAACCTCCAGGTTTATGCAGTCCACCTTCTATTTCATTGCCTCAGCAGCGAACTTCCTCATCATATGCCTACTGTTTCATCTGTAAGCGACCAGGGCCAAAACTTGTTGTAGTGTCATCCTCTGCTAGATTTCAAGCTTTTCTCCACAAAGCAGTCCTCATTCCTCCTGGAAGTAGATGCTATCCATTTCTCAGTTTGTTACAGATGCCACCATTATTGATGAATCAGATGACAGTGATATTGAGGAATAAGACTTTCTTTAATGTTTCACAGACCTAGTAAACTTCTGCCTTGTCATCCTGATAACAATAAATAATGTCATTATTATATTGTGCAGTGAAGTACATGTTGCATTTCAACCATGTGCCTGGCAAAAATTAATTTGTCATTATTTACATGTATATCTTCTATCATTTATTTCCTCATTGATATATAAAATAGCTGTTCTACGTGAAAGAATCTACACATTTTTATTTCATCAAATCAAGACAGAAACTAGCTATAAAATGTAGAATTTACAGTAAACACAATTTTATTATTTGAATGTACATGTGCATGCTTAATTTTCTGGTTTAAACTAAGAGGCTTAAATACATGCCAGATTCTAAAAATGCACACTGTACTGAATATATAAATATTATTATTTATGTAAAATTAACTACCGGTAAATTCAAAATCCCCATTATGTATAATTAACAACCTGATTATTATTTAAGAACATGTACAGTACAGTTTTTATTGTAGTAATGTGTACAGTCGTAATATTTACTTGTAAATAATGATCAGCATCAGTACATTTACCTATTTTTAAAATTGTGTTTTGTCAGAAGCTAGAATTGAAATATCATTCTTGAGATCAGCTATCTAGATTTTTTAGTTTTCCAATATGAAAATTTTGGATAATTGTAACTTTAATTACACAAGTGGTTTGTGTCATATTATATATCCCTGCCGTGTGGTCTTTTTTAACACACTTACTACAATTTTTAAAACAACCCTACGGATGATTTGCCAAAATACATTGTTTCTAATCTTTGTTAAATCATTAACCAACTACATGTAACAATACCATTTGGAAGTACTGCTTACACAATCATATGCATGTATATTTTAATTTAGATGAAAAAAAATGTATGCTTCAAGGAAAAGAAAACTATTGAATATCTCAAGAAAAAATAAAACAAAATTGGGTGGAAACAATACAATTGTTTCCAGCTTCTTTCTACTTCCAGACAAAACGTGTTCACAAAGGTATTAAATATATATATATATATATATATATATATATATATATATATATATATATATCACTTGATCTACTGTTTACTTAACAGAAATATCCAGGTAGACCAGTGTACATCTAGTGTAAAGTAAAATTGGAAACATTTGTATCATTTTCTAACGCCAGTTTTACACGTCTCCAGCATATATTTTTCTTGTTTTCACTTTGTCCATGACGTCACAAGCCAGATTGAATTATTATTTTCCATCAATTACCCATTCATGAATTATGAGATGAAACATTTATTCATCAAATCATTCAGCATAAAAAGGTATTGTGAGACATTATGAACCTAAAAGATTGCGCATGTTGTAACGGGATTCCATAGTCTTAACAACATGCTGATTTATTTAGATTCGTTTCCATCAATATAAACTTTCTTTTGCACGTCAATAAACATTTCATTAGCACATACATCTTCTAAACACTTACCTTATGTATCAGAAATCGTATTTGTTATCCTCGTCATAGATGAATTTCCTCTGCGATGTTTCGCACTCGGCATGGTTGACCGCCGTAAACTACGGTGAATCGTAATGGTGATATCTAACTATGAATATCTAATGCATTGATTCTAAATTCTTTTGTTTTTATTTCAATTTCTACAAGATGGAATATGTTTGTGATATGACTGTATTATTCACAACAATAGATCAATAAACATACATGGTGCAAGTTTAAAAGACCAACCCGTAATTGAATTGCTGATAACTCTCACCACCCCCCCCCCCCCCCCCCCCCCCCCACTTCCTCCGATATACAATGTAGCAGAATAGAAAATCCCTGAAACAGACATGTAAATATTTGTAATGGAAATACTATTTAAATAAATGTGCCCATACATTTTTTATAATTACTAGCATTTTACTTTTTGAATGATTGGGATTCAGCTTTTGACGTAACGTCAAAACTTGTGAAAAAACGTCAAATTGCATACAACAACATCATATGTTTAGACCTTAATATCACCAATTCTATACACTCCAAAAGAAAACAAATAGCATTTTATGAAAGAGTAGATGTAAGAGTTTATTTTTAATACAATTTTGTTTGCTTTTGACATGAGGCCAAATTTGGTCAAACATGGTCCTGGTCCTTTGTGTCCCCCTTGTCCCAAAGATGCTTCATACAAAATTTCGGAGGAATTAGAATGGTAATTATCAAGAATGTTCAACTGTTAACACATTTAGTCTCTGAGCATTATGGCCCCACCCTTACACCAAATCCCCTACCCCTGGGATCACGAAATTTACAATTTTGATAAAGGGCTAACAATGTAAGTACTCATTCTAAATATCCATTTCAATTTGGTATCAATAGCATTAAAGAAGACGCTTTAAAAAAAAAATGTTTTACACTTATAAACTATGTGCCAAGTTTGACCCTTCTCTGGGGGTCAGAACCTTTTGGTAAAGGCCTTCCTGCTCTACATTATTATGCATTTAGTTTTTCGTACAAATGTGGTATCCAAATATCCATTTAGTTTCAATTTGGTATCAATAGCATTAAAGAAAATGTTTTTTAAATATTTTACTAATAAATACCATATACCAAGTTTGGCCACACCCTGGAGTCAGAACCTCAACCCCTGGGGATCATGGAATTTATAATTTGCTCTACAGTACTATGCATTTGGTTTTTCTTACAAATGTGCAGTTTTATCGGCGAAGATTTTTGAAAATTGGTCACTTTTTGGCAGTTTTAGCACCGCCCCTAGTGCACCAGAGGGACAGGAGTCCTGAAATTTACATTTTATGTCCGCCTTGTTCCAAAGACGCTTCCATACCAAATTTGGGAAGAATTTGAATGATAGTTATAAAAACAGAAGTTAAAAATATTCAATTGTTAACGCACGGTGAACGACGAAGGACGAAGACCAATTGCAATAAGTCACCTGAGTTTACTCAAGTTACCAAATAAAAGCTCAAAGTATAGAGGAAAATCAGTGAAATACAGTTTGGGAAATTAAATGGGTGAGTCAGACCTGGAATGCAGGAGTATTAGGGACGTTCTGGGGATATATAACCAGAAGCATCCGCAGATTTTGTGAGATCGAAATTCAATAACAATATAAAATGATAATGTCTTCTTAACGCACCACGAAAAGACATTCTAACTACGTGAAACTGGACTAAATTTTGAAGATTTTGATTTTTTGAACGTGCGTAATATTTTTTCAAAGCGAGTTTAACAAATTAGTCTTAATGTCACTATATACATTACACACATTTTCTAAATGTTGTCTTTTAAAAACGCAGAGAGAGAGAGAGAGAGAGTTTTAGAGAGAGAGAGAGAGTTTTAGAGAGAGAGAGAGAGAGAGAGTTTTAAAGTCACTGTTTAATCAATGTTCAGAATCTATTTGCCTCCATTTTACAATCCAAACTTTAGGTTGTTTTCTTTTGATGATAAATTTGAATTGTATTTCATGGTCATAATCATTGTAGTTTGAAGGATTAAAACCACGTGTTTATTAATACATATAGCTAGGAAATGAAACTACGCTCTGTGAAAAAATAATTTGTATTTATAGCAAACATATCAATCAAACAGATGGTCATAACTATACAACCATTTGTGCAGAATATTTTATATTCAATTTGAATTTATCTTCAGCAATATCGTCTTCCTTGGAATGAGGCAATGAGCCACTTTAAACAGCCCCATGACAACATCTACGTAAAAGTTGTTATCATAGGAGACAGCAGTGTTGGGAAGACTTCTATAGCTGAGAGATTCGTCGATGATACATTTCATGAAAATATTTCTAGCTCAGTTGGGTGTAAGTATTCGTGATTGTGTAACACATTTAAATCAATTACGCAGTTACTTGAAATTTCATTTCTTCATAACAATGTGGTGTGTCTTAGTAGCCTTTGTAAAATAGCTAGCAATCTGCACTGTGTATGTACGGTTTGCTTCCTTTCTCGTATCTTCATAGTCGCAAACCTTTTAAAACAAAATGTTGGCTTTCAACATTTGACAGGATTACATTTCACGCCATCCTTCAGAAACGCCTGCCTTCCCAACCCCGTTACATGTATCGGAGGTTTGGCATATATTTTAAGCTACAAGAATACAAGATTAGCTCGTTCATTTCGAAGAATTTGATACCCTTAATGTGACAGAGGGAACAAGGTACAACGTAGATTATTGAATATATCCACTTTTCTGCACAAAACTATCTTCGATTATAGCGACAGTACCTCTGAATTACATTTACATGATCTACGTTGTTGAAATAGTAAATGATAAACAAAATACACGTGAATGTAAACATTTAATCTGCTCACATTAATAACACTGACTACTCTATGATCTAAACCACGTTCATCCGATCGTCAGGATTTATAACAATTATTTTTAGTATCTTGTGTACCCATGGACTTTGGTTTACATTTATCTACTTATTTTATGTAATACTTTGTATAGATATTTATCAATTTTAACATTGATTTTCAGCTAGCTACTTCGTGAAACATCTTGAAATAGAGGACAGGAAGGTTTTCTTTCAGATATGGGACACTGCAGGTCAGGAGAATTTCAGGTCCCTCGTCCCCATGTATCTGCGGAACGCAAAAATCGCACTCCTTGTATATGATATTACATCAATGGTAAGCTCATAATTCTAAAATGTAATTATAAGTTATATAGAAGTTGAAGTTTATACACTCTTGGCAATTATTTTTTGTATGTTGAAGTTTAAAGATTACCGTTTACATATCAGATGTAAGAAAATCAAAAATAATGACGCATTCGCTGACACTACGGTATTCTCAAGGACCCATGGAATGTAATATTAAAAATGAACTGGGCAACTTGGGCCTTTCTTATATTTTCCTTGATGATATCGATAGAAATGCTACATATTGAAGACAGAAGAATGAGAGAAAACTATGTACAATCACTTTTGTGTATGATGTCTATATTACAAAAGGGTAAACATTTTGTGTAAACATTTTGTAAACCATTTTACACTAAAATACTACCTTCATAAAACAATGGATATTATAGACAACACACACACACACACACACACACACACATATATATATATATATATATATTATGTATTTCTAGATTTCGGTTGGCATCTCGTTATCTCAAAATTATACGGGGAACTGAAGGGCTATAGACAACACACACACACACACACACACTGATTTTAATGTGGATGACGAATTTCATTATTACTCACGCCATGAAAGTAATATATTAAACAATTACTATCCTGAAAGGGCCAGGCGTATTTAAACTTTTTAGTGTATGTATAGTACATTTAAACTACTAATATTAGTGTACTGAATACAATTCAGGATTATACTAGTTAATAAACTTACCATTCAATCCGTATACAGTAGTTATTCATGTGAATGATCCCCCTGTTTTTAACAACACACACACACAGACACACCACACAGACACACCACACACACACACCACACACACACACACACACACACACACTGCATTATCTGTTATAAGCTGGTCAACTGTACGGCGTATTGTACAGACAATAACTGAAGTTAATATGAGCGTTTCTTTTACTCTGAGGTTTTAAAAACCATCATTACATTCCCAAATACAAAATCAGTTAAGTCTTATAATTACATGAAAATAATAAAATAGAAACAGTTTGGTACTATAATATGGTACAGTCCTATCTTCGCTGCTTGTAAGCATATATCGTGATTAGTAATACACTTTCGTGCTAAGGCAGTACATGTGTACATTCTTATATTCCTAAATTGTACCGAAAATAAGCTATTGAAATCAGTTTTGTACTAAGGATATGCACTTTTGAATCTGCAGATATCGTTCTTGAATTTAGAAGTCTGGCGAACTGACCTTCTGTCGGCAGAGCCTGGAGTGACCGTAGCAGTTATAGGAAACAAGTCCGATCTCAAGGACGACAGAAAAGTTGAAGTCAGGGTAATATGTCAGTCTTACTGGTAACTACCGTCATTGTGATATTTCTACTGAAGCATGTAGAATATGCACATTCTTATTAAGAAATCACACATGTTGCAGAAGACACAACGATGTTCTCAAAACATTCTAGGTCATTATTTAATCGAGTATCAGATGACAAACCCAGATTACTTTTTGGAGAAAAAAAAATATTTCTAATCATTTGCAAATCTCGATTAATTTTCCAGTAGTGACCTTAAAACGGTTGAAAGTGTCTTGACTTTCTTTGTAGAAAGGACAGGACTTTGCCAGTCAACGTGGAATGCTATTCACAGAAACTTCTGCGAAAAGAGGCACGAACGTGGAAGAAATATTTTTTGAGCTAGGTATCTTAAAACAGTATTTCGTATATTTAAGACTTAACATATTTACTATAACATGTACATCGACAGAGTCAAATAGGTAATATTTTATCCCGTTAAACTTTATTCACTTAAGTTAAGTTTAGTTTTGTTTTGAAAAAGAGGGGAAAATGCCTTGTACGGTTAGTGGCCGCTGTATGTTTATTACGTACTATTTACATTCCCAATATATTGATTTGACATCTTTACAAATAGTAATGACAGACGTTTCCTCTTGAACGCGCGGAAGTTGTAAACAATGCGCGTATGAATATAGATCTACTTGATAAAAAGTACGTTTATCTCTCTCGATATAAGTGAAAATTCCACGTGGAGACGCAAAGCAAACAAATGTAATATACAGAGCTGATAAATATGCTAGATATGAAATGTATAAAGCTTAAAAGCTTAACACCATTAAAGTAAGTTATATACTTCAATTTCAGGATCACAAATTTTATTGAATGATACACAAGAGGTGAACATTGAAACTGTTCGTGTAGGACCTAGTAAAGGAAAAGAGAGAAGAACCAGGAATTGCTGTTCTTAACATAAACGCATAATTTGTCGGTGTATTGTTAACCAACAAAACACATGTACCCACTGGAAGAATTGATGTCTTTAGAATAGTAATTACTTTAAAGTAATTTGTTCATGTATTCTTCCGTGAATTTGCATGCAATGTTTGCTTTGAGGTATTGTTTCAACACCTTTAGGAAGCAAACACCATGCATTTTATATAAATCTCGTGTAATGTCAAGTTTTATACAAAGACATGTACATTCTGTGTATCACAATGAACACTCATATGCATCTGCTTGACTATTTATTCATACATAACCTTACTAAGTATAGAGATTAAATGTTGATCTACTCAATAAAATGTTAGTATCATTATCTTGTAGCATTGTTATAAGCTTTTCGCTTAACGTTTTTAAAATAGTCCAACCTTTTAAAAAAAATGGACAGTCGCCGGATAGCTGAAAAATTGCTCAGGCGACTATAAATAAAACAAACAAACAAACAAATGAAAAAAATGGACTTCTGCTCAAAAGCTGTAAATATTTGACATATGCTCTCCATGACAAGTCTCCCTACACGTGATTTATGATTTTGTCCGCATTGTAGAGTTTCTAAACATATCTTTGTTATTTCGGTTTCCAAGTCCCATTTGTTTTTACTGATAATGTGCATCATGACATGTAAGTATCCGCTGCAGCAATTGACACCATCTGATGCTAGTACTTCATGTAGCTGCCAGGAGTATATATTGCAGTGAGCAAAATTAAAAAATATATGTTTGAAGTCCGAACCAGTACATAAAATATACAAATCAAGGTAAGTAAATAAAATGGCAAATCTTTGGGTAAATATTTGCAAATAATAGCAAAGGGAAAATAATATGCAATTTGGTTGATGCATATCAAAGTGTTTAAGTAAATGCATATTTGGACGAGTGTGATTATGTATGTTTTTGATTACTTATATTTGGGTAATGTTTTCTGCTTGTGCAAGTCAAAACAAAATACTTTTAATATTTCAGACCATAAAATGATTGACCTCATCAGTTTTATCATAGTAACATCTGCACTGAGTTTCGAAGTCGCTGTGCATGCACGGCCTGGGATTATTTGTTACGAACCCCCGTGTTTTAATATGCAACACGGAAATCGTGAAAGACGGTATTTGCCACCGCCCGACGAAGTAATTGTTCATGATCAAAAACGGGTGTATAGACCACCATCTAAACCCGACTGGAATCGAGGTATTAAACGGGTGTACAGACCACCGACAGGCCCCGATTGGACCAACGGAGGTGTACATGTGAAACGGGTGTACAGACCACCGACCGATCCCGACTGGAACGGAGGTGTGCACGTGAAACGGGTGTATAGACCACCGACCGATCCCGACTGGAACGGAGGTGTACACGTGAAACGGGTGTACAGACCACCGACGGATCCCGACTGGAACGGAGGTGTACACGTGAAACGGGTGTATAGACCACCGACCGATCCCGACTGGAACCATGGCAGTAAAAGGATGCATAAACCATCGACTGATACCGACTGGCAACATGATCAGAAATGAGTGTACAGACTCCTACCTGGTCCATTTTCCAATTCAGATAATATATAATAAATGCACAAAATTTTACAATAAAATGTCTTGATTATATTTTTTTTGTTTTCGGTAGGGTAGTGTTTATTCAATCATGTTCTCACCCTCGTCCTAAGAAGCGCGTAATGTTCAATGTAGAAAGATTGCAACATTGATGCCGATATTTTAAAATTAAACAGATTACATGTTATGTAAATTTTTATTCAAGAAGTTTAAATTTCAAACAAATTAAATTCCTGTTTAATTATACTGTTCTTTCTATATAACTTTCATGGAAATTTGGAGTATACTTCAGGTACACTTTCGTTCACATGTAAATTTGTAGAAAGATAATTTCACTTTTCCTTTAAATAGCTAAATCTGTATTTCGTTGATCATTTGGATCCATGGTCTTCATCAACCACGTACACCGGAATTCGACTTCAGCTAACAACAGCGAAACCACCGTATGTTCCAGTCAGACAAACTTATTTGAAATTTCACAAAACAGTTTCTAGAATCCCGTATTCGTGAGATTGAATTGCAAGATGATTTCATGCATAGACATTGGTAGTATAATAGCATTTTTCACACTACAACTTTTGCTAAATTCTAGAAAAGTCGCATAAGAATAAAAAAGGAAAAATCATTGATCACAATTTTGTATTCAAACTGATACATCTTAAGGAACACAAAGACAAATTTGAATAGCCTATACTAGTTTACAATGACAAAGTTTGTCTACGCATTCCCATGCAGTCCAGCAGGTACCGGTATGTCGGAGACAGTCCGCAGGGGTCAAACATCCTATGGAAAGAAAATTCAACCATTGTTCATTTCATCATCAAACATATTTGGATTATATATATATATATATATAACACCCTGTGGGAATCCGGGTTAAAATAGATCATCAGTACCTCTTGCTTGTCGTAAAACTTGACTAAATGGGGCGGTCTTTCGAATGAGACCGCAAAAACCGACATCCCTTGTCACAGGAGGTGTGGCACGATAAAGATTCCTCCCTGCTCAAAGGCCTAAGCGCCGAGAATAGACCTAAATTTTGCAGTTCTTCAACGGCAATGGTGACGTCTCCATATGGGTGAAAAATTCTTGAGCAGGACGTAAAACAACACACACACACACACACACACACACACACACACACACATATATATATATATATATATATATGTGTGTGTGTGTGTGTGTGTGTGTGTGAGATAAAGAGATCTACAAATTGGATTCAATGTCAGGTACAATTGATATATCAAGTATGACCAATGACACAAACAACTGTCAAATTATGTGGACGATCTGTTCTTTCCTCGGAACGGAAAAGTTTTACATAATTAAAGTATGTACATAAAACTAGCACTAAATCGAGAAATATAGGTCGAGTCCCGCTCCTGCCATGGCCGCGTCAAACCTAAGACGTGGAAATAGGAAGTGGTTGCTCCTTCGCCAAACGCTCGGCATTTAGAAGAAGAATCACGCGTCTTCGGATATGACCTTAAAAACGGAGGTCCCATGTTACGGTAGGCGTTGGCACGTTAACGAACTCTCACTGCTACGGCCCTGAGCGCTAAGCATAGGTTTAAATTTGTGGTAGTTCGCCCACAGCTGTTGACGTACCAATATGAGTGAAAAATTCTCGACGGGGCGTAAAACAAACGAATAAAACACAAATATATATACTGCAAATTGCACGTTTATTGCTTTTGGCTTGATAATTAATATGTTCTCCGGTGAGCGAATTGAATTAGGACACGTCTTAATTGCTCAACGGGCTAATCGACTAAGCACGAAGTTAGTTGGTCGTATATATATTTTTTAACGAATCGCTCGAGAATTTCTCACTCATTTTAAGACGTGACCATTGCCGATGAAGCGCTGCAAAATGTAAGCCCCTGCTAATCGCTAACGGCCTGTGAGTAAAGAGGGATTTTATCGCCCCAAATCTGCTGTGACACGGGACCTAGATTTTTGCGGTCTCATCTGAAAGACTGAATTGATGATGGGTGACTTAATTATCATCAAAGGCGCACCCTTCAAGGCAGAATAATCTTCTTTGACTGGAATCATGATCAGAAGAACACCTAACTCTTTGATCAGATAAGTTTTTGTGACTCTATATCCTTCTACCTCAGACATAAAAAATACGGATATGCCTGATTCTTATTTGACTTTATTGACTGCTAATCTTTTGTTTCATGGGTTGGTCCACTCTGTTTACTTTCCTTCGTCTTTTTGACTTCATGCATATTCACAGTGCATAGTTGACGTTTGCGCTGATTACCATAATTAATGAATGCGTCCTCCTTTGAAATTAGTTACTACCCCATTTGTAATCACTTCGCGCCTAGTGGATCACCCCTTTCGACGAACAAGATGTGTCCTTATTCGCTTCCTAGAAAGCATATTGATTATCTAATTGCTCACGTGTCGTGTTAGTGTTTTATATATATATATATATATATATATATATATATATATGTATATATATAATGCATATTTAAGAATGAAAATGTATTAACACATTAGGCCTAGTGATGGTACTGTTCTTGAATGCTGTAAATAAAGTTCTGATGTAGTGATATTTTTTAAGTATGTGTCTTCAATATATTAAGCTGTACATGGACACATCATATTAATAATCATATTGGTTGGTTGTATATTGTTTAACGCCCAGCGCGAGAATATTCCTTTCATATAGAGACGTCATCATTGCTGGTGAAGGACTGCAAAATTTAGGCCTATGATCTGCGCTTACGGCCTTTTAGCAGGGGGATCTTTATCATGCCACAGTCGCTGTGACATGGGACTTCGGGTTTCGTGGTCTCATCCATAGGGCCGACCAATTTTACTGTAATATCTCGGGAATTTATCCAGCTACCATCCAGATTGTACACTATAGTTTTTAAAGTGAACATCCGTGTTTTAGTCACATGACCTAACACTATAAATAAAGCGCTAAACAGCGGTCGTTTATCATTATATCGTTGAAGTTCAGTAAGTAAGAAAAGTAAGTTGCAAGAAATAAGGTAATTTACTCTGCAAGCCAGTGTGCAATTAAGTACGTTGGAACGGTATTACTATTAAAGTGGAGGCATTGAGGTAGTCCTATCAATAGGCTGACCTTAGTCGAGAGAGGCCTGCCACAGTTGAGGTCGACCAGATAGCGGCTAGCCACATAATTCATCTGCGCTGAACTTGACTGACGACCAAGCTGTTACTCACAATGTCTGCCTAAATAAGGTGTGTGTGTGGCGGTTGAAGGGCTGTCACTTGCACTGACTGTGTCCTGAATAAGGCTATAGTACAAGCGTCAGAGGTCAGCCAGTCGTTGGCTGGGCGTAATCGTACATCTTTGTTAGTTTATTTTTACATTGTAAATCATTTGGTTGCCCTCTGATCTTTGTATGTTGATTGAAGTAATTATTAACCTGGGTAGAGTTAGGTTATTATTGTATATATTTGCAGGTCCAATTTTTAATCGTATTTCCAATTTTACTGTTTCAATAAAAGTTACTTTTCTAATAACACCTCGAACCCTTGAATTTACAAGGCACGAACTTTGATCGTCCTTGAGCATTTAAGCAAATACGTTACATTACGACAACCAAGGAGTACTAAACCGGATCCCCACGGAACCAAAATAATCATGTGTTATAAAACATTGCCAAATAGATTTGGGATAGGTTGAAGTTGCTGCAAAATCATCGCAACATCATCAGGAAATGGAAAGTGATTTAATTAAATGTATTTTGTTTTGTCTACCAATTTTGATTTCCCAACACCGAAAAATAATGCTGTCAAAATTTCATACAACATTATACATGTATCTTTGATCAAATAAAATTTCTTGGAATAGTATATCAATGATCTCATGATCTTGCCAATAGCATTATACATGATTTACACAAAGCCAAATACGGTCTAATTGGTTATATCGTCAGTACTTTTTGTCATTTCCGGTTTAAATGATATATGGTTAATGAATTGAATATTTAGTATAGGTACTCACTGGCAGGCTCAGTAGTGGTGGGTATTGTAGTAGTAGTAGTCGGTTCGGGTATACTCACAAGAGAACCTTCGTGAAGTGATTATGAAACAAACTTTTGTTTTAAAAACTCAAAAAAAAAAAGAAAAAAAAAAGAAGAAAAAGCTGAATGTTGATTTAGAACGAAGTGAATCTAGTTTAGCTTACATACAAAATTGGCATTTACCTGGGTCAATGCCTTCAAAATCTCCACAGACTGGAAAGCCTTTCGGTATTTCTGGCAAATATGGGAAGGATTCATTAAGGAGAAGCGCCATTCCATCTGCTGTGTGCGGTAACATGTGACAATGGAGAAACCATAATCCAGGATTATCGGCTTTAATGCGTACTACTACGTAACCACCATAGGGAAGAATAACAGTATCCTTCCGAGGAGGGTCGACAAGATTCAAACCAGGAACATTCCCATTCAACCAGTCTGAGTTGCTCCATGTAGCATTATTGCAGAAGTTTTCGTCTTCAGTAGCATTTCCTTTACAGTCGATGTCTGTGTTCTGAGAAATGTACTCCCCTGTTGTTTCGTTATAATTGGCAAATCCAAATTTTAAAACGTCAAAGGAATGACCATGCATGTGGATTGGATGATCCCATCCTAATCGTTTGCCCATGTTTAAAAACACGAATTGGATTGTATCGTTGTGGTTTAAATCTATTACATTGGTACACGTGCATATCTCAGTCTCTTTACAGTCAGTTTTAGAACAATGATTAGTAATCTTATTCGGTTGGGATATTGCGGAAACAGAAGGGAGTAAGAATTTGATGTAGTTGACAGTAGCGGAAACAATGTTAGAACCTGAAACAACGAAATTTAAGAAATGTTCGTGGAATGACCCTTCAGAGTAAGCTGGAATTTCATTACGTTCATATGCTGTAGCGGTATCTATTGTCATACATTTGAGTTCTGGTTCCATTAGAAAAGACTGTACAGGACAATTCAAAACTATGCATTTTGCTCTTGTTGAACATTGTACTCTCTTAAAAGATACGTTCACAAACGTTTCATCTGATCCACGATAATGTAAAACTGCTTCAGCTGGTATTGGATTAATAACATCCTCTGCAACTCCTCGAATCATGTAGTTTTCGACTTTCGAAGTGGCATGTATGGTAAAATCGTACCTCTCACCTGCGTGAACAACCACGGATTCGACAACTACTGGTCGAATCAAATGTCCATCAGAAGCAACCACGGTTAAAGTGTGGTTGTCGACTGAAACTCTATACGAGTACATGGAGGCAGCATTTATAACGCGGAAGCGGTATATTTTGCCCTGGTCAACGTTAAAGACCTGTAATGGTGCTTCATTGTGCTTCCCTGTCTCCGGATCATGATATCGCCCATTCCCATTGATTAGAGAAGAATGGGCTTTCCAAAGTGAAACATTTAAACCATCAGGGGATTTGGAAGTCATAACTTCTCTTCTATTTAAATAAACGCCTGTTTCATAATAAAATAGGCCTTTTTCTACGCCATAATCGTGATTCCAATCTTGCAACTGTAAAATGAAATCTTCAGAAACGTTCTGCAAGTGTAATGGAGTATGTCGTTCTCTAATTACTAACGCACCGTATAGTCCTTTACCCCTCTGTATACCTGCGTGAGAGTGATACCAGTAGGTGCCACTTTGAGTTACCTTAAATGTATGAGTGAAGGCTTGACCAGGAGCAATCGGACACTGTGTTACGTAACTCGTCCCATCCATATATGGAGTACCCCTCTGCTCAAGTCCATGCCAGTGGATGGAAACGGTGTCTGAGGGCAGGCTGTTCGTAATGCGTATTACAAGAACTTGGTCTTCATAAGCTACGATGGACGGTCCTGGTAATGTGCCATTTGCTACAATAACCAGCTTTTGGTCTTCCCATCCATCAGCTGTGATAACGTCACTAATGTTAACAGGTGCAGCAGATTTTGTGTCTGTTACATCATATTTGTAAAGATGACCGTTTTTTGGATACACTGCCTTTTCTATGTCATGGTACATAGTCAGCTTTTCAGTAATCTCCAAAGAAGTTTCACAAATGTACGCATCCTCTTCGCATTCAAATGAGGACACTCCGACAACGAAAACTGACATAATGAGAATTATCACACTAATCTCCATAACCTGTATCAAAATCGGATAGAATCATTATATAAGCAGTGGTTTTTGGTTAAATTTTAAAAACTTATTTTACACTTTTTACAAAACCTTGTAAAGTATTCCTTTATAAAGATTAATTGATTATATATTGTTTAACTTCCCGCTCAAGGATTTTTCACTCATATGGAGACGTAACCATTCACCAAAGACTGCAAAATTTAGGCCTATGCTCGGCGCTTATGGCCTTTGAGCAGGGAGGGGTCTTTATCGTGCCACACCTGCTGCGACACGGGACCTCGGTATTTTCTGTCTCATCCGAAGCCTTCCCCATTTAGTCGACTCTTACGACAAGCAAGGGGTACTGAGGATCTATTCTAACAACCCGGATCCACGGGACTCCATTAAAAAGAAAGTTTGGGTGGAAAGCCGGGGAATCAACACATTATGGGTGTCTATACGATTAAAAATATTAAGACATCAGATTTACATTGCTCTTCTGCATTCTATCTCGCTACTAGTTTTTCTCTTCTAAGCTGGTACCTTCCCTTTTCATTGATAATATATTGTATTATTCCAAACAACCATACATCGAAATATTAAGAGTATTTATCTAAAGAATATGAATGCACAATCACGTTTGATGCGTAACAATTTAGAGCAGGTAATTAAAGTAGTTCCACCTTCCTTTGACGTCATAAGATTTTGCAAAATCATTGATTTATTAATGTTTATGCCTATTGCCATTGATTTTGTTGAAGTTTTTGCCAATGATTATTGTAAAAACAAAGTCTTGTTAAACATAAAATAATTCAAATGTCTAAGCTATATAAAAATATTCAATAATATGTTTCAAAATATTGAATCTATGTGGTAAAACTATGTTTCATTAAATCCTTTATCAAGCTCATTATCGATAGATTTTCATTATTTTTTACAGAAATTTTGAACAATTTTGTAAAGAAACAGTTTCAAAATTATTTTGAATTCTTTTATAATGTTCTAACCAATTTCTGTGAAATTTTGGTAATGCTGTTGAAAGAAATTGCAATTTTCTGACGTTGATATGAGTTTGTATATGTACAAGGGATGTTCGATATGTAATGTGTATTGTACGATATCTCAAAAGCATTCGACTCACATAGTGAAATGAACATTTCATCCCTTCAATCTATTCTCAGCGGTTTGAAATACATAATTTCAATCTCTGGATCCATTTCTGAAATGCATTACGGTACGCTAATTTAGGTAGATCTCTGAGGCACTGACTGATGGTTGAACTAAGGGCTTGTTGGGACTTGTAACGATGACCAGATAAGAACGTTCTATGTTTTGGAAAAGGGAAAAAGTCACATGGGGTTAGATCTGGAGGGTATGGTGGGTGTGGCAAGACGGTAACCTTCTCCGACTTCAAAAATTGCTTCACAAGCTCAGATGTATGTGATGGAGCATTATCATGAATTAGACGAACATGCCAAAATCCTGACAAGTGGCGTCGTTTATAATATTTCTTGAGTTTCCGGAATTTGTACGGCTATACCACCACATGAGAAGAATATGCAATAAAGCAACGTCTTTGTACTGATGGTTCTTTTGTCAACTACAGGCCTTCTACCGTGTTTAGTTATCCATATTTCGTTTCCAACTTGTCTTACTGTTTGAAATAGTGAACTCATGTTTCGTCACCAGTAACGATGTTTGCAAATTGTCTTTGATTGAATTTGGGAAACATTTTGAGCAACTGCTTAACGGTTTGTACTCGTACCCGTTTTTGGTCATATGTCAATGTATGCGGTATCCATCTGGCAAAAATCTTTCGCACTTTCAAAATACGCTTCAAATTGAAATGCATACGCGATAGCGATATGCCAACAGCTTTGGAAATGTATCGTATCGTGTACCTGCCATCACTTTCAATTACTTCCCTGACTTTTGAGACATTTGCCTTGCCTATTACAGTCACAGGTCGGCCAGATTTTGCTGCATCTTTGACAGACTCTGTGCCAGTCAAAAATGTCTTTCTCCACCTATGAGATCTATCTCATAAGATACCTTATCAGACCCATAAACTTCCCCCAATTCAGTAAAGATCTGCATTACCGAATGACCAAGTTTTGTGGGAACTTTTATATAAGCTCTAATTTCTTCAATGTTCTCAACCCGTTTCCCAACTATTTTTACAGTGGTCAACGATTGGCTCTATTGAAATGACTATAAGTTTAAAACTATGTGGAGGTTTGTACCTTTGGAAAGGTATTGAATAACGCTGTTCAAGAGTATCATCATCCACGAAATCGTGCAAAGCGTAATCGCGCTGTGGTACAATAAACATTACATATCGATTGATTGTTTGTTTTACGTCCCGTCGAGAATTTTTCACTCGACAATTTTTCAGTTATCTGGTGGCGTCCAGTCACCAGCTGTAGGTGAAGTACCACAAATTTAGACCTATGCTTAGCGCTCAGGGCCGTAGCAGTGAGGGTTCTTTAACGTGCCAACACCTACCGTGACACGGGACCTCCGTTTTTAAGGTCATATCCGAAATACCCGTGATTCTCACTTCTAAATGCCGAGCGTTTGGTGAAAGAGCAATCACTACCTATTTTTCGTCTTAGGTTTGACGCGGCCGTGGCACAAGCGGGGCTCGAACTCGCATTACATATCGAACAGCCCTCATATGTTTCGCATCTTTAAAACTATGATACCTATATATTTTATTTGATAATTTATAACTGTTTACTCTAATAAATTATAATATTGTAATACATTTTTTTCCGGCTGCCGCCATAGGAAACGATTTTATAAACCTAACCAATGAATAATAGGTTTTCACCCCTCCCCACCCCTGAAAACGACATTGAAAATATAAAATGATTTTAACATAGCCTTTTTAAATCGAATGTGCTGTAATCGAACTTCATAGTATTAAGATAACTTATTCTAAGTTTGATTTTTGTTTTACCCCTGTATATTATACATATATATGTAAACTTCAAAGCGAGCAAGTCCGGTCTCTATACAAAGTTTGCTATACTTTGGTTCGATTTATGTCAAGTGAAAGTTTGTACGTGTACCGGAATCCTGCGAATGTGTTTTGAAGAGATACAGCTTGGGGAAAACCGATCGAAAAAGAATCTATGTATAGTAATGTGAAGTTTATTATCCTAATTTAAAAGATTTATTTCATGATTTTATATGAAATAGTTTAAAGGCAAACAGAGAATTAATGTTTGAATTGAATTAAAAGGTCATCTTATTATTAATCTAAATAATAAGATACCAGTAGCTGTATTTAAAATAAACTGTTAGAAGTTAACACTTATTTAGTATTGAAGTGCTGCGGTCACTCAATCCCCGTTAATTGAAAAAGTAACAAATCAAGCACAAGATGTTTAACTTGTTGAGTTGATAATAATCATGAATTATTGTTGTTTATACATACGTACCACTGTCCCTGTTGTAAATACACACATAAACTGTATTATGTATAAATATGATACATATGCGTTAAAGACCTATTGTTACGAGAGGCGGGGGCATAAAAAACCTCGCGACTCGATATCAGCAATGTCAATACCAAAATTACAAGATTGTAAAACGTGTTGTAAACTTAACCAATCAGTGATGCAGAATATTAAGACAAATTTGTTTTAATTAAATTAAAGCATATTTGTCCGATTTTAGGTGTTAAGTACATTAATTATTCTAATTTTCTTAAAGTTCGTTCCGTTTTCCGTTCTTTTTTCCGTTCCGCGTTTTAGCAACACCTTGTCCGTTGCGGGTTTGAATCTGAGCGGAATTCACACTCAAAACGTTCACAAATCGGTTGACAAAAGTAATTCCTAAAGTCTCCCAGATATATACAAAAATGCCTTTTATATCACCAGTGTTTATAGTGCTTGTCTACCAGAACTTTAGATCGGTCATGGTACCTCAGTGGTTAGAGCGTTCGCTTCGTAACCGTAGGTCGTGAGTTCGAACCCTGCTCGTGCCAGTCGGCGCGGGTTCGAATCTCGTTCGCCGAAAAATGTGAGAAATTTTGCCAGTTTACTTTCGGAAAGTCGGTGATCTCTTCCCTGGTACATTGTATCCGGGTTTTCTCCTCCACTAATAAAAACTGGACGCCACCAGATCACTGAAAAATTGTTGAGTGTGGCGGAAAACAACAAACAATCAATCAATCCTAAAGTCTCTCAGATGTATACAAAAATGCCTCTTAATCACCAGTGTTTACATTGCTTGTCTACCAGAACTTTAGACCGATCATGGTACCTCAGTGGTTAGAGCGTTCGCTTCGTAACCGGAAGGTCGTGAGTTCGAGCCTCGCTCGTGCCACGGCCGCATCAAACCTAAGACGAAAAATAGGTAGTGATTGCTCATTCGCCAAACGCTCGGCATTTAGAAGTGAGAATCACGAGTTTTTCGAATATGACCTTAAAAACGGAGGTCCCGTGTCACGGTAGGCGTTGGCGAAGGAGCAATCACTACTTATTTTTACGTCTTAGGTTTGACGCGGCCACGGCACGAGCGGGGCTCGAACTCACGACCTCCCGGTTACGGAGTGAACGCTCTAACCACTGAGCTACCGTGACCGGTTTATTTTAAAGACTGAATTTTGTAATCTTTTAAAACTTTCTCAGTAGCGCGCTCCACTTCGATAGTCATGTTCGTTGTTTTTCCGAACAATTCGTTTACCGAGTGCAAATATTAAGAGCTCTCTGATTGTATCAACATATCGCTGAATATGCATGACTAAAAAGTCAATGGATTTGACCTTCGTATGCGGTTTCGTTAGATCCTTGTGTAGCGATATACGTGAGCGGATCAAAGGATATAGTTTTAATTAGATTGATGACGCCTCAATATGAGAGAAAAATTCTCGACGGGACGTCAAACAAACAAACAAACAAACAAAAACCAGAACTTTATATCACAGAATTCACAGCGTAGTTATATTAAAAATAAAGTTTCTAGAGAATTCAAACGAACCGAATGCGGACCACATGACTGTCTTACTAGCATACCATGTACAATTTTCCTGGCAATTCCTGAATATGTGCATATCTAATGTTTTACTCGTGATCTAGTATGACGAATGTCATCAGATACGTCTATACAGCTAAATTTACAGTCCAAGAACTCGATGTCAAAATTTACTGACGCCATTGTTTTCTTTCTGATCACGTGTGTAGAAAGTATGCAAAAATAAAATGGGTGAAAAGACAGACGTTTTTGAAAGTATTTTCATAATATACCTCATAGTCTACAACAATATGTTTTTTGGTATAAATGTTTAATAAATCTTGGTGGTAGAGCGTTCGCCTCGTAACCGGGAGGTTGCGAGTACAAGTCCCGTTCCTGCCCTCGTCAAACCAAAGTCGTAAACATAAGTAGTGATTGCTCCTTCACCAAACGTTCAGTATTTTGAAGTGAGAACCAGGGGCCTTTCGGATTTGACCTTAAAAACGGAGGCCGCGTGACGAGACAGGCTTTTGCGCGTTAAAATCCCTTGCTGCTACGACCCTGATCGCTAAGCCGAGTCTAAATCTCTCAATGTGAGTGAAAATTTCTCGACGGGACGTAAAACAAATATACAAAATAATGACATTTTTTGTTTCATTTTATTAATAGTATTATATTAAAGTATCTTGTTACATAAAAGTTATAGCATATATACATTTATAGTTAAATTTAATTGGTTATAGAAAAGACTCATGTAGATGTATGTACATATTAACAAGAGAAATAACGGGTCCTTCGCCAGAATGCTCGGTATTGGCATGTCACTGAATTATTTTCTCAAAGTTACTGTCTCACTATCCAGTTAAAACAAATGGTATACTTTATTTATAGAAGGAATTGTATATGGCGAAATTGACCAAGTACGCAATTACTTAACTATCCGTCTCATAAAGGAGCACAAGCATATGTCACCTATGTACACACCTGATTAACTTGGCCCAGCTAGGCTCGGGTTTTCAAGGTCATCCTGGTAAACCCAAGCAGAAATAAATATCTGCATGACGCATGTTGGGTATACGTTACCATCACTACGACAATTCACATGCGTAAAACAATGAACGTATACATGTTACGGGACCCAAACTGGTCACGGTATCTTAGTGGTGGAGCGCTCGCCTCGTGACCGAAAGTTCGCGAGTTTCATCCCCGCTCGTCCCACGGCCGCGTCAAACCTTGATTGTATTTGCCCCTTCACCATACACCCGACATTTAGAAGTGAGAATCACGATGTTTTTGGATATAACCTAGAACACGGAGGTCCCTTGCCACGGCAAGCGTTGACACGTTAAAGAACCCTTATTGCTACGGCCCTGAGTACTAAACCTGTGGTACCTAACATACATCTAGTGCCGTTTCAGTATGAGTGAAAAATTATGAAAGGGATGTACAACAAGGAAATATCCCAAATGTCACTTGAGTTAATTTGCTTAATAATGTAGAGAATAAAAAAATTGGGATTATGATTTTATTTCAAGAGAAAAGAACTTCGATAGGTCGAAGTTAAAGCCTGAAAACAGCATTTTGAAAAACTACACCATTATCCAACTATGGGGTATTATTGACAATAGATAAGTTTTATAAATTTTGTCATAAAGTATTTTGTCTTACCTTAAGTTATTCGAACCCAAGCAATATTTTCGGAGGACTGCACACATGGGGCATGCATGCATTTATATAGTACATAACATTTCTGTAATAACATGTTCTTGCTGATAATAACGATAACCAATCATTATTCGAAACCGGTATCTAACTAGAAGTGCTAACTAAAAATGTATTTTCCATATCAACACAATTCTCACGACCCAATTTCGTACTAATAGAACAAATCTATTCTGAAACTTCAGGAACAGGACAATTCAAGAATTCCAGTCCATAGTTCAAAATATACTCATACTTATCTGCTTAAGGAGAATAGCACACCAGAGAAGTGGATGTGGATGGAAAATAGAGGATATATTTAAAACTGACAACTTTCCACTTTACATTAGTAGTAAAAACAATGACGTTTGGTTGAAAGTAATCTGAAAAAATATAAAACTCCTCCAAGACATGAATTCGTAAGTCGGAATACTTAAAACACACACACAGAGAGAGAGAGAGAGAGAGAGAGAGAGAGAGAGAGAGAGAGAGAGAGAGAGAGTATACATCCCCCAATAATTAATGATAATACGTGTATCTCGATCCGCGCGCATTTTATCCTGAATGCATTTCCATTTATATCTACTAGTAAAATATTACTTCTACAAATCATGGTACTTGTAGACCTATCCTACACATATTAATTCATCGTATTGTTTTATTATATTTTATTCATTTTTATACAAATTGAACTCTACATCAGTCACCTGTGGGACCAGGGACGTTAATGATTAAAAAACAAAAAGATGGAAAAGTGAAAAGAAGTAAGAAGGAAGCTGCACGAAAACAAGTGCAAAAAAGCACACACACACCCAAAAAGGAAAGAAAGGAATTGAAGACTAAGTACTTTTGCCTACCCATCAGCAGGCTACTTAAGATGAGGTCTACATTAAATCTTTGCCTTTCTGTGTAACGGAACTTTTAAGTACGATTTTGAGGTTTAGCCCCAGATTCATTTCGGACTAAGCTTACCGCTGGTCGTATGCCTTTTAAGAAACAGACCCCAGGAGAACTGAGTACCCAGGTAACCCAGAATTTGGGTACGAGTTCTCGTAAAGACGCCCAACTTCGAAATCCAAGTGTTCTAATCGCTTACTCTCATGAAAAGTAAACGAATCACTTTGCATGCGAATATGGGAAAAGTTGTATCCGGGTTGTACTTCTTCATGAGAAGTACTTTATCTACATTAGGGCACAAGTTTACCTGAAGAAAAACTTTGTCGGTAGTAAACATTCTGGGTACGACTTCTTCACAAGTCGTCAAACCTTCAGTTTCGTATCGGGGGAGCAGTTGTTGTAGCGAACCCTCTAGCGTAATAATGAGAAATAAAATGATTGATCGATTGTTTGTTGTTTTCCACCACACTCAACAATTTTTCAGTTATCAGGAGGCGTCCAGTTTTTTATTGGTGGAGGAGAGAACCCAGATATAATATACCCGGGAAGAGACCACCGACTTTCCGAAAGTAAGCTGGCAAATGTCCTCGCATATATCGGCGCGAGGACATAAAATGACGAATGCAGTGAAGCATAATAGGATTAACAAGGAAAGCGGAATCACGGATTGAGTCTCGATAAAATTAACAATGTCAGGTTGCAAAATCTAAATTATGATTTAAAATGTAACGAATGCAGAATGCAGAATGCAATAAGGTGAGATGGGATTAGGGATATCATATATATTATAATCAAAGATGTAAGGATAAAGTAAGACGAAAGCAAATAGAAAATTGAAATATGATAATGTAAAGTGGAATTAAGGATGTCATGTAGCAAAATAAAATTTAGAATTAAGAATGGAAATTGAAATGTTATAAGGTAACATGTAATTGAAAATGCCATGTAGTAAAATCAAAGTTAGAATTAAGAATACAGGAAGAACTATGGCGGTAATTCCCATCTATCATAATACTGTTCTATGACTATTAGAGCAAGAATACACGCATTCTTAGATTTCTTTTCTTAGATAAAAAGTGTATAGTTTCCATAATTGTAAACCTCTTTGATTTTACTCTGGGTAAATATGTGCAAAAATCAAAATAAAGTCTCAAACGTTTTTTTCTTCAAGAGTTATAAGAAAGGTTAACATTTTTGAACCCTTTTGAAGTTTTCAGCTAACTTTTTTATTTATATAAGTTTCTCTTTCTGACACCAACTAAGAAAATTATCTTGAATTTTTAAATAATTACAACTGTGGAAACGTATTGGATAAAATGTGATAAAACAAATCTAAGAATGCGCGTATTCTTGCTCTAAGAGTCATAGAACATCATGGTAGCCTTGATATTTGTTTTCCTTTAATAGAGATAAAAATCTGATATTATTGATGTAAGGTATAGTATAACCTTTTAATTGTGGTATTAAAACTTTAGAGCTTTTAGAAATGAACACTTGATACCATAAGGCTGTGTGATTTCACCCCTATGTATTTGCCTAATAAGAACATTCCTACCTAAACCATTTTTTTTGTATCACAAAATGGCACAGGGTCATTTTTCTAAAATCCACATGGAGGAAAATGACCCAAGGCCATAATTTCCACAAAAAGTGGGTCATTTTTCTACGTGAGTCACTTTCCGTCGTTGCACTGGCAATTTCAAAAGGGAAAGGGAATATAAAAAATAACAAAGAATGAACTATTCGTTTGAGTGTTTTTGCAAATTATTTATTGATTTGTATGATAATAGATTTCCCTCATCCCGACCATTGTTTTTGTTTAGACTGATACATATACATGCATATTTCATTACATTTTCAATGAGGTACCCAGAAAGTAATGTTGACTTTAATTTTACAAGACACAGCTAGTGTAAACGATATTCAGATATTTTTCAGCGTGTAAAATTTCAAATATAATCAATGTAATCATAATTTGTAAGAACGATCTAGCGCAAAACATTACTGAAAATATATGTATATTTTTGTTTTTTATTTTGGGGATATACAGTGACTGGATTGTTATGATATTTTACAACTTGGCACATTAAACGTCCTTTTCTAACATGACTGGGAGTAGACGTGATGATTTAATGTCTTCGAGTAGAATGTGGAAAGAGGGCTACTAGCACCTTTAACTACAAGCAAGATCCTCGGTTAACTTTTCTATGCTCATATATATATATATATATATATATATATATATATATATATATATATAATTGATTGATTGATTATATATTGTTTTACGTCTCGCTGGAGAATTTTTCACTCATTCACTCATATGGAGACGTCACCATTACCGGTGAAGGGCTGCAAAATTTAGGCCTATGCTCGGCGCTTATGGCCTTTGAGCAGGGAGGGATCTTTAACGTGCCACACCTGCTGTGACACGGGACCTCGATTTTTGCGGTCTCATCCGAAGATCCGCCCCATTTAGTCGCCTCTTACGACAAGCTAGGGGTGCTGAGGATCTATTCTAACTACCCGGATCCTCACGGGGAAATATATATATATATATATATATATATATATATATATATATATATATATAATGAATTGAAATACATATATATGATAAAATAGCAGAAAGTGTCGCCGTTCAACCTTTGGCTGCTTTAAGAAGCCAAACCTACTAATCAACTAATATTTATAAAACTTAATGGAAAATAGCTAACCATAATCCATTGTTGGGGGTATCATTCATTAACAAGCTTTATATATTATTACAATTTAAGGTTGATTATGATATGCATTATTCAACTTGGTTCATGTAAAGTGCAAGGTCAAATCTAACTATATCTTTGGTTGGCAGAAATGTTGAAGTTGGGGTAAATTACTGCACCATTGCTTTCTACTGGCCTATCTGAATGCAAATAGTTGCATGATTTAATAACAAGGACTACGAGAAGGGGAAGCCGGGGAACGTATCCCACTTTTCAAAGTGAGGGCATAATCATATTTTAGCATCGAACTAAATTTAATTAAGACCATTTTGTTCTCCTTTTAGTTGCTTTTCTTGAAATTTATATAGTTTTCTTTTTCTTTTATCATACCTGATTTTTCAATGCATCCTTATTTTCACAAACATACTTTCTATCTGTGTTTTGACAATTCAAGGCATTAGTTCGGTTATCCGATGCAAGCATTGTTTTGAGTATTACTCAATCGATATTCAAAACTTTGGCCTTCTCTTTACCTTTGGCATATTGCTAATACAACGACGTAGATCTACATGTACCTTGAAAGGTGGGAAGGATCCAATTACTTTGAAATTAAATTTTGACATTCAGACATGAACCGTCGATGTTCAAAGTTGGGGGTGTCTAAGAAGTTGATTTCACAATTGTTCCAAACAATTTACAAACAAAAATAAACAAGCATTTTGAGTGTATAGCAGGTAATATAAAGTCCCCTACCGGTAGGATAATTCAGTCAAAAGTAGGTCAAGTGCAACGAAACTTAAAGTTGATCTGTAACTATCCAAGACAAAGATATGCATAAAATCTCAGTTGAATATATTTTCATCCAATGCGGAGAAAAGACCGGAAAACCTCAAGTGGAATGACAGACAGACATACCGAGGGTAAACTAAATCGAGGGCAAAGCCGGTAGGAGACTAAAATAGAGTGTAGCAAATAGTATCACACACACACACACGGAGGGAGAGAGAGAGAGAGAGAGAGAGAGAGAGAGAGAGAGAGAGAGAGAGAGAGAGAGAGAGAGAGAGAAAATCCACCTGAAATACGAGGACGTATCCCAGCGTATCCCATTTCCGATTGACCGAGACGGTCACGATTTTCATGCTTTGTTTCAATACGTGTTTTATACCTGGGTACAAAATTGCACGCGTATCGAGTCATTCTTTAATAAGGTATTGAATGTCAAACATGGCTAGTGATGCAACGGCTAAAGTTGAGTACCGTGCTGTAGTTCTGGTACCTGTAATTAAAAGGTAAAGCAGGCAATGAAATACGTCAAGTTATCCGATGTTTATGGGTCTTCTGCGCCATCTTATTCTCAGTTAAATTCTGGGTAGGGGAATTCAAACGCGATAGAACGTCTTTAGAAGATGAAGCCAGATCTGGACGCCCTCTGGATGCCACCGACGAAGAAATGTGTAACAAAGTTCGGGATCTTGTATATATGTACTCTGATAGGCGAATTCAGGTGGAAAACATAGCGCAGGCATTAGGCATTTCACATGGTAGCGTTTGAACAATCTTACGTGGCTATTCCCATACTTGAAAAGGGATATCCGTGGACGTCATTTCCGGCCTGACGAAGACGTCGTGACGGCAGTTGAGGAGTGTGTCAATGGAAAGGACCCTGACTTTTTCCAGTTCTGGGCTGATGGCACTTGAACATCGTTAGTCTAAATGCATCACACTAGAGGACAATTTCTTCTTTAATTTTTTTTTAACAATTCAGAAGTGAATTTCTCCTCCGGTTGCCCTACCGCCACATTCAGACAGTTTGGAAAACCATGCTGCGTGCCTGATTAATGTCTTCCTCTTGATGGATGCCTGTGTATCAAGTAGTCAGTCAATCTCCCCTTTATCTTCAATATCTCTGATTATGAAATAAAATCTAAATTCCAGATGGCTGTAGAGCTACAGCATTGAATAACAAAGAAATGTTTTAATGACTGGAAAACATTGCGATAAATGCCAATATTTCCTTTGTTTTGTTTTGTTTTTTGGATTGATCAAAAATACACAGAAAGAACACCATGCACAACGTATATGAGTAGTTTTAGATAAAAGCAACAAAAACGCACTGTATTAGATTTACTTTCTGTCAAGTTTATTTAACCTCAAACATCTAAGACGACGATCGTTTACATTTGATGAGTTTAACTAAGATATGTTGAACTATTAAATCATATATCGTGACCTATGCTTTGATTGATTAATCTGGATATTGAAATTGGAATTCCAAATCTCGAAATTTGAACTGCGTATTTCGAATGATCCTTCTGCGCTTTCGTATGTAGGCGATAATGGCATATTATTACATAAATATGGAAAGTTAACGATGGAGAAGCTGAAGTCATCCCATTTGTCATAAAGTTGAATTGTTAGGTTGCCGTTGAAATGTAAATGAAATCGGGATGATAACAAACAGTTATCTCCTTTAGGACCTATCAAAAATTTTGTTTTTGAATTTGAAATAACGAATTCCGTAATTTGTTATTACAGTTTTTAATTTATTATTGCAAACTTTCAAATTCGTTATAACGGATTAATTCTGTTATAACATATTCCTTGAATTTGTTATAACTAAATTTCAAAATTTAATTTAACGAATTTTAGAAATGGTTATATTAAATTATCAAATTCGATATAACGGTTATAAAATCGTTGATATCAAATTAGTATATAATTCGTGATAATTAAGGAATTGCAGGGGATAAAACGAATTAATACAATTTGTTTGAACGAATAATTAGTAAATACAATTCCGTGATAAACAATTTTAATCCGTTGTAACGAATTCTAAAGTTTGAAATAAAGAATTAAATTCCAAAAATAACGAATTCTGAAATTGGTTATTTCAAATTAAAAAAATATATTTACAGGTTCTAAATGAGCTTTCGTAGATTCCTATCAAAATTTCTATACAGAATACAAGAGTACGAGAAGGGCAAACACGGATCCCTGGGCACGCAAGAGGTGCGATTAGTTGCTCAAGAAGAGTAAGCATCCCCTGTTGACCGTGAGCCAGGTAAAGGGAGTAATCCGTAGTCAAAATCAGAATGTAAAGAACAGCTTAACAATTGGTATGAAGTCAGATTGTATTATTGTTACTCTTGAGAATAAGAATTATGGATACGATCCCTATGTACTATTCCAATGTATGCTTTAAACCGTTATTATGACAACCGATCGCGGTAGTTTAGTGGTAGAAAAACTTTTCGTATTGTTAAACTATACAATCAATCGATCAATCGTAACCGGGACGTCGTGAGTTCGAGCCCCGTTAGTGCCATGGCCGCGTCAAACCTAAGAAGTAAACATAGCTAGTGATTGCTCCTTCGTCAAACGCTCAGCTTTTAAAAGTGAGAATCACGGGTCTTTCGGGTATGACCTTAAAATGGGAGGTCACGGCTGGCGTTAGCACGTTAATGAACCATCACTGTTAAAAGCCGTAAGTGCTAAGCATATAGGTTCTAATTTGTGATACTTCACCTATAACTGGTGACATCTCAATATGAGTGAAAAATTCTCGACGGGACGTATAACAAACAAACAACCAACAATTACTCTAACAATCTTTTGCATCAGAAATTTGACTATACATTGAGCGAAGATGTTTGCATATTAACTCAGGACAAAATGTACCCCTTTGGATATCAAGAACAAGATTTTGAAACATTTATATAAATAAATTATCTAAAAAATTTATATAAATAAATGTCAAGTGGGGATTAGGGTTAGAATAGGTCTTCAGTACCCTTTGCTTGACGTAAGAGGCGGGCCTTCGGATGAGACCGCAAAACCCATGGCCCCGTGTCACAGCCGTTGTGGCACGATAAAGATCCCTCCCTGCTCAAAGGCCTTAAGCGCCGAGCACAGGCCTAAATTTTGCAGCCCTTCACTGGCAATAGTAACGTCTCCATATGAGTGAAAGATTCTCGAGCGGGACGTAAAACAATGCACAATCAATCAATACACAATATAAATAAATTATATAAAAAACTTTGAACCACTTCCATGGTGTAAACAAACGTGAATCTATAGCACAGAAGGATACTAATTGTATACTAATTGATAAAATAAAATGTACCTTTTTTGTTATAAAGGAAATTTTAAGAGAACTTTCCTATATACTCCTATGAAACTTTGAACCCTTAATGGAGTCCAGGGGTGGGTGGATGGGTAAATAATGCAAAATTGACATCAACTTCATATCGAAATGCATGTCAATACATTTTACTTTTTTTTTGGATCTTAAGTTACGCATGTTTAAAGAATTTCTATTTCATATTAATCATATTTAAGATTTTGAACTCCAGTTGTGGTCCTAGATAAGCAAACAAACCCGAATTTATACTACATAAGGAAACTTAATTTGCCAAACTGTATCCTTTTTAAAAGAATCCTTGTATTCCTTTGGAACCATATTATATGCCCCGCCAAGGAACCAAGGAGATGTTTTGAACAAACTTGAATCTACACTACATGAAGATACGTTTTTAATTTTACCATTGTTCTTCAGCAGAAAATTCTTGAATGGAAATTCTAATACGTATATATTCCTATATAAGTCACTGAATCCCTTTTGTGGTTCAATCCTAGTCTCGTAGTGTGAAGAAAGGATCAATTCAGGGTAACCAAAAAATAAATAAATAAATAAATAAACAAAAAACCCAAAACAAACAAACAAACAAACAAAACAAAAAACAAAATCAAAATAAGAAAATAAACTATAGTCCGGATCTGGTTTAAAGCTCACTCACAATCGTTCTAGATTGTCACCAAAGACTGAGTAAATGCAATTCATTGCCTTTCAATGCTTTTAGTATGTGGACATAGACGCAAACTTTTAATAGACCTTTTACATCGATGTACCAGTGTCTGTGCATTTTGAGCTCTATACTGTTTTTCGTATTTTTGTAGTTGTATATATGCGGTCTTAATTACTTTGGGGCTAACTCCCTACATGGTATACTGTTATATCACAAGACATTTATTTCTAGCAACAATAAAAACATGTCACTGATGCATGATACATGTATTTGAATTATAAAGAAGTACATGGAGATACCGTACATAATGTATGTCGTTAAAGCAGGTAGTAATCGCCAGACGGCCGACATTAAATGTGAAAGTCATGTTCGTTTTGATTTTAAGATTAAAGTGATAGATACAGCATTTTACCCCAAGTATACAATGTCTAAACGTGGTGAATGAGGAATAATCCGTAAAAACTGTAATGTTTTGCGACAAATAATGCATACAGGTCACGGTAGCTCAGTGGTTAGAGCGTTCGCTTCGTAACCGGGATGTCGTGAGTTCGAGCCCGGCTCGTGCCATGGCCGCGTCAAACCTAAGGCGAAAAATAGGTAGTGATTGCTCCTTCGCCAAACGCTCGGCATTTAGAAGTGAAAATCACGAGTCTTTCGGATATGACCTTAAAAACGGAGGTCACGGTAGGCATTGGCACGATAAAAAACCCTCACTGCTACGGCCCTGAGCGCTAAGCATAGGTCTAAATTTGTGGTACTTCACCTACAGCTGGTGGCAAAATGGTGGCAAAATGGGATGAAACCTTACATAACTCAACCACAATCCCATAATCACTCTTTTCTAACCGATAGACTTTCATCCTACATTTTTATGATAGGAAATTTTTCAGGAGAGTATATAGTGGCCATCATGTCTGTCTGTCCTTCCGTCCGAGCCCATAACTCTTATTTATTACAAGTGATCATAAATATTCCTTAGGATAGGGACTTTTGAATCAAAATAAGGACAAAAAATTTAAAAAATAGTAATAATAATTATCAGGTGAAAATGCCCGCTTGCCGGAAAATGTGCGATTGCTATGAAAATTCCGATAGACAAATGGTTCAAAAGAAAATATAAATTGTGAAAAATATGCATTTTGTATGTGTTTTAACGACTCTTGCTACAAATTAAAAAAAAAAAGAAAAAAAAAAAGAAGATGAAATGAGAACCAAATTATTATAATGTTTACATAGTAAAACGAATTCAATTTTTCGTACGGAATGTAATTTATTCCCCCATGAATTCTCTATAAAGTCCCAAAACGTGAGGGAAATTTGTTTAGGGTCCTATAGGGAATGGGTTTACAAATGAATATATATCAACTTTTGATCATCATAGGAAAGTTATCATTTTCTTATTTTGCAAGAAGTGTTGTATTTGTACTTGAGCAATATATATATATATATATATATATATATATATATATATATATATATATATCAACCAATGCATCCATTTCTATCATTGTTATTAGTTGTTTTGTTTGGTTTTTTGTTTCTTGGTTTTTTTTATATATTTGTTATTGTAGCCTTTCGGATATCAAGAGGATTTTTAAACATTTGCCCTATAAAAAACTTTGAACCTCTTTCATAGTGTAAACAAAGGTGAATCTATAACGACTTACGAAAAGTAACTAAGCGTGTGTGATTATTTTCTTCGTTGTCGTAATTTGAGGAGAAACAAGAACTGTTAAATCATGCTGATTTGGAACTTTTTGATTAAACAATCCTTCCACCACAAAAATGTAGTTCTTTCCAAACCCTTTAAAACTTTGAACTCACATAACATTTTTTAACTGGATAAATTAAAGTAATAGATGTATAATATGGTTGAACTAATGAAATAAGTATTGGACCAGTACCTATAGTATGTAGAGTTATAGCACCCCGCGCAATTGTGCCCTAAACCCGAGCAGCTAACTTCCTTAAGCTTCTCTGTATTCATTCAGCATTGCTCATGAATTGGTATACCTTTCACATTTCGTATGATAAGATCTTGCACAAAAACGTTTTAGATGGTTGGTTGTATATTATTTAATGTCCCGCTCGAGAATCTTTCACTCATATAGAGACGTCTCCATTGCCGGAAGGACTGCAAAATTTAGGCATATGCTCGGCGCTTTTACGACCTTTGAGCAGGGAGGATATTTATCGTGCTACACGTGCTGTGAGATGGAGCCCCGGTTTTGCGGTCTCATCCGAAGAACCGCTTTATTTAGTAGCCTCTTGTGACAAGCAACGGGTACTGAGGGCTTATTCTAACACGGGTGGGTGGGTGGCTGGGTGGGGAGAGACACGTTGTAACTGCTCAATTGAATAGAATATTACTGAACAGCTTGAAATAATTCTCCCTACCAGCGTGTTCAGATCTTGTTTTCATGATCACGATATGACAAAGAATTTGCGGTGCCAGTGAATCAATTAATATCAAAATATATACGAAACTTTTTAGGAATAACCAATTACGAATGAAATATTCTCGAGTGGGACGTTAAACAATACACAACCAACCAACCAATTTTGGACTCATAAATACATCTATTAATCTTGTCTTAATTCTGTACCGCTTTTAACAAAATTACAAACACAGTTTCTTCAAAATTGATTTAATTTTCATGTTGAGTTATACATGCGAAATAGATAAAATCATATAAAAACCACGTGGATTTAAAAATCAACTACAACGACATTTTTCCTGAATGCACTGCCACTCCGTGTAACATACATGAGTGTGTCTTCTACAATCCCCTGGGGTCAAACATCCTAAAAGAGGAAAAAATGATACACTGAGCATCCTATTTCTCCCTCTTTAGTTTTCATCGACTAATCAAACGCAATACGAATGACATTTGAAGTTAATGAACGTCAGCTTGCTATTTACCTTTAAATAAATTTTATGACAAAATATTACACAATGAATTAGACGTGATTACGTATACACTCACTGTACACATCCGTTATTGGTGTACATGTACACAGGTTGTTCTCACATGTTAGGGTGGTGTGGTGTGTACACCCTACATCAATACAATCAAACTTGCTAACACAGGGTTCTCCCGCAATTACCCCTGTACAAATTAAACAAATTTCGTTATATATGTTGAGCTGCAGTTGTGTGAGACATTGCTGGTCATATTTAGAAATATTTGTGCTGCCGCTTAAAAAAAATCGTATAATTCTGTTAGAGTGGTGATTGCACGCGTAAATATGCTATAAAATTTAAAATAAAAGTTGGTAAGAAATACTTCTGATGTATTGTGATTGAAAATAAATTTTCAAATATCAGTAAAATATACTCACCAATAAGAGAAACAAACAGAGCAAATGTTGATATCTTCATGATGAGTTCGTCACAGAGAGTACAGTAAAAGTTCACACGCCGTTTGACATGAAATGAAAGACCGCCTTATCATGTTTAATGTGACCTTTCTCCGAGTCCAATCAAGAAGTGCTTTCTCACCTAGATACCGATTAATTTTGTGGACAGCGATCGAATTTCAGCTTTTACTATTTCGGGACAAGTTAGAGTTTGGTAAGTGTCTCAAAGATAATTTGTATATACATATGCATGTATTTCGCATTCTTATAATTCTATCATATGTGGTATATGATTATATATTTCAGATATTGTCATGGCAAAGATGAGACTTCAACTGTGCGTTTTTTTTGTAGCTGCATTTTTTGTTGGTATTGTATCTTGAAATTAATTTCTATGTTCACAATCTAATTTCTGAAAGAAAATAAAAGCGTTTATAATTCTACTTATCGTTATGCGTATTATAAAGAAATCTTACACGATTTGTAATGCATTGAATTTTAGAGAAACGATGTCTATAGTTGTTCGTGAAATAAACTCATTTACAATTGCAGTGTAAGTTGAAATTACTCTTTGAATATCAAATTATAGTGTGGGGTCCAATAGGTGAAACATACAAATATAAATCCAAAATGCTTTTAGGTATTCTGAAAACAGAAGACTGCAAGCTAGTATCTAGCTGTATAGACACCGTGTGTAACCATCATACTAACTTGGAATGTGTTCATGGTATCTGTACCTGTTCACCGCCACCATACAGCATACGTAAGTTAAAGCGAATATTATTATCAGTTTTAAAAAAAAAGATAATCAGCTGTATTACAGAATTTTAGATAGAAGTTTGCAGATTACTTTATTTACAGTTAGTTATATTTCAAAACTATAAACGGAATATATTTAGTAGAAAACTATAAGTAAAATATATTTGGTAGAAAACTATAAACGGAATACATTTAGTAGGAAACTGTAAACGGAATACATTTAGTAGGAAACTGTAAACGGAATACATTTAGTAGAAAACTGTAAACGGAATACATTTAGTAGAAAACTGTAAACGGAATACATTTAGTGGGAAGCTGTAAACGGAATACATTTAGTAGGAAACTGTAAACGGAATACATTTAGTAGGAAACTGTAAACGGAATACATTTAGTAGGAAACTGTAAACGGAATACATTTAGTAGGAAACTGTAAACGGAATACATTTAGTAGGAAAGTATTTAAATGATAAAATGATACTAGACATTACTTCAAGAGAACTGAACATTTTCTATTTCCTTTCTCGTCATTGTTGTGCTGTGTGTTACATATATGTCGTGTTTCATAAAACTAATATACGAAGCTTCGGTAATAAATGAATGGAGGTATTCGGTCCTTTACAACCCAAAATGTGTCAGAAAAGTTTACATATCGGAAAAATTAGAAATAAGTCACTTTCCTGTCATATTTGACAGACATATTCATTGTTCACATATGCATCTAAGCATTAATATATAAGCAAAATCTTAAAGTTTTTCATCATTCTTTGTCATAACAACAGAAGAATTCAAGGAGTAATGTAATCTTTATGTATCTATTTGACCTGCGAAAATAGGTCACAGTATGACTAGGTGCTTTAGTATCCATGAATATCTGTACATTTTCTATAGATACCACTTAAGTGTCAAACAAAGTCTAAATATGGATGTCCCTGGTTAGATACTCAGCGGGCAGAAATTTCAGAGTTTGCAGAAAGCAATTTGTCAACGACTGTAAACCAATTTTTATTCGTGACGATTTTATTACGCAATTTACATTATCTGTGCGAGCTTCACTTACTAACTACTGCTTCAGTTACTATGTACACTATGAAGTGAACGGAATCCGAACATATGATTTTAATTAAATTACAATTTGCCAATGATAAACTGGTTTGTGGCGACTAAATTTTGTGACCAACATAATCTTAAACAAATACGAGACATCATAAGACTGGTTCGCGCTAATATTCGCGACGACGAGGTTTGTTTATAGTATAGATAAAAATCTGTTTACATGTAGACAAAAGAATTTCACAATTAGTATACAATTTATCTTGCTTCCAGGACAGTACTAATTCCAACTATTTCATATTCTGGTGAAGTATTTTAGCTTGCAAAGATGGTATCAGCAAAGAACTCTCTTGCTACGTGTAACTTCCATCCAGTGACTTAATGATGGGTGGGGGGGGGGGGGGGGGGCTATTAAATTCAAAGAATGTTGAAGTACTGATTGTGGTGCAGTTTAGGTGCGAGGTTAAAGTTGGTGTCGAACATTCATGAAAATTGTACCAACTAGGGGGAAATTGTTGAGTTTTAGTACAAATATCTTTAAATAAGCATTTCTTAACTTGTTGCAGAATGTTTGGATAAAGGAGACTGCGATAGACACTCCTACGACTGTACCACGGAGTGGAAATGCATCAACAGTCAGTGTAGATGTGGAAACTGAGCAATCCAGAGTTAATAGGGGTAAACCCAGATTGATGGACTGTACAGTCTATTTAAAAAAAAACCAAGCTGAGTCATCAACATTTCAAAGACGCATTTTCGAATATCTTAACACATTTTTGCCCTTGATTTGCCTTTGATTTACCCCTTTTGTTTTTTACTTAGGTGGAGAGTTTGAAAATGCACAAGCAAATGTTCAACAAGAAAAAAACATGAGGTTGCAATCAATGCTGTCATCTGAATATCTTATCTTGTTTTAGAAATAAAAGAAAATAATCTTATGGTTAGTGTTGGTGTTAACATGTAAGACAAATTGAAATAAATCCGTTATGAACATTATTAACGTTTTGTGTCACTAATAAAAACAATAAATACTATTTTGCTTGTTCTGTTTATGATGTGTGTGTGTCTGTCTGTGTGTTGGGAAAAAAAAACCCAGGGAGAACACCAGTCGTTTCATTTAACAACTTAAAACATTATCTTGTTTATTCTGTTATTATTGTGGTGTATAACAAATGAATAATTTCCATTGGAATGTATGTATCCGAGACTTTCATACTGAGGATCTGTAGATTTAAGGGCAAATACTGGGACAAACCAGAGAACAACAGATCCACTCCTATGAAAACCTCCGATTTACGACGCAGAAAAAAATGTTCGATTTGACTGGGTACCTAAAATGGCTATATCAACAAACGAAATCATTTGAAGCTGTTGATTTTGGGGGTCAAATGGAACTTTAATGAATGTTTGAAGCTATGTTTGACCCACAAGTATGATGGGAATATATATATATATATATATATATATATATATATTGTCTTACGTCCCTCTCGAGAATTTTTCACTCATATGGAGACGTTACCATTACCGGTGAAGGACTGCAAAATTTAGGCTTATGCTCGGCGCTTATGGCCTTTGAGCAGGGAGGGATCTTTAACGTGCCACACCTGCTGCGACACGGGGCCTCGGTTTTTTCGGTCTCATCCGAAGGTCCGCCCCCATTTAGTCCCCTCTTACGACATGCTAGGGGTGCTGAGGATCTATGATAACAACCCAGATCCTCAAGAGGTTGGGGAAAATATGTTAAGAATTTTTTATATGAAATTTTTGAGACGGCGACGGATAAGTCCGTGTTTTAACATATGATGCTTGCATTACATGAATATAATTAAGAATTCTTCATAATTATCCATGTGGGATTTTCACTCGAGAGGTTGAATATTTTAGTTGGGGAAAAGTCTTGTGGATTGTTTAACCCCAAGGATGATATTTCCGTTGCTTTAAATGGATCAGCTCATGATGGATTAAGTTTTGTGCATTATATATTTTTTAATCTAAAGTGAACCTGATTGTTTACATTATTAATGTTCTTTTATTGGCCGGTTTTGTTTCTATTTGTTGATAATATAGTAAAAAATTGTATACCTGAATCTTCTGTATACAAATCTGAAATACGATTTGGATGAGAGCAATACTATATTTTATAAATTCGTGTATAAAGAAGTAATCTTAGTTTTTTGACCATTGGGTATCGGTCTTCTTTTATGAAATACTCCACTATCATGTCTGAAAAGTGCATATTATTCTAGAAAAACAGAAAATCATTTGGCTTTAGGATAGTTTGATATAAACTGTGGTGTGTGACATTAAAAATAACACACCGAACTATAAGTACTATACTATAGGGTATATCACTCTGACTCTAAGCACTAAAAATGAATGAAAAATACAAGAACAATATCCTATCTTTCTTTCATAAGAATATTTTCAGTCCTGCTGTGTCGTTTTTTTCATTTTGACGAGAATAAGTTTCTCAATGATTTTTAAATGTTTATTGAAAAATTCGGTAAAGTACAAATATATTCTTATGAATTTATAAGAGAAAAAGCACACTTCCCGGAGCTGCTCAACAAGCAGCGTATACAGTCTCCATGACGTAATTAAAACTCAAAAACAATTCCTTGATAAGTTACGCTGACTGAAAAAGACTTTAACATATATACATGTATGATGTGAAATTGAGCAATTGAGGCCGTTCTTTACACACTGATTTTGCCTCCGTTTACCCGAACAAAATAGAAGGCTTACAACGGGTGTGACCGGTCGACAGGGGGTGTTTACTCTCCCTGGGTAACTGGTCCCACCTCTGGTATGTACAGGGTTCCTTGTTTGCCCTACTCTTAATTCTTTATAAGAGTCATGAGATTGATCACCCTTATTTGTCTATATTGCCTTTTCATAATATATTTAAAATTGACGTCGAAGGTTTTAAGACCAGTCTCTCAAAGGTTTGAAGAACCCCCATTTCATATGGTGGAGAAATAAGGGAAAGTGCCAAACACACTCACTCATTTTGTTAAATATACAAAGGATGACAGTGTGTTACAAGTGTATTCTTGGCTCCCGTAAAATCCCAATTGTTAAAGTCTGAAATAAAGACGAAACATCATTGTTTGAAAGATATCATTTCAAAGACATTTACGTATAGTTTGTTTTTAATATTTTCGGGTTTTGAGTACATAAAAAGCAAACAGTTGCTTCATTTTATACAAACTTAATTACAGTATACATTTTAGAGCACAAAGGTTGAAGAGTAAATTCAAAAAGTACCTATATTTTACTTTAGTTTTACTACAGTACATCATTTTTTTTTTATCAGAGCAAATCAAATATTTAATGTTTATTTTGTTGATGTAATCATTCTATGAAGATCAAATATATCACCTAACGTATTTAAAATATCAAGGAAAATTTACTCAAACAAGACAAGGTATCAAAGTCTCCCTCCCCATTAATTCAAAGTTTCAAAGTCCCAGTGTTTATACTATGATTAACAGTAGTTTTAAAATTTTATCTATAGTAGATTTAATAAATTGCTTTCGAAGACTCCGCTTTTCTATGAATAATATATTTTTCGTGAAGTTTCACACTGTAATTAAATATTTGCGGGTAGAGACTTTTATCATTTGCATTTGGAAGAGAATGGTGTTTTTTAATCATGATTTTGTCTGAATTATGTATTCACTATTTCTCTGTTTATTCGAACTAATCGATTTTATGTCACCTGAGTCACTCCGGTAACCTATTGCTACTGGTCTGCATACGTCACCGTGCATTAACAATTGTACACTTTTAAGTTCTTCATAACTATTCATCCATTTCTTTTCAAATTTGGTATGAAGCATCTTTGGGACAAGGGGATATAAATTGTAAATTTCAGAATTCCTGCATTCCCAGTCTTTCAGAGCTAGCCAAACTTTATCAACAGTTGACTGATTTTCAAAAATATTTCTCTACAGCCGCACAACTGTAAGAAAACCTAAATGCATAGTGATGGAGAGCGAATTCCGAATACTCCCCACCAAAATACATTTCATGATCTCAGTTCTGATTTTAGAGCAAGCCTAGCTTGACATAGTGTTTATGTATAAAACGTTTAAATAGCATCTTCTGTAATCCTATCGATACTAAATTGTTTGATCCATTGAGAATTTTTCACTCATATTGAGACGTCACCAGTTGTAGACCCATGCTTAGCGCTTAGGGTCTTAGCAGTGAGGGTTCTTTAACGTGCCAACGCCTACCGTGACACTTCCAAATGCCGAGCGTTTGGCGAAGGAGCAATCACTACCTACTTTTGCGTCTAAGATTTGACGCGGCCATGGCACGAGCGGGGCTCGAACTCATGACCTCCCGGTTACGAAGCGAGCTACCGCGACCGGTACTAAATCAAAACTAAATAGATATTTAGAACGAGTAGGTACATTGTAGCCATTTAGGACTGCGAACGATAGTATTGCTTCGCCGCTTACCTTTCTGATCAATTATTAAAAGTTGTCATTTTTAAATGAATTTTTATGTCAATGGAGATATTATATGAATTTTCATAAAAGTTGATTTATTGACAACACTTTAATTAAACTTAAAATTACGCATTTCACTATATATATATATATATATATATATATATATATATATATATATATATATATATATATATAAATTAATGGAATGTTTGAAAATATTTTTACCCCCCCCCCCCCTGAAAAACAAAATAACTCTGAAATACTTTGAACTCCCGCCTACATTTTCAACTCTTATATTTTAAAATGCTTTGCAATTTTGCTAATGAGATTTTTTTTTGATGTGAAGTAGAATTTCATTAGTAATTGATTATTGACTTCAATACCAGAGTTAATTAATCAGTAGCTCTTAATTACAACTCCCTTTAATTAGGGCGTAGAAAAATCTGTTCCATAAAATCAGGCTTTAAAACTTCATATAGTTTAAAATGTTTATTGCTGTAAATAAAATAACCATTTCATTTGTCAAATTACATTATATTATTGAGTAAAATATGGTTAATCTTCATTTTGCATGGTTTAACTCATTTGCAATTGATCTAGGAGTGAACATTTTCGCCGCGTTTCGGTCTGTAAACATATGTACCCACCCACCGTGAAACAACAAAAGATTTGGTATAAATTTGCTATATGACAATTTATAATACCTGTACAAAAGAATTCATGTTTCGCGAAGGGGGAGGGTGGAGATGATTTAAAAATATTTTCCGTTTCTTCATTGACTTCTATAGTGAAATACGTAATTTTAACCAAATTATAGTTATCTCTCTTTGTTTTGTCAAATAAATAAACTTATATGAAACTTCGCATAAATATCTATGGTGACACAAAAAATTATTAGGTAGGCGGCGAAACACAATTGTTCGCAGTCCTTCCTACTGTTTCATGGGGGGGGGGGGGGGGGGGGGGGGGGGCATATGTTTACAGACCGAAACATGGCGAAAATGTTCACTCGGAAACTATAAAAAATGAAGATTAACAATATTTTACTCAATAATATAATGTAGTTTGACAAATATTTATTTATATAAAGGAAGCATTTTAAATTATATTTTTCTAGCCTTAATCAAAAGGAGTTGCAATTAAGAGCAATTAATTAATTAACTCTAGAATAAAAGTCAATAATCTTTCATGTGAATTCTACTTTGGATTAAAAAAAAATCTCATTAGCACAATTGCAAAGCTTTTTAAAATATACAAGTTAAAATTGTAGGCGGGAATCCAGAGTCACTCACCGTGCGCAGTTCTTTCATGACCCAAGGGGTAGGGGTTTGGGGTCCAGGGTGCAATCAGGATTATCATAATGATTATTGTCTTCATCATTTGGAAGGCCTCTTCTTTAATTTTGCTGGTACTCTATAACAACTAAACACGTAAGAATTAAGAATTTTGCTTAGATATACTGAACAGGAAAAACATTACAGATTTCAGAGACCTTGGGGCTACTGATACTTTTAACCAATATTCAGGTGACCGATTAGGCCTTTAAGCCTCTTGTTTAATCAATTCATCTCCGGTAAGTTTCCTCCTCATGATATGATCTACAGCACGTGTAATCCTATTATGTTTTCCAGGTTTAAAAGTCACTTTTGAATCATACTTTGTTGTTTCATAATCCTCTTTCATGTGAATTTTAAAAAGGGATATAGTCTTATAATCACAACAATCACATCGATTACTACCAGCAGCACCAAACGAAGGCGCTAGTATCTTTCAACAGACCGCATAATCGTACATGAAAAAGGGCTACTTTATCGGGGTATTTCATCCAAGTTCACAGGATCACTGATTGTTGGAGAATGAATTTCTGGAATTGTCAGAAGAATTTTCTGATTTTGGAATTAATTATCATTCCAATAAATATTGTATTAGCAAGTAAGTCTGGATAAATTTATTTTAACTGTATTTAGTATTAATTAAGTTTCATTTTCTGTACAAACTAGTGGATTGTATATATCCAGGAGATCTATGTGAACGTGAAGTCATAAATTGTATTTTAGAAATCCACACATACCACATTCCCAATCTTTGTAGGAAAATATTCCAAAAAATCAAAGTTTTCAAATATGCACGTACTCATTATTTCAAGTAATCGAAGAAGTTGTCCGTTTGTCACATGAGACAGGAAAACATGGTCTTCCACACTGAATAATGTTCATATCATTTGCGAATGCCCATCTCCATGAAGGTGGTATTATCTTTGATTTTCTTATGGGCCATAAAAATCTAAGATTTATTGATAGAATTAGACCCCCCCCCCCCCCGCCATTTTCTCCTTTGATTCTCTCTTTTTTTCAAATTGCATACTTAAAAAATGCAACAAACTTAAAGAAATTCCTTTTACCAATACTTCAGGTCACTCGAGGCAATTTTTGCCATTGGTCTGCATGCGGCGTCCGTCGTGTATTAACAATTGGGCATATATAACTTGTTCTTGATAACTACCATTCCAATTCTTTTCCAGTTTGGCATGAAGCATCTCTGGGCAATGTGGGACATAAATCGTAAATTTCAGGATTCCTGCATCCCAGGGGTCTTCAGAGCGGGCCAAAAACTGCCAAAATTGACAAATCTTAAACATATTCTTCTCTACAACTTCAAATCTATAAGGAAAAACTAAATGCTTAATCACGTATAGCTGGAAGGCCTCGACTAAAATTATTCTCTTACACGTAACACATATTTCGATATTGTGTATGTGATGTGACGCTGATGATGTGGGACTATAAGTACACTAGCATAAAAGTAGGTTGATTGATTGTATGTTTGTTTGTTTTACGTCCCGTCGAGAATTTTTCACTTTTATTGAGACGTCACCAGCTGTAGATGAAGTACCACAAATTTAGACCTATGCTTAGCGCTCAGGGCCGTAGCAGTGAGGGTTCTTTAACGTGCCAACGCCTAACGTGACACGGGACTTCCTTTTTTAAGGTCATATCCGAAAGACCCGTGATTCTCACTTCTAAATGCCGAGCGTTTGGAACAATCACTACCTATTTTTCGTCTTAGGTTTGACGCGGCCTTGGCACGAACGGGGCTCGAACTCACGACCTCCCGGTTACGAAGCGAACGCTCTAACTACATGTTCTAACTGAGACAGAGAAATACATGTTCAAAGTCACACAGAAAGGTACCATGTCCTAAGACAAAAAAGTACATGTTCTAAACAAAAAAAACGTAGTAAACATTCTAATTAGACAAAGGTCTTGCATTCTGTGTAAGAAGCAAAGAAAACATTCTACGAAAGACAACAAAGTACGTGTTGTACGACTGAAAAGTACATGTTCAAAGTAAGACAACGAAGTTGACGTTCCAATAAAGAAAACAAGATATATATTCTAATTAAGACATTGTACATGTTATATGTACGACAATAATATACACAATCTACGTAAGACAACAAAATACATGTTCAAAGTAGGACAACAAAATACATGTTCAAAGTAGGACAATAAAATACATGTTCAAAGCAGGACAATAAAACACATGTTCAAAGTAGGACAACAAAATACATGTTCAAAGTAGGACAATAAAATACATGTTCAAAGTAGGACAATAAAATACATGTTCAAAGTAGGACAACAAAATACATGTTCAAAGCAGGACAACAAAATACATGTTCAAAGCAGGACAACAAAGTATCTGTTCTAAGCAAGACAACGATATACATGTTTTACGTACGACAACGATTTAAATATTTGTATAAGACAGCAGAGTACATGGTCTAAATAAGTGTAAGTACGACAACAAAGTACATATCAACAGTGTAAGTACGACAACAATGTACATATCAACAGTGTAAGTACGACAACAATGTACATATCAACAGTGTAAGTACGACAACAATGTACATATCAACAGTGTAAGTACGACAACAATGTACATATCAACAGTGTAAGTACGACAACAATGTACATATCAACAGTGTAAGTACGACAACAATGTACATATCAACAGTGTAAGTACGACAACAATGTACATATCAACAGTGTAAGTACGACAACAATGTACATATCAACAGTGTAAGTACGACAACAATGTACATATCAACAGTGTAAGTACGATAACAATGTACATATCAACAGTGTAAGTACGACAACAATGTATATATCAACAGTGTAAGTACGATAACAATGTACATATCAATAGTGTAAGTACGACAACAATGTATATATCAACAGTGTAAGTACGATAACAATGTACATATCAATAGTGTAAGTACGACAACAATGTATATATCAACAGTGTAAGTACGACAACAATGTACATATCAATAGTGTAAGTACGACAACAATGTACATATCAACAGTGTAAGTACGACAACAAAGTACATATCAACAGTGTAAGTACGACAACAATGTATATATCAACAGTGTAAGTACGACAACAATGTACATATCAATAGTGTAAGTACGACAACAATGTACATATCAACAGTGTAAGTACGACAACAAAGTACATATCAACAGTGTAAGTACGACAACAATGTACATATCAACAGTGTAAGTACGACAACAATGTACATGTTCTAGATAAGACAAAAGTACACGTTCAAATTTAGACAAAAGTACACGTTCAATATAAGACTATAAGTACATGTTCAAAATAAGACAAAACGTATATGTTCTAAGTAAGAAAATAACGTGCACCTTCTAAATAAGACAACGATATAACTGCTCAAAGCAAACGTTGTACGTAAGACAACATCGTACACATTCTAAATATGAACAAAGTGAAACAAAGAAGTATAAAAGTGAACTTTATATCTTACTTAGAAGTGTTACTTCGTTCCCTTACAAAGTACATGTTCGAAGATAACAAAGTGTACATTATTGTCTTATTTAGAGCGCATACTTCGTTTCTAAATTGAAAATATATTTTTTGTCTTATGTATGAATGTTGTATTTTGCAAAGCAAACTGATATCTATTTGTTTCAATTTTAATGAACAATGACCACAGTTATCTGAAATGAAAATAGAATCAATATCATTGTACAAGTCAATCCTAACACTTGATATATCTAACGAGAGGCAAGGTTCTTTACTAAGAGAGATTGTAAATCAATGAGTGACGGAACATATTATGGAAAGGAATTTTTAAGAAGCATGGAAAGATGAAATGTAATATATATAATTATGTATTGAAGGTACTGTCACATTGTTAAATATGATGTAAAAGTTAGAAACCAAATCTGACCTATTACACTTTTTGTGTTGAGGATCGTAAGTCGAATAAATGTAGAAGTTTTTAAATGAATTTTGCTTCCTACGCATATAAATATAGGTTGTGCCCATGGGAATTCCAAAAGACTGTTGGAAGACCTGATCACCAAAGACTACGAAAATATTGTCAATGAGGAACTCTTGCATCTTTTTAATATCAACTTCAGGGTACTTGTGCGTGGAGTCATAGTGGTGTTTAACAAAATGATTTTTGGGATGACCAATCACTTAATATGAATATTTCCTTTTACCATTTTTGTTCACGAAGCAACTGTCCATGACATCAAAACGTCTAGTCTTTAATTTATCGTGAGGTATGGTCGTGTAAAGTGTTGTAAAATCATACGTTTTAATGTTAATTTGAGAAAAGTTTTGTGATTTCAAATTCAATAAACGTTCTTTAGAATGTTTAAGAATCCACATTTGATTTACACCACCTCTGTTATATGTAGTGGCACAGTACGTTTGAAGTTTCTCCTTCAAAGAAGTTAATGTTTTCGTAAGGAGCAAATATAGAGGCTTGATAGAATATTTACTGGATCCAGCTATCGTATCTTTGTTTGTAAGGGTTTTTGTGGAGTTTGGGGATCCAGTATAGGTACGGTAACTCATATTCATCCGCTTCGTTAACTGGAATATTAAATGTATTTAAAACTGAAGCATGATTTTTAAGAATTTCATCTTTTGAAAGGGCCGTTGGAGTATACGTGCGATTAATAAATGTGGAAGTTCGTTTAGAATGCAGTTGTAATAATGAGCCTTACAAAAAATACAATGTTGTTGCCAGCTTTGTCAGCTGGAACCAAAACATATTCCTCATGTAACCTATCTAACTCGTTTATCTCTTCTGATTTTCTAAACACAGAAGGATAGATGGTGCGCATTTTTGTTTTGACATGTCTGATGCGGGATTTTGATATTCCTCTTATACTTTTTATCCATTCTGACAAGGTATCACATTCTTCTTTTTCAGATTTAGACCATCCTCTGTCATAATCTTTGACAGAATTCATGATAGAGATGAAGATCTGTCGCCAATTGAAAGACCGAGGTTCTCTGAATTTAAGACCTTTTAAAATAAGTGATTTTAGATTTTCACTTTTAACTATATCAACATTACCAGTAATGACATGTCCAGCTGGACTATAGTTAAAAGAAGACCAAGAACACTTAGGTGGATTGAGTATAAGATGGGCTATATCTAGGCACTGTAAAGTTTGTTTGTAGTTTAAAAGTTTGGATGCAATAATGGAAGTATATCTGTAGGATTTACATGGTGTAGACTTGAACTTGAAATACTCTGGAATACAAAACTGAACTTCTTTATGACGAAGAATGTCCTTTAGAGAAGAGTTGTAGAGTTTTTTTTTCTTCGTACATATATTCCAATGTAAAACGTAATTTGTAAGTAATCAGTTTGTATACATGTAAATTCCTCGATATTGGTATATTCTAACTCTGATGTCTACAACATTAGTATTTCTATCATTGCATTTCTATAAGGGTTCTGAGTGTCCTCCAGTGTGGCTTAGTAATAATTTTTCAAAATACAATAGAATGCATGACAAGACTCTTTGTGTTAGGAAAAATATTACACCTCTGCAAAATAATGCTGATAACAAAAAACATGCACGCAATTTTCAGAGGGTTTACCCTTTTAATTCATAAGCAAAATAGAATTGTGTGTCTTTACTAAATGTGACTGGTACATTAAAAGCGATGTCGGAGTTGCATTATGTTGACTGATATTTAAAAAATTAATATTAGAATATTGAATAGAATAATAACAGAGTCTGGAACATCTGTTGTCTACCAAATTGTTCACGTGTGTCATTTGGATAGAAAAGCTTTACTGATATGTATCGGATACCTTAAACACTTTCATTATCTCGGAGGCTATCCCGAAGGAGAGGGTATTATCGTCTTAATGATAGCATCTAGTAGCATTAAGGGATACAGAAATATTTAATTTCAACTAGCTATAAATATTTTACTGCTGGATGTATTGGATTCAGTTTTTGAAAATAAAACAAGTCTAAGCAATCATCGTAATAACTTTGAAATTAATCTCCAAGTCCCCACATTGACATGATCAAGGATGAAAATTTACATTTCCTTTGATCTCTTCGAAAATTGTAATGTACATATAGTTAATTCTGTATGAATGTGCTGTAGTTGTAAACAGTGTGCAAATGAATACAGATATATATATATATATATATATATATATATATATATATATATATATAGTAGAGGTACGTGTATATTTAACGACTGGGAATTTGGACGGAAATAAAGTATGTCGGTGTAAAATACCGTCATATAAAACAAAATGACCGTAAAATATTTCTGCATGTACCGGTAAGAGCTATCGATCCACTGTTTTCTGAGAACACTATTTAAACAGTTTCACGAAAATCAAAAATAACACGTTTTTCTTTTTAAGTTTATTAAATGGAAAGGTGATTGTTGTATGTTGTTTAACGTCCTGCTTGAGAATCTTTCACTCATGGAGACGTTACCATTGCTGGTGAAGGCCTGAAACATTTCTTATCTCTACAGTATCTTCAAACACTTTTTCAAAATTCACTTCCGTTCATCAGATATGTCCATTTCCGTTTCATAAAAAGAAATTTTGTCCACCATTTTTCTTCTCAATGGTTCACGATAGAGTCTTGAAACTTGTAGGGATGATAGATAATGATTTTCTGCTTTGTTGTAATGTTGACTGTCGTCATCCGTCACTTCCAGTCGTCACCGGAAGTGAACAAATAAAACGTTAAATTTCAAATTTAAGCTTTTGAAACAAAATCTTGAATAGAACAAATAAGTCTCTTATGTAGTTTCAGAAAATGTGAGAGTTACCGGGGTAATTTAAGTTAAAAGAGTAAGTTAAGAGTAAGTTAGAAGAGTAAGGCTTTTCAAGAAAAAACTTCAGAAGATCAGTTTTTCTTTGTCCTTATATATTTGGCCTATCAATAAAGCGTTTGAGATGCGTTTCATAAATATTATTGACATTATCAAACTCTAGCATTTATCAAAATCCACTTCCATTGGTGAGATATTTCCACTTTCCTTTTTTCAAAAAGGATTTTATCTGTTCGTTTCTTCAGAAAAGGCTGAAGATTTAGTTTTGAAACTTTCAGGAATAATTGATGGTGACATTTAGATGTGACATACATCTTTCAGTTTTGTTGCCGTCATTTCCGTCGTCCACAGGGAGTATGTTAAAAATCTGCAAATTATTATTTTTTTTAATTTTTAAATGTTGATAACAGAGTCTAACAGTGCATTTCAAGTCATACCATTTCCACTGGAAGCTAGTTTTACCAAACCGGAAGTTGCCCCCAAAAATATGAGCATTTTTCATTGAAATTTTCAGGGACGATTCCTGCACGCTCATAATGTAATTTTCCTTGGATTTAAGGAGTTCCAAGAAGCCAGAAGTGAACAGAAAAGAACCGGAAGTTGTTTAAGATTGATAACTCTCATCTTCTATGTGCTTTTCGTTCTATTTCGATAAATTTAGATGCTTCTTCCATTCATTTATTGCCGTTCTTTATCAGTCAAATTATCACAGTTAAGATCCTATCAAATTCGACGGAAGACCTACTCGTTGCTCGCATTCAAAATTTACTTTTTGTTACACACCATTCTGATTCTATGCACAAGTACTTTGAAGTTGATATTGAAAAGATGCTGGAGTTCCTCATTGACTATGTTTACGTAGTCTTCAGCGGTCTACTGGTGGTTCATATAGATAACGTAATAAATTCCATTGCACTCAAAGAGAACTAAATATATTAACTGAAACTATTTACAATGTAATATTTTACCTTGTAATTAGAGTTATAAGGATTCATGGTTTATCATATAAAATTTTCTTGCAAGGTTCAAAGTCTTTTTAAAGAGATGCCATCCACAACTAAGCGTTACAGAGAGACTAACAGCGTTTAAAGTGGAAACCAAAAATAAAACATTGATAAAAATATTTTGTTCTAAATGAAATACACACTTGTATGCAGCAGTATTTAACATACGGTGTTAGACCATTTAAAGCCCGGTTACTCCCTCAAACATTTTTTCTCAATTTTAAACAAAAAACGTAAGGATAAAACCTTATCATGGGGGCATTTCTGTTATTTTGTGTAGTTTTTTCGATTGTCGTCTGCTTACGGTATTTGGGTCTCGGCTGGTTCGATACGAAAGAGCATGTTCTGCATATGATCAGTTTTTAAAACGAGGCAGGCTGCTGGCTGATAGTTTAATGTTGAAGGGATTTCAGCAGTCTCGTTTGGAGTCAGTGTTTCGCAAATTCTATGGTCGTTTTGGCGATCTAATTTACCAGTACCACCTGTCATTCGGTTACATACTGTCTGGCGTGTATTACAGTACAGCCAACGCGGAGCTCATATTTACCGAGTTTCCGCGGCGGTAAAAATCTAACGCGTTAAACTAGAGGTAACTCAGGTAAACCGCGTTCTCATAGCGGGATGACTATCAGCTACCTGTCCCTGTTGCGGTAATATTTGATGAAAAATTTGATCGTTTGTACCGTAAACAAATATGAGTTACTATTTTACTTTCGAGTTAATATATTTCATTGAAGATTGCTGGTTGTAAGGAAGATGATTATTTTAAAGTAGCATCAGAAGTTGAGTAGTTTTAAAAAATCACGACGAATTATATCTTAAATTTTGTGTTCTGCATGGCTACATGTATATTAAAGAAAGTATGGGAAAATAATATATTACCGTGCGAGGGCGAGGTTAGCAAAACAACATTCTTGGAGAGAGAGAGAGAGAGAGAGAGAGAGAGAGAGAGAGAGAGAGAGAGAGAGAGAGAGAGAGAGAGAGAGAACCCCGTTGCGGATGAGGGCTCTTCCTATTCACATATCCTTACCCGCGTATTTCAGTAACTGACACAAATCCGTGTATAAAGATTAGCATCCCTCCAGACCTTGAGAACTTCATATCACCTATGCTGAACAGACAATGCCTACTTCTCAGGGTAAAACAAAGAAGGGGGAGGGGTCCGTTACGGTTTATCGTGTCCTGGTCAACTGTTGCATGTTTCTCTGCATATCAATATGTGGTCACTATCACAATAAGAAATAACGGTTTTATAGCCATGGCAGCATCTACATTTTGATAATTCTTTACCTTAGTTTGTGTCGAGAATTTAATTGTTGTGCCAACTGAATTTTGAGACACAGGCTTCCTGTGCACCCTGGTAAATCTACCAGTGGAGAGAGAGAGAGAGAGAGAGAGAGAGAGAGAGAGAGAGAGAGAGAGAGAGAGAGAGAGTCCAATTTTGTGTTTGTAACATTAAAAGACCCTATTCACAACCGTGATTATCATAATATATCAAAAATCGAGCACGCCCATTAAGTAGACAGGGAGTATTACACAAGCTCAATATCATACTGGATAAAAATAGGCCTAAAGTCAGTCACAGACACAAAGTCTAACATTTTTATTGGATTACATTTACAGGTAGGTCGTTCTTTTCAAGCCGATTTTGACTGCGGGTTGCTCAGTTTGCCTAGTAGGGGTGTGGGGCTTACCTTACTATTAATTTTGTATTCTTTAAAAGAATTGTGAGATTGATAACTTCGTTATTTTCACCACTTCATATATTATCTTGTCACGTGGTAAATACTACTACACAGCCAATTTTCCAGGAGAAAATGTACTATGATGGAAATGCTACTATACATCCACTGTACTTCTGCACGTTATGTTCTAATCTGTACGACTGGAAAATTGTTTGAACAACCCCCACCCGGCTAAAAATCCAATACTACAGACCTCTTATATAAATTTAATTTAGAAATGACAATTGGAAAGATGGATATGTGAACATGACATAATTTAGCATATGTCTACATGAATACTTCCAGTCATGAAATGTTTAATACATTTGTAACATTTTCTAATGTTTTAAGATGATAAATGTACGGCCACAGTCGCAGCATCGCCATTTCAAAGACAGCGTTGTGGAGGTGAGGAGATTTCCATAACTAATTGTGAGAAATTGGGTTGCTGCTACGTTCCTGGTGATGATGACACCAATTGTTTTCACAAAGGTAAGACTTCTGACAGTTGTTCACTGTATTTGTTTATAGCATAGAAAATAGTTTAAACTCGTAAAAATGCGTGAAATTCCAAATGCAGTGTATATTATGAATAGTCGTCAAAAATTCACGTCAGGTATCTTTCTCGATAACCATGTAGCATGCTTCACTATAAGCGAGAATGACGTCGTTGTCGAAAGCAAGTTTCTATTTAGCTGTAGTGCTCTGGTCACACGTTCCAAGGGTATATGGGTCGTAAGGACAGCTAAAGTGGGTATCCGTACAATAGTGCGATATATATATATATATATGTATATATATATATATATATATATGTGTGTGTGTGGGGGGGGGGGGGGTGTGTGTGTGTGTGTGTGTATTTACATCTAATCACCTTAAGGAAGCGTAAACGCCATTTCATAATGAAACAATAATGCTACAACAAATAATACAATGTTCTTCGTCCAATGTACTCTGTTAAGCATTTGTAAATATGGTAATGATGTTATGACGTACAATACTTAATAGCCTAATTTTTAATTATCTTATAACCTGCCTTTGTCGTTGGTTTTAGTTCCCATGACAACACCAGAAGAACTGTCAACCAAGATTTCACTAACACCTGGTATTAAAAGAAACTATGGTAAGGCACGAATAAATAAATATTTACTATATTAAAAAAAAGAAAGACTCAAACTTCAATGATTAATGATATTATCTGACAAAATTCAATATCTGAAGAAAGAAATATAGAAATTTTAGATTCATTAGGACTCATTTTTGTCTAACGAGACAAACTTCATTCAAAATATGCAAAGTTCTTGTAGTAACTGTTCCAAGAGTGTATTTTTTTTTCTTTTAGAAAACGAAATCAATTAAATATTCTCAAGTAGGGATACATTTTGTATTTTCACAACTGAACTTATACAAAGTATCTATTGGGTCAACTATAATATCTGATCATAATCCTTGCAAGTTATATCACTGTAGCATTTAACTGTAGCTATAAACTATAAACTGTTGTCAATTACAGTACCTAAAGCAAATCCAACTGCTTTTCTTTCCTTAGAGGTATTATTCAGTTGTCTGTTTTACGTACCGTTGAGAATTTTTCACTGATACTGAGACACCACCAGTTGTAGGCGAAGTTCAATAAATTTAAACCTATGCATAGCACTTACGGCCGTAGCAGTGAGGGTTCTATAACATGCAAACGCCTATCGCGACACGGAAACTCCGTTTTTTAGGTCATATCCGAAAGACCCGTGATTTTCACTCTATACTCGTTTTGTGTTTGCTTGTTTGTTTGTTTTACGTCCCATCGAGACTTTTTCACTCATATTGAGACGTCACCAGCTGTAGGTGAAGTGCCACAAATTTAGACCTATGCTTAGCGCTCAGGGCCGTAGCATCATGGGTTGTTTAACGTGTCAACGCCTACCGTGACAGGGGACCTCCGTTTTTAAGGTCATATCCGAAAGACCCGTGATTCTCACTTTTAAATGCCGAGCGTTTGGCAAAGGAGCAATCACTACCTATTTTTCGTCTTAGGTTTGACGCGGCCATGGCACGACGGGGCTCAAACTCACGACCTCCCGGTTACGAAGCGAACGCTCTAACCACTGAGCTTGAGCTACCGCGACCGGTCTCTATACTCGTATTCCAAACATTTGGAGAAGAAGAAATCACTACCTATGGTCTTCTCATGGGCAAGAATTGTTCTCTTTTGTTTGCTGACCTATTTTTATACGAAAACGTATTATGGTATAGCGTCTATCCGTCTATCCAGACCTTGTAGGCAAAATGCAAAATGAACAGTAAGTTCCAGGATCTTAGAAGTTTTGTATGAAGCATCTTTGGAACAAAGGGGACAGAAATTGTAAATTTCATGGCTCCTGTCCCCCTGGGGCCGTAATTGCCAAAAATAACCAATTTTCCAAAATATTCTTCTCTAAAACTGTACATTTATAAGATAAACTAAATGCATAGTAATGTAGAGCAGGAAGACCTCTACCAAAATTATAAATTTCATGATCCCCGGGATAGAGGTTCTGACTCCACGGTGGGGCCAAACTTGGTATATCGTATTTATGAGTAAAAAAAACATCTTTATAGCTCTTGATACCAAATTGAAAGTAAAAGGATATTTCTATAGAACAGGTAGCCGTTTACAAAGTTTAAATTTCTAGGGTAGGTCTTTTGGTATGAGTGGGGCTGAAATGATCATTGATTAAATGTGTTAACAGTTAAACATTTTTCAACCTATTCGTGATAACTACCATTCCAATTCTTTTCAAATTTGATATGAATCATCTTTGGGACAAGGCGAAAATAAATTGTAATTTCAGGACTCCTGACCCTGAGGCCTTAGGGCGGAGGAAAACTGCCACTAATGACTAATGTTCAAAAAAGAATTACACATTTATATGAAAGGAAAGAACCCAGATACAGTGTACCTGGGAAGAGACCACCGACCTTCCGCAAGAAAACTGGCAAACTTGCTCACATAACGCCGCGCCAGAGATTCGAACACGCGCCGACAGAGGTGAGAGGCCACGGAGGCCCCTTGAAATGCTATTGATAACAAAATGAAACTAAATGGATATTTAGAATGAGTAGGTAGCCCACTACCAATATTGTAAATTTCGTCATCCCAGGGGTAGGGGTTTTAGTATGAGGGTGGGAGCAAAATGATCAGTGAATCAATATGTTAATAATTCAATATTTTTAACTTCTTGATATCTAGAATTCCACTTCGTCTGATTGATTGATTGTGGTTTTACGCAGAATTGGCAATATTTTAGCCATTTACGGCGGTTGAGCAACTGAAATATGTTTTGTTGTGAAAGTTTAAAATTTGTATGAAGCATCTTTGCCCCTGCTTCCCTGGTGCCCTAAGGACAGAGCAAAAACTGTTAGGATAAGAGAAATGTGTATCGTGAACTTTATGATCATAGCCCCCTCCCCTCCCCCCCCCCACCCACAGCTTAATAGTTGGGGCCAAAACTGCTAAAAAGAAAAGTTTTTAAAATCTTCTCGATTCCCACGCATGCCACCAAATGCATGGTTATTATGTCCATGAAGCCCTTTACCAAAATTTTGAAACTCGCTTTACCTTGGTCAGGGAAATATGGGCGGATTTAAATGCATCAAACTTCATTTTCCTTCCATTGTAATTGAATGGGAATTGTATGCATATTTAGAAATATCATAAAGCTGTGAACAAAAGATTCCAGAATGAGTCTTTATTGCAAATATGAGACTCCCCGACTGGTATTTGTATGGACTAATGCCTGTTTAAAAATAATATTGTTAAATCCTGTAAATTCATAATTAAAAGCGAGGAAATAATATCCGCGTAAAATCGCGAGCAGACTCACTCAAGGATTCTAAAATCTCGCTTTCATTAGCTCCGACATTAATGGCTTCAGTGGAATTATTAAGCGCGAAATTTGATTGAAGCATCACAGGTAGATCATCCGTGATCGAGTAGACCAAGATGTACAATTTAAAAGTATGTATCACTTTTATCTATCTCTTTGAAATTGATATATATCTTTCATATGACTATAATCCTTTTTTTTTTTTAATTATCAAAATATATACAGCAATCGATATTTCAAAATAAATACAAATGTAACTCCCAATTTAAATGATACCAAGCAAAAGGTAAAACAGCTTTATTTTAACATCACATTCAATCTTTTAAAACAATCGTGTAGTCTAACAATTGTAACAATTGCCTTAAATGTTTGCAATTATCTAAGCTTGATTAATAATTGACACCAGCCATTGTCCAGGTCTTTTTGATCGGGTCAGCATTCTGGGCTATCTCCTGAGCGGCTTTTGTAAGCCACTTAGCATGCAGGGGTTTTACAACTGAAACTCTGAGGTCTATTTTAACACTTTCCACTGACACACCTTTTTTTATCTGTTCAGCTACCTTGTTTGCGTAATACTGCTCAAACTGAGATTTCATGCTTTGCTTGAATGGACTGTTGATCGCTACGTCAAGTGGCTGTAGCTGACTTGTGCAACTGACCGGAACAAATACTACATTGACGTGTTCTTTCTGAGTTTGTTCAGTAACGCTTCGCCGCGATGTGCAGCGTACACGTCGAAAATACATAGAGCATGTTATTTCAGCGGGAGGTGTTCGTCTTCTTTGATCTTGTCTACGTTAAGTTATTACATTGTCAACATATCTACAATTATCAAAATAACAGAAAAAAATATTAATAGGGCACATTTATATCAATATATCTGCGATTCATTTTTTTAATATAAATTTACACAATGCATGGTTTATGTCAAAAAGAAAAATTATTAGAATATGTTAGAAGCATGTACCTGTCCATGGATTCGGCCGTTGACCAATGCGACTCTGTATGCGTGATATCCCAGTTCTTTTGAAACTTATATACTGGATGGCAGGAGTCTTGACTTTCCCTGATATATTAACTGGGGTGGAAGCATCCATGTATCCGCATATCCAGCAATTTTCGCTCTAAGTTCACCTGAGTAATCTCCATATCTTTTCCTTTTTCTCGATTGACTTTGAGGTGTTGATGGAGGAGTAATTATGACCTCTCTCGACATCGCTATCCACAGTCTCATGCAATGTAGAAGTAGCCATCGGAATAAAGTTTTTCCTTTGCGGTAAAAATATGTCTTGATCGATGGGGAGCCATTTTCAAAATGAACTATTCAAAGTGAGCAGAGCTAAATTCAACTTCATAAACAGAACTCATGTTTCACATGACTGATTATCTTTGGATAACACATTGACCATTGTTTCTTACGGAAAATCAAGGAAGATAATTCATTAATCCGGAATTGAAACGTTTTTATTTTGAAAATTATTGAACTAGATCGATTCATTGATTGATTGTTTAATGTTTTACGCCACACTCAACAATTTTTCAGTTATCTGGTTGCGCCAATTTTTTATTTAAGCGCCGAGCATAGGCCTAAATTTTGCAGCCCTTCACCGATAATGGTGACGTCTCCATATGTGTGAAAAATTCTCAAGCGGGACGTAAAACAATATAAAAATTTACAATCAACCAATCAATCAAATGACTTGTTATTTGGATATATCTGGTCAGTATCTTGAGAATTTTTTCGTAACTGCAAAGATAATAAGGAAATACAGGAAGCTTGCATATTAAAATATATAAAGGAAAGCTGAAGAATGTTTTCAAACCACCATTTTTAGGTCACCTTAGTCACTCAGGTGACCCATTGCTATCTTCTTTTGTCCGGCGTCGTTCGTTGGCTGTGGATTTCATGGTTCAGGTTTTGGGGTGGTGATAGATTGGTCATATATGTTATGTATGCAGTAGAAAATCTTCTTTGCTGGACAGCCACAACCATTTGATATCCTATTTTTAAGATGTTCCTTTGATCTCACAGAGACTGCTAGTATAACAGATGACACTAAAGATTGGCAACAAACAACGACTACAGATGATAGTAAGGATTGGCAACAAACAATGCCAACAGATAACACAAAGGATTGGCAACAAACAATGACAACAGATGAAAGTAAAGATTGGCAAATAACAGTGACAGCAGATGACACTAAGGATTGGCAACAAACAGCGACAGCAGATGTCATTATAAACTGGCAACAAACAACGACAGCAGAATCCACGTCGGTAGTTGAAGGTACGCTAGATGACACTTGTAATGTAACATTAAAAAGTCTTTGATCAGGGACGATCTGACATTTGATGGGCGAGCGGAGGAATGTGACAGTCAGATCGTTTAGAACGCCTGTAGTAGGGTATCTCAGTTGGTCGAGCGCCTGCCAAGAAAGTCGGAGGTCCCAGGTTCGAATCCTACTCTGGTCTGACTCCTTCATTATTTCCCCCCTCAATTCACGAAAATTACCATTATCATCTTCAATCTAACTGGTTTTTATAGTTCAGTCAATTTAAATTTTGCTTGCAACTAATTGCAAAAGAAATTTTTTTTTTTTTGCAAACTACTCTTTAGTATATGCAAAACAATATATAAAAAAATTAATTTAATCTAATGTGCAGAAATAACATTTTTGTGTATGAAATTTGCTGAGGGCGCCCTTGGTTTTTGTCACCGCTGTTCTGTCATAGCATGCTTTCAGTGATCGCATGACGTAGTCATTGCATAGACATTGCCTAGTTGACGCTAATTTATCCTTGTTTCATGATATATACTGATACAAGTGTGTAAGCATTTCAATCAATGTAACCCTGTTGTAAAACTATAACAAACGAGACTTTGAACTCCTCAAAGTGATAGAAAATACAGGTACAGACGAAAAGTCACAACAAACACGTGTCGTCATAAATATGAATACGCATTCCAGAGTCATTTAAAATTCCTGAAAGGGGCCGTAATGTAATTAAAAATAACATCTGATCAAGTACATAATCGTAAAACATTATTTTTTATCGGAAACAATTAACAAGTAAGGAAGTGAAAACGATTCTTTCACATCGTACTGCTTATTTTGTTTTTCTCATTGTATGGACACCCATACGTGTTACAATGCCATTAATCGTCATTAACAAGTATATTGTGTTAGAATTTTCCTTTCATTTTATTTACATTTGTTCTAACATTGTTTTGAATATGGAAATACTAGAAGACGGTGACATTTGTGAATCTGGGGACCAAAATGGACTTGTTTGTCTTCGTGGGAAGGGCAGTGAAGGTATCAATAATGCTGCTGAAAAAAGGGGTAGCTATCTTCGCACACATCCTGGACAATATGTACACACAGAATGCAGGCGTCAATTTACAAATGCATTTGAAATTAGCAAATATCTTAAAGAGAGAGAACAAGGGAAGTCAAATCCTCCTGCTGAAAATACACCTATTCTCAGGTCAAAACAGACTTTTTCATCCCGTGACCACTGCCTCTTTTGTGGACAGACTTCAAACTCAATCAAAATAAAAGAGGGCGTGATGTATATCCTGTGCGAACCCATGATTTCCAGGCTAGTATAAAATCCATCTGTTCTCCTAGACAAGACGCTTGGGCAGACCAAATTTATGGTAGACTATAAGCTGTAAATGATTTGCATGCTGCTGATGCCATCTATCATCACACTTGTAATGTAAATTTTCGCACAGGCAAACACAGTCCTCAAATATTCTCACCCTCCTCGACCGAAGTCAAGAGAGGTAGACCTGTTGACAGTGATATTTCGGACGTTTTCTTAAAGTGGTGAACTATCTGCAGGAGAATGATGACAAACAACATCAACTGTTAGATCTTGTTGCTAAAATGAAGGACCACTGTGGTGATGATGCATACTCGCATTTTTACTTGAAAAAGAAATTATATGAGCATTTTGGGGATGAAGTCCTTATCACAGAAGTGCAAAGAAAATCAACTGTAATAATAATACGAAAAACAGCAAGATCAATTCTTCAAAGTTTTTACAATCGGTCCAAAACGGTGGACCAGACAGAGCCGAAAAGCTCGATGTCATTACTACTGCTGCTAAGCTGATAAAATCTGACATTCTGTCACTTCATCTAGTTTCTGATTTGTATTCATTGTCTTCAGATATTTAATCACTGAAAAAGAATCTTCAGTACGTTCCTGACAGTCTTCAAACCTTTTTAAAGATTCTCACTAGAGAAAAGGACCCAGAGTTGAAGATCGCATCGATTGGACAGACAATCATGCAAATGGCTAAGCCACGTTTACATGTTGCACCACTACCAATAGGTCTAAGAGTGCAGCTTCATCACCAATTTTCATCAAAGTTTTTTATTGATAAGCTGCATTCCTTAAGATTTTGTGCCTTATATTTTGAGATACAACGTTTTGAAACAAGTGCAGCCATTTCACAAGGAACAGACATTCCAGGCTATGAAAATGGGCAATTCCTTCAACGTGGATCACAATGTGCGCACACTTGATGGGTATGGTATATTCCATGGAATGGGCATAATTGTCGATAAATTATGTGGATAAAACTATATCGCATTGATCTGAATCCACTTGATTGGGGCTGGACAGTTACTGATGATGGCAAATGCATGCGTCTTAAAAACAGTTTGCCGCCTGCTTCCAATCGTCTTCTGAATATCATTCACTGCAATTATAAGGTAAATTGTGAAACAAAGAGATGCACGTGCCAGAAACATAGCCTAGAATGTACCATTGGATGTGGACATCGTAAAGGAACAAGTTACTCCAATTCAACAAAGAACACAGACGAAGAAAACGAAACAATTGATTTAATATAGAAAAAAATAGACATACTACTACTTGTTCTTGGATATAACTGGAAATTGACTAGAATAGAATTTTCCATTCCTCGGACATTTTTTACAGAATATTATTTGAACTGACAATTCTCATCAAAATTGTTAATACTCAAATATTTGTTAGAAATCAATTGATATAGTTTCAGGGGCGTAATAAGGAATTTTATCGGAGGCGGGGGTAAAAACCCAAAACTTTCCACTGACTGCACACTATGACCTTCTATGTGTCCGCATAGATTGATAGATATTACAAAACATCATTGTAATAGTATATCCCTCATATATATATATATATATATATATATATATATATATATATATATATATAAAGCACTAGAATGACCAACAACACGAAAAAACAAACTGGAACTTAGTGCTTATATATATATATATATATATATATATATATATATATGTGCATATTTCATATTTTAATCTTATTAATTATAACTACAAATATTTCCATTTTTCATTGGGTTTTTTTTCACTAAAATTAGCACATTTCCCCTCAAAAACATTCTTAGAAAGTCAAATTATTATATGAGAAGTTTACAGTTTCTATTTCTTACTAAAACGCATTATTGCCAAACTAGAAATTGTATTGTTATTTGATAAATAATGAAGAAAAGCTAAATTTCCAGTTTTGTCGGTTTTTCGATCCTTTTCCTGTTTTTGGCTTAATAATGGCATTTCCACTTCAAGTAGAACATTAGATTTTTTTTATGTTGTAGTACACATATTAGTGAAGTCAAAATCATTCAAAACAATTCTTTTGCGATTAATTTTTTGGGGGCTAAAATGACTGGACTATTAAGCCAGTAGTATGATCTTCAAAGCACAATTTGTATATTACATGAACCCTGAGGTCCACGCGAAAAATTTATAAACGAGGTCAAGCCGGATGCTATGGGGGAAAGTCAGCTTGTGTATTGTTGTATGTGGTCGCTAGAGCCAATCAGAACATCGCTTGGCAATTTCCGTTTTTACTCGAATTGGCGGAAAAGGTCTATCGATGTTCCGAAGCTTGATGACGCAACCAGTATTTTAGGGTAGCACGTAACTGTACACACTCGTGTGTGTGTGTGTGTGTTGGGGGGGGGGGCATCAGTTTGCGCATGCAAAAGTACATGTTTATCGGGATAAGTAATGTTTCATAAACTATTGTTAATTGAATGAATGTGAATGTTGTGTATGACCTGTAAACAACGGTTTTCAGTATTCGTAATAAAAATCATTAATGTTATGTCAAAGGAGTCAAATTTATTCATTTATTTACAATACTGAATACTGTTAGTTATCTAGGCCTTTTCACATACATGATGTCATATTCACCCTAGTAAAGCTCAACAAATGAAGTAATATATTGTTTTTCATGTCTTAAACTGGACATTATTTGTGAAGTTGCTCTGAGCGTTTGAAATGAAAAAAAAGTTGTATCATTGTTTTAAGTTATTTTGTTGCCAGATTTATATATCCAGCCGAAACGTTATTTTTTAGACCTGGCTACATAGTGTAGGTCCCCAGTTGAATTTGAACTTTAAGGTCTTGATCCAAAATAAGGATGACTCTTAATTCTGAGATTACAGATTTCAAAGCTACAAATATTTTATATCCATTAGTCCTATATATAATTACTAAAGTTTAGCAATAAGACATTCAATAAAATATTTGCAAGTTTCAAAATTTAAATAAAATCTGTTTTCAAACACATTTTCATTTCTACTTAAAAATATCATGCTTCTGTTCGAAATGGTCCACTTATTGCAGTCCTTTTTTTAAAGGACAATAACTTGTTTCATTATTTAAAAGTATCAGCAGAATATAACTTACCCCTCATGACTGTATTTGAGAAAATAGTATGCCATATGTCCTTTCTGGCATAGTGTGTTTTACTTTTACCAATAAAATCTGCTACACGAGTACAATAGTCATGTTGCAGATTTTATTTGTAAAAATGAAAAATATGTCAGAAAAACAGATATAATATATTCACACAAGGGTTAAACACAATTTTTCCCCACTATCATCCGGTGTTAAGTTTTGAAAATAATCCTTAATTTGTCTTTTCTTCATATATGATCGGAATGATAAGTATGATGTTTTTGCGAAAAGTGTTTGTATAAACCGTGTGAATCACGAATTAACATATAAAGACTATTTGAAAATTTGTTTTTCATTTTTAAATACTTTGTTGAAACACGAAATTAGTAAATTTAGGGAACGCCAGGTATGTCCCTATTAAATGTGCCACTAATACGTTACTTTTAGGATTGTGAGGAGTGGATGTTTAGAAAGTTTTTTTCCAGAGAATTTACAACACACGTTTACCAAGAAAGATACATATAAAATACACGATATATCTAATATTCTTTTTAAGTATATGTATCTAGTTTCTATGTTTGAGTTTTCCCTTTCAGGTGCAAAATGTGTTGCTGTATGCCACTGTACACAGATACGGGACAAATCGGCCTTGGATACAAAGATAAAAAGCATGAAACTGTCTCTCAAGATTAACGTTAATGAAACTAATTGTGCGTGATCTGTCGAATGCGTATCAAATTCATAACAAAGAATCACACGAATGCATGATCTTTGTTTAATAACATGACCAGGAGTGGGATCAATTACATTGAAAATGTAGTTAGATACTTTCAATTACATTGATAACGTCTCCATAAGTGAAAAATTCTCAAGCGGACCATTAAACAATATACAATAAATTACAATATGATAATTATGTCATTTACTTGCAATTACAATTATATTGTTTTTAACCACTGTAATTGATTACTCTTAATTACTAAATAATGCAATTAAATATATTTCAATTACTGAAGTACATTTAAAACATCTTGAACAAATACATATACAAAGCATTGCAGTTTAATTTGCTTTACAGTTTTGAATTCATTTCCATCATGAAATTTTCAAATGCAGCACCCTTCAAGAGGCATCAGTCAGGTCTGAAGAATTTTCCTGCCACATTGGAAAGCCTTTCAACAGGTGCTGAAGTTGGTAAATATCTCTGTCAAACTGGAGAGAAAAGGAAACCAGGAATCAAGTTGCTCCAGTATGCTAGTGGACACTGGGACATGTCTTCGCAATCTATCTATTTCAGTGAAAGGCCCAGAAAGATTTCTTTTCCTTTTAGGCAATGATGGGGGACAACTGGAATGAAATCAATTTTTCCCCTTATTGAAGACGTGCTTTTTGGGTCATATGAATCATCATTATCTGAATTGTGCATAGGGCAATAGTGTCCTTAACCATCTCTTGTTTGCACTATCTCAACTAAAAACGAGTCAATAATCGAAAGAGATATTAAATCCCATGCAATAAAAAACACAAGGGTACCGGTATCAGTTATTAGTTGCTGATTTTGATCATTTGAGGAATATACTTTGCTGTCCCATTGGAAAAAGCTGTATATATTTTTTTTTTACTGTTCTTGGTCTTCCTTATTCGAATAACACTGATGTAGGCATCTCTGTGTTTCGTGTACAAATCACTTTTTAAATCTTTTGGCAAATTTCTGTTAGTTTAAAAAATGTTTCGTTCATGTTGTATTGAATATTTTATACATACCTATACACGTATAATGCAAATCCAATTATCTTTTATTTACTTTAATGTGTGAATTTATCGGTAATAATCATTTACATAAAGAAATTGAAAAGTAAACTTATCTTCAAATGTGTAAGGAAGATCGAAGTTACTTTACTCAGGTAGTACTTCCAGAAATTTGACTTGCAATGTGAAAGAAGTAAATATTGTTTTAAATATGGGATGACAGTGGGTCAAATGTCAGAATGCAATTTGTCAAAAAAATGAAAAGAGAGTTCCTTCTCTTCTTCTGTTTTTCTAGTAGATCAAAATATTGCTTTAATTAGATGTATTTGCTTATTAAAATGCATTTTCTGAGACATGAAGATCACCCAGTACATTTAAGTCATGTTGAGTTCTGGTTGGTTGATTGTATACTGTTTTATGTCCCGCTTGAGAATTTTTCACTCGTATGGAGACGTCACCATTGCCGGTGAAGAAAGCCAATGTTCGGAGCTTAAGGCATATGAACAGGAGGGATCTTTATCGTGCCACACCTGCTGTGACACGGCGCCTCGGTTTTCGCAGTCTCACCCGAAGGACCTTCCCATTAACTGCCTCTTACGTCAAGCAAAGGGTACGGAAGTCCTTTTCTAACCCGGACGTTTAGTTCCAAATATAATAGAGTGAACTCTTACTCAGGTATTTTTCTACTTGTGCTGTTGTTCCCAGGTATGACAAGCGTTCACACCTGAACAATTGAACCTGAACCTGAACACCTGAACATTAACCTAAAGCCCTGGGAACTGTGGCCATGCTGCGTCAAGTATAGAGACTAATATGGCAAACACCCTATGATAAACATTTAAGTAGTCAACGCCATCCCTATCAGACACTTTCATTCCATCATTTTAAAACTTTGAAATCTGAATAAAGAATGTACCTAAAAATAATGGAAATGTAATTGAAAATACTTGACTCGTTTGGAATATATCAAAATACATTCAATAACTTGTAATTGAAATCAAAGTCAATTACGAATACATTCAATTACTTTATGGAAATGTATTTAATTACATTTTTTTCAGTAACTCCATCCCTGAACATGACTATCATTTAATTCATGCAATATTGCACTTGTTACTGAAATTGAGATCTGTTATTTTGATACTTGATTTGACTATAATTTAAAGGTTACAAAAGGAGGAAGATCAGTGTCTATGAAGACAGACCAATTCCCATCACACTCGGAGCTCTGGGCGTTTCGTTGTGTAGTACCTTGTTTCTGCTGATTGTGGTGCTCGACATAATGACTTGTTGCAAGAGAAGATATTTTCACAAAGACGTACACCCTAAGTCTCACTATTAATTTAATGCACTATTCAACCTTATAGTATTCACAGTTGAAAGTTGAATTAGATTTTTAATACTTTGTTTATATATATATATATATATATATATATATATATATATATATATATATATATTCTTAAACCTTATCATGACAATTATTTTTGAAACATGTTTTGTTTTATAACAAAAAGTTTCGTGCAAATATAAAAAAAAAAAAAAAAAAAAAGCGATGGAAATCGACACTTGGTTATACATTATTATTATTTGAGCGGCAAAGTAATATTAATACCCAACGAAAGGAATACGCATGTGAAATATGAAAACCTTAGCAATAAAATGGGTACCTCAGTCTGTAATACCTGTCGCCTGCTGATTTGCCGATCGCAGGTTTTTAAATATGATTGGCAGCTGTCTGTTAAGGAAGCCCCACCCTCATGTGACTTAGCAATATTAATAGTTAAAAGTAGGAAAAGTGTAATAATTTCCACTCAATATAGTTTAATAAATAACCAAAGAAAATATATATGTTGCCACCTTTTTTAAGATGTCGGACATGCATGTACAAAAGTATATGTCTGATGTCAGAAAATAGCACATTTTTGTAAAACAAATAATAAAAATAGATAAATACATGCCAACATGACAATTTTAAATGTCAACAGTTCAGAATGATTGATTGTTGTTTTCCGCCACACTCAACATTTTTTTTCCAGTTGTCTAGTGGCGTCCAGTTTTTATTAGTGGAGGAGGGAATCCAGATACAATGTACCCGGTAAGAGACCACCGACCTTCCGAAAGTAAACTGGCTAGGTTTAGCAAAAATGCTAAAGATTAGAAAGTATGTTTAAAACATTTGTATATATTAAGGAAATCGTTGTATAATATATACACTTTAAAGGAAAAACCATTATAGGAGTTATTGCCCTTGACAACATTTTTAAAATTATAAATAATTGAATATCTATAGCAAATATAAACTTTTTCATTACCTATAGTTTACCAGTTTTTTTTTTCTTTTATCCACGAGTAAAATTCCTCTACAAGATATTTCTATCATGTGCAAAATTTAATTTACTAAAGATTGTCCAAAGATGCTTCATAGCAAATTTGAAAGGAATTAGAATGGTATTTGTCAAAAGAAAGTTAAAGATGTTCAATTGTTCTCACATTTGATAACTGACCATTTTGGCCCCACTCTAATACCAAAGCCCATTCCCCTGGGATCATAAAATTTACAATTTTGGCAACCTTTTTGAACTTTTGACATTCTTTAAATAGTCCTCAAATTGCCAATAAAACACATGCATAGATAAGGAGAGATACAGAGAGAATACTACTTCTAAACCTACGGAAAAGTAAATTTATGTGGCTTCCTGTGACGACAGTGGTTGCGTCATTTGTTACTATATACGGGAATTGTGGATGGGTTAAATTATTGTGCACTAGAAATATGTTTAATGTTTCCGCTCTGTTTGCATTCACTGTTTACGTAATCCATTTAGAAACAAAGTCAGTTTGAATTCTTGTACGACAAAATTGAATTTTCCCTTTGAAAGTACTAATGTCTAACTATATTTCTCGATGGAATATTGATTCATCATAATCAAATGGTTTTTCACATAATGATTCTGTGATATTAGGATGGTGCATGTAATGCAGAGATTATTGGACCTTTAATACATAAAAAAGAGAAAAATTAATCATTAATAAAAAGATCAGCTCCGTTTTCAAAATGTGGTTTCACAAGTAATTAATTTGCAGTTCTAGATGACTTATGTTTTCTCATTCACGAGAAAACTTCGAAAATTATTTCGAATTAATCTTTCGAGGAAGACTTGTACTAAAATGAACCGTTAAATTATATACCAATGGCTTCTCAGTGGTGGTAACATATTCAGGAGTCTACCAGACACATGATGACAATGAAAAAGTTTGCATTTCTTGGACACCATAACAACATTAAGGTGTAATCCAGTTAGGTGTATTTTATGTACGGTTGCATTTTGCATTTCCGCAATAGCCTTACGTTGAAGTGAGTACTTATTGAAGTGATGCTAAACTAATGTATTTCAGAAAGCCTTCATTTATTTCTTATCATACATACATACATACATACATATATATATATATATATATATATATATATATATATATATATACATTCCTTTAATAAGGGTGCGACCCCGTGGGGATCCGGGTTGTTAGAATAGATCTCCAGTACCCCTTGCTTGTCGTAAGAGGCGACTAAATGGGGCGGTCCTTCGGATGAGACGGCAAAATCCGAGGTCCCGTGTCACAGCAGGTGTGGAACGTAAAAGATCCCTCCCTGCTCAAAGGCCATAAGTGCCGAGCATAGGCCTAAATTTTGCAGCCCTTCACCGGCAATGGTGACGTCTCCATACGAGTGAAAGATTCTCGAGCGGGACGTTAAACAATATTTAATCAATCAATCAATTAATAAGGGCGCATGTGACAAAGTGGCGACAAATCATTTTAATAGCCCAACTCCAGGCGATAGATAACCAGCACCCGGTTATACGACTATATGGTATCAAAGAACACTGCTTAAGTTATAACGTGTTAGAATGAGATGAACGAAAGAAGTATTATCAAAGACGTTTGCGAATACCACAGAAGTTAGTATTCCTTATTTTTAAATCTAGTATAAAACACCTTATTTTTTGCAAGTTTTTAATGCCGTATTAGAAAATTGTGAATTTTTTCTCTCTCATGATCTGTACGGAAAAGATATTCTTGATATGGAGAACTCAAAAAGGGAAGAAGGAAAAAAAAGCGAACCTTGTTTCATAAAAATGGAAACTTATTTTAACCCTCAAAAAAGTTGAAAATTAAATTGTCAATCACAAAATTGATACATTATGATTTTTATTTAGTAATATCTTGGGTATTACAATTTTCAAGGAGTGTCGAAATATATTTACGTAAAACAAAATATTAAAGGACACATCGCATGTTTGTTTGTTTAACGTCCCGTCGAAAATTTTTCACTCACATTGCATGTTTCCATAGTATACAAAATTATACGCATTTTGTCGTCTTTATGCATATAGTAATGGATTCTAATAATTACTTCGCTGAAATATTATGATAATTACCTAACCCTACGATTAAGCCAATGTTAATTGCATGATTTCTAATAAATTTTGAAATGTGGGTTAGGTTAGGTTTACTTTTTCTCATAAAATGTACTGATAAAATGGTTTTTTTTAAACTGCAACACGGGAGATATTTAACGTCGGGTGTTGTAGTAATGGAAAGAATGGAATGGACATTTGTTATGGAAAAACACTAAATTGTACTTTTAAAACAGATAAATGAACATAACATATATTTATGTAAGCGATATATATGTATTCATACAATTGTATGCAGTTTACATTGAGAAAATTCATAGACGTCTGATTGGTAAATTAAATCATTGGACTTCCCAGCCGTACAACCCCACTGTTATTAGGTGGGAGCTGACAGAAGAAACAATTAAGGCCCTCATTTGTGTCAGAGCAACTCACATATTTTATTATACTTTTAACATACATAAATGTTACACAGAAATAGAAAATAGTTAAATATATTCTATCAAAATCATCACTTTGTTTTGGCATGATTTTAACAGGTGACTTACTATCTATAATTACATTTGTGAATAGTAGGATATACGCGTAAATAATGTTATGAACACTTTGGAACATACTAACTTTAATCGTGTGTCTGTACACAGGGGCGTTGCACTTAAACTTGTCAAACTGAAGTGGCGGGAACTGGTAGTGAATCCCGGATATAAACTGTAAACAACCTTGTTCCTGGAAGTACTAGCGGTAGATTTATGCGTTATTGGTCAATGTTACAAACCATCGATTATAGTATCTTCTAATTATGGAAAATTTGACCGAGTTCATTGGGAAAGGTTGCCTAAAGTTGATTTTCTTAAATTAGGTTACAGTTATATACGAACTATAAATATTAAAGACTGCGTTTAATCTGGTACCAGTTCAATCCACTTTGATAAAAAAAAACAACCAAAAAACACCACCAAAAAAAAACTAAAAAAAAACCCAAGAAAACAAAAACCAAAACAAAAAACAAAAAAAAAAAACAAAAACAAAAAAAAAACAAAACAAAAAAAACCAAACAAAAAAAAAACAAAAACCAAAAAAAACCCCAGGTATCACAATTAAAGTGCATCAAACATTGAACTAAGCTCAACACAGTTTGAATGTGTGGGTGTGTATGTGAGTGTGTGCGTGTATGTGTTATAAACTATATGGCAATTTAATTGTTTGTGTCGTTGGTCACTTTAGTGCTTTGTATAATTTTTGTATTTGACCTTGTATCTACTTTGTGGTTCTAACACTTTAAGGTATCCGGTGTTGGTGCATTTTAATACTTTCTGATTAGTACGCTGGTCACGTGCACATGTTTCATTTATGTCTGTACCCGTTAGTTGTTGTGTATCATATATTAACTTTTGACCATTTTGGATTTCTCTTCACTAGATGACCAGTTACATTTTGTATGGGGGGGGGGGGGGGGGTTACATCTTTGCCTATGGAGGAGCAAAAAGTAATCCCAATGTATCTGTCCCTTGGAGCCCCAAGGTCGAGAATAAAACCTTTAGATAAAGCGCATTTTATAAACACTCTCTACTCCGGAATATCGAGCAGAGAAACTGCCTGCATTGCTCTACACTTAATGAGTATGGATGTTTATACCAAAATTGTTAAACCTGGGGAAGAAGTTTTAATTCTTGAGTTGAAGATAATCTGCATATGACTCATATGCGGTGAACTTTTGGAAAATCGTCTTTATTACGCCAGATCATTTAGAAGACAGATGTGTATATTACAACAAACATGGAGACCAACAAAAATTATAGTTTTCATGACCCCTCGTTTTAGACCCCAAGATTGATTGATTGAATGTATATTCTTTAACGTCTCGCTTAAGAATTTTTTACTCATATAGAGACGTGACCATTGCCGGTGAAGGGCTGCAAAATTAGGCCTATGCTCGGCATCTTTTTCGTTCCACACCTGCTGTGACACGGGACCTCGGTTTTTGCGGTCTCATCCGAAGGACTGCCCCATTTAGTCGCCTCTTACGACAAACAAGGGGTGCTGAGGACCTATTCTAACCCGGATCCTCACGGGACATAGCCCCAAGACACAGTTATATGCATCATACATTGAAACAAAATCAACCTATTCCCTATTTAGTCAGTGTATAAGTTGTATTTTTTAGTACATGTACTTAGTTTGATGTTCTTTTCGGTCAGTGACTTTTCTGTTATATTCACTTGACCTTTTCATCCTAGTACGATTTTGATTGTTTGTGTATTAATACTAAACGCGTACGTAGGTCGCGCAGGATATTGTAAAAATACTGTAAAACTTTGAATTATACAATCTGAATTTATACCAATTTGAAACCTCAGATACTTAGTACTCGCGCCGCAAGTATATTACATATGTATTCAAACATTCAAACGGGTAACACAGATTTTTGGTCGGAAAATTTCGATTAAACTAGTTTCTGACATTGACAAACTGGTACCGAAAATTGGCGATCTTTAGCGCTCGATGCTGGTTTTAAGAATAAAGAGGTAACTGAGACCAGATACATATAACATGACATATTTCTACTATCAACATCGTAGTTCTATCAATAACCCGTAAATTATAGTAAGGCACTTTGGGGCCGAGTGCCTGGATAGTGCGAATTAAGGACTCCAGGGTTTTTGGAGTAGAATGAGCAAATGAACAAGACCCCCCCCCCCCCCCCCCCCCCAAAAAAAACAAAAACAAACAAACAAAAAAAAAAACAAAAAAACTTATGACAGCCGTCAATTCACTGATTTTGAAAATTGTTTTACAGGCCATTAATTTCTAGTGGAACATCGTATAGGTGATATTCCAGTACTATTGCCATCAATTATGGTCTCTACAGTGTTTATTTATATGATAGTTTCTGTCATGCAATGTTCGTTCGTTTGGTGGTTTTTTTTATAAAGTGTTCTTTTGTAATAAAAATTCGGACGATAACATTCGACTTATTTTAATAACCAACAAGAAAGTTGTGCATGGGAAGAAAATAACCTTTACAGATGTCCCCATTAAAATTAAAATACTTTGGGATTTTAAAATTTCCTACAGGGTAGTATTGTTTATCTGTAATTCCATCGGTCCCAGTCAAAGTATTAAAATCCTATAGGAATTTCAGAAATACACGAGAATCTCTCTCTCTCTCTCTCTCTCTCTCTCTCTCTCTCTCTCTCTCTCTCTCATATATATATATATATATATATTAAAAAAATATTTTAATATTTTGTCACGGGAATCCATTTATTTTGTAGGAATTTATTTCTTAAAGGAAAAGGAAAACAACTGTAAAGATATGAATAAATCTCATTAGAATTAAAAATACCGTCACAATAGAAAGTTAAAAAATGTCACGAGATTTCATTTTTGTTCCGATTTTATATAATATGAGAAGATCTATCCTAAACTAAAAGCAGCTTACGTAAACAGAGATAAGGGTCACATGCTTTTAAGAAATGTAAACCATAAGTTAAGACAGACGTTTCAGGTAAATTATAGCTGTTTCTTATTATTATAATTTCCCCTTCATCTTTCTTAATGTCACATAGAGTTGAACAGTTAAGTAATTGTTCCCTATTTCACTCCCCGATTCGAAAAATTCGCAGTTCCAAATTTTGATGACAACCCTGTAAACTTCATTTTTGACACCCATTTTTGAAACATTTGATAATTGAATGGAAAAATGCTAATTCCAGACTGTGGACACTCAATTGACCCCAGAAGCCAGATGTAGAGATTTTAACACTTTGAAATATTTTTGTATGTGACAGTCATTTTAAAATGGCGGCAGAAAAAAAATGAAACTGGAGATAGACTCGGGATCATCAACCCAGCCTAGGAATGAAATTTGGTTAAAACCCGACAACCTTGATTTTTAGTGTTGACAGCATTCTGAATTGAAGACCATTTTGTAAATTGATTCCACCAGTCCTTATGACCTCTATCAGCCCACAAAGTTTGAACTCAATCTGTTGATGCATTTTCATTAAATCGCGCGAACAAATTCAGCACTGAAGAGGACAAAAATGAAAAGAACGGTTAATAATAAGAAACTGAGCAAAAATAATATGTCCCCGACACTAAGTGTTCGGGGACATAAGGTTTTTTTGTAATGCTATTTTATATGACATTGAAAATGATGCTGCTTGTACACGTGTCAGATCAAGTAAAGTTATTTATTTCAGAAGGACTTATTTACATAGTTTCAGAGCCTTTGTTTCTGAAAATCACAAATCAATTCATTTCGTTCTAACTACAAAATGGTACATAAGGTACACAATATAGTATATACAAATATTTAATATACTTAGTACATATAAAAATTCATCAGAGAAATGCGAGTTAACAAAGATAACTATGATGGACAGACATGTCCGCGTACATTTTTATATAAAATTACATGGTTTAGTTAATTCAGTGGAGTCAGCAGTTGACAATAATAAAAAAAAAATGTAAAAATTATGTTTGTCACATTTTTATGCAGATATTTCTTCCCACATTGGGCAAAAAACTGACACTCGAGAACATGGTGGTAATCATCAGCTAGTTGACCCTTATTACAGATATGACAAGGCCTCTCATTACCATCTTTCAATCTCCTCTGGGAGACGATAATTTGCCATCCTAAGTTCAATAGATATTGTTCTAGCGCTTTTAGGCAGAACAGTTGAATATTTTTCCAAGTCCAAAAATTTTGAAGGTACTGCACATCTTACCCTTAGAAAATTACTTGTATCACTTTTCCATTTCTATATATACTGATCTTTCAGACGTTGTTCACGAGTACATATTACTGCTTTTAATATATATATATATATTTATATACTATTTATGCGAAATACAATCTTAATTCCAGGACTAACGAGTATTTCCCCCAATGAAATATCTTTCTTGAAAACACGGATGACATATAAAGGGCAGCGATCTGTTTCTCACACACCATGTACATGCAACTAAGTGTACTACTTTTTTGTAAATGTATATAATATAAAAACGTTCAATGGTGTCAAGCGAGGTTTTCAAAACACCATATTTTACAACCATATAAAAGTGTAGGTGTTACAACACTATATGGAATAATCAAACTGACATTCTACCAGCAAATTACATTGTCGAATTATTATTCTTATTACTCCAGACATGGCTCACTTAAAGGGGCAAAGAAACGATTTTTGATCGATGCAAATTGATACAATGTAATATGGGTTATAAATAGTTTTGATCGATGCAAATTGATACAATGTAATATGGGTTATAAATAGTTTTACATAACATATACCGTGTAATTACATAAAATCAGCGTGTTTGTCAACACGCTTGTTATAGCCAGGAAACCACATGCGGAGGTGAGAACACCAAAAAATATGTCAAACGCATTCAAAATTTCGAATTACGTTAATGACAAATCAATTTAGAGAGAAGCAGAAAAAATGTTCGTTGTAAAAGCTTCATTCACCAAAGCCGTCAACGTTGGCGCCACACTGATAGTTACATCCCGTGACATGTAAATATAAAAAGGGTTCGTGCCTTGTTTTAAAAATGATTAAAATTTTTCTACATACCTCAAATACATCAATGCGTCACCGGTCGCGATAGCTCATTGGTCAGAGCGTTCGCTTCGTAATGGGAGACCGTCAAACATACGACGTTAGCATAGGTAGTGATTGCTCTTTCGCCAAACGCTCAGCATTTAGAAGTGAGAATCACAGGTCTCTCGGATATGACCTTCAAAACTGAGGTCCCTTGTCACAGCAGGCGTTGGCACGTTAAATAAAACTCTCACTGGTCTAAAGTGGTACTTCACCTACAGCTATTGACGTCTAACAAGAGTGAAAAATTCTCGACGAGACGTAAAAAACAATCATCTTTGCGTCAGTTTTTGAAATTTAGGTTTGTTGCTATGTTTTACACCAATCAAATACTATCATATTATCAATTAAATACGACAACTTATGGAATATAGGAAATTTGACTAGTCCACAAGGAATAACGTGAATATGATGGGACCTTTTCCAACTACACAAAGGCATCAACGCAGTCATGGACATCGTACATGTCAGTGACCAAATATACACGATGTCACACTTTATTCACTTTTACCTTACGTCAAGAGACAGTTAAGTTCACATCGTATTCACAAAAACTTTACTATGTTCTATTGAGAGTTTTGAATGCGTTGTTTGAAGAGGTCAAAACAAGTATTTTGATTTTTCAACGACTGAATTCTGTGATTATGGATGTTGTTCACCACAGGCTCTTTAAACCACACGGATGAGATTCCTACCAAACCGTGCCGCCTGTTCCCTAAACTTAAATTCACTAACAAAGGAATATATGCCGTTAACATGAGCAACATTCTTCGTCATAGAAAAACTTCAGTCTTGTATTCCAGCATATTTCAAGTTCAAGTTTACACCCTGTATTTTCTACAAATATACTTCCAATATTGCATCCAAACATTTTGAATACATACAAACTTTATAGTGCCTAGCTACAGACGATTTTATATATTTAATCCACCTACGTGTTATTATTCTTCGTCGTCTTTCATCTATAGTTCAGCTGGACATGTCTTTACTGGCGATGTTAATGTACTTGAGAATGAGGACCTGAAATCATTATTTAGGACCTTCATTTTAAAAGTTCCTAAATTCAGAGAACCTCGTTCTTTCAAGTGAAGACAGAACTTCATCTGTATTACGAACTCTGTCGAAGATTACGCTAGACGGTGAGCTAAATATCAAACAGAATTTAATACCTTGTCTGAATGTATAAAAAAATATACGAAGAATATAGTGTATTAGACACATCCGATTTTTCAACACCGGAATACTAGACTGCATGCTGTGATTATGGATGTTGCTCATCACAGACTCTTTAAAAGTGTGTGTCGTCTATCCTTCTGTGTTTAGTACAAAAGTGATAAAAGAATTAAGTTGGTTACATTAAAACTTTGTCTTTCTTTGTAAGACTTATTATTACAACTGTATTCTAAACGAACTTAGCATTAATTATCGTACTTATATTCCAACTGCCTTTTTAAAAGATGAAATTGTTCAAATTCATGCTTCCGTTTTAAACACATCTAATATCCCAGTCAATGGGACGGATAAATATGAGTTACCGTACCTATACTGGATCCCTAAACTTCACAAAAACCCCTACAAACATAGATGCATTGCTGGATCCAGTAAATGTTCTACTAAACCACTATCTCTGCTCCTCATGAAAATATTAACACCTGTAAAGGAGAAACTTCATATCCACAACATATCCCAACAGTGGTGTAAATTAAATGTAGATTATATAAAAACGTTTAGTAAGTTTGAAATCACAAAACTTAAAACTTAACTCTTTACAAAAGAATTCCTCACAATAAATGACTCGACTTTTTTACATCATAGACAGTTGCTTCTTCAACAAAAATGAAAAAAGAAAATGTTCATATCTAGTGATCAGTTATTCAAAAATTACTTTTTTAAACACCACTCTGATTTTACGCACAAGTATACTGAAATTGATATTAAAAAGATGCTGGAGATCCTCATTCACAATATTTACGTAGTGTCTTCCCACAGAATATAGGGGCGTCCGTGGCCGAGTGGTTAGGGCATCGCGCTCAAAATCACAAGGTCTCTCACCTCTAGTCGATTGATTGATTCTTTGTTTGTTTTACGTCCCGTTGAGAATTTTTCACTCATATTGAGACGTCACCAGCTGTAGGTGAAGTACCACAAATTTAGACCTATGCTTAGCGCTCAGGGCCGTAGCAGTGAGGGTGAACGAACGCTCTAACCACTGAGCTACCGCGACCGGTGGCGCGGGTTTGATTCTCGTTCGTGCCGATATCTGAGAAAGTTTGCCAGTTTACTTTCGGAAGGTCGGTGGTCTCTTCCTGGGTACATTATATCTGGGTTCTCTCTTCCATTAATAAAAACTGGACACCACCAGATAACTGAAAAATTGTTGAGAAAAATCAATCAGTCCTACAGAATGTTTGAATACCATGGGTACAAATTGTGCTCCATTGTTAACTGACCCATTTCTGTATTCTTATGAGAAAGAATTTATTAAAAATCTTCTACACGAGAACAAAAAATATCTTGCTGTTGTATTCAATTTGACATTTAGATATGTCAACAACGTTTTACATGTACAAGGTTGATTGATTGATTGATTGATTGATTATATATTGTTTAGCGTCCCGCTCGAGAATTTTTCACTGATATGGAGACGTCACCATTGCCGGTGAAGGTCTGTAAAATTTAGGCCTATACTCGGCGCTTATGGCCTTTAAGCAGGGAGGGTTTATTGATTGTTTGTTTTACGTCCCGTCGAGAATTTTTCACTCATATTAAGACGTCACCAGCTGTAGGTATCTTTATCGTGCTACACCTGCTGCGACACTGGGCCTCGAATTTTGCGGTCTCATCCAAAGGACCGTCCCATGCAGTCGCCTCTTACGACAAGCAAGGGGTACTGATGATTTATTCTAACAACCCAGATCCCCACGGGGATGTACAAGGTTGATAGTCTATTTTCAATTTTTATTTTATTTATTTATATATTGTTATGAAAATTCTAAATATTTCCGCTGTAAAAAGGATAACATTCTGCCTCTTAATATAAGCATTGCAGGTCAAAATTCCAAAGTCTGATAGAGTTTTAGATTTTCAGACTTGAAATGTAGGGCCACCCCCACCAAGAGACACCGTCCCGGTTACTAAAGGTGGCTGCTTAAACAATTCAATATTCTGGTGAAACTTACCTTGTTCATGCTCCCAAGGTTTAATATTCCAAGAAACATGCATAAAGACACTTGATACAAACAAACCAAAAATGGATACACAGATTGATATATATGTTTTGGCTTACTGTAGCTGTAATAAGTACAAATATAACATTCCTTAAAAGAAAAACAGATAAAGGACTTATAGATTTTCTACGATGATCGAAAATTGAAACATATTAACCCACCCTATATAACTCTATACACATTTTCCCCTACTGTTTTGGATTTCATTTAGAAATCATGCGAAAAAATATATTCCATTCAGTAAACTGTATTCATTTTACTTATAAAAACATAGAATTACTTTCATTATTTTTGAAGAAAAATTTGTAGCAAGCGTCGTTAAGGTGAGAAAGGTCACACTTGAATATGCATCTTCAAAATCTGGTCACTGTGTTAACAGGATGCTAGTTGTAAATTGCATAACGGATTCAATACGTCATATTAAGTGGACATCACACATGCTTATAATATATTGGTGACTAAGACTTATCATAACCCAGGGTAAATCAAATTGAAAAGTTTTGTTGTTGTTTGTTGGTTTTTTGTTGGTTGGTTTGTTTTTTGTTTTGGTTTTGTCTTTTGTTTGTCCTTTTTTATCTTTTGTATAGCAGATAATAACTGGGCGGGGTTCCAGAATTTCTTTTGTGAATGAAAATATCGGAATATTGATCCCCAATGTTAGTTTTAAAATAATACCTACTAGACACTTGTGGAAACTAGACAAGCTGGACTTGAAGATAAGACAATACACAGAATAATTTCTGGTTGAAAGGCAAAATTTCTCTTCGTGCTCCTTCATATACTCTTGCCGCAAAGTGCACGTAGATTGTCAAGTATTTCAAAATGTTAAATATAGACAGAAAAAAACACAAAAGAGCTTTTCTCTGGTATCTCGATTAGGAAATACTCCCATTTTTGAAATGAGAACAGGACGCGTGGCAATGTAAGATGGGATTCTTACAGTATTATCAGTACTACTCAGTGTCCTATAGGAAACCCTTGGTAATATACGTTAAGTAGAGATTTCTGGTATATAGACGATGAAGCGACATACCAGCAAATCTCCGGTATACGGATTCACGTTTATTTTGATATTGGATAATTTTGGAATAAATCAGCTTTTATGGTGTGACGTGACATTCTGAGGAAATGGTGAGTAGACCAGGATCTTGTAATTTTCTCTTCTTTTTTTTTTCGACACATATTCACATCACATGGACATATCCACGTGTATGTAATTGTACAATCATTCGGACTGATCAATGAGAAGCATGTGAATGGAAATGGAGGTTTACTTTCTTGTGTTAAATCTGTTTAATTCAAAAGTGCACAAGAAAGATAAAATCATGAAAAATAGTTAATATAATTAATTTATTATTTACTTTGAGTGTGTCAGTATGCATAATTAAGACACCTATAATTTATAATGTCAGCGTAAAATGATTCTGAGCAGTTGATATCCGATATACAGTTGAAAAATAGAATATCAAATGAATTTAATTTTGCTTACTTGAGGTATAAATGTGGCATCATCTAAAACGCAACAAATAGCGAATATTTAGTAACCTCGAGATCGGTTAGTACTTACAATCAGCGTTAAAATCACATTTGTGTGTATTTTCATTCAGTCTGGTCCCCCCTTATTATTGTTAGGAATTCAAACGGAAGGTGATTTTCTCATTCTACTACAGAGATCAAAGAAATGACATGTCCATTATTCTCCAATATATACCAAGTAATCAATAGATTATCAGAACAGTGATATATATATATATATATATATATATATATATATATATATATATATATCTTCCACAATAAATGGGTTTAAATGATTTTTATTAAGACTAAATTAAACAATATTTATTTAATAAAATTGAAGGGGTCGGGTAGCAGTTATAAACACAATACACTTAAGAAATCAAAAATACAATTAACAGCTGTATAAATAAAAAAGAAATCCAATACATAAGTACCGGTTAAATAACTATCCAAGTCTCTTTATTGAGCCCATGGATTTGTAAAAAATAAAATAATAATAATAATAATAATAATAGCGGTTGGCATTCCCAGCTTACAGAATCAGACAAATGCTGAAAAAAAAAGATTCGAGTTCAAACTGCTTGCATTAATTCTAAGCTGATAATGCATAATATTGTATTTCTTCACACCAATATGAAGCCATTCATTTGCTTTTCTTACAGAGCGGTTTTTGATCACTGTTTTGAAAATTGAAACTGTCCTACATTCTTTTTTGTATTTCGTATATTGCTAATACAACAATAAAATTGATATCAGATAATTTTATTGCATTATCATAAGAATGATTTATAAATGACTGAAGGATATTTGACTTTGAATTCCGAGATCGATACCCGAGTGACTAAACATGGCGATGCACAGACAAGTTGAACCTCTTCCACGTGTATGTGCAGTAGTTTTGTTATATACTGTGTATTCAGAGCACATCCGATAATGACATCGCATTAATATACTCTGTCAAAATCAAACTAAATACTTGCGATATCTTTCAAAATAGGAGATCCAACAACATTACCCATATTGTCAACAAAAAATAATAGAAGGCAAAGCTCTCTCACGGCCCTTCATGAGAACAAAGCTCTCCCTATAGGTAACACATGTATATACATGTTTAAAAGGAAAATATAGAAAACTAATGAAAAATTAAACCACACCTTGAAACTTGAAAATTTTGGTCAATTCGAACGCAAGCACGTGGACATAGATATCGCCATTTTGAATCTCGTCTACCCAAGTTAACGTTGTTCTGAGATGTTACATAAAATCCATAAAGACATGGAAACCATACTTTCTCAATCATAAAATCACTCCTCAGTTGAATAAAGACTTTTATAAACATAAGTGTCTTTGTACTAATTATTCATAAACGTGAATATTTGCTTACACATTGACGCTAAATATGACGTTACAATGCACGGTTTACATCAAATGCTTCGCCCTCAAACATGGTCACGCCATAAGTCATATTAATAATAATAATAATAATAATAATGATAAATAATATCTAAAAATAATTTGATTTTACTTGTAACACGCAATTTGACTGGCTGATCACATTGAAAAAAAATAGTTTGTATTGTTTAATGTAACTTGGTATGGGGAGACGCCCCCACCTCGACAACGAAGATGGTACTACTTTTTACAGTTATAGATGTTGAGTTGTAAAGCTTCTATAAAATGAAATCAATGGAATTAAACGTGTACAATATAATATATTTTGTTTATACACAATTTTTTCATGATGTAAAAAAAACCGTATATTTCTTACAAGAAACATTACACAAAACACCAATTAACGATAAAAATTCGTTTGTATTTGTATACAAATTCTTACTCAACGATATTTTATATACGAAATAATGGTATATCAAGTATTTACAAAGTTTGCGGCTTCATTAGAAATATATTTTTACTCGTGGAAAGGGCGGGGGGGGGGGGGGAGGTATTGCTTGATCTACCTATCAAAGCACAACAATAAGTCATGTCTTGAAAAATGTGCATAACATGATGTCACGTCCCATCGATTGACATAAAGCTGTGAAGGTGTTTACATAATTTACTGTGTTGGATTTGATTGCATGCTGTGATGAGTTACAATGTTGTTTAAAACTTCCATGAAATCAAATATGTTTAAATCGCAAATCATATTGCATTGTCTGGTTTTCTATATGACGTATTTTGCGTGATGCGAGATCTAAACTTTCGTTTTCTGTCAGAGCGACTCCAAAGGCGTTCTTGCGCTGCGAAGTAAACATTAGGCCTTCGTATGTAGCCCATGCATATCTCCTGATCTCCTGTAATTAGATCCGTTGCAAACTCCACCTTACGTTTTCAAATTTATTAAACGAAGTACCTGTAGGGGGCCTCCGTGGCCGAGTGGTTAGAGCATCGGGCTTAAAATCACAAAGCCTCTCACCTCTGTCGGCGCGTGTTCGAATCTCGGCCGCGGCGTTATGTGAGCAAGTTTGTCAGTTTATTATGTTTAAGTTGCATGTGTAGGCCAAATGTTTAACACCTTTAAGATCGACACAAAAACCTTGAAATAGGTCTGCATGTAGCGTAGCAAAAGATGCAATAATTTGAAGGTTTTGATTTTTTTTTAATTTTAAAGCCTACTATAGCTTATAACATAGTCCCCAATGAAATCCGACACGGTAAAATATAATCAAGTAACTGATCGCGATCCATAGGTCAATTCAATCGACTCAGTGTGATGTAACGTTTTCTGGTAAAATTTAACGCATTGATGCTTTTAAAGGCGGATCAAGCAATTTTCCACCAAGTATAATGAATGGATTATTTCACATGCGATATTGTTGTTTTACGGTATTGTTTAAATTTATACATGTATCATGCAGAAATTGTATTGAATCTTTATCACAGTATTTTGTGCACAAGGTAATCAACGTCTTGTTTTATATTTACAAAAATCACACGCAATTATATCGCTTGGATTCGAATTTACTATTAAAGAGTAAAGGTATAGAACTCTAAATATAGGGTACCCAAGTTTGCCGATGAAAACGAAACAAAACAACAACAAAAAACCAAAAAAAACAAAAAACAAAAAAACAAAAAACAAAAACAAAAACAAAAAAACAACAACAATAAAAAAACAACAACAATATAAACAACAAAAAAAAACCAAAAAACCCCAGTAAACCATATGGTATAAAAATCTACTCTGTATTCTACATTACTACTAGAGTTAATTCCGAAACTCCCTATACTTCCCAAGATGTGAAGAAATGAATTCAGAAAAAAAAAATGCTGATTATTTTTTGGTCGAATTTTAGCTGGGCCCTGGCACTGAACGACTGTGCATTGCAACAACCATTCACATAGAATGCGCAAATTAGATACATGTATCATTCTTACCTCAATTCATAAATTGAAGTCCGTTTTAGCTCCAAGTGACTGGAAATTGTAAAACCGTCTGTACTTTCACTTAATACAGTCATATTGACCGATGCCACTAATTACCTAAAAGGATGACAGGATATGTAACAACTTAGAGTCTCATTTATTAATTTTGATCAATGATAATTCATTATGGTATATAAATTATGCTAATAACATCTACACACTCTTATTATGTTTACATTTCTCCAAACCACATTAGCACATTAAATTCCAGGATGAACTTTGGTAGTAATGTTGATTGATAATATGTGAATATATTAAAATACAGGGTAGAATTTTATATCATTTGATTTATTGTTTTTTCATTGACAAACCTGGATACCCTCTATTTAGAGATACCTTTACTCTTCAATACTAAATTATACCCAAGTGATAAAATGTGCATGTTTAATTCCGTTGATTTTCTACTTCATAGTATACCTACAAGTCAATTTGAATTTAAATTAAAAAGTAGTGCACATCTTCGGTTGTCAAGGGGGTATATCTTAATACTAAGTTATGTTATACAATAAATACTATTTTTCAGTGTGCATTACCAATTCATGCGTGTTACATGTAAAATTAAATGATCGTAATGTTGCGTGTTCTTTCATTGTTATATAGCATTTGAAGAAAAAAAAACAACAACAAGCATCATCTTTCGAAGCTTTCAATTGTAATGTCATAAGTTGAAAATACCTCGTTCTCATTGTGACGTCCCAGTTTCTAGTATTTTAAAGTTCTTGCGCAAAAGCGGTCCCGTGGGGATCCAGGTTAGATTAGGACCTCGGTACCCCTTGCTCAAATAAGGCGACTAAATGGGGCAGCACTTCTGGTGAGACCGCAGAAACAGCAGGTGTGGCACAATAAAGATCCCTCCCTGCTCAAAGGCGGTAACCGCGGAACATAGGCCTAAATTTTTCAGCCTTTCACCGGCAGTAATGACGCATCCATATGAGCGGGACGTGAAACAATATACAATCAACCTGCGCAAAATTGAAAGTACATGAGAAAATAATCTTCCGTTTGAATTGCGAACAATATTTAGGAAAATACAGAATGAATTAAATATAACTTCTTGTACCACGTGTGTACTCAATTTATAGATTAGCATGCATGTTTTCCCTCTTTAATCGAAAAATGCATTTCGTTGATACGAAAGATTGTGCTCCTGTATTTTATTCGATGTAATAATGCTTTGATTTAAGTTCATCTGTAACAACGTACAGTTTTTCTTTGTCCTTTACCGTATTAAATACAGACATTTAACGTAAATTTAAGAGTATCATACAAGATACGAACTGCAGTTGAAATATTTTTTTATAAAGCACGTAGATTGCAATGAACTCGGAAATAAAAATAACTCCCGTATGTGAAGAAATATTTAATACAGTGCACAGAGACAATCAATATATATGGATACCCACTTCTGCCCCTACTCGGAGTTGAACTTGCGACCTGCGGAATCAAATTTTCTGGCAGCGTGTGACAAGCATGCTGGACCGTCTAGGCAAGTCGAAAATTTTGCTTTTGATGACGATTGAATTCTCGCCCCGCTAATAATTATTTTTGTAACAAACTCTCTCTCTCTCTCTCTCTCTCTCTCTCTCTCTCTCTCTCTCTCTCTCTCTCTCTATATATATATATATATATATATATATATTTACAGTACCGTGTAATAAGTGTGTCACGTTCTCACGACGTCATTGACACCAAGCGCAATAGGATAGGGTAAATTAAAATCGTTCTTACCTAAAAAAAAAAAAAAAAAAAAAAAAGATTCCTTCGTAGCTTTTGAATTGTTCAATACTTTGTTGCATGACCTTTAGATTTAAGGACAGCACAGAGACGATCTGGTATGTAGGGTTTTGAAGAGGCACTGTACATACCCGTGAGTTAACGAAGTCCATATTCTCATAACGGCCGCTATAAGTTCTAGTCTGATTTTGATCTGATGTAGTTCTCGAGCAAGTCTGATTTTAATCATTCTCCACAGATTTTCTATGATGTTCAAGATCTGGAGATTGTGGTGGCTAATCCAAATAAGGAATATTGTTATGATTTTTCCAATTTTTAGCTCCTTGTGACATGGGCAATTATCGTCTTGGAAAATCAATGGGGCATTACCAAAATGTTTTAAAACAATTGTTTTAAATGATCTTCTAGAAGCGAGATATACTTCTCTGTGTTTAAATTGCCATCAATTGGTGTAAATGTCCAACTTCCGAATAACAAATACAGCCCCAAACCGATACTGATATCCGAACTCCGCCATTACAAACGGAACGTTGTTCTAAACAATCGGGTCTCCACTTTTCATCCGGTTTTCTCCACACAAAAACTCGAGCTCTATAGGTTCCTAAAACAATTTGTGTTTCATCAAAAATATCACAGATTTCCAATTGTTGTCCACTGACAAATTTTTATGAAGTCTGCATCATTCTATCCGCCTTTTTCTACTGACTTTAGAAATTGTAAGAGTCTTCGCTACTTTTCGTCATGAATAATTTAAAATATGCAATCTTCATTGAACTGACAGTATTGACAATGCTTTCGGTACAGAGTTATTAAATTTTGCAATTAGATCACTCAAATTCTGTCTTGATCTTTTAGAACTGACCTATTCAGCACACTATCCGCCTGCATACTTGTCAATTTAGGGCGTCCACTTCGACCATTATTTTCAACTGTTTTCCTTTCAGCAAATCGTTTCAGAAACTCCGATATAGTAGATCGATCATATCCAGTTATTTTTGCTATCTCATTTTTTGTTCTTACTTCATTGTTCAACCGTACAATCTGTTCTTTTAGGACATGTGTCGTTTCTCGACGATTGGAAGCTATATTTTATTTACGTCTGCTACTGTCTATAAATAGCCCCAACGCATAAAGGAACCCCAATATGACGTAAATAATTTAAAGGAGCATCTGTCTAATTTAAATTTGATGGAGCGTAAGCCTGTTGAGATATTCAAGAATTACTGACAGTTATTTTATAGATTTATTTCTCTAGAACAAAAACGTGAAACTCTTTTGGCATGGTATAGTATATATATATATATATATATATATATATATATATATATATAGTATATCGTGCCATGGCCGCGTCAAACCTAAGACGTAAACATAGGTAAAGATTGCTCCTTCGCCAAACGCTCGGCATTTAGAAGTGAGAATCACGGGTCTTTCGGATATGACCTTAAAAACGGAGGTCCCGTGTCGCGGCAGGCGTTGGCACGTTAAAGATACCTCACTGCTATCAATATATATATATATATATATATATATATATATATATATTGAAAAATTTCACAAAGATGATATTTATCGCCGTTTTAGAGAAAATTTATCAAAGAAAATATTTAACTCTCGGAATAAACGAAAGGGAACATTTTAGTCTTTAAGAATCATGTCCGTTGTACAAAAAAAAAATTAATAATACATGTACAAATATATATACTCTTAAACTGATACTATTACCCTTGCATATATATTTACTTTAGGTTTTATAAGTATATAACATTACTGATAAATAATTGAATGTAATATATCTATATATATATATATATATATATATATATATATATATATATATATATCGTATTTCTCTTCTGCTAAAATACTAACTTCTTTGTGTGCGGTCTTGCAATTGTTACCTTATTTAACGTAAATTTTGTATAATTTGTAACACTCTTTGTGCATGTTTTCGTACGCTACGTTGCTATGATCAATAGACACGACGCGACGGTCGAAATATTTCAGAAAAGAGTTTAAAGTGTTTATATATATATATATATATATATATATATATATATATATATAATGATTGGTTTTTATATAGCGCGTTTTCCAGCATATGATGCCCAAAGCGCTTCACAATTCATTATTACCCCAGCAGACCTTATAACATTCCAGAGCTTTAAGGTGCTAGAGCTTTTCCGTTAAGGCTCTAGAGCACTAACATTCTAACAATATCTTTCACTGTCTATAGCTAGGTCCCCTTTTACACTTGGGTGGAGTGAAGAAATTTGTTTGGAGTGCCTTTCCCAAGGACATAACCTTTCGGTCGAGAGTCTAACAGCCTAACCACTAGGCCACCGACGCCATATACATATCTATCTATCTATCTATCTATCTATCTATCTATCTATATATATATATATATATATATATATAAGAATATCACGATTTGTTTTATTATATTTTCTATACTTATTTCTTAATTTTATATATATATATATATATATATATATATATATATATATATATATATATACTTCAAATTATCTTATCATAATTAATAATAATGATCTGACTGAGGTTTCATGTTCTGAATTATTGATTAATAGCATTTTACCCATCTCGATGACATTATTGTGATTTTCAATTAAATCATAAAATTTACATTCATTCTGACTGGGTTTTTTTTGTTGTTTTTTTTTTTTTTGCAATAAAGTGGCATTTGCAACCCATTAGGATGTGAAACCTTTGTGATCCTGAACCGCGATTAAATGCTGGAATGCATTAAAAAAAATCTGCGAACGAAAGAAGAGCGACCTGCGACTGAGTTTATGAAAATTACCTTAATTCCATAGTATAATGTTTCAGCCATTGTTTCTGTACAAAAGATATTGCTAGATGTATGGATTTTATATGTCGGTGGTGATTTCCATACACTGTACAGCTGTTTTTGTCAGTTTGGTAACAATCGGTACATTCCAGTATGACTTTGGCAGCTAATGTCCGTTTAATATTCACAGAAATTTAAATTGAAGGTTCTTTTCTCATATGCTTTCATTTTCGCGCAGGAATTGTTGAAATGCTAGCAACTGGGACGTCGCAGTCAAGTGACGGTTTTTATAACGTTAATCATTATGACATCACAATAGAAAAAGTCGAAAAGCGATGTTTATTTTCTAAATGCTAAATACAAAACAAAGTGCCCCAAAACGTATCAATATAACGTTGTATGGAACAAGAACATGCGATATTTAACTCTGGACACGGCAAAGTCCAGACTTTTTGCTACTTTTTTAAAATAAAGATTTTATGAAAAATCAAAGTGCATGGGGTGGGATCTTTTTTAGCAGGGTATCATAGTCTAAGGTTGGGCTCATCTTTCTAGAATAATAGATATCAGCCGCAAAAGACAAAAAAATCTGTAGGAGAATGACAGGATTTTAAATCCGCATTATAAACGGATGTTTGCGACCGTTGAATCAACATTAATTTCCGATCGTAAATAACAATGTTTTCGCATCGTTGTTTATGACGTCATATTTGAAAGCTTCAAGTCCTTTCAACTGCTTCAATACTTTCCATATAGAGAACTACTTTTCTTTGATCACGTTAATGTAAAAATCCAATGGGGTGAAAATTCGATCACGTCCGAGGTCAGTGTGCGAGGTGCGGGCTATGCGAGAAACTCCGAGTGTTCGGGTTTTAGCAGTATGTAAAGAAATTTACACCGGCTTGTTAACCAATAGATTGATTGATTAAATACTGTTTAACGTCCCGCACGAGAATCTTTCACTCATATGGAGACGTCACCATTTCCGGTGAAGGGCTGCAGATTTAGGCCTATGCTCGACGCTCATGGCCTTTGAGCAGGGAGGGATCTTTTACATGCTACACCTGCTGTGACACGGGACCTCGGTTTTTGTGGTCTCATCCGAAGAACCGCCCCATTTAGTCGCCTCTTGCGACAAGCAAGGGGTACTGAGGATCTATTCTATACCCGGATCCCCACGGAGCGTTAACCAATAGAAACTCGTTTTAATAGGTTACATAGTAAATAACATAATTATATTCTCATCATACACCACTCCACTGGGAGTCTCAGATATTTTTCATAAACCCTACATCAAGGTAAACGTAGTTTATTGTTACGTCAAAGTACGTCCGAGTCACTTTCGTGCTTTGTAAGGTCCTACAGGAATATGTTCTTGGTTTATGATACACAGGTAAATCACCTGATTTTGGTTGATACACCGACCATGCAGCAATCAGCATTCAGGGAGAAAAGAAACACAAGAAATACTTTCTTTCGTTGCTTGTTTATTCTAATATGAGCAAATCACAGTTTCAAATACATTTCTGTAGTCTTGCTTTGCTGTATAATAAACATTTGTGCTTCGGAAAATATTATTTTTCTTGGGTGAATAATCTTCATATCTCCCTCACTGCCATGCAATACGAGGGTTGTTCGATATGTAATGTGTATTGTACGATATCTCAAAAGCATTCGACTTAAATAGTGAAATGAACATTACATCCCTTCAAAGTATTCCTCGCAGTTTGAAATACATAATTTCAATCTCTGAATCCATTTCTGAATATCGTCACGGTACGCTGATTTAGGTAGACCTCTGAGGCACTGACTGATGGCTGAGCCAAGGGCTTGTCGGAACTTGTAATGACGACCAGATAAGAACTTTTTAAGTTTTGGAAAAAGGAAAAAGTCGCATGGGGCTCGATATGGACAGTATGGTGGGTGTGGCAAGACCGTAACCTTCTCCGACTTCAAAAATTGCTTCACATGCTTAGATGTATGTGATGGAGTATTATCATGAATTAGACGAACATGCCTAAATCCTGACACAGGGCGTCGTTTATGATACTATTTCTTGATTTTTCTTAGTATAACATCTCGGTAATACCGACCTGTAACACTTTTGACCTTCGACACCGGAATTTGTTTGGCTATGCCATCACATGAGAAGAATATGCAGTAAAGAACCTTCTTTGTGATTGTGGTCCTTTTGTCAACTACAGGCTTTCTATCGTGTTTAGTTAGCCATATTCTGTTTTCAACTTTTCTTACTGGTTCGAAATAGTGAACCCATCTTTCGTCAACAGTAACAATGTTTGGAAATTGTCTTTGATTGGATTTGAGAAACATTTTGAGCAATTACTTAGCGGTTTGTACTGGTACTCGTTTTTGGTCATCTGTCAATGTATCCATCTGGCAGAAATCTTTCGTACTTTCAAAATACGCCTCAAATACACCCGCGATAGCGATATGCCAATAGTTTTAGCAATATCACGTATCGTGTACCTGCCATCACTTTCAATTATTTCCCTGACTTTTGATATATTTGCCTTGCCTGTTACAGTGACAGGTCGACCAGATTTTGCTGCATCTTTGATAGACTCTTTACCAGTCAGAAATTTCTTTCTCCACCTACGAACTGTCTCATAAGATACCTTATCAGACCAATAATCTTCCCCAATTCAGTAAAAATCTGCATTACCGAGTGACCGAGTTTTGTGCGAACTTTTATATATGTTCTAACTACTTCAATATTCTCAATCCGTTTCCCAACCATTTTTACAACAGTGGTCAACGACTGGCTCTATTGAAATGACTATAAGTTTAACACTATGTGGAGGTAAAGACTCGTGTTCATACCATTGGACTCTAGCCGGCGCGGGTTCGATTCTCTCTCGCGCCGATATATGTGAGGAAGTTTGCCAGTTTACTTTCGGAAGGTCGGTGGTCTCTTCCCAGGTACATTGTATCTGGGTTCTCTCCTCAACCAACAAAAATCTGGATGCCACCAGATAACTGAAAAATTAAGTGTGGCGGAAAACAGCAATCAATCAGTATACCATTGGAAAGGTATTTAATAGAGCTATTCAAGAGTATCATCATCCACGAAATCGTGCAAAGCGTTATCGCGCTGTGGTACAATACACATAACATGTCGAACAGCCTTCGAACATATATAATATAAAATACTAATTCTTTGGAACCTTGGAAAATGAATATTGGTAAAGAATTTTTCTGGAGATTAGAATACGAGGGGACAACTACCCATTAACTGCCTTTTCAGTGTTTTCCATTTTGTTACATTACAAACAAAAATGACACGTTTTCAATTTCATTCGCAATTACCAGGTAAAGGTTACTTCAGTTTACAAGACATAATATAATTTTGATCTATAATGTTATATACATATGTACAAATGTATATTATTAACAAAATGCATGCTAACTTGTCTTGTAAATATATTTTTAAAAACTAAATATAAGGGAAGTCTGAGCTTTTAATTTAAAACTTTTGAAGACACAGGTATGATGCCGTTTCGTTTATAGTCAGATTGAATGTTTTGTCCTTGGTACTTTTAATCCTTGTCTACTTTTTAAATAACTCTTGTTTCTAGAAAAAAATCTCATATTACACATACTATACACATATTTTAATCTGTTTTCTATTGTTTATGGCACTTTAACTAAAAATGAGTGTTAGTGATACTTGCCACAGTGAATATATTGATTATCCTCAAAACTCACAATACGTAACAAACCTTCTGATCCTATCATCAGTAACCAGCAATCTGATGAATATTATTGAACAATATACATAATAGAAGTTAATAATATTTTATATTTCTGTCTTATCAAAGTTTAAAAAATGTTGCATTTCATTAAGTAAAATTCTTTTAATTAAACTATTCTGTTATATCTGCCCCTTCCTGAACACAGAAAAATCCTGCAAATTTGACATATTTTAATTTACTACAAAATGTAGCAAATATTTAATATTCCATATTGATCATACTTGTATCTTTTATCTTTCAGGCATTGGCCCATTTGGTGTGTGTTTTTCTATTGTTTATGGGACTTCCATTGGCAACGAGTGATTGCGATACTTGCCTCAGTGAATATCGATACATGTGTGTGGAAACAAACTGCTACCGATACAGATCCACCAGACCTTTCGACATTCGATACATTCATCGATGCTCAAGAATCTGTTCCAGGAAAAGGCACACTTGTGCCCTACTCTGCCCAAGTGGAACACGGTAGCCAGTATGATAACGCTAGTGTGTTCCTGCAGAAAGTGACTGCAAGTTAAAGAAAATGAATGCGATAATAGATTTAATTTGGCAGCGACCAAAAACAAATACTGTTAGACGTTTTGATCCAAACTCTGGATTATTTGATGACGATCTCATCTTACGTTGTACACAATTCCGATTGTAATTTTCATTTCCCATTATGAGTGAAATTTCCTTACTGTTCGCAGTAAAAGTGGATATATTAACGATTTGGTTATGCCACTGCGAGCTTGACTGGATATCCATTCCTATTTATTGACTAATCACAACTCATTTATTGACTGCTCACCACTCATTTATTGAACAAACCACTGCCATAGTTTATGTCGCGTGTGTTTTACACGAATGTTAATAAATAAAACAATATATAACAAATAAACTAAGTTAGTTTATTATTTTTATTACACACACACACACACACACACACACACACACACACACACACACATATATATATATATCGAATGTTGCGCTTATATACAACTGTAACGGGGTGTGCAAAAACTTTCAAAGCACGCATTAGCGAATTATGGAGGTATAATGTATCGTGATAATGGCCGACTTTCATTTGAAACGAAGTGTATATCCCTTTTAGATTTCATTGCCTACCTGGGTGTCTCAGTAGGTTTACGTATCCACTGCTGACATGCAGTTTGTAGGTTCGAGTCTAGCAAAGGTTTTAATTTTTAGAACAGCCTTGGTGTACCATTCTGGTGCAGACGGTTCCAGTTCTTTCACAGCTAGTGACAAGGCTACCTAGAATAAAATGCATCTTATTGCTAGAATGTATTAGGAATTGTATATTTAATTCTGCTTTCCAATTCGTTTTACGAATTACGAATTATGTGTAAACATGTAGATAGAAAACACTGGATTCCAACAACATCCGATACTAGTACCTAAAAATAAGTGGACACAAGCTCAAATACAAAAATTATATAAAGCACCAACATGACCAATGAAATGAGCGATTAGATTGTCAGATTTCCAGGAAGACCTCTGTCCCTTCCTCAGAACAGTGATTTGTTTGTCAGTTGTTTATTTCGCCCACTGGATGAATAGGACGTGTCCCAATTTTAATAGAAAACATTGATTAGCAAGCAAAGAGGAATAAACATGCAATTAGAAATCAGTCGCCGGATAGCTGAAAAATTGCTCAGGCGACTATAAAACAAACAAACAACCAATTAGAAATATTTACATTTACTTTCCAATCCTTGAATAAAAAGCAGTAGAAAGTTTTAATACTGCGAATACCGAATCATAAAGTCTGTTCAGCGTATGAAGACTGTCGTGCATGGCGCCTAAAGGAAACTAATTTTATCTGTAATTAAAATAATAGGCGTCTATACCATACTACCCCCTAATAGCATTATTATTACCCCATATTAAGGGTATTATAGATCCTTACTATTATCATTACAGACAAAACAAGCATTCTGAGAGATTAAAGGCAATACAAAGTCTCCTACCGGTAGAATGATTCAGTTAAAAGTAGGTCAAGCATAACGAAACTCAAACTTGATCTGTAACTATCATTACCGGTTCCTGTGCTCGGCCGCACGTCTGCAGAAAACAAACACTGTTTTGTTGCCCATTTCCGTTTCAGACAACAGAAATGCACGTCATTCGATGCCTAGAGATGTTGATTTTACTACTTATGTGTTAATATTACCAAACAAACACAAGAAATTACTCCAAAATGGGGAATTTTTCAACAATTCTTCATTCAGTAACTGCGCTGTCAGTTTCTCAAAGTGACAACATGGCCGACTGGAATCTGCAGTGATTATACTTACGTTGTTTATAATTAGATGAATTTGAAAAAATAGAGGTATTGAAAAACTTTGATATTGATTTTAATGTTTATGATATTTAATTGAAAATCAATTCACGAAATATATTCTTTTACGATGTTATATATGCCGTTTCATGTCTGCTCCGTTATCATTATGTACCAAAGAATTAAGCGAGAAATTTTAAATATTGATAAAAATGCACAAATGAAAACGTTCTTTAAAAACCTTGACAATGAGATTATTCTTATTCTAAAACATATCATTCCTATTCGTTTAGTTGTTATTCCAATTCGATTAGTTGTTATTCCAATTCGATAATTTGTAATATGTATTCGATAAATTGCTATTCCTATTAGAGGAAATATGACAATATGATTCCTACATCATAATATATGATTCTCTTTGAAAACACGCGTTTTTATTCGATAATTCTGTCATTCCTATTCGATAATATTATCTTTCTTATTCGATAATTATTTGATTTATATGCAATAAAGTTGTTGTTCGAAAACATACTAGTATCCATTTCTATTCGAAAAAAATACGATTCCTATTCGATAAACTTCTTATCTTATTCGATAATTTTATCTTTCCTATGCGTTATTTTTCTTATTCTTTTTCAATAATTGCATTCTTGGAAATATGACAATAATAGAACTGGTTGTAAACTCAATTAAATAGGAATGATATGCTTAACATGGTTACCGATTATAAATCATTTCATTATCGAATAGGAATGACAAAATATATAATTATCGAATAGGAATAACATATGTTTGAATAGAATAGCAACTTATCGAATAGGAATCACATTTTATCGAACAGGAATGATGTTTTAGAAAAACAAAACAAAATTTTCGAATAGGAATAACAAAAAAGTATAATAATGAAACGTTTTACACGCCATACCATAAACAGGTGATAGCGTAATATTACTTTACAGTTCACTTTGGAAAAGATGAAGATGAAATCATTTCTTTTCTTAAACAGTGTAGTTGTCAGTTGGCCTTCATCTTCCATAGTAAGTAAAACTTCCAAACATGAAACAGTTGTGGCACATTCAGTGGTGTCTTTAATTTCAAGTTCACTGGAATATATCGAGTCGATGATTGATTGATTGTTTTCCGCAACACTCAATTTTTCAGTTATCTGGTGGCGTCCAGTTTTTGTAGGTGGAGGAGAGACCTAGATACAAAACCGACCTTCCGAAAGTAAACTGGTAAACTTTCTCACATATGTCGGCGCGAACGGGATTCGAACCCGCGCCCACTAGAGGAGAGAGGCCCTGTGATTTTGAGCGTAATGCTTTAACCACTCGGCCACGGAGGCCCCCTCGACATATGAACTAAAGTAACTATTGTTACTTGATCATACGTCATCGGTGTATCTAAATGTTGAGTTGAATACCACAGGAAATGTTTTCTTCTTGTCATGTAAAGTTTTTAAAAATATAGTCTGCTTCATAGAAATATAAAACAGGTCGGCTAATAAAGGAGCACAATTAGTGCCCATCGAAAATGCCAAAATTTTGATGAAAGATTTGGTCTCCGAAGACTACAAAAACGGTGTGAATAAGGAACTCCGGCTTCCTTTTAATATAAACTTCAGGATACTTTTAGGCAGAATCAGGGTGATTTTTAACAAAGTGATTTTCTTTGATGACTTATCACAAGATACGAAATTTTCAGACTTCCATTTTTATTGAGAAATGTAATGTAAAAAAAAATATAATTTTGAATTTGTCGTGAGGAATGCTTGTATAGAGTGCACAAAAGTCGTACGTTTTGATGTTAATGACTTATGATGAATTGACTATTTCAAATTATCTAAAATTTCTTTAGAGATTTTTTAGAATCCACATCTGATTTACAGCACCTACAGAATATGTTGTAGCAAACTAAATCGGAATATTTACTTTAAAAAAAAACAAAACTACCCGCTCCTCTCTTCCCTGCCTTGGAATCAAATGGTTGTCCCTTAACTGACATAAACTTGTCAAAAATCGACATACGTGTCCCACAAATACCGGTCAACATTTCTGGCAAATCGACAAAAGCAACAATGACATCAAGTAAACAAAAAGAGTTGACATTATACATTTATTGACTGGGTTCGAGGGCAACATGCGTTTTGTCAGACCCAAGAACCAACGGCCTCAGGCAAACAGTTTCGTTCGAGGGTCGACAAAACGCATTTTGACCGAGAACAAAATCAATGAATGTTTTGTTATACCTTGTATTTCATTATTTTTTTGGACATGCATGTATCTTGTTTCTGTGATGTATCCTGGGGTTAAACTCGGTCAATTCCGTCACTATTGAACACCAACAAATGCAAATGAGATTATGCTTCGCGCACTGTGTGACTTAAGCGGTCTAACAGCTCATCGACAGGTCCAACATCTCACTCAGCAGTCAAACATCAATTTTTTAATGACCGCTCAGTAAAACATAAGAAATCTCAGACTTTTTTCTCTCTAGATTTGTGTAGATTTTTAAAGGTATAACAATAAGCCTTGATTTAGATGTACCTACGCATTTCAAAACCATTTTTGGCCCAACAATTTTTTGAAGTAAATATAGGTATTCAGTATTAAAATAAAGAAACACTTAATACTTTCTTCTTAGTAATTTCACTTTTTAGAAAAAGATCACTTTTCACAGTCTAAAGTACTTGAAAATTATGTTTTCGCAGTCGTCCAAAATAAAATTATTGAAATTGGTAAAGTAATTCACATGAAATAAATAGATAAATCTATTGAGGAATCTTTTTTTAATATTTACTTTTCAATTATACTTTGAACAAGAAACAGTTTTTAATTCAAAATCGCCAAGGTCACACAAGATGTTGAAAATATTTGCATCAATCTCCGAAGCAATATCGTACTTCATCTCCAGCTGGTGACGTCTAAATATGAGTGAAAAATTCTCAACGGAACGTAAAACAAACAATCAATCAATCAATCAACCGAAGCAATATCACTCATTTCAGGGATGTCATATGCTTTGCGTGTATAAGGTTTGACGTATACGGTTTCGTAAGATCCTGTGTTTTGCAAAATTGTTTCATTTCAATGGTTATCTACAAGAGATGCATCCAACAGGTCTCTGGTGAAATATTTATGATATTTTCGGGCAGGTAGTTTCTGATGGCGAAATAGGGTTGTTTACAAAAAATTGCATTACCCTCTGTACATTCCACTCCAAACACTGGTTCAAAATGAGCATGAACGTTTTGTAGATAAATGATTGATTGATTGATTGATTGTTGTTTTCCGCCACAATCAACAATTTTTCAGTTATCTGGTGGCGTCCAGTTTTTATTGGTGGAGGGGAGAACCCTGATACAATGTATCCGGGAAGAGACAACCGACCTTCCGAAAGTAAACTGGCAAACTTTCTCACATATATCGGCGCGAGTGAGATTCGAACCCGTGCCGACTAGAGATGAGAGGCCTTGTGATTTTGAGCGTGATGCTCTAATCACTCGGCCACGGAGGCCCCTAGATAAACATTACACTCCGAATTGGATGGTTTCTTAATATGTGAATAGCAAGACCATCCCATTTTTGGCAAATCTTAGTTACTGTCCTGTTGGCAATACACAAGTGTCCATCATTGTCGCGAAGGCAAATATTTCTACTTCTGTTCCCAAGTGCCAACTTTACCCATTTCTGACTGTTCAATATACTGGTTTATACTTTTCTTAGCGATGGAAAAAAAATTCTGTGTTACGGGATTTCATATATTCCAAAAGGTAGTATGGTACTATTACACGATATGTTTGTGAGCCAAAAAGACAGTAACTTAGAGCTCGAAATAAACAATTACCATCTCCTCTCATTGGAATCACTTTAAGGGTTTGGCGTAATAGGCCATTTCATGTATTCTAGATTTTCCAGGCAAGTTACCGGTCGCGGTAGCTCATGGTTAGAGCGTTCGCGTCGTAACTGGGAGGTCGTGAGTTCGAGCCCCGCTCGTGCCATGGCCGCGTCAAGCCTAAGACGAAAAATAGGTACTGATTGCTCCTTCGCCAAACGCTCGGCATTTAGAAATGAGAATCACGGGTCTTTCGGATAGGACCTTAAAAACGGAGGTCCCGTGTCACGGTAGGCGTTGGCACGTTAAAGAACCCTCACTGCTACGGCCCTGAGCGCTAAGCATAGGTCTAAATTTGTGGTACTTCACCTACAGCAGGTGACGTCTCAATATGAGTGAAAAATTCTCGACGGGACGTAAAACAAACAAACAAACATCAATGCAAGTTCGTAATATTAACACCGAAATGTTTTGCATTTTTCAGCTGCCATTTGCTATCCACACACACAAATAATTTTTCTTTAATAATTAGGTTCTTCTATTGTGCATGTTACTGTCTCCTCTTTACCATTTGTCTCATCTTTAAAGCTCTTTGAGAATTCTTCATCATCTGTCCCAGCATTGAAGCTGTCTTGCATTGCTTGTTTTTCTCCTTGTAAGATACATTATTAGAAAAATCTTGGTTTGGTTGTTCATCTTCTTTAAAGTGGTCTTGAGTTTCTTCGTCTTTGTAATAAAGGATGGTGTCATGAGTGTCACTTGAAGATTCCTCTCCCTTACTTTTGGAATCAGAGGATCTATATTTTTTAAGTCTACCTCCGTTGACAGCTCCTTTCAAGCTGTTTAAGGTGCAAACACATACGCCGTTCTTCTGTACTTTCACATTAGTTATCTGGTATGGTCCTAGTCACTTCTTTTCAAGTTTTTCACCTTTTCTGCTGATTTTTCTTGTATTGTGAAGAAGAGCACTTTTTCCTTTCTTAAATCTCTCGTTAGAAGCACTCTTGTTATGGTACTTCTTTTGTTTTTTCTGTGCTTCATATATTCTTTTGGCTCTTTTTCTTGTCTCTGTTACAGTTAGGAACGCTTCAGCACGTCGTTTAAATGCAAGCTCTTCGTCTTCTACCAGCGTACTCGAACTATCAGTAACAGGAAGATTAAGTTCTACAGACAATCTTGTCTGTCGTTCATAAACTAAAGAAAACGGATCCATTCGAGTGGATTCATGTTTAGCTGCTCTGTATGCACAAATTACCATTGGAATGTGTTCATCCCATTCATTACTTTTTGAGTTAACAACGTTGGATAGCATAGTGCAAAGAGATCTGTTGAACCACCAGTTTGTGGGTGGTAAACTGTTGCAACTCTGTGTTTTATTCCCATTCGTTCACAGAAGCAATCATTAATTTCGTTACAAAATTCTCTACCTTGGTCCGTAATAAGTATATTTGGCACGCCATGGGTGCAGACAAATTTGATGGAAACGCTCATTACTGATACCGCACTTTTTTCAGGAATACCTTCTGCTTCAACCCATGTCGTCAGATAGTCAATTAGAACTACTATATAACGATTTCCTGAAAAAAATTAAACTACATTGAACATTCATCAAATTTAGTGCTTGACTGTACATGTTGAATTTTACATTATTGCGGGAGGAAAATGTGAACATAACATTTATTTCTTTGTTCCGCAATAACATGATGCGATGTACATGTAATTGTTGATTTTTTGTGTTCTGGAAGGTGATCAATATGATAATACTCATAAACATGCAAAAATCTTTTGCTCCCCATTATCGAAATTGCCTTTTGATAAATATTTTTTCTTATCATAAGTTGTTCGTGAAATTATTACTGGTATCTAAGCTCTTAAAATATTCCAATGATTCAAACTAAACTAAACTCGACGCTGATCCATTTAGCATAATTATATAGTGTATCTCAACTTGATTACTTATTTGTATTTGCTCAAAAAGATGATTGCTGTATTTTGTTACTAAGTACGTATTAAACTTAATAAAACATACCCTTTTTCATACCATTTCCTATATCATCCTTTGACCAATATCAGCCTTCGGCCCTCTGGCCGATATTGGTGTCTTGGGCCGATACAGGATGTAAATCTGGAAGAAAAATTCATTCTGCCTGTCTTTGTTTCTTCCAATGGCCCGATCAAATCCATACCAATCTGTGAGAAAGTTTTGCTATGGGGCGCAAGGGTTTCTTTGCTTTCTTCAAATGCTCTTTTCGCTGGCAGGTGTCGCATTCCACGACATATTTCTTCACATCATTAAATGACCCCGCTCAGTAGTATCGAGAACGTAGCTTCTGCCACCTACGATTAAAAGAAAACCTTTATTTTACATTATTTTCAATATAATCCTTTGTAATATTTTTTAAAAACACAACATTATCATTGTTAGTGGAAAAGGTCTGGACGCTTGAAAAAAAAACATTTGTCTGAATTAGATTCATAATAATAATCTCCGACTTCAGATTCGATGAGAATATTTCATGCGTGACTGTGCAAGCGTTTGGTCGAGAGGGAAATCACGTGACGTATTTCACTGAGTGGTAGAGATGTTCGTCTGTTGAAAAGGTACGTGCATCTTTTGTAGGATGATGAAATGTGAATGTTACAATGAATAAAACTTTGTTGGTATGTGGACTAGTTGCTTTTTGCATTGTTATGAAATAAATTGAAAAGGAATGGACTTGGACACTACGCACACACGAAATGTTTTTGGCACTCCATAAAACTGAGTCAAAACCATAATGAGCTTTTCTGATCAGAACATCATTCTTGTCCTCAATTTTTCAAATTTTCATTAGGCTAACTCAAGTGAAACTTAGTAGAAAGTATCTTTGAGTAAAGAACTTGTAAGTTTGTTGACTGCAATTCATAAATTATTATAATATCCAAACATGATAAAGCAACTTATATAGTGCATATTCAAGTGGTCCAATGTTTCTTAACAAAGAATGGCTACCAGTAAACCATTCTGAAATGCATAAAATAAATGTGGATGCATGCTGTAATAACATTATAGTGATTAAAATGACTGTTTAGGATTCAAATCAGCATCTTGCTTAGGCAACCATAGTGTAGACAAATCTATGAAAGCACAAGCACTTTCAGTAATGAAAGACAATTCAGTTAATGCTTGTATATAATTTACCACATAATTATGCATATCCAATATTAAAAATACAAATAGAAAGTACGTAAGCAAGTAATTTTTGTTTAAAGTCGGAGCTATTTACAGCAAACAAGTAACATGAGCTAAAAAGCTCTTTAACCCGCTATGCAGAACAATCTGTCAACAAGGTGCTTGACATTTATATATTATAATAAAAACAAGAAATGTTTGTAAATCATATCCCCTTCACAAAATTGAAAAGGGTTATATACATGCATCATTTAATTGATAGTAGTGTCAAAACAATTCAAGATTTTGAGCAGACAATATCTTCCTAAATCCAGAGTGGATTGACTCTTGACCATAAATATGTGTCATCTACTCCTTAGTGTGTGCCAAGTTTGGCACCAATCAAGCTAATGATTCTTGAAATATAAGATGCAATACTATAAATTCTTATATGTACACGAGGAATTTATTATCATGTAATTTCACCAGAAGCATCACTCGTGAAATAAAATTATGTAAAAAGTCTTGATCGACAAATATATGTTCTCATGATCTGACATTTACAAGTCATTTCGCAATATTAAGTACATATGTAAAATAAGGCATACAGTATATTGCTATTGAGCAGTCAGTATATATCCTATGTCCAATTTGACCCTTGACCTTCAACACTGTGACCACAAAATCTATAGGGGGGTTATTTCTTCCTCACAATGTACGAGTGTACCAAGTTTGATGTCTGTTAAGGAAAGGGTTCTCAATATATTGAGCGGACAACATATGGTCTACCAACTGATAGATGCAAATCCAGCCCAGGCATGAAATATCATTACAATCAAGTGTATGGTACTCAAAATATTGCGCAGACATGTGCTCTACTGACCGACAGCTGCAAAGCAATATGTCTCTTTTCTTTGAAATGGGGCATATATATCGTTTTTCTGGAAACAGACTATTTACATGTGGTTAGCAAGTTTAACAATCTACAAAGGCATGCTTTAGATATAGTTAATGGAGTGTGTGTTGTTGTTGTTTTGTTTTTTGTTGTTTTTGTTTTTGGCTAGGGGAGGGGAAGGAGTGTTTACACAACAAACACTGTTCATGAATAAGTCGACTGGAATCTAATCAAAATAAGCATTTCTAATGCAGGCAATATAAAGTCCCCTACTGGCAGGATATTTGAGTCAGAAGTAGATCGAGCGTAACGAAACTCAACCTGGATCTGTAACTATCCAAGACAAAGCCACATGTCAAATTTCAATTGAATATTTTCATGTAATGTAGAAAAAAGTTCGGAAATCCGCAAACAGTTTGAGTCTCTGGACATATTCAGCGTACCCAGTATATAAAATGAATAACGTTTGACAGTTTGAATGCAATACATTAAAATAGTGATACATGTTTATGAATCAGACCTTAATTTACAATGCATTGCCATGACTTGAGCTGAAAATTTTCAAATATTATATTTCTATTTTTAATGTTTACAAAGCTTAACTAAGATATTTCAAATGGTCAGCAAAAATTGGAGTGTCAGTTTTCGAGTTGCAAGAGAGATACAACACTCACAATTCTTTATTATGTAAACAAGGCTCATGCCTTGTTAATGTTTACATATAGATTGCTTAATAGAAAATATGTTTAAAACAAGATGAGATGTGACAAACACTAGAAACTGTATAATTGTGTTCAGAATTAACTTGTAAATTGAATAAATTTGCTTTAAACAAAACTTTTACTAGATAAATAAACAAAATGACCTTGAGTGACCTTTGTCTGAAAGATTGTTATTTGTGTATACATGATCAATACCTGTTCAAAAACTGTTGATTTTTCCGTTATGTTAGGTATATGTTTTGAGTTACCTTGACCTTTTAAAAATGACCTTGATCCAAAAATCCCCTATCCTAAAGAGTATTTGTGATCAATTATGATCAATTTCTGATGAAAGGTCCAAATGATTCATCATGTTAATGCTACATATTATATAAAGTCTTTTATGAGTATAGGCAATTTGGGGGCCATTCAAAAATTAGAATTTAGATTAGGTATGCAAAACAGGATTTTATTTTTCAGATCTCATAGCCTTTGGGACTAGTGATACTTTTAACTAATACTCAGGTGTCCGATAAACAGCACATCTGGGATGCCTTGTATTATGCATGTATCGCCCAGTTTCTGTCACCCAACTAAATGGTTACTCTATGGTTATTTTTTTTACTTAGTGGCAGGTACATAATGAGTGCAGACTCTAAAAATGTTACATCTTAATATTGGTTCCATGTTTGTTTCTTTACTGTACAAATACTTTGTGTCCACACCTATATATAGGATTCCTAGCACCAGTAAATTTTCATTTACTAAAATCTGTAGGGAGAAATAAAATAGCAAATATATAGTACAAAATACAAGTAATTCATTTAATCAATATAATGTACAAGTATATTTATTCATTCCAGATCACCATGATTCACCACACCACACACCCCTGCAAAATTTGTACGGTGTATGTTTAGTAAAGAGGTGAAATAACAATCAAATTTAATGTTCATAGCTCTAATCCATTATGACCATACAATGGTTGCATTTGGACCCTTGCATCCATTTTGGTTAATTACATTAATTGATATACAGAGTACACCACAGCAATTATAACAATAGTCAAATGTCTTTATATAAACTGGAGGGCCATAGACCAAATTGCTTCACCTTGGTCCTGCAATTGTTCAGCTGATGTGGTTTCTAAAAGATTTCTTTTTTTCAATCTCTATTCCCAAGAAAAAAATTAAGCTCATATTGTGGCCCCAACCTAAGGGACATAACATAACCAATGATTTTGCTGTTCTGGAGAAAGAAGACTTTTGAAAAGATTTTCTTTCCTGAATCCATGTATCATGTTAAATTTGACCCTACCAACCCCAGGGTTAACTTCTTAAATGTTTACATTTTTTATCACATTAGTGTGGTCGTTACCCTTGAAGAAAATTTGTTTTGATTGATTCCTATTGTAGTCCCATCCTATCCTTTCGGCCCCTGAACTGAACATAGTTGACTTTGAACTTTTTGAGGATGCTTGTATATTAAAAGGACTAATTGCAGTCTTGCTATTATTGAGATAAAGGTATTTAAAGATGTGTCCACACATATTCTTATGTACAATTTTGATCTCCTATTGAGGCTACATGTTGTAAGTCGGGGCCTCAATAGAAGAACAAAGTACGAATATGTACGGTAACATCCATAAAATTCTACATCTCAACAAGAGCATCTTTAACAAACTTGAAACTGCACTACCTGGGAATGCCTACATTTATTTCCATCAGCTGTAGGTGAAGTGCCACAAATTTAGACCTATGCTTAGCACTCAGGGCCGTAGCAGTGAGGGTTCTTAAACGTGCCAACGCCTACCGTGACACGGGACCTCCGTTTTTAAGGTCATATCCGAAAGACCCGTGATTCTCACTTCAAAATGCCGAGCGTTTGGCGAAGGAGCAATCACTACCTATTTTTCGTCTTAGGTTTGACGCGGCCATGACATGAGCGGGGCTCGAACTCACGACCTCCCGGTTACGAAGCGAACGCTCTAACCACTAAGCTACCGCGACCTGTGAAGATGGAATAGATATGAAACACTATCATGTTAAATCCAAGGAAGTATGATATTTATTGTTATAGTTTGTTACAATTCAATAGTAATTGATGCAGAATTTAGCACATCACCCTTCCCAAACGTATGTGTATTCTCTAGATAAGTATATTGCAGTCTGATCAAAAGACACCCTCAACCCGATAGCTGGGCATTACAGTCCCGGCACGCGAATTGCAACCTGGCACTTGCATGTGAAATTCGCCCGAGCCTAGAGAAAGGGGGAAATGACTCCAAATGATAATGAATGCAAGGGGAATATAGATAAATATACCAAAATGCAGTTACCATCACACTTGTCGTTTCATTTCTTTTAGCTGGGGTAGGGGTGAGGATACTAATGTCATGTGAATATATATAATCGGGGTGGGGTAAATGTCAATAGAATATCATCTACTAAACGATTCACATACATTCATAGGCTTCTACTACCTTCTCGACAGCCGACAGCTTCAACAAAGCGAAAGTGGATCACATGATTTTCATCTTGTCCAAACGCTTGCAAAGTCACGCATAAAATAATCTCATTGAATCTGAAGTCGGATATTATTATCATTGTGAATCGGATTCAGACAAATGTTTTTTTTTTTCAAGTGTCCAAATCTGTTGTAAAGATTATTATTGTCGGTACAGATTGTACTCTCAAAATGGGATCCGAATAAAAATAACGTGCAACTAAAAATAATAATTATTGTTGACAATGTTTGAAATAATTATTGTGACGGAAAGATTGATTATACTTCTAAAGACAATGTGTGACTTTAAATCAAGTCAGTGTTTAATAATAATGTCAGCTAAATGAAGAATATTTTTATTTTCGGGATGAAATTATAATTTGGTGTCTGAAATTCGGGACATATCATTATTATCGCTGCGATATAATAACAATGTCAGCAAATAGGGGAAATTTTTAATTTTTGGCAGAGATTATAATTTAGTTATTGTATATACGGAAAAATAACAATAATGTGGGGGTACTATATAGACCCTTACCGGTTCTTGTGACTTAAGTAAAGTTCTACAACTCCTGGTATTTTTGTCATGTCACCAAGCAAACATCTTATAATATAATAATAAAATATCCACCCTATATAACCTCACGGGCGTATTATGTACCGTTTACGGTACTCTTGTTTGTATCTAACTAATATAATCCCCCAGGGCTACTTTAAAGTCGAATTGCAACGTTACCAAGTTTTTTTCCTGGTCGTTTTTCAACCGCGGATCAAAATTTTGAACGGGCACTAAAATTGTTTTCATATTACAGTGGTGATGTAATTATAATTCTAAAGGAGTTTGCAATTGTTTTATGGAGTCCAGCAAACATACACGAATGTTTTCATGGCTGTTGCGCGAAAGTATATTAGGTCTCCAACACGAATTCTGTCATTTCTGTGTTTATCCTTCAGATAACATGAACTCACGGGAGCTTTAACCCCCATCCCTAACTTTTTTGAAGACAGAGTTTTATCCGCCATTGATCTTCTAATCTCTCCCCTTTAAACCTATCAAACTCATGTGATCATTGTAGAAAGCTTCCTATGGCTCAATTTACTCCTATACGCTCGTTGCATTTGTTTTGGTGAGTACAATAGATAAATTATTCTAACATCTTAAAAATTTGCTATTCATATGATCAGCATCTTTCAGACCGTCCATACTTTCGCGTCGCCATATTGGCTGGCGACGTCACGTGATCATATATTTTTTTCTAAATGGGACGTTTATTAGCAAACTCAAAAATTAAATGAACAAGAAATTGGCTTGATTACTTTTAATCCGATGGAGTAAAATTCTATAATTTTCAAAACGTGCATAGCTTGATTACATGTACATAACTTGTTGGGGGTAAAAACCCCACACATAATATGGCAATATCCAATCAATATGACACATAGCTTTAAATCTTTTGGATGAAATAATCTCTTTGGCTGGGGCGGAACAATCTAGACTAAACTAACTAAAACCTGATGAGGGCAGTTAAACAAAATCTTACATAAATAATGTTTACCTTATAATTGATCACAAATCAAACAACATCCATGCTCGATACCTTATATGTTACACAAATATCAGTTTAAATTTGTAGAAATACTGTAGTCGTGGTAAATACTACATGTATGAAAGGGTTGGGGCAAACATGAACTGTATGATTGTAGTATTTTCCAATATGGAAATTTCTATCTAAGTACACTACATACTATCAACAGGAAGCAATATTTAATTACTGATATACCCATAGAAAAACACTATCAGAAAGATAAATTGTTCTATGAGTGTGAACAGAAAGAATGCCCTGAAAAATAACTCATCGAGGAAAACAGTCATTTTCGGCCAGTCAACAATAGTTCCTTCAGTATTGGCCGATTTAAGGGTATTTGACTTGGGCTCCTGATTCTTGACGTCTGTTTTGATGTTCTTTTCGGTATCTATCTCTTTTACCTCTAGAGATGAAATGTTGTGAACCTTTGTATCAGGCTTAGATGTTGATTTTGTCACTCCAGCAAATTTCCCTAAGAACCCGTTGTATCTTTTCTGCATCCATGATGGCACGGGTTCGTCTTCGTTTTTACAGTGACAACGAAGAACCATAATTGATGCTCCTACGGACAATGTTCCTGCCGTTAATGTCAATAGCAAGTAGACAGCTAAAATAATAATATAATTTTTGTAAGTTCACATTATGTATATGAAACCTAAAATGCTTTAGTTTATTGAAGGAAAGTTAAAACACTCAGTGGTTCATATATTGTACAAAAAATCTTATTACATGCATCTTCGTTTTAGACACTAATAGAAAACGTACACAATACTGAGGTGGTGAGGGAGGTGGTCGGTAAATTTGCAGAGACAATGGTTAGGTAGACCGCGTAGGCTAGTAGCACCGTCAGAGAAAACCCCATCCTCTCTCCACTGTCTGGTGGCAACTTGAACGCCATGATAATCAGAAAAGCCAGCATCGCACATGGTATAACAGTGTTAATTACCTAAAACCAATTGAATGTTTATAAACAGGAAGACTGATGTATGCCACCCGCTTCCATGGAAGTGCACGATAAACAAGAAATATTTCTTGCAAAATATTTATCCAATCCCTTTGTGGAAAAATTTAAAGGGATCAATATTAAAGTTAGAATGTCTTTAACGATTGTAAAAATTGGGAATACCAGTGGACAGAGTTTGATGCCTATCAATTACAGGGTTCAAGGGATATTTAGCGGAGAATATTTGAAGAAGTTCTGACCACTAACCTTCGATCTTGCGATATCAAAATCAATCCAGTTGAGTCAACTAGGTTTTATGTCTATCAAGCAAAGATTTGTCCAAATACTGAGCAGACGTGGACAGTATTTTCGAAATAGTTTGGTCCAGACCTTTGACATATATATATGAGACAGTATTTTCTTATATACGGAGCAGTTTGAGTTTGATCCCTATCCTTGTGACCCCAAAATCAAAACAATCGAGGACGTCTTTCTTACGTTTCATGTCGTTAAACCAAAGGTTCTCAATTATTGTTATTCTTATTTTGACCTTGTGGCATCAAAATTAATAAGGACATCTACTTCTTAAGAGATACCAGTTTATAAAGTTGATGTCTGTCAAGCATATTGATAATATCAACAACAAAAAATCCTTGCGTCCTGAGTACTTATTTACTCCTGAGATTACTATGCTAGATGTTTGTTAAGCAAAGGGTTCTCAAGATATTGACTTTACCGACCGAAAGGTGCAAAACCAATATATGGGCAGAAAAGTATGATAAAATACTGTCATAAAGCTACAGTTTAACATCCATAGTAAATCAAAGATTTTACATAATGGGTATTGAAGTGGACATGGACAATATCAGAATTAAAAAAAACTCAAAAGATTTGACTATTATGTGTATTAAATAAGAGTTTTTAATTCTTGTTTTATTGACACGTGTATTCTATTGCGATGAATTCTGTGTACATACTCATTATAGCGAGATCAATATTTTAGCGCCTTTGGTGGTAAAATCAGAGTGCGAACTCATGGTTGCGCTAAAATTTGAATTATCATATGTATAAGTGCTGAATCATGATGATGCTAAATAGTACATCAGCTTCGGCTACGCAGAATTCTAGATACGTTAAATTAAGTGCACACAGTATCAAACATTTAAAATGCCATATTTTTACATTATAATAGATCAAGACACGTTTTTTTTTTCTTTTTAATAACAAAATTTAAACAATTGATTACGGTAGCATTTTAGATAGGGGTATTTTTATACATGTATGCACGCATCTTTATATACTGTATCGGTTCGTTAAGTGAAAATGTTGCAAAACTGCCAACATTTTATATCATTATTTTCCCAAATAGGAAAGAAAACGACATTTAGAAATTACCTGAAACAGTGGTCTCCGTTTGAAGTGTATTTTAAGAACAGCAACAGGAAATGACGTCGTGCCACGAAAACTTACGTCTGTTGTGAGTTCATAACCTATAAATAATCGTATTGTCTTTAAAATCAACAATTAATCATGTCATGCATTACATTCTATCGCAGTAGGTGTGGAACGTTAAAGATCCCTCCCTGCTCAAAGGCCATAAACGCCAAGCATAGGTCTAAATTGTGTAGCCCTTCACCGTCAATGGTGACGTCTTCATGTGAGTGAATGATTCTCAAACAATATAAAATCAATCAATTAATCAATCTATTGTCAATCATTCTATTGGGCAAGTGCCCTGGGGTCATCCCAAACCCGATATCATATATAATAGAGGGTGCATGCAGGACACTCGTTAGATCACTAGTGACGCGTTCACGGAAACATCAACATATTTCACAAATTCTCATATCACTTCACTGGTTACCTGTGACATATCGAACGAAATATAGAATCTTTTTGTATACCTTCAAGGCTTTACATAAATTAGCTCCAACATACATCCAGGAACTATTTCAGTTTTACCGCCCGTAGCGTACACTTAGGTCAGCGGATTCGCTTCACCTTCTAAAGCCACGCTATATGATGAAAGACGGTTCGGTGTGTCCTCAGCTACCCCGTGGAACTGCTTCTCGCTGGATCTTCGTTTCGAAGATTGTTAGTTGTTTTTCAACATAAACTTAAAACACCTTTTTAAACTTGCTTTTGAATCGTAATTTGTTATTTATGTTGTTTTTCAAAAAAAAAAAAAAAAACAACAACAAAAAAACCATACTCTTAGTTACAAAGTTAACATCAGTTTAGTATGATTTCGTGTCCTTTTTTATGTATTTAGTTTGTTTTAAATGTAAAGCCCTTTTATGGTAATTATATGATTACATAAGGCGTTATATAAATGTAGTATAATAATAATATTTAAACCAAATGAGGTGATGACACCCAAACCATTTATATTCTTGCTGCACATATCAAGATGCATTGAGCATTCTGATGGGCAAGTGCCCCAGGCTCATCTCAACTCCCATCATTTTTCGAGCGATCAAATATTTTTAAAATGATTTAGATCCCAACCCTTAAAGCAACTGCATTCTTGTTGCACATGACACTATGCACTGGGCACCAGGTTTTTGTTCGTTGCTGCCACTCTCCCCCCTCCCTCCCCCTCCCCCTCCCCCTCCCTCCCCCCCCCCCCCCCCCGCAGGGTGGAAATGAAAATATGTAAAACTTACTTCACATCTAAAGGGCACCCCCAGTTATCTTCCAAAACATGATTTGGCTACTGCGTAAATTGTAAGAGAAGATCTGAGAAATAGGGGTTTTGTAGAAAATGTTTATTCGACCCCCATTTTGCCCATTCTGGTTACTTCTTAAAATAAGAGGAGTTTGTGGAAGACGGAAGTGTGACAGAAGGACGGACAGAACAGGGTAACAACAATATACTCGAACTTTGTTTCGACAGTGCGGATATGATTAACACCTACCTAATTTGTTACCATCAAAACACAAAGGAAACAAATAATCAAATTAAAGCAAATATCTTCAGTTTAAGAAGAAAATAATTTATCGAAAGATACTCTATATATGTACATACTCTTGTATACCCATCCACCATTTTCGTTGTAGAATGACATATCCAGACCTTCGCTGCTCCATGCCAGATTAATTTCGTCAACTGTATACGCCCAGGCTGCTATTTGTATTTCACACTCCTGCGCATCAAAGGGATAATACGTGGCATCGGACTCGCAGTGTGTGGAATATACATCTATCGGGTTGTATACACACATACCATCGCTTAGAATCCGAATTGGGTTTAATGAATTGGCATCCATCAGAATAGAAATACTGCTGATTCTGTTAAAAATTAATTGTAGATCTTCAATAATTTAAATTACAGTTTACACAATACATACGTAATACTTTGCTAAGTTCTGTCATGCATCGTTAGCAAAAAACTCGATGATTTGGTTCGCTAACGAAAGGGCCTAGCCCTTTCTTCTAATCTACATTTATGACTTGGCAGATTCTGTGTCTACCGCGCAGTACAGTCCCACTTGATGGTCATCAATGAGAATACACATCATGTTTTGCACAAAATTATGCGAAACACTTCAAATTGACAAGCTTTTTAACACCCAGAAGAACACGTTATCATAAAAGGTTTTGCGGCACAATAATGGGGCAGGGAAGTGGTAGGTTACTAATCTATGATACGTTTCTAGACAGATATTCCCTTTATAAAAACCTTTGATATACGGCATAGGTTTTTCTGCGCTCGGTTGAGGCTCAAACTTTGATATCAAAATATTTCTAATTTATTTTGCCACTATACACTACACTATACCAAAAACGGCTTCAAATGATTTCGCTTACTGATGCAGCCATGTTTGAATCCCGTTGATTATTGTATCTATTCATAATATCCGATACGAGGTATATGTTTGATGTTCATTTATCATAAACACGAATAATTAATATAAAATGAAAAATGTATACATATAATTGCTCTAGACGTAAAATATGCTGTTGATTGTATTGGAAAGTATTTCTTGTTATGAAAGTCTAGCTGGTTGCCCCGACCCACCATTCCGTTTTCAATAGCGAAGGGCAAAGAGAGTGGCGGGTATAGGGACTAAAGTATTAAAAGCCGTGAATATAGTTCAGTTTCAAACCTAGTTAATAACTTTTTAAAATTGAACTTGGAAAATAGCATCCAAAATATTTAGCAATAATTATTGTGAGGATATACCCCAAAAGGATATGGACCCATAACGATCTAGAGTCTCAAATATTAATTAATTTTGATGAATAATAATTCATTATAGAACATAAATTATGCTAATGATATTTCTTTGTAAAGATACACAGCTCTTATTACGTCTATTTTTATCCAAATCACATCAACAAGGTGTTTGACGATTTGTAATAATGAAGTTGATTTGGGTATTTGGTGGCACTGGTCAAAATGGCTGTGAGAAGTGAAAGTGCAGGCGGTTTTATAATTCACTTGGTGCTATTACGGATTTCAGTTTATGAATTGAGGTAAGAAATTCAAATTAAAAATGATATATCTAATGTTGCACATTCTATGTAATACCTTGTTGTAATGCACAAACATTAGTTTAGTCATACAGTGCCAGGGTCCAGCTAAAACTCGACCAAAATGATAAGCATTTTTCTTAATTAATTTCTGCATATTTTTGGAAGTATATGAAATTTCGGGATCAACTTTGGTAGTAATGTAGATTGGTTATATGTGATCATATTAGAATATAGAGTAGCATTTTATACCATTTGGTTTACTGATTTTTCATCGGCAAACTTGGTTACCTTATATTTAGAGTTCTGTACCTTTACTCTTTAATAGTAAATTCGAACCTAAGTAATATAATTGCCTGTGGCAAGAATGAAGTCACTGCAATGCCTGATGCGGTACGCGTGCATAGATTGCAAATCATGTCCTCTCTCTTGATTGATTTGATTGTTTGTTTGTTTCTTTTACGTCCCGTCGAGAATTTTTCAATCATATTGAGACGTCACCAGCTGTAGGTGAAGTACCACAAATTTAGACCTATACTTAGCGCTCAGGGCCGTAGCAGTGAGGGTTCTTTAACGTGCCAACGCCTACCGTGATACGGGACCTCCGTTTTTAAGGTGATATCCGAAAGACCCGTGATTCTCACTTCTAAATGCCGAGCGTTTGGCAAAGGAGCAATCACTACCTATTTTTCGCCTTAGGTTTGACGCGGCCATGGCACGAGCGGGGCTAGAACTCACGACCTCCCGGTTACGATGCGAACGCTCTAACCACTGAGATACCGCGACCGGTCTCTCTGTCTCTCTTGATGTCGATTGAAAGTTTGATAACCACTCCTAGTTTTCACGTGTGTTTCGGATGATTCAGACCCAACAACCTGAGGGGGCTAATTGTTAAACTTGAATAGATGCATATCTGCTAGTACATGCAAGTTCTTTCTTATTTCTCAAAGTCATCTTCTATTCATGTTCGGTTGCCGCTTCTATAACATTTGCAACAAAGATTTCCATTTTTGTTGTTGAGCAAATTCACGGTTTAGAATAAACTCACACAGGAGAAAGTCAGTATTGTAACTTCAATCTCTGCTATGAAACCCGTGCTTTGGTTTCGGTGTCACAGAGTCAAAGGAGCATAGCCTTGCAATGAACATCATTCTGTAGAAACTAGCCCGGCATAACCTGTTCTAGAATGCAAGTTTTATTTTGTCACTAGCACTCTTCACTTCAATCAAGCCCAAGGAATGGATAGTGTATGGCAATGGAGATCTATTGTCAAGACTTTGCATGCGACGGATCGCAAACCTTTGTAGAATTGCAAGTTCTTCAGTAAATCTTATAAAATTACATCCCATAGTTCACACCCTTACAGAACTGGTAACATTACCAGAGTTTTCCACAATTTCACGCTGATGGCAGGGTTATTACCGTGATCAATACTGATTAACGAGTACAGTATACGCTTCCTCATTTTGCATGCTTGATATAATCTCTGCATCTTAATAACTACCCTAGCGTAGACATTCTCACAGTAAAGTATGATATTCTCTTTACCAAGAACAAGTCTTTCACAGTGGACTGCTTCTACCGTTTTTTCGTGGAGTTGAAGATACATGTAACACAATTCTTGTCGGGATTATAGCGCAGGTGCCATCATCTTGCGAAATGAACAATATCCCATTGTTGTTGAATATTGATATAAAAGACGTGTCATCAGTTAATTCGACACTCGGGATGTGCTGATCACTAGCACGCGCTCCAGTTGTATTATTATCCAGAATCTGTAACAACTCGTTAATCATCAGTAATAAGAACCACGATGATATTCGTCCTTATCCGACTCCTTGATGCAAGACGAATTTTTTAATAGAGTATTCGGGTTTTACAATCACTAAATGAATCTGAAAGAAGACGCCATCATTTCATATTGATGTCTAACTAGTGCCACACATTGTCTAGAAATGTCGCACATATATCGGATTTACCTTCCGTATCGTGATGAACATTTTCTGTTATTAAAACTCCTGTAATACAATACCACATCCTGGACGGAATCCTTGCTGCAATGGATGCGGAGTGTAGATTTTAAAGTTAATACGTTTTATGTGCAGACATTGAAATAACTTTCGTAGATCAGACGTTAGGGTAATATCTCTATAATTGTTAGGATCGAGTCGATCTTTCTTTCCTCCTTTGAATAGAGCAATCGTTACTCCCCTTGTGAACTGTATTGGATATCTTGATATTTAAATTTCCACTGAACAAATCCACAAGATTGTCTAGTAGGATGTCCTCAACAAAACGTATGTGGTCAATAACAATTGATCAAGATCAGGAGCTTTCCCATTGTTTATATTCTTCATTACTTTAGATCATCAACTATATCAAAATTTTGTTAAGAATTTTTCATGTTTTTAAAAGATCAAAAGGCCAAGATAACTAATAGTATTCAATCTCGTAATTCCTATAGAAAATTCCATTCAGAGAGATGGGCAAACACGGACCCCTGGTCATACCAGAGGTGGGATCAGGTGTCTAGGAGGAGTAAGCATCCCCTGTCGACCGATCACTCCCGCCGTGAGCCCTACATTCCGATTAGGTAAACGGAGCAATCCGTAGTCAGAATCAGTGTGCCAATTGGTATGAAACATATCACACAGTATTTGATTAAATAATAAGTTGAACTGGCAAATTAGGTCGTTATAACGACCATAAAATTTGCGAAATGCTGAATTTACACGAGACTGTACAAACCCCTGTAGCATTAACTTCTTTGTCAGTATCTTGCTTCAATTTATAAGCTGATCATATGCAGAACAAACTTTTGCGTATCGAATCAGCGCCGTAGGGATCCGGGTTGTTAGAATAGATCCTCAGTACCCCTTGCTTGTCGTAAGAGGCGACGAAATGGGGCGCTCCTTCGAATGAGACCGCAAAAACTGAGGCCCCATGTCACAGCAGGTGTGGCGTGATAAAGATCCCTCCCTGTTCAAAGGCTGTAAGCACCGAGCATAGGCCTAAATTTTGCAGCCCTTCACCGGCAATGGTGACGTCTCCATATGAATGAAAAATTATCGAGCGTAACGTTAAACAATATATAATCAATTAATCAAACCAATCACTCAATATGAATATTGAAGCAACTGTCTATGATGTCAAAAACTCTAGTCTTTAATTTATCATGAGGTATGGTCGTGTAAAGTGTTGTAAAATCATACATTTTAATGTTGTGAATATAATAATAATAAGAAGAATTGGTTTTTATATAGCGCTTTTTTCAGCATATGCTGCTCAAAGCGCTTCACAATACATTATTACCCCAGCAGACCTTATACCATTCCAAAGCTTTCACAGTGTAAGCTGCCGTTAAGGCTCTATAGCACTAACGTTCTAACAAAATCTTTCACTGTCTATAGCCAGGTACCCCTATTACACTTGGATGGAGTGAGGAAATTTGTGTAAAGTGCCTTTCTCAAGGACACAACGTCGGCCCTGCTGCGACCAGGACTCAAACTCATAACCACAGCCTAACCACTAGGCCACCGACGCCACATATATGAGAAAAGTTTTGTGATTTCAAAATTCACTAAAAGTTTTTAAGAATTTTTAAGAATCCACATTTGATTCCACTTGTTTTCCAAAGCATTTGTTAATAACGGATCTTCCGTTTTAGCAGATGTTTTAGCAGATATTTTGCAGACACAGCGATTCAAAATATGGCCAATCAGTTTTGTCGAGTTTCTAGTTTATAACAGGATTGTTTTGCGGTGGATCATTTGTTTTAATATTAAGAGTGAAATGATCGCTTTCGCACAAATCATCGTGTACAGACCAGTTTAAATCCAAAGGTAAAGAGGGATCCACTATGCTAATATCAATTGAAGAATATGAACTGGGTGAAAATACGTTTTAGAGCCGTTCGAAAATGATATATTCCATTATAACACCCCTATCGTTAGCCTGATTATGATTTTTAGCCCCGAATTGTTTGGGTAAATGCTCAGTAAAGTATAACTACTGGTCAAAGTTCACGGTGCCTATCAGAGTTTCTGCACTGTTTCGTGATATTCATCTATCTAAACGTTCGTAGAAGGAAGCAACATTCCATTTATATATCTCTCATAATGTTTTTAATTTCTTATCAGTACATTTTAATTTACGAGACCGTGATGCAAGAATATAGTGATATAAGACCTTCATGATGCACAGAGAGAACGTGCGCCGTAAATCGAATGTTTGTTTTTTTTTATTATAGTGTACATCCCTGGTGTCCCAGTATTATTCCAGAGAATACAGTTCTGTAACTAGGTAACTCCATGATGATAATTACGTTGTAGCGGTGTAGAAAACATTCAAAGATGGAAGAAGATATTATTGCATTAGTCTTCAAGGGTAGACACCTTGACAAAGGCATGTCCATTGATACAGAGTTGCGTGGAATTCTGTTCAGCGGTTTCAGAAAAGTAACAAAGGGTATATTTTGGCTAAACTTCTTAGTTCAAAAGGAGCATAATTCCCAGACAATTAATTAAATAAGACTTTCCTGCAATCTGCACATCTACACAGCATGTCCTTTTCATGAAATTCTTTGCAGTGGTTTCAGAGGAGTTCCGCTGACAACAGGGCTGTCAAAAACATTATACCCTCCGCAACTCGCTGCGTGCGATATAATTACCTAATTGTCGGAATTATGCAGAATAACTCCTTCCGTCCAAACTTTTGTTGGAAAATTACAATCCCTTGAGGTTGATTTCTATTTTTTACACCAAAATGTGTCCATTTCGAAGGTAATTCACTTACCAAGTTCTCCTTTAAGTTAACCATTTTTATTTCTTAATTAAATATCAGTCCAACAATTGACACGTTCAATGAATTCACAGAAACAAATTAATGTCTATCAAAAATATGTTTGTTTGTATGCTATTTTAGTCTCATTCGAGAATTCTCCAGTAACATAGAGACATCTTTAGTTGATGTGCCACAAAGTTTGTGTCATATGCATGACATGCAAGGCTATTTCAGTGTGGGCTCTTTAACTAACAAAAGCTTATCGTGATAAGGGATCTCTGTTGAGTAGGTCAAATCTGAAAGACACTTATTTATCACATTTAATACCGGGCGCTTCACAAAGGAGCCTATACAACCCATGTTTAAAAAGTCATGACTCGGCATGTACAGAGGGTCATTAAGGATGACTCGGCATGTACAGAGGGTCATTAAGGATGACTCGGCATGTACAGAGGGTCATTAAGGATGACTCGGCATGTACAGAGGGTCATTAAGGATGACTCGGCATGTACAGAGGGTCATTAAGGATGACTCGGCATGTACAGAGGGTCATTAAGGATGACTCGGCATGTACAGAGGGTCTTTAAGGATGACTCGACATGTGCAGAGGGTCATTAAGGATGACTCGGCATGTACAGAGGGTCTTTAAGGATGACTCGGCATGTACAGAGGGTCATTAAGGATGACTCGGCATGTACAGAGGGTCATTCAGGATGACTCGGCATGTACAGAGGGTCATTAAGGATGACTCGGCATGTACAGAAGGTCTTTAAGGATGACTCGGCATGTACAGAGGGTCATTAAGGATGACTCGGCATGTACAGAGGGTCATTAAGGATGACTCGGCATGTACAGAGGGTCATTAAGGATGATTCGGCATGTACAGAGGGTCTTTAAGGATGACTCGGCATGTACAGAGGGTCATTAAGGATGACTCGGCATGTACAGAGGGTCATTAAGGATGACTCGGCATGTACTGAGGATCTTTAAGGATAATATATTTAATGCTTTCAATTGTTACAGTACAAATGGATTTGATTACAGTTAAAAAGAACAACACAACCAAAACAAAAGACAAAGAAGTCAAAATATCCTACTCCAACATGATAAAATCTACTCACGAATTTTCTATTATAAGAGTTGGAAACCATGTATAAGTCTGGGTAGAGAATATTGTTGGAATGTCAGAGCTGTAGGTTGGGTTATTTTGCCAGACCAATCGGCTGTCATTCCATTTCTGTATCAAATATACAGGTAAATATCAGTAACATAAATTATATTCTGTAGAAAACATTGCTTGCTGCAAGTACATTTAGATATATCACAATTACTATTCCTGCAATTGTTATTAACCACGAGAAAGACACGTCAAATAATTACCTGTCAAGTTAAAGACGTCATTATCATTGTTTTATGAATAGTTAGATCATTCTATATTACAGCTCATAATGATTATTTTAGTAATAATGGTAAACTTACAAAACTGAAAAACCCTGCCATAGTCATAGATTGGTCAACAATCTCCTGCAAAACAAGTTAATCAGTGTATCCATATGCATAGTCAATGATGAAAAAAAAATATATATATATGAAAAAATTTCGTATTTTCGTCCCAAATGCTCAAATATTATCACGAATATAACTGTGGGTTTTTTATATAATCATTGTGCGTGCGAGATTTAAAAAAAAAAAAAAAAAAAAAGAAACAAAACAAAAACAAAAAAAACAACAAAAAAAACAAAAAAACAAGAGCATCATAGAAAATATATCGGCAAATAAACTGCAAATCATAACGTAATGTTCACGGGAAAATGTTATTTATTTCTATTACTCCAAAGTTGCTTCCACCACAATAATGGTAACTTTTCAGGGGTCTCCGTTGCCGAGAGAGTTGCGCTCAAAATTACAAGGCCTCTCATCTCTAGTCGGCGTGGGTTCGATTCTCGCTCGCGCCGATATATGTGCGAAAATTTGCCAGTTTGCTTTCGGAAGCTTAAGGTCGGTGGTCTCTTCCCTGACACATTGTATCTGGGTTCTCTCGTCCACCAATAAAAACTGGATGCGACCAGATAACTGAAAAATTGTTTTATGTGGCGGAAAACAACAATCAATCAATCAATACTTTTCACATTCAAAATACAGGTATTCTTGTCTTATAACAAAAATGACAAGAAACATTGGTGCAAGTTCTAAATTCATGGGCCGAAAAGGTTTTGGGAAGTGTAAGAACTAAACATTTTATTTGCGCGTGTCAACTAAAGAGAACTTCATGGGAAAAGAAACGTATTCCGAAGAATTACTTTCTTTAAAAGTGCACGAAATTGAGTAGTGTTTTGCTGGCATATTCATTTTCCCCATGTCAAATAATAAGGATTTGATCTTTGCAAGAGAAAAGAGGGAATGCACCCCCTTGCCCCAATATATCATACTTAATACACTCTTACTTATCAATAAAGAATTCAGTATTGAATGATTACTTTTGGACAACGTTTGTTATTAACTCGGAAAGTACATACAAATTGATTGTAAATTGTTTTATGGCCCGCTTGAAAATTTTCCTCTCATATGGAGACGTTACTATTGCCGGTGAAGGGCTGCAAATATTTAGGTCTATGCTCGGTG